>CM072547.1:18662893-19912893 GCA_036898215.1 Platycarya strobilacea | reverse complement strand
TTTCTGGCATGGCCCAAGCTATGTTCAATCTATTAAAAATCTCATTCTAGAGGGTCCTAACAATCTTGCAGTGTATCAGAAAATGGTTAATCGACTCGCCCTCGTTACGGCACATGCAACATCAACCTGTTATAATAACTCTTCTTTTTCTCAGGTTATCTGTTGTGAGAATCTTTTCTAGCGAAGCTGTCGACACAAAAAAGGCCGCTTTCGGAGGTGCTTTGTGATGCAATATCTGTCTCTACGGATATTGAATCTCAGGTCCTTGAGTGAGAACCTTATAAAAAGAATGAACAGTGAAGGTATCTCTTCATGAAGGGGTCCATCTCAAGCCGTCTTCATTTTGCATGTTTGGTTGTTGAGAGTAAATAAGGCTATAGAATTCCATAAAAGTGCTATGTTCCCAATCCTGTGCCGCCTGGTTGAAATTAATGTTCCAAAACCAATTTTCCTTGGTTGACCCCATGACCTCCACCACAGTGATATCTTTGGTACTTGCAATCTAGTACAGAGCGGGGAACACAACATTCAGAGCCCTGTCTCCACACCACACATCCTTCCAGAATCTGATTCTTGAACCGACACCCAAGCGAAGCCTAGTGTGCCATTGGAAATCCCTCCATCCACTTCTGATGTTTTTCCACAATCCCACACCACTTGCCCCCTAACTTCATTGGTGCACCGCCCTTTAACTTCATTGGTGCACCACCACACCCCCCCATGCACCCCCATACTTATGATCGATCACCACTCTCCAAAGGCCCCCTGGTTCTTGATAATATCTCCACAACCACTTGTCAAGTAATGCCTGATTGAACATCCTTAGGTTGCGAATGCCTAGACCACCGTTTGGTAAGGGATGACAAACCGTCTCCTACTTTACTAGATAGAACTTGAATTCCTCCCTCAAGCCACTCCACAAGAAGTCTCTTTGCAGCTTCTCAAGATGACCTACCGCATTAGTCGAAATAGGAAAAAATGATAAAAAACAAGTGGGTAAATTAGAAAGAGTAATCTTTATCAAGGTGACGGGCCCCCTTTAGACAGACACATCATCTTCTATCCTGCTAGTTTCATCTCCATTCTTTTAATCACTATGTCCCAAATCCGAGCCGCCCTTGAAGCTGTGCCCAACTGAAGTCTCAATCGGCACCATTTCAGATTTGTCGTGGTTCACTTTTAGGCCCGAAACCACTTCAAAACAGAGGAATAAAGCCTTCAAAATTTGAACCTGGTCTTGCTCGGCCTCGTAGAGGACAAGTGTATCATTTGCAAACAACAAATGAGATATATTAGAAAAATCCTGCGAAGGTGTTCTAATGGGGAATCCACTTACCAAACCATTATCCACGAAAGCTGAAAGGATTCTGCTGAGAGCTTCCATGATAAAAACAAATAACAGAGGGGATAACAGGTCACCATTTCTTAAATTATGGGAACTCGGAAAAAAGCCATCGGGACAACCATTAATAAGGACCGAGAATCTATCAGTAGAGATGCACCACTTGATCCAAGTCCTCTATCTTTCCCCAAAACTACAGCTATCAAGAAGATACAGAAGAAAGTCCCAGTTGACGTAATCATAAGCTTTTTCCATATCTAATTTACAAAAAATCCTTGTGTTGCCTGATTTCAACTTGCAATCAATGCACTCATTGGCTATAAAAACCACATCAAGAATTTGCCTGTCTTTGACAAAAGTATTCTGAGGCTTGGAGATAAGCTTCACAATAATCTCGCTAAGTCGGTTGGCAAATGCTTTCAAGATAATCTTATATACCCCACTCACTAGGTTGATAGGCCGGAAGTCCTTGATCTCGATAGCCCCCACCTTTTTGGGAATTAAGGCAAGGAATGTGACGCTGAGACTTTTATCAAATTTTCCAACTGTAGACAATTCCTGAAACACCTTCATTAAATCTTCTTTAATCACCTCCCAGCATTCCTGAAAAAAAAAACCCATTAAAAAACCATCCGACCTAGGCACTTTATCTTTAACCATATTCCGAATTACAATGAGCACCTCATCTTCCTCGAATTCCCATTCAAGTCGGGTTGCATTGTCTGAGTCAATTGTATCAAATGCTAGGCCATCAAGGTTAGGTCTCCATCCTTCTTGTTCCGTAAGGAGGGTCTCATAGAAGTCAACAATGTGATTGTGAATGACCCATTTTTCTTTACAATCAGTCCCATTAATTCTCAAACACCTCAATGTTGTTGTTTCTACAATAAAAATTGAAAACCCTATGAAAGAACTTCGTGTTGCCGTCACCTTCTGAAAGCCACAAAGCTCTTGATTTTTGGCGCCAAGAGACTTCTTCCAATATAAGCAACTTCTCAAGATTCGTCACCCGCAAAGTCTTCTGCAGTTGTTCTTCTTGAGTGAGTGGTCGTTCCAATTGAGTCCTCTCAAATTCTTGAATATCCCTCATTAAGGCATTCTTATTGTCCCCTAGGTTGCCAAAAGATTGAGGGTTTTAAATCTTCAAATCCCTCTTTAAGGCTTTCAATTTGTTAAAGAAGATGAAGCTTGGGGAGCCAACAAACGGATAGGAGGTCTACCACTGTTTAACCCTATCATCAAAGTCTTCTGTCTTCAACCACACATTCTTGAATTTAAAATAATGACGCCCATTCCGAAGGCCACTACAGTTAAGCAAAATAAGCTAATGATCCGAGGAAAGGCAATTCAGACGCTTTTGCCAAATATATTTGGAAAATGGCTCTGCATCTCTAGAGAAGTAAGAAAACGGTCCAACCTAACCCATGTTTGATTATTGGACTATGTAGCTGGACCCTCTTTGAGCGGAAGATCCACTAGATTTAAATCATATTTTGAGAACTTTATGCTAGCTTACTTCACTCTTCTATTATTGGATCTTTTATCGGCAAATCTAACCACATTGAAATTACCCTTAATGCAATAAGGAACATTCAACCAACTGTGAAGACCTGCTAACTCATCCCATAGAAAGCATCTGTCTACATCGAGATTAGGCCCATACACACCTGCAAAAGCCCACGAGAAATTATCAGACACACATTTGAACATACAAGAAATCGTGAACCTACCGATGTAATCTTCCACTTTTTCCACCACCGGTCTGTCCCACAACATGATTACTCCTCCCGACGCCCCTAACGCAACCATATAAACCCATTCCACATGAGTGCCGCTCCACAAACTTCGCACATACCCTTATTAATAAAATTTATTTTGGTCTCCTGAAGACACACTATATCCACTTTCCACTCATGAAGCAAATTTCGTATTCGAAGACACTTGTTTACTTCATTGAGTCTACGGACATTCCACACCACATTCTTTGATTTCATTGAGGAAATGTCAGTCCCTTTCCTTTCGTTCTACCCTTACTGGGAGGGCCCTTTAGGTTCAAGGAGCAAGTAAGCCGATTTAGTTCCCTGTTTTGCTTGAAGTCCGTTTGCAATTTTTGTTATGTCTCGAGTCTATGGCTATTAGCAAAGCCATAAATTGCTCTTCATAATCTGCACATCTAATTCCCACTAATTGATGAGTACCTTTGGCCATCTGCAAAACCCAATCCAATTGGTTTGGATAAAAATAGGCAAGAGGATTTGAGTTCTGAAACTCCTCATCCACCGAGAAGTCCTCCAAATCTTGAAAAGATCCCGAGAGTAGCAAATCATCTTCCACTGAATGCATTAAGTCATCTGAGTCCTCGTCCTCTCTATCAGTTCGTAGACAGCCTCAGGGTGCAAGGAGGGATTTGTCGGTAAGTTAGACACAACACGCCCTTTTGTCGGCAATTTCTGGTCCCCCCCTTAACTGAGAAGCTGAGTTCTCTAGCAACTTCCGTGTCGATGAAGGCCTACCAAACTCAACTATTGCCTTCTGAGATCCATTCGCCGCCAGGAGGTCATCGCCTCTCATCGTCGGCGCTGTCTGAGGCTCTGCCACTGACAACACCTTGGATGACATGGATTCTGGCACGAAACCGTGAGACTGGAGTTGCGCTTCGACGTTGGTTGGAGATTTGAATCACAAAGTGGGCTGGGTATTGCCCGACCCAATAGCACATCCTCCATTAGGTGACGTCGAAGGTGAATGGGCTTGAAACGATGGCCCGACCCCAACATATTTCCTGCCTTCTGATTTACAACCTTTAACACATTTCCAGTCCCATCTAAGTTTGATGGGCCAGGAATGGGCCTAACGGACTTTGTTGGAGAGTCCTTGACTCGAGCCCTAGATCCAGAGGCCTGACACCACGAGATCCTGTTTTTCCATTTCTTTGATTGGGTCTTGGGCTTGGGCCTGAGCCCACCTATACGTTGCCTGAGTCCATCAAGTGAAATGCCATATTTGCCCCACAGCTCGTCCCTTAGCTTAAGTTGCCTGACAATATGTACTATAATGTGCATATCCTTCTACGACACGCATATTTGCCGCTGCGTCTCCATCAACATCCTGCGAAGCACCCAAGATTCAAACCTGACAGTATCAAGGCTCGAGGTGTCATGGAGCTATGAAGACTGCATTTCACGTCGATAGTATCTAACGGTTGAAACATTGCTACCTCTCCCCTCCTTCCTCTGCGTCGTCACCTCCGAGAAGAGAACTTCCTTGTATGACCATGATGATTCCACTTTCTCCCATCTTCCACCTTTTGGTTTGATCTGTTCATGGATTTCTCCCTTTTTGCTTTGCCAAGCCAACAATCATTCCTTAATTTTTCACCATCCCCAGCCTTCTTCCCCTTTCGGAAAATAGAAGACATTCCTCCTAACCCCTTGGTTATACTCACTAACCTCAACGAAACAATCCTTACTGTTAGAGCATCGCTGGGCTATAAAACTGCTATACCCTTCTCTAGTGGCCGAGTGGACCTCCTTGTTCTTCCCCCCTTTCACACACTCGTTAAGCACTTTCAATAATTACTGCACAACAATAGTACCAAACAGAGCCTTGTGCTCTATCTTCTATCTCTTCTCAGCAATACTACATCGACCCTCTCGTTAGTGAGAATGAAATGCTTAAACTCAATCACCATCTCCAAGTAATTGTCCATCAGGGCCTCCCACTAAGCAACACCAGATCACATAGTGGAAACAACAACTACTATGGGATTGATAAACAGAGAAAGACTCAAGAAACTAAAAAAAAAAAAAAATCAGAAGAAAACGATTGTGTACGGAGAGACTTCTTCCTGTACACTTGTTATTTCCAAGCAGAAGAACGTGAAGAAACTTTGTGCAATGTTAAGTAAAGTTAATCTTATAACTGGTTGGGGCTGATCTTCAACAAAAAACAACCTTCTAATAATTTAATGACAGTAGACTTCCAATTTACACTACAATGGAATCGCACCTAGGAAAAAAAAAACTCATGTAATTGCTTGTAATTTTCAACTGATTCTTCTAGGAAGTTCATTATTACTTGAAGACTCTTTGTCCTGACTTGCATATTACAAAAACTAAAGGAAGAAAAAGGATTACTTTGGAGATTTGATAGCTTTCCTGGATTCAGATTTTTTTTATTTATTTGAAAGAACGATGATGAAAACGGATGGTGCGATTGGTAAATGGATTGGGTAAAAGATGGGTTTTGAGAGATGATTAGGCACACAGAAATTAAAAAAAATATATATCAACTAAAAAATCCACCAAAATCGTAAATCGTCCTGGGCCAGTTCCAATTTTTGCTTCTTCTCATACTTTTGATGTGGTCATCGTCTAAGCTGAAAATCATCAGGTTGAGTACTATCGCCCTCCAGTTTCTGATCAGTTCAGACTTGTCCGTCGCTGTCGTCGACAAGGCCATCCCTTATTCTGGTGCTATTGGTGCCGGTAAACTCTTTTGGGCTTCTTTTATCTGGGTTTTTTTTTGTTGTATATATTTTGTTTGTTTCTCTAGAAAATGTATGAAAAGGGAAGGGGGTAGCTTGCGTAGGAGAGATCTGCGTAAAGAGGCGGCATGTGTGACTTGTTCAACGAGAAGAATGGATTAGAGAGGAGAAGATTTGTTGCATTTTGGCTGAAGAGGTGGGGATGAAGGAGTCTCAATTCATGAAAGATCTAGTGTAATGAGTTTCATTGTGCTTTAGGTAGAATTGCTACTGTGGCAAATTATTATTGAAGGCTCTTAAAACCCAAACACCAGCCCGACAGCTCCCAAGCGGTTCTCTATTAAGTAACGATAATTGAACATTCCCTTAGATGATAACAGAACTGAAATGCTAGCCATCAGAGCAAAGACATGCATGTGCTTATTTGAATTGCTACCAGTTGCCTTGCTAGAAAAATATAGATACATACAGGGACGACAAATTTATTTCAGAAGCAGGCCACCATAATTATCTGGCCTGTTCAGTAATCTCTTATTCAGATACCAGAGTAAATGAACAAATAACTTCATAAACATACATCAATGGAGGCGATTTTATTTGGACCTCCACACAGAAAAGAGGAAAGATGGGGAAAATACAGCCAAAAAAAAAAAAAAATACAGTGTGTATTACATAAGCATATAACAATCTTTATCTAGCTAACAACGTTCAAATACAATGTATATATACCTGAGTAAAAAATCTGTATATATAAAAAAAAAAGAAATCAGTTCTCTATCAAAACTGGATGCCTCCACGAATGCACTCCCCCCAGAACAAGTGATGGGCACACAATCTGAGGCACCCGACATTTGGAGAGACAAAGTTGGGAAGTTTCAACGATATACAGGAATCGGAAGTCAGGGCAACAAAAGTTTTCACCAATTGTGCAACTGAGAAGTAATGCTTTTTACCACCGGATGATATTCTGTGTGCACGAATCTCTTAGCTTTTTCTGATCCAGGTTTCTCTAGCCACTCATCATATAAGCTTTTCACAAGGGGGTTCTTGAAAGGATCAGCTACTCGAACCTGAATGGTTTTGAAGTATAAACAGGTAAAAACATAGAAGCATAACCAAGAAACGGACAAGTTCCAAGGCAAAAGTAAAATAATATCAACAATGGCACGTGGTTAAGGAACATAGCAATGTTAATAAGTACGCTTTAATCACCATAGCATCTGAAGCATCATTGCTCATGTCTATACGCTCAAATAAAATAGATATTTATGAGAGGGAATGATCCCACTTTGGACACCATTAAATAAAACGCCCCTTGCTTACAGATCTTCAACTTTTCCACACGTGTTATTAGGCAGTGATCACGCATCAATAAGGTTGTTCAGGGGTGATGATAACATAACAATCAACCCCTGGCTAATTTTGGTATGTAAAGTCAATGATTTTTGTTTTTTGTTTTTTCTATGCGAGTAAATGATTCAATAAGAATTGGATATGACATCCAAACAGGTAAGAATTTGAGACAACAATAGATATTTTCAATAAATAAACTATGACGTACTAAAATATTTCACTCTTGCCTTAAGTCTAGCAGCACCAGAAAATCATCTAAACTACTTCCAAAACTCCAAATAAATACTCACATTCTCCATATAAGCAGCTTCTAATAACTGAATCAATTCCTTCGGAGATTGGCCAGTCTTTGGCTTGATTTGACCACCACCATTCAGGCAACCTATTTAAATATATCAAAAAAAAAAATTCATATAAAAATCAGATGAAAAGTATTAAGCCTAAAACCAGACAGTGTCGAAAATAAATTGGCAGTGGAGAAAAAGAACACACCAGCAGGACATGCCATGATCTCCAGGAAATGGTAATCACATTTTCCACTTTTAATTCTCCTGACAACGTTTTGCAGGTTCCGGAAGCCATAGCACAATGCAAATTTCAGAACAGTTTTCCCCTTGACCTACATTAATGGCATCATATCTCACATATAACGAGCAGAAAAATGCAGATACATGATCCATGTAAGAATTTTACATCTATACAGAAGTAGACAGTCCAGCAGGGCATAAAAAGATGCACAACAAGCAGGAACAGTTAACCAAAACAAAGCAATTGGAGCAATGTGAAAATCATATGACCTCCAAAAGGGGAAGTGTTAAGACCATTGAGAATTCAAAGCGAAAGTAGATTCATACAATTGAAAAGCACGAACTAGTCAGCTGTTCAAATTCTAAAGCCCATGTCCTGTTAAAATGTTTTGGTTAATTATACCAGTGATTTAATTTCTGACATGGACCCATCCATACTCCTGAAGCTATATTAATAAATGCGATAGGACAGGGCTTACTTCCAGAGTCACTTCTTGGAAATCTGAATTTCTAATAATTCTGAAGTCCAGAGGACCATCGATTTCTCTACTGAAGAGTGTTTTAGCAGCATATCGAAAGATTGTTTCTGCATAACCTCCAGAGCTTCCATGAACCCCATAAAGATGTCCTTCTTCATTAACATTAGTCAGCCTGCAGGAAATCACAAGAAATTAGATGCAAAATGACCCTATGACACAAGGGAATCTTTAGAGGGATAATGCTGTTCTTACATTCTATCTGGTGGAGATTCTTCTAAAGCTTTAAAATCCACTGCCTGTAACTACAGACACACACCACGGAGACTTAATAGATAGCTGCTGTTTAGGAATATATATAACAATGAAAGTGCATAGTCTCACCTGTATCAACTCCAAAACTTCCCCTGAGGTTAATACAGAGTCTACCTCCGTAGACCTAGGACCATTTTCATGACTTTCACCTTGAGACTCCACTTGAAATACAAAGTCCTCCCTGGCAGCCTCAAGCTTCTTATCATAACAGGGCATTACAGTTACATGGTAAACATTGTCTGGCCTGATGAGTAAATTATTAAGCAATCGAGTCATGATACAGAACAACTATCCAACCACATCTAGTTTGAATAAAAAAACATTAGCAAATTAGTTACAAAAGAAGAAAAGAGACCATATAATTCTGTGACACTTTTTTTTAAGTAGTTCTCTCTTTGGCACGTGCAGAAAGATTATGAACCTTAACACACAATTGAGGGATATGAATATGAGAATAAGTTTGCAGTTTTCTTTTTCTTTTTTCTTCTTCTTACAAGTAAAACTTTTATTGATTGAACTAGGCAAATGACATGCGTTTGCAACTTTATTTTCTTTCCAAGATTGGTAAAGGTGTGGAGAGGGGGAGAAGAAAGTGTTGGAGATATTGAGAAATAGATATCGTCTTTGGTAAAGGGAGTTTGCATGGTCCCCTTACTATGATGATATTGGATCTGCTCAAGCCTGGATGAAATTCCATCAGAACTCAAAAAAAAAACTGTAAGGATACATATACGGCTGACCTTATAACCCCCTAATTTAAATGAGAAAATTTCATAACCAGCCTATATTATTCCTAGAGAAATTAGAGCCTCAAAAGTAAGGCTTACATTTAAACTTCTAAAAAAAGAACAAAATCTTATAAAACTATAACTCCAAAGCAGATACACCTTCAAATGAAAATTATTTTCCAAATATAGGAATGATACAACTTTTTACACAATATATTACCTAAGACCCAATTCTTGGCATACATGATGCTTAACAATAGATCCAATTGTCTGCTGGGGGCTCTTCACTGAAGAAATATAAGGTAGAATATAGGATCCAAGTTGCTTTTCAGCATAGCATATCCAACCTGCAAATAGGAAGACCTTAACACTTCACATAACACATCATAAGAACAATCAGATGAGTTGTATCACCCTCTAACGTATTGGAAAGCCTTTGTACTTTGTCCTGTCTCAGCTGTCTGTACAACCACATATCTATTAAGATATCCAGCACATTATTGATGAAAATGACATATGGTATTTCAAAATAATTGGCCCCGCCGGAGGAGGGGGGGGGGGGATAAATAATTGTGTACCATGTCTATATGTGGGGTATTTCCTTGTATTTTTGTTTTTTTAGGGGGGGGGGGTGTTTACAATAGCATTTTGACACAGTTACAGGCTGCAATGTATACCTGGACAAGCTGATGAAATCATGGGTAGTGATGATTGACATCTTTCATCATCCATAAATTGGCTTTGTCTGTACCTCATGATGAATTCATTACAAGATTCAATAAGAGTCAAGTCCCGACTGCAACTTGTGTCAAAGACTGCCTTTACTCCCAAGGACTTAAAAAATGTTGTGAGTTTCTTGAAAACCTGAAAATTGAAAAGAGAACTTAGGCTGTTAGAAGTGACTATTGAGATGCACTTACATGCATATGAAAACAAAACTAGACTTTCAACACAACAAAGCAAAATGGAAATCCCCCACTCTGTCTATTTACCATCATTCATGAGAAGGGTATAAGGAAAGCAGGAAAAACACACCAAAAATAATTTACGACGTTTCAGTTTCACCTGTAGAGGAGTGATGCCAAAATGAACTGCAAGGGATGCTCTTGACTGAGGAGAAACGGAAATAATGATGGCCTTCCCTTTTTTAACATTAGAAAGAAACTCATCCAAACTTTGTTTCTCCAGCATAACTGTCTCGGCTGATGTTACACACCCACTGCATGGTGAAATGAAATCACATACATTAAGCCTTCAATTCTTTTTATTTTTATTCTACTTTTCCGTGGGTTAGGAGGAATGAGAAGAACCTGTCAAAAACCACACAAGTCTACTACATTAGAGATATCACATTCTACTTCTTGTAAACACAGCCCATATTGTGGCACATACAAAGACCTAATATTGGCATCCAAAGCAACTTAATCTCTAAGCAAGGGTCTGTTATAAATTACTCTTAAGAACAGGTTGGCAATTGGCCCCCTTACATCTTTGAATTAGCACTATGGAACCTACATATACTCTTCAAGCCCACAATTTGCTTAATATTTTCCACTATTTGGTTTTCTGGACATATGTAAGACTTTTTTTAAAAAGAATATTACCAACATGTCTGAAAAAAAAAAGTTGAGAAAATTAAGCCAAATTTATTCATTCTTATAGTATGTACAATCGAGGAAACATTTAAATTCAATAGTAAGTGTTATAAAAAAACCCTTCCTTTTATATAAAAATACTGCAAGGTAAAATAACAAAACCCCCAGGAGAAACAACAGCTCTACCATTCCACTTGGATGAGTCTTGACCACCCAAAATTGGTGAACATACAAAAATCATTGTGATAGTTGAACAAATTGAATTGAAACATAACAAACAAGCCTACAAGCAACAAAATCATTGTAAGCCCTCTGGGTAAGGCCCAAAGCTTATTCAAGGCTTAAAAAAAAAATGCTATAATAAAATATATTAAACCAATGAGAAAGATAGAGAGATGAATTACCTGCATGCTAAGCAGTCCTTGAGTGAAATTTTGACTGGGTCTGTTTGCAATTGCTTGTTAGAAGTTGAAACCTTCACCAAAGATTGAATAATAATTATCAAACCCAAAAAAGAAAAATCCAAAAGCCCTTGTTTACTTTAGAAAAATCTCAAACACTAATACCGTGCTTCTCTAAATTCCAATATCCATTCAACCAAAAAAGGCCCAAAAGAGAAAGAAAAACAGAAATTGCACATTCGAGAGTAAATTAGATTAGAAAAGAAGCAAGTTTTGAAGAGAAGACTAAAAAATTGTGAAAATTGGAGTAAAATACCTCAGCTTTATCAGGTTTGGATGCGTTGGACTTAAGGCCCTTCAGAGACACTATGCATGCCTGGGACGGTGCGATGAAATCGCTAAGATCTCCGATCCGAAGCGTGGCCGAGAATTTCTCCGACATCTCCGTTGACTACTTTGGAAAAAGGTCGAAAGCTCAAGGAGTTGTAGAGAGAGAGAGAGAAAGAGAGACAGAGAGAGAGGGGGAAAGGATGGTGCAGGCAAAGGCGGTGAGTTTAGGTACCAGAAACTGAAACATAAAGAGGAAGCGCATACGAGGGGGGGAACGTTCACATGTGAACCGGAAACTGAATGGTTTTTGCAACCAATGAGATGCAAGACTTCTGTCGGGAATGAAAGTCAATTTGACTTGGGACTGGTTTATTTTGAGAGTTGATATCATTAATCTCATTATTATATTTTTAAACCTTAATTTAATTTTTTTAAAAATTTTAATATTATAATAATATTAAAAATAATATTATAATAATATTTTATTCGATTTTCAAAACTCATTTTAATTTATTTTATCTTATCTCTATCCAAAATTTATCATGCCATCTTAAGTATATACCTATAAATAATTGCTCCTCAAATTATTTTTATTATTATTATTTTTATTTAATAATCAAGAAAATAATTTTTAATGTATTGATTAATTTATTTATTTTTTAAAATATATTAAAAAATATATATATATATATATATATAATAAAAAAAATTGTTTTGGGCAACACGTCCAACAATCATTATTGGACAACAGCCTAGTATTTACCCATTTGATTTTGGTTTGTTGTTTCCATGTAGGAAAAGAGGAATAATGCTACATTTCGAGCTTGAATTTATTTTAAGAATGGTAATTTTTATTTTTTTATTTATATTTTAGAATTATAGAATTTTATATTTAATATTAAAATTTACTATTTTTCATATAAATTTTATATTTATTTATTTTTTTTAAAAGATAATTACACCGCTCCTATCTACCATTATCATTGCTCAAATATTCTACTTATTATGCACGCCACACAATATAATATGTGTTATAAAACTAAAGAAAGAAATTACTTTTGTAAAAGAGAAATAAGAAACTCTCTCTGAAACTCTTAAGAACCGAAATTTTCTTTATCTCTCTATATTTTCTTATAAATTTCATTCCAACTGAAGCCCCTACTTATAGGTTTTGAAATTACTATGCAAGTTACTACACAAGTCACTATGCAGAATTTAAAATAATAATGGTGTGGTCATTCACATAATTTTATTAGTGGGACAAAGGTGGCTGCCGTCGACATTTAATTCATTACACTCCTTCTTGAATGAACACCCATAAATAATCTGACTCGTTAAAACCTTGCCAAGGAAAAACCCAATAGGAAGAAAAACCAATGGCGAAGGAAAAAGAGTACAGTCTTCTTATGTATCCACAAGTGCTTTAAGATTGCCTTATTAAAACCTTGCAGAGGAAAACCCAGTGGGACAAAACCTCAGCGAAGGAAAAAGAGTACAATCAGCACATTTACTCCCCTTAAAAAGTACATGACAAAAGATTTTTGAATTTTCGCATTCCAATGTTATGCACAATCTTCTTGAATGTGGAAGTTGTAACGCCTTTGTGAATAAATCTGCCAGATTATCACTAGATCGTATATGCTTGACATCAATTTCACCTTTCTCTTGAAGTTCATGAGTATAAAAGAATTTAGGTGAAATATGTTTGGTTCTGTCACTTTTAATATATCCTCCTCTGATTTGAGTGATACAAGCAGTATTATCTCCATATAAGATTGTTGGGCTATTATTGATCATGGGAAGTCCACACTTTTCCTGGATATGTTAAATAACTGATCTCAGCCAAATACACTCTCGACTTACTTCATGAATAGCAATGATCTCTGAGTGATTTGAAGAAGTAGCAGATAATGTCTTCTTAACAGATCTCCATGATATGACAGTATCTCCATAAGTAAATAAATATCCAATTTGAGATCTACCTCTGTGTGGGTTTAAAAATAACATGCATCTGCATACCCAATCAATTCTAGACTTGAACCACGTTGATAAAATAATCTCATATCAATCGCACCATGAAGGTAACAAATGACATGTTTAATACCATTCCAATGCTTCGAGTTGGTGCAGAACTATATCTTACAAGCAGATTAACTGAGAATGTAATATCTGGTCGAGTGCAATTTGCAAGATATATCAAAACTCCAATTGCACTGAGATATGGTACTTCAGGACCAAGAATTTTTTCATCGTTATCACAAGGACGAAATGGATCATTCTTCACATCAAGTGTTCAAACAATTATTGGAGTACTCAGGGGATGCGATTTGTCCATATAAAAATGTTTTAGGTCTTTCTCAGTATACATGGACTGATAAATAAAAATTCTATTTGGCAAGTGTTCAAACTGCAGGCCGAGACAAAGTTTTGTTTTACAAAGATCTTTCATTTCAAATTCATTCTTTAAATATATAGCAGTTTTTAAGATCTCTTCAGCAGTTCCCACAATATTTAAATCATCAACATAAACCGTAATAATGACAAATCCGGATTCTTATTTTAATAAAAACACATGGGCATATAGGATTATTCTCAAATCCTTCTTTCAATAGATATTCGCTTAAGTGATTATACCATATGAGCCCGGATTGCTTCAACCCATATAAAGATCTTTGTAGTCTGATTGAGTACATATTTCTAGATGTACTTGTAGATGCTTCAGGTATCTTATATCCTTCAAGGATTTTCATATATATGTCATGGTCTAAGGATCCATATAAATATGCAGTGACCACATCCATCAACCGCATTTATAATCCTTTTGTAACAACCAGACTAATCAAAAATCCAAATGTGATTGCATCCATAACGGGAGAGTATGTTTCTTCATAATCAATCCCGGGTTTCTGCAGGAAACCTTGTGCGACAAGCCGTGCTTTGTACCGCACAATTTCATTTTTCTCATTACATTTTCGTACAAATATCCACTTATATCCAACAGGCATCACACCCTTTGGTGTTTGGACAACAGGTTCAAATACTTCTCGTTTTGTTATCAAATTTAATTCAGTTTCAATAGCTGTTTTCCATTTTGGCCAATCATTTGTACGTCGACATTTTTCAACGCTTTTTGACTCACTTTCTTCGTTACTTCTGGTAATGTAAAGGGCCATTTTATATGAAAATATGTTTTCGACAAAAGTTTTATTTCTATCCAGAATTTCTCCAGTTTTCATGAAATGTATTAAGATCTCATTATTTTCAGGTACCTGTTCCTTTTCAGGGAAAAATATTTTATGACACACTTCTTCAGGAGGTTCCTTTTCAAGAGATTTATATTTTTCAGGAGTTTCCTCTTCAGGAGGTTCTGAAATAGAAGATTTAAGCTTTTTAGGAATACCAATTATATTTGTAGCCTGTATTGTGGGTACGTATTCTTAAGGAACACCAAATTCATTTTGTATTCTTTTCTTTTTTGGAATTTTGTCTTTTGTACCAATAGATCTTCCACGCTTCAAGCGTGTTTTAGATTCACCTATTGCTACTTTGACAATTTGTCCTTCAGGGACTTCAATCTTTATTGGAGCATTAACAGCAGGAATATAAGATTTTACTACACTTTTAGTGTCAGTAAATACATCCGGTAATTGATTTGTAACATTTTACAAATGAATAATCCTCTGAATTTCCCGTTTACATTCATTTGTAGGAGGATTAAAATGAGACAGGGTCTTATTACCCCAAATAATATCTTGTCGTACTTCAGGCACTGACTTTTCTTTACCCATTAATGAAAAATTAGATTCGTCAAAATGACAATTTTCAAAACGTGCTTTAAACATATCCCATGTAAGGGGTTTAAGGTATCTAATAATGGATGGAGAATCAAAATCAACATATATCCCAAGTCTAAGTTGAGGGCCCATTTTTGTACGTTGTGGAGGTGCAATTGGAACATATACAGCACATCCAAAAGTACGAAGATGAGAAATATTTGGTTGTTGACCAAATGCAAGCTGTAATGGAGAATATTTATGATATGCAGATGATCTAATTCGAATTAGAGATGTTGCATGAAATATAGCATGTCCCCAAGCAGAAACAGGTAGTCTTGATTTCATAAGTAAAGGTCTAGCGATTAGTTGAAGCCTTTTGATCAAAGACTCAGTTAAACCGTTTTGTGTGTGTGTATGGGCAACAGGATGTTCAACATCTATTCCTATTGACATATAATAATCATCAAAAATTTAAAATGAAAATTCACCTGCATTATCCAATCGAATGGTCTTAATTGGATACTCAGGAAATTGTGCTCGTAGTTTAATTATCTGAGCAAGAAGTCTAGCAAATGTAACATTTCTAGTGGAAAGCAGACAAACATGTGACCATCGACTAGATGCATCAATTAGAACCATAAAATATCTAAATGGTCTACTTGATGGATGAATAGGCCCATATATATCTCCGTGAATCCTTTGTAAAAAGGATGGAGATTCAATAATGAATTCTGAGGGAGATGGTCTGATAATTAACTTACCTTGAGAATATGCAGAGCACAGAGATTCATTGGGTAGAAATATCTTTTGATTCTTTAATGGATGCCCATGCAAATTTTCAATAATTCGTCTCATCATTATAGAACCCGGATGTCCAAGGCGATCATGCCAAGTCATAAATACTTTAGGGTCAATGCACTTCTGGTGCATTACCACATATGATTCAATTGTTCTCATTTTTGTATAATACAATCCAGAACATAGAGCAGACAGTTTTTCTAATACGAGCTTCTGGTCCGAGATTGTTTTAGTAATAAGAAGATGCTCTTTACTGCCTTCATTAGTCGTTTCAATATGGTAATCATTACGACGTATATTTTTGAAACTCAATAAATTTCTTCTGGATTGTGAAGAGAATAGAGCATCATCAATACAAAATTTGGTGCCATTAGACAACACAATATAAGCTCTTCTGGAGCCCTCAATTAAATCCGATAAACCTGATATGGTATGGATATAGGCTTTACTTAGTGTTAGATTTTGAAAATATTTCTTTTCTTTGAGAATTGTGTGAATTGTAGCACTGTCAGCCAGACATATATCTTTATCATTCAACTTAGAGATAAAAAGCTCATCAATGTGATCCATGATTCTACAAAATATACAAAACTTTTATTATAAATAGAAAGAAAATACATTAATTGAGTGGAACACTTCCATCTCCAATTAAGTGTTCAATACTACTTTCAGAATGATTAAAGAAATCAGATACATCAAGATGAGTAACGTCTACATATACTGAATCTAATAAATCATCTGATAGTTCTACTAAATTTGTTTCATGCACTTTATTCTTTCCTTTAATAGAAGTTTTATATAAATCAGCTAAATGTCTGGCTATACGACAGGTACGTGACCAATGTCCAGTCATTCCACATCTATGGCATACCTTTTCACTTTTTTTTGAAGAATTATTCTGAGGATTTTTACCCTTTTCTGAATTGTACCACTTCTGGTGATATGGTATATTATTATCCCTTTTAATGTTGTCATTTCTGGGACCAACATTTCTATAATTTTTCCTACCTCGTCCACGCCCCCGATTTCTTCTAAAGGATGCACCATTCACTTTTGGGAATGATGCAAACCTATTACCATTCATTTCAGGGAATGATATTGAGCCAGTAGGGCGTGACTGATGGTTTTATAATAAGAGCTCATTGTTCTGCTCAGCTACTAGAAGACATGATATAAGTTCAGAATATTTCTTGAACTTTCTCTCTCGATACTACTGCTGCAGGAGCACATTCGAGGCATGAAATGTAGTATAAGTCTTCTCTAACATATCATCATCAGTGATTTTCTCACCGCGTAATTTTAATACTGATCTTATTTTAAAAAGTACAGAATTATACGCACTAACACTTTTATAATCTTGCAACCTCAGGTGCAACTATTGAGAACGAGCTCTTGGGAGGATGAAAGTCTTCTGGTGTTCATACATCTCCCTTAAATTGTTTCACAAAATATAGGGATCTTTTACTGTAAGATATTCAGTTTTCAATTCTTCATGAAAATGGTGGCGAAAGAAAATCATTACTTTAGCACGGTCCTGCAGGAATGCTTGATTTCCTTCTTTAATAGTTTCTCCCAGGTTCACTGCATTAAGATGAATTTTAGCATCAAGTATTCAGGATAAATAATTTTTTTCAAATATATCAAGAACAACAAATTCCAATTTTATAAGATTTGCCATTTTCTACACATATAAATAATGAAATAAATATATGTATCTCAGAAAATATATTTATAAATTCACACAGATAATCATCAATAAAATATATTAAAAACTTCAAATAATATATTGAAAAACTTATAGAGGAATAAGGCCACTAGCTTCAGAATTGGTAGAACCGTCGTGCTGATAACGTGTTATAAAACTAAAGAAAGAAATTACTTTTGTAAAATAGAAATAAAAAACTCTCTCTAAAACTCTTAAGAACTGAAACTTTCTTTCTCTCTCTATATTTTCTTATAAATTTCATTACAACTGAAACTTCTATTTATTGACTTTGAAATTACTATGCAAGTCACTATGCAGAATTTATAATAATAGTGGTGGGGTTATTCACATAATTTTAGTGGTAGGACAGGAGTGGCTGCCGTCGACATTTAATTCATTACAATATGCTTTTTTGTTGCATTTGTCAGCCGCTGTGGCACGTGTCGGACATGGCCCAGCTTTTAACTCTACCTTCCATCCAGATTAAATTCAGGGGTGTTCATCCGAATTTCGAATTTAAAATTTTCTTAATCATTTTTAAAAATAAAATTTCAAAAATATTAAGAAATATATAAAATTTTAAATCGGGTCGGATACAATTCGACTCGGATGAACAGACCTAAAGTTAATCTTGCATTAAATTGATAACATCAAAGATTAAAGTTCCATGAGCTTAATCTTGCATTAAATTGATAACATCAAAGATTAAAGTTCCATGAGCTATTAACAGTATTAACAATAGTTTGACAGTCTACTTCGAAAACAATTATTGCAAAATTCAAGTCTGCACATAGTTCTATTACCCTCCTTAATGTCTTTTCTTCTGCAATTACTGTTTTGACACATGGCATTATGCTTCAACGAGCACCGGCCATAATTTTTCCTTTATCATCCCTATGTACCATGTTAAAGCCACATTTATTCTATTCATCAGAACTTACAGTTGCGTCCCAGTTTGCTTTTAAAGTTCTGGTACATGGTTTCTTCCACCCTTGATTGCCTCTGCCAACAACATTATTAACTGTAAAAGACTGTTTGTATTTGAGATTTGAGATATACTTTCCAGTCTGTTGTAATTGTTATTACTGTTGAGATCATAAAAATCGGTCAATAAGTCAGGACAGGAAAAAAAATTATTTCCAACTCATTGAAGTGAGTTGGACTTTGTTGAATATCGTTTGAGGCCCCCAACGAGACTCCGATATGAATGTACGTACGTGGATAGTAAATAAATAAATAGAGAGAGACACAATATTTACGTCGTTCGACGTAAGGCCTACGTCCACGAAAATTTGAGAAAGGGGATCTATTATAATAAGTATTTTTACTGTCTCTCATGGCTTACACTGTATAATAAAGAATATACATAAATTTATTAGTATTCGAGTTTATCTAAGAAGACTGAATGAGACGATATTAGAGAAGAGCCAAAAGGCCCAAGAGCGAGAAAAATCCAAGAGCCAGCCAGAGAGAGATCGATAGTAAGAGCCAGCCCTGGCCTTTGTTATTTGATCTGCAAATATTATCACTAACATACCTCTAAGTCAAAGACATTCAGAAGATAAACTCATATAGATGTTTACACATAATGGGGAGTTTAATATTAAGAATGCATATCATTGTGAACAAACCAGGAAAAAATAAAGAAAAGGAGAGACTTCACAAGCCAATGAAGTAGTAGTTAAGCAATGGAGAAAAATATGGAATCTACAAGTAGAAAATAAAGTCAAAATGCTTATGTGAAAAGTAGCACAAAATATTCTTCCTACCCGAGCTAACTGTTGGGAATTTGGACTTCCCAAATTCAGCCCCAGGATCCACCTCTATGCAGGAATATAAAGAGATATACAGAAATAATAATAACACAAGAATTTACCTGGAAACTTCCAAAGCAGGAAGAAAAAACCAGCAGACCCAGAGAAGAAAATACACTATGTGAAAAATTGTTGCAATCACACAATTTTTCTCCTCACCACAAATGACACTCACAAAATTTTCTCACTAAGAAAACTTTAACTTTCACCTCTTTCCCTTTTACAAGAAAAGGCTAATAGAGGATTTTACTCACAAGTTATTACTTGATAACTTGTTAGTTGGTGTGTCTAACCAAGAAGTCTTAGCCTCCTTATATAGCCCAAGAGGCTTATTGTGGCTTCACTTCCTACCCATGTGGGATTGAAGCCAAGGAACAAACTCAACAATCTCCACCTTGTGACTTTGGCTGATCCCACAGCCATGCTCCACCTGGATGAAGATCTTCATAGCTTCCGCTATCTTTTTTGCCCCTATCTTTATGCTTGAAAACCAATTGAAGTCGCGCACAGCTTCAGTTTCTCAAGTGTAACGCTCTTTGTCAACATATCAGCAGGGTTCTTACTTCCACAAATTTTCTCAAGTAACAACTGTCCATCATCTACCAATGATCGTATGAAGTGATACCTGATCTGTATGTGCTTAGTCCTGGAATGAAATGCTGGGTTCTTGGCGAGGAATATTGCACTCTGATTGTCGCTGTAGAGAGTGCCCTTTTGAATATCTTTGCCCAATTCCTCCAAGAAACCCTGTAGCCAAATCATTTCCTTTGCAGCTTCTGAAACTGCAATGTACTCAGCTTCTGTCGTCGACAAAGAAACTGTCTTTTGTAGATTAGAACCCCATGAAACTGCAGTACCACCCAGGGTGTAGACAAACCCTGTGGTACTCTTTCTGCTATCAACATCTCCAGCTAAATCAGCATCAACATAGCCCTGCACCTCTAAGCCCTCTCCTGAGAAACACAAGCACGTTTCTGAGGAGCCTTTTAGGTATCTCAAAATCCACTTTACTGCTTCCCAATGTTGTCTTCCTGGGATACTCATGTATCTACTCACAACTCCCACTGCATGGGCAATATCTGGTCTAGTGCAAACCATAGCATACATAAGTGAACCAATAGCTGAAGCATAAGGAACCTTACTCATGTAGTCTTGTTCCTCTTCTGACTTTGGTGACTGATCCTTACTGAGTCTGAAGTGATTGCCTAAAGGTGTGCCAACTGGTTTGGCCTTGTCCATATTGAACCTGCTGAGTACCTTTTTCACATACTCAGCCTGAGAGAGTCTTAATGTGCCTCTGACTCTGTCCCTGACAATTCTCATGCCAAGAATTTGCTTTGCAGCTCCCAAATCCTTCATTGCAAAGTGCTCTGACATCTGCTTCTTCAGATTATTGATCTCATCAATACTAGCCCCTGCAATAAGCATGTCATCCACATATAACAACAAGATAATATAAGAATTGTCAAACTGCCTGACATAGCAGTAGTGATCTGCCTGACATCTGATGTATCCTGCACTGCACATAAAACTGTCAAACTTCTTGTACCACTGTCTAGGAGCTTGCTTCAGGCCATACAAGCTCTTCTTCAGTCTGCAAACTGAATCTTCATTTTCCTGTACTACAAACCCCTCAGGTTGGTGCATGAAGATGTCTTCTTCAAGGTCTCCATGAAGAAAAGCTGTCTTCACATCTAGTTGCTCAAGAAATAGATCTTCAGTAGTAACCATAGCCAACACTAACCTGATGGTTGTGATTTTTACCACAGGAGAAAAGATCTCAGAGTAATCAATACCCTGCTTCTGCTGAAAGCCTTTTACAACAAGTCTGGCTTTGTACCTTTTACTACCATCTTGCTCAGTTTTTACCCGGTACACCCACTTGTTGTGCAATGCCTTCTTTCCTGATGGAAGTTTTGTCAACTCCCATGTCTGATTCCCTAACAAGGAATCCATCTCATCTTTCATGGCCAGCTTCCACTTGCTAGAATGTTCATCTTGCAAGGTTTCCTGGTAGCTCTGCGGTTCTCCACCATCTGTCAACAGAATATAATTCAAAGTAGGTGAGAAACGCTGTGGGGGACGAATAGTCCTAACTGACCTGCGAACTGTAGCTGCAGGAGTAGACGGCTCTGGTTCTGATTGCGGAATAATTGGAACGGGTGCATCGGACCCATTCTCCCTGTCACTCACATCTCTACACTGCACAGTGGTCTCTGGTAGGTCATCCAAGTTCTCGAACTCGAACTCATGAGGAGCTGCTTCAGCAACTGTACTGGACTTATCCTTGTACATAATCTTCTCATTGAATATCACATTCCTGCTCCTTATAATCTTCCGACCCTGATCATCCCAGAAACGATAGCCAAATGCCTCGTCTCCATAGCCAATGAAATAACATTTCTTTGACTTAGCTTCAAGTTTACTACGAGCATCAGAATCAACAAGAACATAAGAAAGACAGCCAAAAGTTTTAAGGTGAGAAAATTTGACCTCTTTCCCACTCCAAGCCTCCTCAGGCAGTCCACAATCCAATGGAACTGATGGCCCTCTGTTTATCAAGTACACAGCAGTGCTGACTGCATCTGCCCAGAAAGTAGGTGGTAATCCAGCGTACAGCCTCATGCTTCTAGCACGCTCATTAATGGTTCTATTCATAGGCTCAACAACTCCATTTTGTTGTGGTGTTCCAGGAATGGTCTTTTCCATTCTGATACCATGAGTTGCACAGTACTCATTGAATCCTCCATCAATATATTCTCCACCATTATCAGACCTCAAGCATTTCAGCTTTAAGTCTGTCTCTGTTTCAACCAGGGCTTTCCAATTTTTGAACACATTAAATACATCAGATTTATGCTTCAAAAAATAAACCCATACCTTCCTGCTGTGATCGTCAATGAACGTGACATAGTACCGAGAACCTCCAAGAGATGCAACTGGGGAAGGTCCCCACACGTCTGTGTGCACAAGATCTAACTTTCCTGTTTTCAGTGTTCTACCACTCTTCAAGAAACTGACCTTCTTTTGTTTTCCCATAATGCAACTCTCACACGTACTGAGATCAACTGACTTTAGTTCTGGTAGCTTGCCTCTTGCCAGTAGTTCTTTCATGCCCTTCTGACTCATATGGCCAAACCTACAATGCCACAAATCTGCTGTGCTCTCTGCAACGGTAGTAGCAACAGTATTATTCAAACCAGTAGTCATATAAAGTGTACCAGTTTTCTTACCCCGAGCCAGTACCAATGCCCCTTTAGTGACCTTCCAGGTGCTATCTGAGAACACTACTGAATAGCCACAATCATCGAGTTGCCCAACAGAGATGAGATTCTTCTTCAACTCAGGAATGTGTCTGACTTTCTGCAGGATCCACTTGTTCTTGTTAGGGAGTGCAATATCAATGTCTCCCATTCCCACCACATTCAAAGCCTCTCCATCAGCCAAGTACACCTTCCCAAAATCACCTGCAACATAGTTTTGCATTATTTCCCGATGGGAAGTTGTGTGGAAAGAAGCTCCTGAATCCAGTATCTAGTCATCAACTGGAGTATGAACTGCAAGTAATAGTGCATCTTGTACTTCTTCAGTTACCACATTAGCACTATCATTCTCCTTTTTAGGATTTCTGCAATTCCTTTTTATGTGACCAGTCTTGCCACAATTCCAGCAAGTTGCCTGCTGCCCAGGCTTTGTCTTGCTCTTGCCCCTGTTCTTTGATTTTGATCTGCCTCTGTTTGAGTTTCTGTCTTGTGATCTCCCTCGAGAATCAACATTAAGCGCTGAACTCGAACCCGAGATTTCGCCTGAATCCCTCTTGCGTACCTCCTCAGCCAAAATCAAATCACGAATATCATCATATTTTAATTTTGATTTACCAGCAGAATTACTGACAGCCATTCTCATGGCTTCCCAACTATTTGGCAGTGAGGCCAATAGTATCAATGAACGTATTTCATCATCAAACTCAATTTCAACAGATGACAATTGATTTGTGATAGTATTAAAATCATTTAGATGTTGTGCAACAGACGTACCATCTGACATTTTCAAGTTGAATAACTTTTTCATCAAATGTACTTTGTTATTTGCTGACGGCTTTTCATACATACTTGACAAAGCCGCTATGAGATCTGCAGTCGTCTTCTCCTTGATGACGTTGTGTGCAACGGATCTCGATAGGGTTAGTCGAATAACCCCCAGAACCTGTCGATCTAGCAGGTCCCAATCAGCAACTGCCATGGTCTCTGGCTTCTTCCCTAACAATGGAAGATGAAGTTTCTTCCCATATAGGTAATCCTCTATCTGCATCCTCCAGTATCCATAATCTGTGCCATCGAACTTCTCGATCCCTGATACTTTCACGTCTGCTCCAGCCATCTCCTTAGACCCGAACCTTGGCTCTTGATTCTTTTACCGTAGGAATGAATAGTACTCACTAAGTAAGTTCCCAGGAAAGATTTCTCTTTCCTAGACAGAACTTCAAGGTTCCCAGGAAAGATTGGAGGGTCACAATGGACACACTTAGAATTTCCAATCTCCTTAGACAGAACCTCCTTAGACTGTACGTATCCACACTACCATACCAAAGCTCCACCCCACAAAAGAAAGAGGACCCCAGCTCTGATACCAATTGTTGGGAATTTGGACCTCCCAAATTCACCCCCAGGATCCACCTCTATGCAGGAATATAAAGAGATATACAGAAATAATAATAACACAAGAATTTACCTGGAAACTCCCAAACAGGAAGAAAAAACCAGCAGACCCAGAGAAGAAAATACACTATGTGAAAAATTGTTGCAATCACACAATTTTTCTCCTCACCACAAATGACACTCACAAAATTTTCTCACTAAGAAAACTTTAACTTTCACCTCTTTCCCTTTTACAAGAAAAGGCTAATAGAGGATTTTACTCACAAGTTATTACTTGATAACTTGTTAGTTGGTGTGTCTAACCAAGAAGTCTTAGCCTCCTTATATAGCCCAAGAGGCTTATTGTGGCTTCACTTCCTACCCATGTGGGATTGAAGCCAAGGAACAAACTCAACACTAACTTGGCAACAAAGATTCACCACGTGGATAGCAAATGTCCTGTCTGCAAGAAAGAAGAGTAACTATAATAATGCATGTACTTTGGCATTGTCCTGCTACTTCAGATGTGTGGTCAGCCCAGTTCAAAAATGGAGTAGTGATGACACCAACTTTAAGCAACTGTGGGATAAAATAAATGACAAGTTAGGCCAATACCATAGCTATAATGGCTTATGCAATGAGACTGCTATGGCTGAGACGAAATAATTTAGTTTTTGAGAATAAATTTGAACACTCAAATGTGATAATGCAAAGAGCAATACATAATCAACAAGCTTTTCAAGCAGCAAAAGCATTACAACAATCACGACATTTCTCCCAGGGAACAGAAAGAGGTAATAGTGCATAGGAAAGACCAGCATACCTTATGTATAAAGCAAATTGGGATGTAGCAATTGATAAATATAACAAGAAGATTGGAATGGGAATTATTGTTAAAAATTGGGAGGGGGAAAGCATGGCGGTTATGTGTTCATCTGCTTCTTGCTGGAATAACGTAAAAATTGCTGAAGCTCTTAACACTTTGAAAGACTCGTGAATTTTGTGAAGACTTAGGCATGCAGCAAATCATATTTGAAGGAGATTGCCAATAGATTGTGAAAGATGTTTGTGGGAGGAATGAAGATCAGACAAGACAAGCTATGGAAGGGTTATTGCTGATATTAAATATATGATAATGTATAATTCACAATGGAAAGTTAAATTTGTTTATAGAGAAGAAAATACCATAGCACATAGTTAGCTTTAACTCTCCCTCAAGAGATAGTTTGGATTGAGGATGTACCTAGTCAAATAGAGGAATTTGTAATTTCTGAGAAGCGATTTAATGACTCTTTGAGTCTAGTTGGTCAATTATAAATGAAATAGAATTATGTTTAAAAAAAAAGAGCATTGACAATGACTTATATATCTTTATATTTATCTTCATATTTGCATATTATCTTTCCAAATTGGTCGATATTGAATTATGCATCTTCAAAATTTTGCATAGCTATGAACAATGTTGCTTCAAATTTGAGCAAACAATATTCACTCTCTAAATATTATTTTACCATTTGTTCACTTTCCTACCAATTTCAATAGCAGCTCTTAAAGCATGTGGTTTAACAGGTGGTTTGGAATTGGTATTAAAATCAACTTTGTAAAATTTGTATTAAAATGATTTTGATATATGAAATTTGTATTAAGTTGATGATAAAAGTATTTTTTAGCACATGTTAATATTTATTGATAAAATTGGTCATTTTACTACAACATTTTGGCTCATTTGCCACCATTTTTTTAGCTGTAGATAAAAACTTGCCGCAATAAGTCAATAAAAGTGACCATGTTGAAGTCTCCGGATGATGAGGCAGAATTTGTCAATACTATTGGTTTTTAGCTGCAAAAAGCTATCGACGCAATTTATATTGTGGTTAAAAGTAATTTTTTACCAATAAATTCGTTTGTATTAACGTTGTTGTCTTGCCATAACTAGCCATACCTTTATAGTAATAAAAACACCTTTGTTTTACGAGTGGATATTGCCGTTATAAGTGTGGTATATAAATACTGAAATTTATTGCAACCCGGGAGAATGCTACTTGAATTTTTTTTTGAAAACCTTGGGAATGCTACTTGGTCGTTCTTCTCTTCAGGCGCCCTATTATACAAGAATTTGGGGAAAACCCACGGGAGATGAATGCATGAAATTATAGAGTCCTATTTCAGACATTGACACTCAGGGTTGCCGTAGAAGGGTTGAGAACCATCAATCCATAGTGAGGATTGTTGCTTGTGTCGGTGGCTTAGATTTTTGAGGTGTCGACCAAGTATTAACCGTTGCTCCTGCTTATCTATGCTTCCTTTTCTCCAGTTTTTTTTTTTTTTTTCGTTGCAACAATAAGACCGAGCGCATGACCTTTGCCAAATAGAGCTGAAAAAAATCTTCAATTTACAGGTATAGGAGGTCTTTAATCCTTTAATTAGTCAGACTGGTTTTCGCCCACAAGGTGTCGCAATCCTGGTGGTTGTTGCTTGTGAGAGTACTAGATCTGAAGGCCTTCAAAGGGAACAATCGATTTGTTTGTAGAGGGATATAAAGGCAAAAACATTTGCAGCATTGCAGGTAAACAGAAACCTTAACCTCTCTTTGAATTTATTCACCAAAAGAAACCCATCTTTTTAGTGGAAAATGTTTTGATTTTTGTGTGTTGTAATTTTGAATAAAATCTTTTTTGGGGGAGATCTTTTGACATTATTGTGATAAACTTGAAGGTGGTATGGATCTATTGGTGAGAATTAAATAGGCCTTGCTGTTGCCGAAGGTTCTTTTTCTATCCCTCTCTTTTTTCATTACATAAGTTTCTGGCTTTCTTTATTATTGCTATCTGTTGAACATTATAGAATGCAAGCGACTGGGTGTTTTAGGGAGTATTTTTTGTTTGACTATGGCCTTTGATAATGGGGTGCGCCAATTGAAAATTGATTTTACAAGGACGGGATTTCTCCAGTTCACAGCTGGACTGAATAATTTCTAATTGGTCAAATATGTCAGTTCATAAGATAGTGAGAAGATGCTTTTTATATAGAGCGATAATTGTTGATTCGCATTCCTATAAGATAGTGTGAACTTATAATTGATGAAATAATTTCTAATTTGTTAATTCGCATTCCTATTTGATAGCTAGGAAAGACAAAAATCTTAGCCCATTTTTTCAAAATCAACATTTTGTTGTCATCTTCTACATTTTGTAGTTGGGTGGTACATTTTGAATTATTCATGGCTATGGAGTTTTTTTGTGGTCAATTGACGGGGTAATAATTTAACTAGAACAAAATCTGAAAATAATTTCTAAAGGAAAAAGGGGTGGTTTATAAGTTATTTTTGTTTAAAATCCATGGTGAACGTATTTTTAATTACTCTCTAGGTTGAGGTACTTGGCTATAGTTGAATATTTATTTTCCATGAGCATGGTTCTTGGTATCAAATTTAAGTTATGAATCCAATATATGGATTTCCTTGGATATGGGCTTCAAGTCATGGCCATTGATTTCTGTTTTTCCTAGTTAGGTGGATGCTTTTTCATAATTCCTGTGTCCTTGTGCATCACCTTTGTTTTTGGCATAATAAACTATTTTTATGCATCTTATCAAGACAGTCTTGGCCATTGAAATGTGTATGCATGTATCAGTTAGGGGTGCCCTGATTCTACAATAGATTATTTTTGATTTTTTTGGTCTCCTTGTTAGATATTATTCATATATATGCCTTGACTTATATACCTATTATTATAAATAAAACTTTTAATTACCTATTGAGAAGACGCTTTGTTATTGTTAGATGCCTTGTTATGATTGCTGATGCAATCATGAGAAAATTTGTGAGATTGAGTTCTGTACTATGTATGTCATAGTTCTGTGTAAACTTTATATAGATAAATATATTGAAAATGTATTATTGGGCTCACAAATTCACAATGCACTACTCATCTTTCTTACTGTCATGCAAAGCTTCAATATGTTCTAACTGTTATTATTAATACTGGTACTTTACTGTCTTTATATTAGAAATGTCATCCTTTTACCTGAAAAAAAGCAAAAATGTTATTTTTCCTAAATTTTCCCTTCACTAATGAATTTTTATCCAATTTTTGGATCAATTAGGGAGAAGATACATCATCTTAGTTGTTTATATTTTGATATCTTTTATTTTTTTAATTTCATTTTGTTTTGTCTTTTTTTTTTTTGTGGATTTTGAATGTAAGTATATTTCTATTCTTGTAATTATTGTATGCAAATTTTGATATCCAAAATTTACAAGTGTAAATAACTGATCTCTTACACTGTGTTCTGAAATTTGAGTGCCTTGTCTTTTTATTTTGCTTTCTTCAGGGGTAGAAGCTCGTGAATTTATATTTGGTCCTTCCATTGCTTTGGCTATCGGAGTAAAGTTTGTTCCTTTAAGAAAACCAAGGAAGCTGCATGGTACTTTTAATCCTGCTACAGTCATTTCCTGAGTTTCTATATAAGTTTATTATTATCCTTTTTATTATTGTCCAAATACTTTTATACATGTTTAATGCCAGTCTTTTCTAGTAGCTTGTTGGTTCATGGCAATGCTATTTGATTTAATTCATAGTTTGGGTTTTACATTTCCCTATCGATTGCATCTGATTCCATGGCTAATTTGTTTTTAAAGAAAATTATTAGTGTTCCTACGACATGATGACTTGGTATTCCCATGCTATCATAAAATGCATTTTACTGCATTTTTAGGAGTGCCCAAATCTAGCAGAGAGGAAGTGCCTACCATTAAGATACATCAAGTGCACTTTGCATGTAACTTAATGGATTTGAACTACCTATCTAATAGATATTTTACTTGTCTGAACCCAAAAAAAAAAAAAAAAAAAAAAAAAAAAAACACGATAAGAACCTCTGTTTTTCCATTCTTTCTATATATTCATGAGTCTCTTTTATGTGATTATCTGCCTTCTAAGATTTTTGGGCATGTGATAACACCATGCTCTAGCAACATGGAACAGTTATAGAATTTGTGCTCCTTCTTTTCACTATTTTCTTTCTCACAACAGATTAGGTGGTTCAGAGAAATATCATAAGCATTCTGTGAAATCGACTATTTGCTTATCCATGTATGTGGAGGCAATGACATCAGATGTTATTGCATCCTCACCATGGAATATCTTTTATTTTCATAATGGTAAGATATAATTATTGTATTGGATTTTCAGGACTTACATGCATATGTATTAAAATTGCATTACTTGTTGTAGGATTACGGCTTTTCAAAGAAGCAAAAGATTGGGATTCTCGTGATAAGGTAAGTTGCTCTTTTGATCACTGCCATTGTTTATTTTAATCACTATATTTATCTGACAAATGTTGCTTTTGTCAGCCTTGGAATGATTATCCAGCAATAATGGTAGTTGGTGTCTTGATGGAACTTCCGAGGCCATTTTCCAAACTCTTATGTCTCTTGGTCCCTCGAGATCAGAGTAAGAACACTAAAATGTTACCTATATTATCCTACATTACAGTTTTGGTGAAATGGAATCCTTACTTCGGTACAAGCTTGTCATTGTTTTTTTGAGAAACTTCATACCATTTTTCTTTTATTTGAGTTGATGTTGGAAAGGTATAATTTTAGTAGAAATAATCTAAACTGAGTTGTAGTTCTTTTTTTATTTTTTTTCTGATGATGGGCTATCATGAGATAATTTTAATAGTGAATTATCGAGGAAAAGTCACGAATTCTTCTGAAAGTCATCTTTTATTTTATTTTTATTTTTATTTTTATTATTATCTCCCTCTCTCTTTCTTCTACAACCACTCTGGTTGATGCCTTCAGCTAGGTGAATAACTAAATATGCTTTTAAAATTGTCAAAATTTGTGTTGCTATAGTTGGTTGCTCTATCAGTCTACTTGGGGAATGCCAGGCACTTTACCAATATCTTCTCCTCAGGAACTCTATTGAACTGAACCTTCTTAGGAAACATATGAAGTCTTGCATTTTATAATTTTTCAGTAATAATTCCCTTGATTGTTTGTATTTTGAAGCTTAATAAAATGAACTAGTTTTTTTTAATTACGTTATGGATTTGCGTTGTATTGCAGCTCACTTCTTCATATCTTGTTGTTTCAAGTTTAATGCATTTCTTTCTCTGTTTATGTTTCCTAATTCAATAACTTTTTGAAGTTTGTTAATTCTTTTATCGTACTTAATAACTTTTTAATTACTTATTTTGAGATGCAACTGTGAGAACACATTGACGATATAGAAGATTACATCAATATTCAGGTAACCAACTAAAAATTTAAGATTTTTTTTGTTCCCGACCATTGGAATTCTTAGTACTTTTAGGTTGATCAAGGCTGTGATTGTGGTGGTTTGGTTGTTGAAATAGTGTTTTGCATGGTTTGGTTTTGAAATAGGGCTTCTCGTGCATGCTAGATGTTTGAAGATATGATTCCAATAGTTTAATACATTTATTCTTTGAATGTTTGCTTTCTACTACTATATTCACTATAAAATTTCTATTCATTGATGTAGAGATGGTCCTCAAATCATTGTATTCACATGGGGCTTCTGATATTACTATGTTAGTGGGAGCTAAATAGGTGTTCTAGTGAAGTTTGTAACTTTGTATCAATCTTTAGTAAGTTTTAGAACAAATCTGTTCTATATGATCTCTAGCCTTGCCAACCCGCCTAGGCTATATTGGTATCTGTTGGTTCATAAGAATGAGATGAATGGGGAACAGATTTTGGGATAGACATTTTGTGTGTGCGTGTGCAACTTGCCAATTGGATATTTCTTAGTTTCACTTTCTATGTTGTGGGCATTTTTTTGGGTTTATAGTGTTAGTTTATGACTTACCATGCAAAATGATTTTAATTTAATTTCCTTGCTTCTAAATCTGTGGTATATTATAGAGCCCAGATGTGAATGAAGCAACTATGTGTCTTAGTTGAATGCTCCATGAGTTTTTTTGTCATTGGTGAAAATGGTTTACAATATATTGGGTAAGTTCCTCTTATAGGCTTTCTCATCTAATAGTTTTAGCACAATGTATGCATAGATGATTGAGTTCCAAACTAGATCATTTCTCTTTTACTTTAAGATGGTATTTGTCTACATTAATGGTCTTATTCTTAGGTATGTGTGCGCATGTGAATAGTTTGTCATGCTAAGAGAAAATCTGAAGAGCAGCCACTGTTGGCAACCACCATTGCACATCTGATGAGTCAGACCGGGTTCACTAATAATGAACTGGTTCTCTCGCTTTACCCCCTCCCAAATCCCTCATTCTCCCCTCCAAATTTAAAATTCTTCTTGCGGAAAACTTTGAACCTTATGCTGAAATCCTCAATCCTCTCTCCAATTCGAATCCATTTCTTCTTCTTCACTGTGAATCCCTCAAGTTTCCTCACAAAATCTTGAACCTTTCTTTGTGAATCACGAGATTCTCCTGAAGATTTTGGAACTCTGCTTCTTTCTCAATATAGGAATTTCTTTTCGTTTTCGAGACCTTTCTTCTCTGTGATCCTCTCAGTCCCCTCACATGCATTGTGATTCCCCCTCCCTACATTCACTTACACTATGATCTTCCACCCGATGTGATTTTTCTCATCTCAATCCCACACCCTTCATCTCAGTCCCGCAGCGGTGAGCCCAGCCACTGCAAAACTGCGTCCAAAGATTTGCGGGAGAGGTAATCTTCTTCATTCCTTGTTTCTGTGTGTTTACTCCATCTATTTTATCTCTAGAATTTGGTATATTAGCTGTAAATTAACGGTATTAGATTGAAATTAAAGTATTTTTTGACGCTAATCCGTGATGCATTTGACAATCTGTAAAGCGAGCATTTGCTGTAATGTAATGTCTCTGATCTTGGTATGTTGATATAGATTTTTTTTTCCAACTGCAAAAAATGACATTCTTTTAAAGAAACTACCTTCAGACCTTAGTCAAGATCAATAAAATAAGAGTGAGACTATCTAGGTACATTTTGAAGTCTGAAAAAAAATGTAGTAGGATTCTTTTTGCCCTTTTTTAACCTATTGCGTTTCATTGTTATTTTATGGTCATACTTATATAAAATGTGAGCTACTGAAATGAAAAACTGGCAATTAAGTGTGACTTGGGAGAGAAACTGACATAAAAAACTTGCATATAGCAGTTCGAGAAAATTGCTAGGAACATAATTTTGCAATCCTTGAAATTATGTAGTTTTCTTGAAAACATGGATATGTATAGCCCTGGAATTAATGTATTTTTAACAAAAATGTGTGTAGGCTTTGGTTTTTTTTCACTCTGAACTCGGAATTAATGTATCCTAACATGATCTTGTTGCAAAGCTTGTTTTGACACAAATTCCATGATAGGTGGATATTGGAGCGTATACGTTTTTTCTGTATTTTGCCTCTTGCAGGTTTAAGGAGTGGGACTTTGAGAGAAGGTGGGGGAACACTATAGAAATTGTTCATGAGAACGTTAGGATGCTTTCTGAGGTACTCCTAGCACTAGAATGTTCAGGAGAATGTTGTGCCAGCTCCGCCACCAGAATCAAGCAATATGAAAGGCAAAAAAACTCAAGACGAAGATAGATTGGATATTATCTTCTTGTGATTTGTGCTGTAATTATTTTATTTTCGGAAAACAATAATGTATGTCGGTTAGTACTAAGATATGGATATTAGGTCATTTGTAATGTTCATCCAGTTAATGTCTTTTTGAAATGTTGTAATATTCGTAAGAGATTTTGGAATGTAACTTTGAATGTTACTTGCTAAAACATGTTTATAATGTAACTATTTGCATTGCATTTTGATGATTGTGATTGTAATGATAACAATATCTGTTCGAAATTTTATTCTAATATGTCCAAAATTGCAAGATAATATGTCCAAAATTAGAATCAAACTCTGCCCAAAAATACACTAATCACCAAATTAAACTAACCACCAAAATATTTCTATATATATATTTTTTTGATATATAAACAAAATATTTCTATAAATACAACAACCAATTTGTCTACAACATTACACTTAACAATATTTGTTTATAAACTATTAACTACAACCAAGATCTGTCCACAATTACAGTCAAGCATTACAACCCAGCATACTACACTCTAAAATAGTTGTCCACAATTACAATCAAGATTTGATTGGATAAACATAGCAACTATGTTCTTTTCTTATGCTCCACATCAAACTAAATGAAAAAGTAGCCGTCACAAAAGGACTTCAGAGTTTTGATAGCATTACTGCTAGCTGCTCATCAGATGCCTTAACTTTAATAAAAGCTCCCAACGACAAAGCTAGTCTTGTAGCTAACTGATGCTTACACTGGAAGAGAGGCAAACAAAAAGAACTCAAAATAAGAAGTTTAGTAGAAAAGAAAAAAGAGAAAGGAAATGTGTGATAGGCCAGAGGAGTGGAGTCATTGGATAGCAACATAATGAACAAGCAAGAATGAGATCTCACACAAAGCTGTTCTCCTCTATTCACAATGTCATAGAAGAATGAATAATAGGCACCATAATTTTCAGTAAAACAAAAATATTCCAAAAAATTAGCATTTCTATCAATGGAGTAACAAAACATGGATGCAATTATAATGTTTTTCTTATTTATATAATTAGCTTCTAGGTTTAAGTTCACACTGAAATATTTAATCTGTGTACAAATTCTAGGTCATGATGTGGAGAATGAGTTACTGAAGAAATGCTAAAGAAAGAAAGAAAACATCAAATTCCTCAACAATGAGAGAATGTAAAAGAAATCATGGCAAGTTGTCATCAGACCAGCAAAAAATTTGACAAAAATCAGCACAAAATTCAATTGAAGTTATAAATACATAACTAGACATTCCAATCATGTATTAAATATTTGAAGCTGCAATAGTTGGGGCAGTGCAGGAGTTTGGGACAGTTATCTAGTTTTATGACAATACCGTGAAGGAGTTGGAGGAAACCAAAACATGCAAAATCTTATTTTACACATTAAATCTATACTATGGGAATGGTTATTCAGGAATTGAGATATACAGGAATCTATGCTCATGTTGTTATGAAGGATATAAGGCTAATACTCTTCTTAAGTAAAAAATAATTATTATGAAGCATGAAAACTGAAGAAAGGAATATTTTGTAGAGGACATGATGGCAAAAGAAGAAAAACGAACATTAAACTCTCACATTTAATACAGAATCTAAAAAGTAAAAAAAAGAGTATAAATGGAATAGTGCATTTATGAACATCATAATTGATAGCAATGCATAGGCTAGCTCTTTGTATAATGAGATCGGTTAACTAGTGCTCATGATGGAGATAAGCTTTTCCATATTAAGATTATTGAGATACATATGTTGTTTCAACAAATTAAAGTTGTACAAGAAGCAAAAGAAACATAGCATAAATTATATTAATACTGTGGATTGGGAATCAAATAAGAACAAAATAATGTACAAAATCATTCAGTCACCTAAAAAGAAAAGGATTTGACGGAAACATTTGAATTCCTGAAATACATACACTACTATACTAATATATATAGCTGCAAAAGTACTAAATGGTCCTCAAAAAAGAAAAAGGAAAAAATTAAAAACAAAAGCTTGGTTGATCCTCAAAAGTAGGATGAACCCAGTAAACATTCAAAGCATCTGATAAAAATGCCAATTTGATATTTTTTTCTGCTTCTGCTTCTTCCTCTTCTTTTTCCTTTTTTTTTTTTTTTTTTTTGTTTATCCTTCAAATCCTATTTCCATTTTGGAAAAGTCTTTCCGTTCTAACCAAGCAGTTTGTTTATTAATAAAGGCAAGCTAATAATGAAATGGAGAAGATCTTCAAGCCTCACTCTCAAGCATCTAAACCCACAGTCGTGTAATCAAACATTGCAAATAAATCCAACAATCTTATCTTGAATAACGAAAGTCAAAGATATTAATCAGGCTAGAGCATAGGAACAATTATTCACAATATTAGCACAACCAAATAAAGATAATAACATTTGAGATTCCCATTGAAATTAAATACATTGAACTATAGGGTTTATGCAAACCCTGCCAATCATGCACAACCTCCCCGTGATCATATCAAATTGGCAGCAAACATGGAACTCTAATATTTCTGTTTCGAATTTGCAAATTGAATCCCAGTTAAGATGATAATAACAAGAAATAAACTGAGGAAGAATAGTTAAATGAAATGTCCTCTAGAGGACAATAGTTTAATTAAAAACACATGCATGCAGCTGTCTGGAAAGCAGGGTTTTAATTCATTCAAATCAATATTCCTCGCATACAATGTCTGATTCTCTAAAACTTTAGCAATTCTTTCACTGGAAAAATGATAAACAAGAAAGACAACACCGTAGTGGCTACAAATAGAGCAGCTAACAAAGTAATGCATGTGCTGCTTCTAATGACGCCGGCTAGTTGCTTCGAAAAGATTGAAAGAACTGCAGGATTGTTGCAAGATTTAATGACCACAAAAAATCATTTTTTCTCTCCTGCCTTAAGTGAACCTTAAAGAATAAGAGAGAAGGAATTTACTTTATGAAAGCATAGGTCAAAAGCAGAGGCCAAAAGCATGAAACATTGTTTTTTCTCACTGCCCTAAGCCACAATACCCCTCCCACAAAATCCAACACTCACCTCTCTCAAAACACAAGAAGAATGTAATCATATGGAAGGAAAATTTGTCTTTAAAATGTTACCTACGGAGCTGAGCAGGGGTGGCGGCAAAACAGAGCTCCACTGGAGCAGTGTTGCTAGTTTGCATTAAATGAGCTTGTGAGGAGCGGCAGTGCTAGGCAAACGGAGGAGCGTCGCTCGGTGGCGCTGACGAGAGAAACGGCCTCATCGGACGGCGCTGGGAATGACGTTGCTGGCGCGGGTTCCTATCGAGGCCCTACAGTGCTTTCGAATGGGGGAGTGAAGAGGCCGACTTTCAATTTCAAATCCAAACAAAACACACATTTTGGGTTTTGAAGGTGGGATGTTATACATAAGCTCTTCAATTTCTATAACATATTATTTTTTATTTTTTAATTTTTAATTTATTCTTTTTAAATTAAATTAAATTTTTTATTTATTATCCATATATCAAATATTTAATAAAAAATATAAAAAAATATAATGTGTAGAAGTTGTATAAATAGTAAAAAATTGTGAAGATTTTTTCTTTGAAAAAGGGAAGTTCTATGTAGAATCATTGGTCCAGATTGGATCGGACTGAACTCTAGAATGGTCGATTCCAATCCCATTAATTGTTGATCCAAAAAATTCGATTTCGTCTCAGGGTTTATAATTTTGGACCAGACTTGGCCGGCCGAACCCTTATATATATTTTAAAAATATTTTTGATAATTTAATATATTATTTTATATAGTAATTATACAAGTTAATGATATAATTTTTATCTAATTTATTATTATTGACCATATAAAATATTTTTTTAATGAGTTAATACATAATCCACATTAATATTTCACTTAACTTTAATTACTAATTTATTCACTTAAATAAGTTTTTTTTATTAATTTATTTGAGAAAAAAATAAAAAATAATTGATTCGAACCGACTAGACCAATAGTTGCTTGTCTGATCCGAAAACAAAAGGATGTACCATTCCATCAACTCTCGGATCAGACTAGATTGATTTACAGTCCTACCAAATATCTAGGGTATGAATGATGAGTATAAAAATTCTTTTAGTTTAGAAAAAAAAAAAAAAATTGAGTGGTGTTTAGGATCGAGATAATACTAAGTAGGACTTCTTGGTTAAATCTCCATTGGTTAAATAACTCTCCAATAAGTTAATGTAATTGAGGGTCTTAAGTACTGTTGCTTTGTTATTATTATTATTATTATTATTTTTTATAACCAAACTTTTATTAAAAAACAACATTACATAGCAGCATGATCAACCTATAGAGCTCAATCAACACGTAGCGGTACATAATCCCACCGTACGTGAATATCAATTACAACATATTTAGCCAAACAATGAGTCACCCCATTCGCAGTTCTTGGAACATGTTGAATGATGATCTAAGAGAAACTCTTCATCAATTCCTTAGCATCTTGAATCAAATTACCATTCTATTATGCATAAGATTGTTGTATAGATTGCAGTTCTTAAACCATTAAAAGACAATCAGATTCAAGGATTAATTTTGGTATCCCAAGAGGTAAACAAACCTGTAAACTCTTAAAACAACCAGTAAATTCAATAGTGTTAGCTCCATCCACATCCACTTCCAATTTGCTTGAAGCCATAATCACCTTTCCTACATCATCTCACAAGATCAAACTAATTCCAGATTTCCTATCAACCTCAGATATTGCACTATCTACATTCAATTTCAGAAAACCATCTTGAGGCAAGGCCAAGTACTGGAACTCCTCCAGAATTTAGAGATTGCAACACTGCTTGAGTAACCAAACCCCCAAAAATATGTCAATACTTTTGATAAAAAAGTGATGGCACCCCCATCAGGTCTTGGAGCTTTTGATGGATGCAGGAAATATACCAATATGCCAGTATTGTTGCTTTTCAATGCAGGAAGATTACAAGCAAAATCTTTCCATCTCTCTTTGCAATTTTCTAAAGCAATTAGAGTAACCTCCAAAGTGAAATAAAACTACAATCTCGGAATTATTGTTATTTTGTAAAACGAGCACTGATATCTAAATTTGTGAGAATTTTATTCCGGTCGAAATATTTAAATTAAAACATATTAAAAAATCTTCACTTATAACTAAAGAATATCAATGTACAATTTTAAACACTTGTCTGACTATAATATTCAATCAAACTTGCACATTTATATTCGAAGATAAACTCAACTTATCTCGTAACATCACAATCTTATTATTACAACTTTCTCAAATCCTTACATAAAAATAATAAATCATTCAAAATCTTCAAATCCTAATTCAATTTTTTTTAAAATTTTTAAATAATAATAATATTATAAAATAATATTTCAATAATATTTTAAATTAACTTTTAAAACTCATATTATCTCCTCTTTGAATTCAAATAAGGCCTTGAAGTAGGAGTCAAAAAGAAGTAGAACTATATGTGTACATAGTTAAGCAGAGAGGCTTTATTTAAATTCATATATAGCATGTGATATAGGGATGATGAGTAAATTTTGTTTTTAACCAAGTTAGGTATCTTTTATACCCATGCTCTTTAACCCATGTGCATGCTATATGGCTGATGGAATACCCATTTACTAACATAATAAAATTAAAATCATTGTATTTAGTGAGTTTAGCATATAAGATAAGATGAATCATTGTCTCCAATTCGGGATACAAACTTCTTTAATTCTTTGTTTATTCTACATTGTCGGTCCACTTCGGCTAGAGACGTACATAAAATGCAAGTTGTACAAAGTTGCTCATATGACAAGTGATAATATCATATTAAACATTTAATGTTGTCTTTTTCACCAGAAGTTATACATTTTATCCTAAAAATGATCAAAATTGACACATTGAAAGCTATAAGATAAAGGCAACGCTCAATATGTTTGTAAAGCTCATTGAATATGCGATCAGTTCCACATCCACAATTGAAATTAGTTAGCTTTCCTTCTCTGCAGCTGGCTCACACAACAGCACTGTTATTTCCTAGTAAATTCTAAACTTGAATTTATTTTTAGAGTGGCCATTGCCCAATTCAGTACACTAACACATATATATTAACTTACATATTTGGGATTTTGAATGAACCAAAAAACAAGCAAGTTTTATGGAAATCGACAGCATAAAACTTATTGCTGCATGTATTGGAGGAGAGTCCCAAAGGCCTCCAAGTTACAAAAACCATATTGGACAAGATCCAAAAGAGGGATACATAGGCAGGTCAATTTACTTTTTTACATCATTTGGTTTTGAAGACCTACCACCTAGCGCCGCCGCTCTTGCCCTTGTTCCCACCTCCATACAAGCGGAAGAGACTGAAAGCAGAGATGCAAGACAAGGCCACCATGCTAAGGCTAACTATTACTGCACTCGCTACCCCTTCTCCAACTTGGTTACAAAACTTCCCATACATATTGCATATTTTCATCCACTGCAGTTCTGGCTGTCCCAACTTTGCAAACGCCGCCGATTGTGCCGAAGCCGCCACTGCAGCCACGGTCATATATGCCATTACCTGCCCAAACAAACAATTGCTGATGTAATGCAAATAATAAGAACACACATATTTTGCACTTCTTCCGGTGGCATGAATCCAAAAATGATCACTCCAAAAATACCTTTCTTCAACCATTTAATATTTATAGCATCACATTCCTGATTTAGATCATGACGAGTAATGAAATACTTGTGTGAAAATAGGACGATTTCAGGAGAAGGCCCGTTCGGTAGGAGGAAAGGGTATTCTCTAACACCATTCAAGATACCTTTTAACGAAGGGTATGTTCATTAATATTATATTCTCTAGGAACATAGAGAAGTTTGGTTTTAATATAGAAAATTAATTGATGTCATGAATGATATGCAAGTTTCCATTTATTATTCCAAATGCAACAAAAGAAACATCTCCATGATTCTAAGAATTAATGGACGGTTGTAATGGCGACCAAAAAAAGGACACGTGCAGGGAGGGACACAGATGAAAACAATGCTTATGCTATTGCAAAATGGCAAGCATGCAGCATATATAGACAAACATAACATTATTTATGTACCAAGTTTCTTTTTTGGGTATATACTATATAGCTAAATGTATTATGTAATGTTGTCAATATTTTATAGAGATCCAACAATAAACAGAACATGACATTTGGGAAATCGTTTTAAGTACAATATGTCACTCCTTCCATAAAATAAAAAGACCATAGATGGGTTTACTCTTACTCTCAACAGGGGAAAAGGAAATAGCTAAATCTCAGATACCCTTATCAAACCAACCAAAGGCAAAGGCCATTGGAATCATGCATATTTTCAATGCTAAAAAGTTAATATGTAAGGTACAAACAAAATCATGGGCAGTGTGCTTGAGCTTTTCATACATGCCATGGCCATGTGAAGAGTAGAAAGGTCATAAGTCATAAGAAGTCTGGAATATGAAATAATGTACCTGATCACCAGAGAAGATGGCCCAAGCCAAGGGCTTGCTGAACAGCACATTGCCTCTAACCATGCTCACAACACATCTCACCACTTGAACGAACGAATAGGTAGCAGCTATACCATTAGCTACCACCAAAAACCTACATGGTCATATGCATAACGCAATATTGCTCACGAAATCAAAGGATGATTGCGACTATATTATGGTAACCCTAAAAGATTAACACAGAGAGAGAGAGAGAGAGAGAGAGAGACATGGATAGTTATTTGAGAGAGGTCTTACACAAGAGCTTTCATGTCTATAAATCTAGCTTTCTTCTTAATTGAGAAGATTTCTTTGACCTGGGAATCCGTCGCCACAAGAACAGCAGCAAGAACTCCCAGACCGCAAATCAAACACCTCAGAACCAACTCTGCCACCCGCACCCTCTTATCAATAACTTTCACATTTGTGCCATGATACACTGGAACATTCCCAGGACTAACTCCAACACCCAAATAACTCATCCTTCCGATCCTAAGATTCACTCACACTCAAAAGAGAAGATGAGAGAACAGAAACAGCCTCTGTAGATTGTTCTCAAACACCCACAAGAGAAACTCCACCACTTAAATACTCCACTACTTAAATACTCGAACACAACTACTTTTCCTTTACTTGATTTTTTTTTTCAGTTCTTTAATATATGTGCGGTGGTTGAGCTTAGTGCCTGCCAAGTGGTCAAAGTTGAAGAGCATAGAAATGCATGACCTGCATAGACGGGCACCTCATCCTACAAGTTAGTGGCATTTATTCTTCTGCACTTGGGCAACTCTTTTTTTTTTTTTTTCCTCAGAATTTAGGGACTACTAGGTCGATTTGGAAAGTGGTAAACTGAGGGCTCTTCTTTTCTAGGAAAAGGTAACAGTTTCTTGTCCCAAGGAAAAAGAGTCAGACAAGGTGAGGGTAGAGCAGGGGTTAAAGCTGCTGTTCCCATTGAATGAAGGAGGTGGGGGGGCAATTTATGATATTGATGTCCCATTGCTTTTGCATTCTGCACAGAAAGGACAAAACAAGAGAGAGTTTATCTGTGTGAAAATATGCAATATGTTTAGTTGCTTACAACAGATAATGATTAAAGTGGGTCATTTTGGCGCTGAGTTGCTGTTTGTGGTGGTGGGCCATTCGGGGTTAGGTTTTGAAGTCACTCATCAAGCATGCACTTTCTTTAAACAGTGGTGAAGCGTAATCTGGTTGGATGAGATCCTCCATCCGCTGTACGCCTAACAGCATCCTTATTGATCTCATTAAATTAATTATCAAATACAAATTTAATAATGGAGAGTGCTATTCACCCCGATGGTAAGTACCCCCGATTCCATCCTGCTTTTTTTTTTGAGCTTTTTTTTATATATAATTTTTAAGTAAATATTTTAAAATAATATTATGATTTCTTTTTATTTTTAAAAAATATTTTAAAATGTTAAAAAAATCATTTTAAAAAAATGTTTTTTTATACTTTTTTACATGATTTTTTTAATATATTAAAATATTTTTAAAAAATATAAAAAAATCATAACTTTATTTAAAAATATTTATTTAAAAATCATATATAGAAAAACTCAAAAAAAAAAAAAAATAGAAAAGAAGACGGGATGGGATCGGGACAATACCCATAAGGGTGAATAACATTTTCCTTTAATAATTTATATTAAAAATTATCTCACATTAATTTCATCAAATTATATTTTTTAAATTTTAAACTACAATAAAAATAGATAAACTCTTCAAATTTAAAAAATTACTATTCACCATTCATCTTATTAATTTAATATATTTTATTTCCCTTATACCTTTATTTTTTTCTTTATATTTTCTCTATGGAATAAATATGTTTATTATATTTTTTTTAATTCTAATTTCTAATTTTATTAAAATTTGTTGAAAATAATAATTTAAATATCAAATTAAATTATTAATATATATATAATTAGTATAATTATAAAATATTGAAGAAAATTTAAAAATATTTTTAAAAAAATATTATTATATTATTATTTTGATGAATTTAATGATAAATCTAAATTAGTATTACGATGAATATGATATATTTATTTTATTAAATTTATATTTTTCATTTAAGTTTTGATGATTTTGAAGATGGATGAATGCTCTAATTCAAATCCAAAAGGTGATCCGTTTGCTTACGTCATTATTGCATAAGACTTTCTGTTTATGTTATTTTTTGGGCACTTCCTTCATGGTTAATGAACTGGAAAAGAGTGATGCTAGAGTGAAGCCACACTCATAGTACTCACTCTCACATGTCACTGTTCATGTGAACAGTGACATGTGAGCGTGAGTGCCACGAGTGTGACTTCACTTAATATTTATTCACTGGAAAATGATGCTTCACTTCCGAGGACCGAAACTTTAATGGCTCTTTCAGCAATTAATTATGGTCACACATAACAGATAAATGAGAAAATTGTTACTCTATAACAAATTATTTATAATTATATAATTAAATAATTTTTATTTTTATTTTTGATTTGATGAATTTAAATATGCGTGCTAGTGTACTGCACCATATTGATCACTCCACTATATCGTCTAGTTAAAATTTATTTTTTTATTATTTAAAAATATATAAAAAAATATTAATACACTAATAATAACTCTCTTAGTGATTAAGTAAAAAAAAAATCAAAATATATGGAATGCTAAAAATAAGTATTAAATAAAATAAACGTAATAACTTATTCTTGCAATAAAAAATATTATTATATTTAAAATTATATATAAATTTGTGAAAAGGTGATAAGTCCAGATTTAATACGATGCTGGCGCAATCCCACACTCGCTTTATGTGATTGACGACAAATCATAAAAAATATTGATTTGTTATAAAACTAAAAATAAAACTACTATTATTGTAAGAGAAAAGAAACTCTTAAGAACTGAAACTTTCTTTCTCTCTCTATATTTTCTTATGAATTTCATTATAATTGAAACCCATATTTATAGGCGTTGAAATTACTATGCAAGTTACTATGCAAGTCACTATGTAAGTCACTATGCAGATTTAAAATAATAGTGGTGGGGTCATTCACATAATTTAGTAGTGGGATAGGGGGCGGCTGCCGACGTTCGTTTATAACACTCCCCCTTGAATGACCACCCATAAAGAATCTGCCTCGTTAAAACCTTGCCAAAGAAAAACCCAATGGGAAGAAAAACTAATGGCGAAGGAAAAAGAGTACAGTCTCTTTATGTATCCACAAGTGCTTTAAGATTGCCTCATTAAAACCTTGCAAAGGAAAATCCAATGGGATAAAACCTTAGCGAAGAAAAAAGAGTACAATCAGCACAAGTCTTCAGAACTTTTACTTCTCCTGGAAAGTGCATGACAATAGTTTTTGAGTCTTCACATTTTAATATTCTGCACAATTTTCTTGAATGTCGCAGTTGGTGATGTCTTCGTGAATAAATCTGCCAGGTTATCACTTGATCGTATATTTGATATATCCTCATTTGATTTGAATGATACAAGTAGCATTATCTTCGTATAAAATTGTTGAGTCATTGATCTCAGCCAAATATACTCTCGACTTGTTTCATGAATTGCAATAATCTCTGAGTGATTTGAAGATGAAAAATAATATCTGGTTGACAAACTTAATAGAAATCTGATACCTGCAGTAATACTTAAACTCCTCTTTATAATATGCGTTAGTATTTCAAGTAATAAGCAAATATAATTTCAGTATATATAACAAGTTAAGAATTCAAACACGATCTCCAACTAAATAATGCATTAGAGAGAGTATGATAATATTTTCATCTAAAATTTTCTCCCCCTCATTCGGCGTTATTAGGAAGAACTTGTTTATATACGGCGGAAATAATATTGGAAACCATCTATGTATGATAAAAGCTGTAAAAGCTTTGAGATTTAATATTATCGGTTCGGCGGAAAATCAAATCCGCTTGACATTGTGGACAAACGAGATCTTGAAGAGATTTGAAGGCTTCGGGTTGTTGTTTAAATATAACCAATTTTACCATTGGTTTACTCCAGCAAAAAGATCTCGCATTCCTCATAGATTCAGTTGTTGTTCATCCAGAACGATATTATGTCTGATAGAAATTCTAATGTCCCAGATTTAAACCACGAACCTTTTATACCTCAACCAATTATATTTTCTCCTGAGGTTGTAAACACCATGATAGGAGCAGAGATATATCTATCTAGTAAATCTGATCCTGAAATTGTTGCAGCATCAAGAACCCTCAGTGCTCAATCTGCTGCCTCTCTTACAACCATGTCTTAGAGGCTATTGGCGAGAACGAGTGAGGTTGATCATCTTAAAAATCAAATATCTGAGTTGCATCAAACGCTTGCAACTAAAGATAGAAAAAATAAAGATTTAAAACAAGATAACAAGGAGCTGAAGAAACTTGTAGACTGGTATTCTCGTGACCTGAAAACACGAGTAGAAGAGCTGGAACTAGGGATAGCTGTAATTAATCTCGCTGGCTTTTGAAATTATGCATCCAGCATATCTTGTAAAGTGAGATTTGAAGAGATGATGGTTTGTCTTGTTCTTATTTCCAATTCTATAAGAACCGTCTTTAGTTTCATTTAGTATGCATCAAATCTTCTTCTCATATCTATTATTCATCTATATTTGTATTCTTATTCTACAAATTTCCAATGGCTCATCAATTTCTTTTTACTATTTCTCACAATCAACATATGAGGTATCCTTCACCTCAATTACAAGTTGATCCTGCATCTTCCGCAGGTGCAATGTTGCAGCAAGCAAATGATCTGGCTAATAAGTCAGATCGTGAAGCTATTTATGAGCTGGTGACTCTCGGCACCCGATACTCCTCTTCTATTGTTGGATTTTCCAACCGATTACAATCCAAAAATCGTGAGATTGAGGAGCTTAACGAGAAGGTTTCTGTACTTCAACGACTCGTTCAAGAGTTTGACAAAAAAATTGCAAACTTAAAGTAGGAGAATAAGGATTTAAAATCCTTACTTGCCTCTTCATTTCGACTGCCTAATCCTTTAGATAAGGATGGTACGTTGTTTTATGAAAAGCAAATGCATTTGAGAGATGAGGCTAGAAGTCTCAAATTCTTGTAACTCATCTATGAATTGAATAATAAGATCTTTCCTTTTCAAATGCATTCCTTGAATTTATAGCAACCCTTGTGATCTTTTCAAGAGTTCTAACAAGGTAAATCATCAACGTAAACTGCAATAATGACGAATCCAGATTCTGATAAAACACATGAACATATAGGATTATTCTTAAATCCTTTTTTCAATAGATACTCGTTGATTCAATTATACAACATGCGTTCGGATTGCTTTAACCCATATACAGATCTTTGAAACTTTATAAAGTACATACTCCTAAATATACTTGGATTAGATGCTTCAAGTTTCGTAATAATCTAATGATGCTTATAAATATGCAGTGACCACATTCATTAACTGCATATCTAATCCTTTTGTAATAACCAAATCAATTAAAAATATGAATGTGATTGCATTCATAACAAGGAAATATGTTTCCTCATAATTGCTCTCGGGTTTCTACAGGAAACCTTGTGCGACAAATTATACCGCACAATTTCATTTCGCATTACGCTTTCGTATAAATACTCACTCATATTTGACAGATATTACACCCTTTGGTGTTTGGACAACAGGTCCAAATGCATCTCGCTTCACTAGCGAGTTTAATTCAGTTTTAATAACTGCTTTCCATTTTGGCCAATCATTTCTACGTCGACATTCTTCGACGATTTTTGGCTCATTACTTCTGGTAATATCAAGTGTTATCATATATGTTGTCGACAACAATTTTATTTCTATCCATAAATTTTCCATTACTCATGAAATGTATTGAGATCTCATTGTTCCTTTTCAGGGGAAAGCATTTCATGAAAAACCTCTACAGGAAGTTCCTCTTCAGGAGGTTTATACTCTTCAAGAGTTTTCTCTTCAGGAGTTATACTCTTCAGGAGTTTTCTCTTCAGGAGTTACATTTTCAGGAGTTACCTCTTCAAGAGGTTTCCTCCAAGAGGTTTCCTCTTCAGGAGGATTATATTTTATACAGAAAATACGGTCTCTTCATGAGCACCGATTTTTATTTTTCTTGTGCACCTATAGGTTTTCAACGCTTCAGGTGTATCTTAAACTCATTTATTTCTGTTTTAACAACTCGTCCTTCAGGGACTTCAATTCCTATTTAAGCATTAACAGCAGTAATATATGATTTTACAACACCTTTAGTGTCAGTAAATACATCATGTAATTGATTTGCAACATTTTGCAGATAAATAATCCTCTGAACTTCTGGTTCACATTTATTTGTAAGAGGATCAAATTTAAACAGGACTTTATTATCCCAAGTAATTTCTTGTCGTACTTCAGGCACCGATATTTCATTATTTCAAAACATGATGAAATATTAATAAACTTATATATAAAAACTTAGTATAAGTAAATCAAGTGCTTGGCCGTACAACAGGTACGTGACTACTGTTTAGTCATATTACATCTATGACAAACATCTTCATCTTTTTATGAAGAATTATTCTGAGGGCCTTTACCCTTCTCTGAGTTTGATCACTTCTGGTGATACGATATATTTTTATCATCTTTAGTGTTGTCGCTTTTGGGACCAACACTTCTATAATTTTTCTACCACGTCTACGCCCTTAGTTTCCATTCACTTCTGGGAATTGTGTAAATTCGATATCATTAATAGGACGTAACTGGTGTAACAAAAACTCATTATTTAGCTCAATCACTGGAAGACAAAACAAAAGTTCAGAATATTTGTTGAACTTTCACTCTCGATATTGCTACTGCAGGAGCACATTCGAGGTATGAAAAATAATGTCTTCTTTTATATATCATCATCAGTGACATTTTCACTGTATAATTTTAATATTGAGCTGATTTTAAAGAGTGCAGAATATTCAATACCACTCTTAAAATCTTGCAACTTCAAGTGCAATAAATCATAATGATCTTTTGAGAGGATTACATCTTCTGGTACTTATATCACTCTCTTAATTTATTTCACACAGTATGATGATCTTTTATCATGAGATACACAGCACGGTCCTTCAGGGACACATGAATTCCTTCTATGATTGTATCTTTCAAGTTCATCATCATATCCAAATAGATCTCATCAAGGATCTGGATAAATAACATTTTTCAGAAATGTCAATAGTAATAAATCTCAATATTTGACATTATATTACAAAAATAAATTTGTGAATTTGATAAATATATTCACATTATCATGAGAATAAAAATAAAATTTTATCAAGTAATATTCAGCAATATTACCTTTAATATTTATCTCAAGGACTGCAAATAATATATTGAAAAATTTACTTAAAATAGAAGACCACTAGCTTCAGTATCGGTAGAACCTCGTGCTGATAACGTGTTATAAAACTAAAAATAAAACTACTACTATTGCAAGAGAAAAGAAACTCTTAAGAACTGAAACTTTCTTTCTATCTCTATATTTTCTTATGAATTTCATTATAACTGAAACCCATATTTATAGGCGTTGAAATTACTATGCAAGTTACTATGCAAGTCACTATGCAAGTCACTATGCAGATTTAAAATAATAGTAGTGGGGTCATTTACATAATTTAGTGGTGGGACAGGGGGCGGCTGCCGACGTTTGTTTATAACATGATTTCATTTTTTCTAATTTTTTCTATTGATTATTCCTGTGTAGTAAACTGTATTTTATAATTTATATTTCAAGATTTCTAAAACTATATTTTATAATACCGGATTGTAAATGAACAAGTTTATTTGATTGATTGTCCGATATTCATTTGGCTAAACTCATAATGAGTTTGACTTTAAAAAAATACTCTATCGTAAAATTAAAAGCCACTTGATACATATTCAATTATACTCGACTTGACTCGATTAAAGTTTATTAAGCTCACTCATTCATGTTCGATTCGACTCGATTAGACTCATCCATGATATAAAAAATACATTCATAAAAATGTTATAATTTTATAGTTCAATATAAGATTTATATATTAATTAAAATTTTATTAGATTTAATATTTTATTTTATAATTTGATATTTCTAATTATTCAATTCATTCAAAAATCATATATAAAAATACAAATAAAATTTGAATAATAACTCTACTTGACTTAAGATCATTACAAAGTACAAACAAAAATCGTTAAATAACTTGATTCAGTTCGAAGTCGTATTTAATTAGCTTGAACTTGATTTGGCTCGACAAGTTCTTAACTTGAGCTCAAGTTCAAACTTAAGTTATTTGAGTCCAACTTAACTCAATAACTCAAGAGCCCGACTCGGTTTGGATTGATTACCGTCCCAGATTTATAGTAAACTGTATATCTTCTAATTGTAGTAAACTGTATTTTAAAACTGTAAAAAACGGTATTTTATGATACGGCATTTGTAGCTTGTTATAACTTTTATTGCTTGATGGTTTATATTTTAGAATTTATATTTCAAGATTTTTAAAACTGATATGTTATACTCTCACTTATTAAAAACTGATAAGTCTCATTAATTTTGTTTATTGCGACCAATGAAAATATTAAACAATATAATGCGATAATTTTGACGGTCGAATCGCTTGTCGCACATTTTGATGGTTCAATTTTAATAGATTTAAGTGCAAAGTAAAAAATTCCAAAAATTAGAGGGTATAAAATGTATTTTCTCTAGTATTATTTGTTTGTTTTGGTAGATAAGATGAGATAAGATAAGATGAGATAAATTAAAATATAAATAAAAAATAAAAAATTGTTAAAATATAATTTTTAATGTTATTTTTATTTTAAAATTTGAAACTATTGAATTATTTATTTTATTTTTTATGAAAATTTATAAAAATTCTAATAATTAGATAAAATAAGATGAGATAAACATGTTTATAAGGTCTCAAATAATGTTCAAAATTTGAGGTAGAAAAGAAACCATATGGTGCCTACCATAGCTTACCCGATTTTTTTTTTTTTGAAAGGAAAATATTGCAGTTCATTTCATAACATGAAGTTTACATTTGAAACTGATAAGTACGGAAAAATTATATTATATGCTTAACTAAATATTGATTTGTAGGATCTCCGTATATAAAATGACGGACATTATCTTAACTTCTAAACTCTCATAAAACACATAACATAAATGCAGTTTATCTGAGAGGATTTCGGGATAACCAGACTCCTACTTCTCAAGGAGGGGAGTAGATCACCTCCATTCTCCAAGAAGAAGGAGAATAAGCTACATCCTCTAAAAGAGAAGTGGAAAACCAATAAGAAAGTCTATTTCTAATTATTCTCACAATAAAAAAAAACTAAATAAAATAAAATTACAACAACACAAAAACAGGCCAAAATCCAGATCAAAGGAAACTGGTTCGGGACAAGGGCAGAGCCGAGGATGGACAAGGCGCGTGGCGGACACGCGCCCCCAAGGAATGATGAAACGATGGCTTAATAGCTACCGATGGCGCTGCGTCCAGGACCACCGCTCTTGGAGGCGGTGGAAACTCACGGGTTAGAGGTGTATGGAAGAAACGCCTTAACCGCGTGTAGACGAAACGCTGCTATATGCGGCAAGACCTTTGGCAAACTGGAGCATCGGTGGCTGGTGAAACTTTTGGTGGTGTGCGTGCTGGTCAGGGACTACCATTGGATGTCCCGGCTTCAAAAACTCCATTTTCACCTACGGGCTCTGAAAAAAAATTACAAGAATCACAAAATCCATAAGGAAAGGAGAAAGGGGAAGGGGGAAAGAGTGGGGTGATCGAAGGGAAAGGAGAGGGAGCGAGGAGCCTCCCTCTGTCGACGGCTAGGATTAGGGAGCTTAGGAGAGGAGAGGGTTCGGGAGAAGACGAGAAAGGCTTAGGAAGCTTGTGCTATGGGGTTGTGTTTGTTTTGTCAGTGAGCTTACCCGATTTGAAAAACAAATTAAGCTGAGTAAATTACCGAGTCTATTGAGGGTGGAACTGCAGCTTGCACCTAATGACGGAACTGGGATGTCCGAAACAAAATAAAAAAATAATAAATACACATTCTCTTTTTTATAATACTTTATATAATAATATTTTAAAATGAAGAATATCTTAGTAAAATATGTTATACAAATAATATAATCTTACAAAAATATCATCATTTTACAATATATATTATAAAATAATAATTACTCAAACAAAATATCTTCTCATCTCCAGTATATATGCATTACAAATCCTTTTTTTCATTGAATTCACAAGAAGTGCAAGATGGGGCGTGTGTTGGGTTGACACTGACATGGATAACAAGGGACTGATAGACGTTAATGGAAAATTCACCAGACTTGGGGGGATTGGATGGGTCGCTATCACTTTGGCCATAATTTTATTTGGATGAACCTAATAATTTGTATGCAGTCAGCGTTACGATAGTGTTACGTTTAGCGTGATTCAGTACCGCACCATAACGTACAATGGAGCCTATTACATTTTATAAAATAATTGAAAAAGAAAATGATCTAGCTGTACTTTGGTATGTATGTTGATGTGGTAGCTAGGTCGTGTTTTGGTGCAGATATAATCTTATATTTTTTTTATCAACATGTGTACCTTGGGGAATGAATGATACGTAAGTTTTTATAGCTTATTTTATTGTATATAAATATCATATCAAAATTTTTATTTATTTTTTAATCATGGGAAACCTATTGTGTGGAGTTCTTTTTCCCTATAAATGCAAATAATATGTTAAGAGAATAAATCCCTTTTAGAACTTGGATTGGATTGAAATTAATTCAATTCATTTTAATTTTAAGCTGGTCAGTTTAACATCTAAACATCTAATTCTCAAATCATTAAATTTATTTAACTCAAAACTTCTTTACAAATGCAAACTCACAATATTTTTTAACTCAACACCTCTTTATATACATGACTCACAATCTTTATCAACTTTCCATAAATAAATTTAAACTTATATTAATATTTAAATACATTTAAAGTCATCTTAAGTAAATCTCACAAAACTTATTTTACCATTTCAACTCACTATATTTATAAAAAATTAAACTTAACTCAATTCAATATCCAAATAGAATCTAAACAAGAAGTAGAGTGATCAAGATTCTAACAAATACAATTACGGATTTAGAATTTCTAGAACCTCTTGTGATAAAAGAAAAATAGATTATACTTGATACATTAGATATGAGAGCAATGACGACGAGCCTTGTGGCCATGTTTAGTAGCAATAGATATGTTAAAACAGTTTAAAACAAAAGGGAGAAAGAAAGTAGGGGTGGATAGTGGGGACCCGCCCCACACTATCCCGCCCTCATTCACCCTACCTGGCATGGGCGATGCGAGATAACCCTCTTCCCTCTCATAGAAAACAACTAGCAGGGGCATGACTCTGCACCCCTCCTCTATTTAATATAGAATATTATATTTTTAATATTTATACAAATATATTTCATATAGATATATACAATTTGTTAAACACAAATATTAGGATCAATCGGATCGACCCTTCGTTAAAAGCAGCTCGTCATCTTCGGTGGCGGGGGCGGGACCTGTGGGCTCTGGTGACCTCACCCCTGCGATGGTGACCCCCAACGACTTCACCCCTGCGATGGTAACCCCCGGCAACCTCTCACTTTCCCTCGGCGGCCTTAAACTCGAAATGGGTTTGCGGTGTCGCCCACCGCCATTAGCGGCAGCTCCGTCTAAACTGAGGCCGAAAGCTCCCTATCAAATCATCTTTATTTTATTTTTTTATTGAATATTTTATTATATTTTCTTCATTTTATTTTTTTTATTGTGTTTTCTAAATTTATTTTTTTATTATTTTTATTGTATTTTTATAGGGAATATAGGGGTGGGCTGCTTTTGACGCTGAAGATAGCCCGATTAGCCCCCAGCGTCACCCTTTATTAAAAGCTTGAAATTGAATTCAAATTAATAGATTACCTTGACCTCTTAAGCCAATCTTTATAGAAACTATCAAGGTAATATAATAATTATACTTAAGCAATATGAGACTTAACGTAATTCAAAATACAATTCTAATGAGATTATATTCTATTTTAATGAATAAATTTTAATTTATAACTTAAATTATATTATAATTTGGGTCTAAAAAAATATATATCCAAAATATTTTATAAACCCAATAGGTCATTGGGTTGAGAGGGGGCAAGCAGGTGTGATTTCAACCCCACCCCTGGGTTGGAAACCTTCCCCCTCAAACCCATACGAGGGGTTTGCACCATGTGGTTAGTACTCTAAAAAAATGAAAAATTTACCTCATAGATAGAGAAGGAAATTTAAGGGGGAGGATAAATATATGAGAGGTTGTGTCGATCCTCCTTATCTCTCTGTTTAAAGAGCTTAATAGAAATGAGAGATAAATCCTTGTTCAGAGATAATATATTTTATAACTTATGTTGTGTTAATGTTGTAAAATGTATTATGTGTATATCATTTTCCTATATATAAATATTGAAGGATATAATTGATTGTTTCATTAAGTATTACTATGTCTGAATTATAGTACTTGTGTTTATATTCGTTTTATGATCATTTGCTTAGTTAATTTCTCTCTTCGATTGGACAAAATATAAAAGGAGGATTGTGGGAAAAAATGATAAACGTATTTATAAAGAATAATAGTTAATTAATATATATGTCAAACTTTCTCTCAATAAATCAGATTCCATCGTGAGCAAAAATACTAATTGAAACGTGAAGTTATTAATATAGGACCACAAGCACAAAACAAACAAATGATATTAATTCGGGAATAAAATTTTGCAATATCTATGTAAGTTACTGCCAATCCATTATCATAGCATCACACCAACCTAAATATTATTATTAATAATTATATTATGAATCACCGAAAATTTCCGATGCTTTAATTGGATCATTCATGGAAGATACTCAAACTTGCACGAATTATGACCTGTCACAAAAGATAAAGAAAATATTATCACGACATGATTTTCATTATACATTCACCAATTTATAACATATTATATAATGTCCATACGCAGATCAAATTTACTTCTTCAGGAAATGTTGCATATAATATATATATATATATATTCTAACTTTCTTAAATTCTCACAAAAAAATTAATAAAGAATTTAATTTTTTCAAATTTTATAATAATTAATAACATTAAAATATAATCTTCTAACAATATGTATGTTATTGAACTTTTAATTTTTTATTTTATTTCATCTCATCTCAATTTACTATTCAAATGATATTTTAATTGATAATTAATTCCGCCTATTTCATGTATGGATGGATAAATGGTAGTCATCCATGCACCGAAAGGAGACAATATATAGAATTCATGTACCTCCTTAATTTTGGTTTCTCACCACCTAGCTAGCCCATGATGCAAGCTTTTGCTCAAAAAGAAAAAGAAAAGAAAAGAAAAGAAAAGAAAAAAGAAAAATATTGTAGCCCAAGCTTCTTCTTCAAAATCATTCGAAACATAGATTACGGACGGCCCACATAATATGTTCAAAAGCAAGTAAGTTTCACGTGGTGTACGCACCTTTAGTCACATGAACTTTCCCACTCAAGTATGTATTCTCAAGTTACTTCTGTTGATCTATACTATTGATCCATGTTAACTTGATTGAAAAGCAAGATTTCATTCATTTTGGGGAAACTTTTCGATATGCAGAGGAAAATTAAGTGTTGATCATGATCAGATATTAAAAATATATATATTTATATTTAGTAGGCAATGGGCATCAATATCTTACTTGGGTCAAGATCTGTGATCATTGCAGCAGCGTTGAAATAGCAAGTAGCTCCTTTGTGCTTGAACTTCTGGTAATAGTTGTTGAACGCAAAAGAGGCATGATCCCTTACTGTATTTGGCAAGAAACAAGGCTGGTGTGCTGCTTGTATTTTGCTGCAATCTGCACCTCCTTTTCCACACGCCCAGTCCAGCGCCTTCTGCAGCTCCTCATCTGGGGTCTGCTCATCAGCCATGCACCATTCCACAAATTGCCCATCTAACATTTTAATTTAGGGGGACAAAAACAAACTTCAGGATTAAACTCCAGGGCACTACTACCTACTTACAAAACTGAACTCCTTTATCGTCCAAACGATGAAGATACAAAAAGGTTTTAATTTTAAAATAAAATTAATTAAAATATCCTTATTTGTAAATAAAAAAACTCCAAAAATCTAGAAAACTAATTTTATTTATTCATGAAACGGAAGTATTTCAATTAAGACTGTAATACAGTCCACAAATATGGACTAAACTTCAGGACTAAATATTGCATTTGTATCAATTAATGGGGGAAAGGCAAGGATGATTAATTTACCAGATGTTTGAAGAGCAAGGATCAAAAGGAGAGGAAGAACAACAAGACTTTTGATCTGCAGAGAGGATGACATTGATGATCTTGATATAGAAGTTGATGCAGGAGCTTAATTCAATCAATACCCGGAAGAGCTGCACATACACAATATTACAACCAACAATTGGTCCTATAATATTATACGATCCAGCTTATCACTTCAACATTATGCTTTTAAAAAAGTAAAGATGCCATTCTTTGTGCGTTCCTTCGGTTTTACGTAAACATTTTTGACTTTTTCTTTCTTTGAAACGCCCCCACTAATTACCTCACATGGAAACTATAATGGCATGCTGAAACATATTGACTGGCCATTTAATTTATCACTGTTTATAAGTTTCTCAGTAGTACTGAGTCTTGACCTTGCAGTTGCAGTTGATCATTTGGACTTTCGTACAAGTTCAGAAGACGCTACACAAATATATGCTACATAAAATGCCAACACTAGTGCATCTTGAATTATCAAATATTGGAGGGTCGGTATGTACGACCAAATGGGCCTAGCAAGACCCAATGCCAGCCCAGCCCTCTTTCTCAAAGGCATCATCTACGCAAGTATGATTGGCCTCGCTATGTCCTTTCATACGAATCTTAAGACTTGTTATGGCAAGAAAAAATGGCGGACAAAACACATTTAATTGAACTAAAAGGGAAGGGGACACAAATTCATGTAATGTAACAAGATCGAACTAGATATATACTCGACCAAAGAGATGTGACGAGTACGATTTCAGTTTCAATAAAATGTAGCTATCAAGGTAAAGGAGCCCCTAGAGACTTTCCACCAACGATTGCCTGCTTGGCTACAAAATATAAATAGCCTCAGTTATGAAGTAAGAATGATTGGTCGGTCTTTCCTTTACTCTCCTCGTTACTTAGGTCTAGTTTGGTCTCACAAACCTTTTAAATTATCCCATCTTAACATTTAAATATCATTTAAATACAAATATTTATCAATTTCAAAATTTTAAATTTGTAACTTTTTTTAATTTTTTATCTACTCATTATCTAATTATTAAAATTTTCTCAAATTATTTCAATACTGCAAGAGGATTTACCCTTATTAGTTCGTGTAATAAACCCATAAGGGGATTTCTAGGGGAGGGAGAGATAGCCCAATTAAGTCCAACAATGCTCCTCTAAAAGATGGGCTCTCCCCTAACAGAAGTTATTGGACCTCTATTATATGATACTCCCCCCCATCAGCAAAACTAATTCGTGAAACAATTCTTACATGAGAAAAATGGACAATAAGAGTAGATGGGACTTGCCGCCTTGATATCGCTGATGACACTTAGCCCTTTAGGAACTTGTGCAGGCAGGTAGACAAGAGATATGGGAGATCCTCAGGCCGCAAGCATTAAGAGGGTTAACAAGGAACATTTGCAAGATAACATTAATTAAGGAGCCATGCAACATTAGTGGTGCCACCTCAAGAACTACATTGCACTGAAAGATTCTGACTAGGCAAATAATTGAAGTGACATAAACTCCTTGAAGGAAGATATGAGTTAACTCCACCCAAAAACCTAATATACAAACCGACATAAGTATGAAAAACTTTCTCTAATTCTTTTAAGCTTTCGCACAAAATATTAAGAATATATACTAATTTAAGCATAAAAAACGCTCTAACTTCCACTAAGGCCCCCACTCTATGTTTTCTTAAGTGTGTAGGTGCGAGAATCAAGACTCGAATTGTAGGAATCCGACTCAAAGATATGCGAAACATGATGCTAACAACTACTATTTACAAATTATCCTACTACCATTTATAAACTTCCCATATTATCTAGTCCGTGTAACCAACGAGGCCTGAACTTACTCGACATAGAGGCCAACTTAATTAAGCACCGAAAGCTTTTACACGGCAAGGCCTTCTAGCTAAATTCCCTATTCTCTATCTGAAGGGTGGTCTCCACATTTATAACCATCTTAATACCATATAACCCTACTTGATAAATATAGAATGAACAACTAAATAAAATCATTCTTGATAGAATGTTAAGATATGATTTAAATGATAAGAAAATTCATTTCTTACTATCAGTCCTACCTTTGAATAACTGTTGATTTAACATATAACGTAGCACGTTAGAATGAATATATCATTATAATCTAAAAGAATAAACTTGAAGATTAACGTTACCTGACAATATTATCTGGAAAAGGGTAACTAATTAAACGAAGTAAAGAAAAAAGAAACTACAATCAATGACACACAAAAGGGGCTCCATCAGTACTATTTACATTTATTTGTTTGGCCGCAAATGCCTACGTCCTTACCAGGAATAAGATCACAAAAGGGAATACAGCGGGTACTCTTGAGACAAGGAGAAAGGTTCAACTAGTGCTCTGTTTCTCTGGTAGGAGTTTGTACTCTCTAGTCTGTAGTACAATGGAGCAGTAATTTGTACAGTCGCTGCTTTTTGTTGATGCAGAAATAACACTCTTTTCATGCCAAGAAAAGAAAAGAAAAATAAATAAATAATGTTTTCAATCCCTTTTTTAATCAAACATTCATGTTGGGTCTTACACAATACATGATGTACACGAGGGACATTCTAAAACATGTTTTTGTCACCTGGTCTATATCATTTTTGTCTTTCATTTATTGTTAACAGTGTCATAACACTTTATTCTTATTAAATTCTAATTTTTAGTGACCATATATAGCTTTAACTTATTCAAGTTCTTGATTGAGAGATCGTAGAACTCTCTAAAAATTACTCCTACACAATAAGTGACAGTACACTCGTTACCACTACCACTTTCCACAATAGTTCTATGCCTCCAATGGTAAAACCTATGTTCATTATATTTGTCTTCTTATAAGACGAAATCCTATTATAGGAAAATGATATAAACAAAGAAATTGGTCTCAAATAAACTCATTCTCCACTTCTTTTACAATGTTATTTACTGTTTTGGATAGGAGTGTAAGAAATTCAGTCTAGACCGATAGACAGAATTGGGCCGGCTGTCCCGAACCAGACCGAATTTTGATGTGGTCCGGTCCGGTCTAAAAAATGTAGGACTGAACACTATTCGGTTTGGTCCAGGTCCAAAGAATTTCTCCCCCTGGACCAGACTAGACCATACTGAATATGGCTCTTTAATTATAATAAAAAATATATATACATATATATATTCTTTAATATATAATTATATTATATATTAAAGAATATATATATGTATATATATTTTTTATATAGCATATAAGTACTAACATATAAATTATTACTACTAATGTATAACTATAATATATAATATATGATATATAAGTACTAATATATATGTATATAACATGTACTAATGTATAACTATAATATATATAAATTTATAATACTAATATATAAGTATTAATATATTAGTATTATAAATTTTTATTATAAGAGTTGTAGTATAAAATAAATTATAATATATATATATATATTTATAAGTATGGACCCCTTGAACTAGATCAGATCGAATTGGACTGTTGAGTTTGGTCCGGTCCAGGGTGATGAAAATGACGGACCGAATAAAACTAGTCCATTGCTTTCCCATACCGTACCGGACGGGACCGTTTATATCCATAGTTTTGGGACGTTTGTTGGGAAACTCTCTACCCCCTCCTTATATATCATTTTTAGTTTAATGAAATTACTTGCATAAAAAAGAAACTAATTCAGGAAATCATCATTTGAGCTTAAACTATAAAAAGATACATAAAAACTATATATTTTTTTTCATCTTGTAATATAGATTTATTCATACGATAACATTTAATTAATGCACGCATCCTAGCGGACACACACACACATATAGTTTATATGAAAATTGATTAATTTACCAATTCATTTCAACTAACACTTTTATGACTTTATATTAAATGAGTGATAGAGAATCAGTAAAATTTCTAAAAAGAATAAGTCGTAAAGGTGGGGAAAGGAGGCCCTCCCTAGTCCTTGTTAACAGAGATCATCAAGACCTTAATCTTAGTTTAGATACCAGTAAAGATTCTTCAAGATCACATCTTGCTGTCAGGATTCATCTGTTACTTAGCATGATTTCAAACTATAATTAATTTGTATTCAATTAGTTCTTTCCTTTTATGCTTGATTGGTTGTATAGAATATTTGTATTTATAACCCTACTGTTGTAATCACTCTAGAGATAGTATATATATATACACACACATATATATACTCTCAACATATCAATGAAAGATAACTTCTCGTTTTATTCTTGTGTTCTTACAAGGTATAAGAGTCTTACGGTAATGCTTATTTTTCAATTCAAACGGTAGAAATCTCTTCCTTTGTCATCTCCAATATCACCTAGTTCATTTTTATTAAACTCGACAACTTCAACTACTTGCTTTGGGTCTTCCAATTTCTTCCAGTGTTGCACACAAATGATCTTCTCAGTATAATGGATGGCACAGACCCCTGTCCTCCACCACAATACATTCCCGCCTCCTCAAATGATCCCAACCCACAAATTAGTCTATCCTTTGTCCAATGGACCAAAAATGATCAATTTATCCTAAGTTGATAAATGCTACCCTCACTGAAGGTGTGCTTTCCACTGTTTATGGTTTTTACACCTCCAATCAAGTGTGAACCTCTCTTACTACTCGATTTGTCTCACATGATCTCGAATAGCTCAATCAAAAGACAATTACAAACTCTTCTTCAAGAGTCCAACTCATGCTCAGCATATCTTCAATTGGCCAAGCAATATGTTGATCAACTTGTTGCAATAGGATAGTCCATTGAAGATATCTCATCTTTTATATTGTTAGTGGTCTTCACCCAGATTACACTCTATTTGTAATTAGTTTTTCTTTTGCCACCTAAGGGACCTCCGTGACATTAGAAGCCTTTCCATCAGAGTTATTAAACTTTGAGGCATTACTTGAATCTTATCGTAGCACCATTCAACTTGACATAAACCATGTTGTTATGTTCTCCAACAAAAATAGCAAATCCTATCCTCCCAAGAAAAATATATCTCAAAATTCTTTCAAATCAAAACCTTTCATCCCAAACAATAGAATCAATTTCGGGCTTCGCTACAAGACTTCTCTCAGCAAAACAAATCAACCTCCAACTCAAGCAACACAGATTGTGTACCTTGCCAAATTTATGGAAGGACAAGTCATCAAGTACCGGATTGCTATCATTAAATGGACTTTGCATATCAAGGTCGTCATCCTCCAACTCAACTTGCAGCCATGGTTGCCTAATCAAATGCCACTTATGTTGTAGATGATGATCAACCTTGGTATGCTGACAGTGTTGCCAATAGCCACATCCTAGCATCACTTGAAAATCTCAACCTCAAGCAACCTTTTCAAGGTCAAGAGACTGTGACAATGGGAAATGGATCCTCTTTCAACATTCAAAACACTAGTTCTTTAACATTTCTCTTTAATGGTTCACCTTTACATTTGAAACAAGTTCTTCATTGCCCACAAGCCTCAACCAGTCTTTTATCCATACAAAAATTGTGTTTTGATAACTCTTGTCATTTTATTCTTACTGCTGAATCTTTCTTTGAAAGGACAATTAAACCAATGAAGTTCTTCAACAAGGCAAGAGTGAAGATGGCTTGTACCTGATGCACTTGAAAGGCTTGCTCACCAATCAATCCAAACAACATACTGCTTTCCTATGAGTCAAAACATCTTCCACAATTTGGCACAATAGACTTGGTCACCTAGCAAAAGACATTGTCAGTCATGTAATTTGCACTTTTCAATTACTACTTTTTGGTTCTAAAATGTCTACTACTATTTGTGAACCATATCAATTATCAAAGAATAAACTTTTGTCATTCTCTTCATCCAATCGAGTTTTCTCTCATCCTCTAGAACTAATACATTTTGATGTATAATCTGCTCCAATCCAATCCATTGATGGTTGTCGTTTTTATGTGCTCTTCATAGATGATTTCTCACACTTTACTTGGATGTTTTCTCTCAAGCTAAAATCTGATGTTCTTTCTTGTTTCATCAAATTCAAAGCTTTGGTGGAAAAATCTTATTAACCACAAAATCAAGTATTTTCAATTGGATGGAGGGGGAGAATTTACATCTTCTCTTTCAAACAATTTTTGGATAGCAATGACATTCATCATCGCATATCTTGTCCATACACAACCCAACAGAATGGCTTAGCAGAGAAAAATATTGACATATAATTGAGATTGGTTTGCACTGTTAGCAACCTCTATTTGCTTCACATTCACTGCATTTTCTACTGCTGTCTACCCCATTAATCGACTCCCCACTCCCTTACACAATTTTTCTTTCTCATATTTCAAATTGTTCAACAAATATCCTAACTACACCTTCATGAGAGTCTTTGGTTGCACTTGTTCTCATTTTCTCAGGCCATATTACAACAAGAAGCTGCAATTTAGAACCAAGAAATGCATCTTTCTTGATTACATCTCCAACCATCATGGCTACAGGTGTTTAGATCCTCAACCAAGTAGAGTCTTTGTCTCTTGAAGGTTTTTTTTTTTTTAACCTTTCTTGTTGCATCCATGCAATTCTCATCACTATTGTCTTGCAAATAACATAACACAAGTAATGTTCCTTCACTTTCACATTCTTTTGTTACAAGTTCTAATCCTTTCAACTTTGTATTTGTTGCACCCATTTCACCTTCAATGTCAATACCACCATCAGATAATATCGTCACAAACACCTCTGATCACAGTCTCATTATCCCTCCCTCTAACTTAGTCAACACCTCTTCCAATTTAAAAAACATTTACTACAAGAAAAACTAGTATCTGTGATGTATTATATGCAAAAAAGATGACGATTTATTGGGAAAAAAGACTCATTTTGATAGTGAATAGTCATTTTGGTAGTGAGTAGCTAGTCACGGATAAGAAGTTTTCTTGTAATGATCACTTCAGTGCATCTAATGACAACCAAATCAAAAGTAGGCACCTTAAGACCAAAATCCTTCTCAGATTACCAATTGTACTACTCAATCAAACACCCCATCATCAAAGCCTTTCACAACATCACATCACCCAAAGAGCCTAACTCTTACACTCAGGCAGCACAAGAATGGAGAGAAGTAATGAGGCAGAATTTAATAGCTTTTAACTCATTCACACATGGACTCTATGTCCAAGACCAAAGGAGCACAACATAATTCAAAGCAAGTGGGTCTTTTGCATAAAAAAAAAAGAAATTAAATGGTTCTCTTGATAGGTGCAAGGTATGATTAGTTGCAAAGGGACTTCAACAACGTGATAGAATAGATTAAGTGAAACTTTCAGCCGAATGATCAAACCATCCACCATATGTATTGTCCTCACTAGCAGTCCAATTTAACTGGCCTATCAAACAGTTAGATGTGTCCAATGCATTTTTTCATGGACTCTTGCAAGAAACTGTCTACTAGGAACAACCACAAGGCTTTAAGCATCCTGATTTCTTAGATTATCTATGCAAGCTAAACAAGTCCATTTATGGACTTAAACAAGCTCCAAGGACTTGGTTTAACAGATTTCCACAAGTCATTCGCTCTCAACTTTAAAGAATCTCAAGTTGATCACTCATTATTCCCTTTTCACAAAACTAACATTCATATTTTTTTGTTGGTCTAGGTTGATGACATAATTGTCATTGGGACTCAAATGCAACAAATTACTACTTTAATTCATCAACTTCAACAAGAATTTGCAATAAAAGATCTAGGTCCACTTGCATTCTTGCTTGGAATTCAAGCAATCTGAGACACAAAAGCATTCATCTCAACCAATCCAAGTATATCTTAGACCTTCTTGACCGAGCAAAAATGGTAGAAGCAAAACCATGCTCCTCACTTGTTGCCTCAAGTTCCAAAATGTCTATACATGATGGGGAACCTCTCACAGATGTCACTGCTTATCTTCAAATAGTAGGTGCAAATCAGCTATCTCAGTTCCCTCACTCTCTCACAACCATACATTGGATTGCTGTACTATTACTCTCAATTACAATTTTTGTGACTCAGACGGGGCTTCGGTATCTTAAAGTCACAATCACTCAAGGCTTACATCTCAGTCTTATACTATCACGCAATTTTTATGACTCAAACTAGCCTGGTCTAGTCGATGATAGAAGATTCACTAGTGACTATGTCATCTTCATTGGATCCTCTCTTGTTTCATGGAGTACTAAAAAGCATGTTGTGGTTTCTAGAAGCAGGATAGAAGCTGAATATCGATCTTTGGCACTGGTAACAATCGATATTTTTTGGAAAAGAATGCTTATACTATATGATTTGAAAATGCCACCAATCACAACACCAACAATTTGTTGTGATAATCTTGGTGTTATATCTCTTGCATCCAATCCAATATTCCATGTACGCACTAAACATATTGAAGTGGACTATCACTTTATTCGGGAGAAGGTCATCAACAAATATATTCAAATCAAGCATTCCAACTTCAGATCAAGTTGCAGATGTTTTGTTGCATGTTCATGATTCAACCAAGTCCCATTAGCTTGAGGGGTTTTGTTAACAGAGATCATCAAGACCTTAATCTTAGTTCAGATTAGGGGTGACAATACGTGATACGACACGTTAATATGAAATGAACACGACACGAAAAAAGTGGGTTAGTGTTTAGCTTTAACGAGTTTCGGGTCAAATCGTGTCAACCCGTTAAGACACGATTTGATAACGGGTTAAACCCGTTATGATCTGCTAAGACACATCAAGACACGTTAAGAAATTTAAATTTACTTTTATACTCCTAACCTAAATTTCAAAAAATCATATATTTAAAATTAGTTTTATACTCTTATTAACTATCCCATTTAATTACTTATTAAAAAGTTTTTAACGAGTTAACTCATTGTTATTTAATATGTTTGAGTTATAATTTTAATATTTTACAATGTGTAGATCATATTTGTATGTTTATCATATTTTATAGTATATTACTTATTAAATTATAATTTTAAGATTATAATTTGTAATTAATTTTTTTATGTTTTATAACTATTATTTAAGTTTTAATATTTTTATAAAATCAATTAATTTAAACTCAAACAGGTCATTAACGAATTTGTGAGTTGAAACGGGTCAAGTCGTGTTGTATCTTGTTGTGTCATGTTGCGTCATATAGTGTCAAGAGTCTTAATGCCTTAACGGTTTTAACGGGTTGTGTCGTGTCAACCTGTTATCTTACCAGGTCGTGTCAGGGTTGAAGTTTTTGATATGTAACCCTTAATGGGTCGTGTTCATGTTGACCAAGTATTATGTATACGTCCTGACACCACACAAACACGATCCGTTAACACGTTTTGACACCCCTAGTTCAGATACTAGTATATACTCCTCAAGACCACATCTTGTTGTCAAGTATTCATCTGTTACTTAGCATGATTTCGGATTGTAATGAATTTGTATTCAATTAGTTCTATCCAGCTTGATTGGTTGTATAGAATATTTGTATTTACTCTATTGTTGTAATCACTCTAGAGACAATGTACACACACACACACACACACACACACACACACACACATATATAGACTCTCAACACATCAATGAAAGATAACTTCTCCTTTTATTCTTGTGTTCTTACCGTCCCTACTTCAATGGAAAGGAGGGAATCGCCATTTCACACCCGCTCCTCTACAAATATCTTTCGCCTAACATGATCACGAATGAAGACAGTTTTGTAAAATTAGATTTTATTTTTAATAAAATAATTTGTTGTATTGATTGATTGAAAATAGTCATGGCATATCATTACTTGGAGCCTATTTGGAGTTGTAGTAGAAGTTTTAAAAAGTGCTCAAATAACCTTTTAAAAAAAAAAATAATGAAAAATTAAGTTATTTGCGATTTATATATTCAATCACTTTTAATCTCAAAGAGGTTAAAAGTACATTTAGGAAATATAATTTTTTAAATAATGTGAAACGTAATTTGAATTAAAAAAGATTGTCATTAGACAAAAATACCCATATAATTTTTAACTTACTACAATTAATTCAAACTTTCAATGATATGGTCATCATTTTTAAAAATTTAAATAACTGTTATTTCTACATGTAGGCAATAACTTGTGGCAATAACTTATTTTCTCGTGGTAAATTATTTTTTCTTACCACTTTTTATCCACAACAAAAAAATAGTGGCAACAAGTACTATTTTATTGCCACAAGCATTTTTGGTCCCAATAAATCACTTTTTACCATGATCATATGTCGTGGAACAAAAAATTGGTGGTAAAAACCCCAATTTCTTGTAGTGACATCAGAAATCATTTTTTAATTTATTTCTATTCAAACGTTTGTAAGACTTTGAAAGGATTTTCAACATATGGTTAAAATTAAAAAATGTAAATGTTTTTTAGTAGTAATACTTATTATTTAAATTACTATAAACTATAAGTCTAAAACTATAAATTAAAATGTTTTAGCACAATTCCAAACATGCACGTAGTTACCTTAGTAATAGTCGAAGGAATTGGCCGTTCTTCCATTCCGGACATGATGAAATGCATGTAAGTTTGTTGGCCGGCATAGCACAAGTTTGTAACCTTAGCAGGCAGATCGAGGAGGATCAGGTACTAACTTCAAAGTTAGACGACTTATTATCGTTTTGACTTGATCATCCCATGCGACAAAGATTGTTATATTGACATGGTGAAGTAGAGGCCACGTAATTAAGTATTCACTGCAACAACATGATTCATTTGGTTCAGAAACCACCATCTCCGATAAATCTCAATGCAGCTACATGCAAATTTACGAGGCTTGATTTGACAATATCGTCGGTTTCATCCATTAAAATGATACGAAGAGTGATGAACTGAACAAATCTTGGATCGATCGCTTAATAAATAATATGATTAAGATAAGCATATGTCATACATACATACATATATATATATATTCATAGCACTGATCATTATAAGGTAACTCATTATGGATATTACACCACCGGAGAAAACTAGTACTGTATATATAGGTTACAGATGAAGAGAAGTGTCAACATCTGAGTCAGAATCAGAATCCTTTAATTTATTCAAGGAAGTGAAATCAGAGGCAGGTGTATGATCAGTAGGCCGCCACGACGATTTCATCGAGGGAGGGGCCTCGCGGGCGCCGGCGCTCCCAGTAGTGTAGCCGGCATGTTTGCTCTGAGACGGCGGCCAAATAGAGAGGGAAGCTTGGGGAGATGACGACCTCGGTGGAAAGATCAACTCGGAGTGGAAAAATAGCCTCGATGGCTGCTGATCGTAATGCATATTGGTCATGATGGGATTGAACAGATTGGGATATTGTAGATGTTCATGATGTTTAGGTTGGGCGAGCATTCTCATGTGCTCTCTTTGCTCTCTCATTTCCTTCAGTCTTTCCAGCTGTCTGAATCTCTCCTGCAATAGAGCAATGGAGGAACGATTAATGACGGCACTGGAATCCTGCTCTTCCCTACCCATTTGAGAAAGAGACAGAGAGAGAGAGAGAGTTTAATCACTCCTTAATTTTTTAGTCTTCTTAAGCTTCTGCTGAAAGTTGAGCTGATGCGTGGAGGTGGAGTGACCTCTTCTATATTGGATGTAAGGAGTGTCGAATAGATTTTAGAACATATATATAGGGAGTCAGTACTGTTAAGATCGTTCCCTTTTAAATTGAATGTAAGCAAGTTTAGTCGTCCATGAGATTCTAAATGATTTAGAAAAAGAGGACTTAAGAATCGGCAACTAAGCTGCAAAGTCCAAGAAGAAGAGGTTGAGTAGCCAAATCTAAGGGGGGTTGTTTTGCTTAGTGTACGTGAGGAGAGAGGCAACAGCTTTGCTAAAGAATAAAAGGGTTTGGAGGAAAGTCCAAGAGAATGTTGAAAACTAGCGCATGGAAGGATGTGTTGGGAGGAATAATAGGTGATGCTCTGTCAGCTGCTTGTCCCAGAAAAGGTCTCCTTAGCTTTGCAGGTGATGGGGCTAGATTTATAGCTGCCTTTAGGTGCAAGCAGGATTGTGATTCTTTTTTTTTTTTTAAATTATTTTCATTTCCTTTTCTTACAAATTACCCACCTTCAGGAAATAAAAATTAATATGCTTCGTTTTCTTTGTTGCAGCAGAATATGTGGGGACGGTCCGAGAGGAAAAAGACAAGAATTAGAAGAGGAAATAATCTTGAGAATTCATTATGCTTTCATTGAACAATAATGTATAACAAAGACAAACATACCAACATTCTCTTTCTCTCTCAATATAGGTTTTGTCTTGGAGTTTTTGGCTGGGAATGGCATGCAGAAATGAAAGCTGCAGATAGATGTACTAGTGGAGCGCTAGATTGTGATGCGCGCGCGCCTCTATTATTTTCTTTGCAACTTCGAAGTTTGAAGGACAGTTTGAGAAGACAGTATAAAGTGATGGATAGAGAAAGGCGTGCCATTTTTAAAATCTTCATTATATGATTATATCCATTTGCATTGGGCTTACAAATGCCTAGCTATTACATATGTTAAAGGGACTAGGGAGCGGTCCATATATATGCCCAACTGCTTGGCCTACCAAAATATATATGACTGATAATAATACACGTTATTTCTATATCAGTCTATTTTAAATAAATAAAAAATAATAATTATGTAAAAATTTAAAATTCCAATACAATATTTTAATATAATTTTATGAAGCAATATTTCTATAAATAGGAAAAGTTTTCAACACAAATACTGTTGGAGATGTGGCTTGAATTGAGTTCAATTAGGCACATTAGACAGTTTTCACTCGACCCTCGCTCAAGCGAGCCTCAATCCGTGATTTCGCTGAACCTTCGCTCAGACAGAGATTTTGCTGGACCTTCGCTCGACATCCAGCTCGAGCGAGATCACGGAAGATTAAAGCAGAGACTTCGCTCGACTCTCGCTCAACGTCCTGCTCGAGCGAGAGTCAATCCTAGGGTTGCTTCGCTTCTAAATACTAGGGTTAGCGCCGTGTGAAATAGTGTTCCACTTGAGCGAGTTATTGCCTATAAAAGGATCGCATTCATTTGAACGTTGTAACTGTGAGGAGTTCAGGATTTCGCTCGAGCGAGAGGAGTTCAGGATTTCACTCAAGTGAGAGGAGTTCAGGATTTCGCTCGAGCGAGAAGAGTCCCGCTCAAGCGAGAAGACGAACACAGGGAATGTGAGAAGTTCTAGAAATGTGTTTTCTTATTTGATTTTGTGAGTGAAGAGCTATTTGTAAGGGTTTAAGTGTTGTGAGTGAGTGCTTTACAACTTGTAAGTGAGATTGAGTGTTTCTAGAGTGAGAAATTTATAACTCAATATCTGTACTCCATCTTTGTTTTTTATAATGGAATTCATTGAGACCGAACCAACAGTGAACGTAGACTTGTGTTAAGCTGAACTACTTCAAATTTTGGTGTCCATCGCTGTTCTGTGTATCTTTGTTTCATTTCTCTTTGTTGCATCCGCTGCAGTCACTTCATATTTGCTGTTTGTCGAACGACCCGAATCCCAACAAACTGGTATTAGAGCAGTTGCTTTGAAGATTTGAAGGAATGGATTCAGTAAATTTTGAAGTAGAGAAATTCAACGGATAGAACAACTTTAGTTTATGGCAGATCAAGATGAAAGTGTTGCGACAACAGGGTCTGTTTAATGTTCTAGAAGTGGTTACTGGGGAGTCTCCTGCACCGTTAAAAGATAAGGAAGAAAGGGCTCACAGTACTATTCTATTGTCACTATCATATGAAGTTTTAAGGGAAGTTGCTGAGGAGGAGACCGCCGTTGGTCTGCAGAACAAGCTGGAGAGCTTGTATATGAAGAAATCTCTCACTAACCGGTTGTATTTGAAACAACGATTATACACCCTCAAAATTATGGAAGGTACTTCTATTTTTGCACAACTAAATGAATTTAATAAAATTATTATGAATTTGAGGAATATAGACATTAAGATTGATGAGGAAGATCAAGCCTTAATTGTTTTGTGTTCATTACCTATTTCATTTGATAATTTTGTAATCTCAATGTTGTCTGGTAGAGAAACAATCTCCTTAGTAGATGTTAAGTTTGCTTTGAATTCTAAAAAATTGAGAACAAAATTTGGGGATTTAGGCATAGATGATCAAGCTGATGGTTTGTTTGTAAAAGGTTCCTCTTGTGATAGATCTAGGGAGAGATGTTCAAGGAAGGATAGGGGTAGTTCCAGTAGCTCCAGATCTAACAAGAAAAAGGTTAAGTGTTACTACTGCCATAAGTTGGGTCATTACAGTAGCTCCAAATTTAGATGTCACTGGCGTGCAGCACATGTGAGTTTTCCAGACAGGTGTGATCATATATGAGTCGGCAGTTTTTTACTTGGTGTGATTAGAAGACAGTAATCTTGATTTTTGTTTGCATTGTATTCTTGGAAAACAGTGTAGAATCAATTTTTTGTAATATTTCTGATCAGATATATCTTGTGTAAAGTGCTTTTGTTATTACTCATATTTGTTTTATGATCATTGGAGTTTGGCTTTGTCAATCTATTTCTTTGTGATGTATTTGGTGTTCAAATACTTTGGTAAAGACAAGTAATCTACAGATAAGAAGGTAGAGCGTTACTCAGACCATATAGTTTTGTTTCACTCCCGATGGAGTCACTGGATGGAATGAGGTGGATTCGTGTTGAGTCCACAGTTTGCTCTTTGGTTTTCCAGACTTATCTATAGATTGTGTCTGAAGCGGTCAACTACAGCTTGCTATTCGATGAACTTTCTCTTCTTTTATTCCACAAGAAGGAGAGAGAGTTATAGCAAGAAGGTGAAATTGCTGAGAAAGTTTCAGAATGGAGTACGTGTGGTACTCCAGATCATGCTTTTATGGTTAAGTATGATTTTGTCCATAGCATTGATGCACAGTAAGAACAGGTCTATAGTTGGTTGATAGAGAAGACTGTTTGGGTCACCTTTTGTGTATGCTTACACATGCTTTGTTGAGTTTTTACTTTGGCAGAGAATATTGGTTGTCTTCATTCGTATTCAGAAACGGTTTATTCAAGTAAGCAGTTTGTATTGTGGTGTATTGCCGTTTGTGTTGGATATTCCCTTTTAGGGATTTATGGGTCTTTTAAAATTTGTAGGGCTTGTGACAATTCAAGCCAATGTGGAGATTTGTTGGAGATGTGGCTTGAATTGAGTTCAATTAAGCATATCAGACAGTTCTCGCTCGACTCTCGCTTGAGCGGTAGCTTGAGCGAGCCTCAACCCGTGACTCCGCTTAACCCTTGCTTGACATCTCTCTCGAGCGAGGCATCAGACGGAAACTTCGCTCGACTCTCGCTCAACATCCAGCTCGAGTGAGATCACGGAAGATCCAGGCAGAGATTTTGCTCGACTCTCGCTTGACGTCCCGCTCGAGCGAGAGTCAATCCTAGGGTTGCATCCTTCCAGATTCTAGGGTTAGCACCATTTTGAATAGTATTCCGCTTGAACGAGAAGGTCTCGCTTGAGCGAGTTGTTGCTTATAAAAGGATCGCATTCATTTGAACACTGTAGCTGTGAGAAGCTTAGGATTTCATTCAAGCGAGAAGAGTCTTGCTCGAGCGAGAAGACAAACACAACGAAAGTGAGAAGTTCCAAAAGTGTGTTTTCTTGTTTGATTTTGTGAGTTGAGAGCTATTTATAAGGGTTTGAGTGTTGCGAGGGAGAGCTTTGCAACTTGTAAGTGAGATTAAGTCTTTCTATAGTGAGGAATTTGTAATTCAATCTCTGTACTCCATCTCTGTTTTTTATAATGGAATTCATTGAGACCAACCCAACAGTGGACGTAGATTTGTGTTAAGCCGAACCACTTTAAATCTTGGTGTCCATCGCTGTTTTGTGTGTCTCTGTTTCATTTCTCTTTGTTGCATCTGCTGCAGTCAATTCATATTTGCTGTTTGTCGAACGACCCAAATCCCAACAAGTACTCCATGCCATGATATCATAGATGACCAAGAAATGTGTTATAATTTATATCTGTTTAATAAGAAGAGTACTCCGTGCAATGATATGATAGATGATCAAGAAATGTGTTATATCTGTTTAATAAAAAGGATAGGTATAACTTATAAGGCGTGTAAGCTTTACATATTCTTTTTGAAAAATAATTTGTTTATGTAGATTGGATATTTATTTAATTTTTTTCAAAGGAAGTACACAAAACTTCCAATATATTTTAATTAAGATTGTAAATATCAATTCTCTAATGCAAAAGAGAGCAGATGTGCTTTGTTGCTTTTTTGAAAGTTTATTATTATTAAGAGAGAAGAATTTGTTGTGACATTAAATGGAGGTTTTAGGCAAACAGAAAACCAGCAGAAATCACATTTAGGTATGAAAGACTTTTCGAATTTTGTTATGATTGTGGATGTTTAGTGTTAAGGACGTATTTTGCAATTCAACCTTTCGACTGGGACCTGCAAATACAAAGAGAAGGATGGTCGAGGTTCGAGACCGCTCTGATGTTTAAGTTAGTATGGGGAATATGAATTATGAATTTTTGCAAAGGATATGACAGAATGTACATTTTATAGATTTTATCAAGTCTTATTTATAGGTAGTCACCTGTGCATTCCCTGGGAGGCGGTCAGAGGAAAAAGATCTACTAGCTGGGACACTATTCGATCGTCATCCTAGAGAAGGATAATCTGATCCAGTCTGTCCCATCCTTTGAATCTGATTTTTCTTCGATCAATGCTTAGTCAGGTCCTTTTGAAGGGTAACATTAAATGCGGCCCCATCTTTATCCAGTTCGGTAATTAATGTAGCGTGATCAGATCATTTTTACATTTAAGTGAGGAGTTCTGTTAGAACGACGATAGTCCGGTCATTCATTAATGCGAGAGTGATCCTGACGTGAGAGGGATATGAAATTGTGCCGATAAACACAATTTCGTCCCTGACATTAGCGTATGATCGAAGCTACCTTGTCACTTTCTTCTTTTGTCGTGGTGGTTGGTGATTCGAGTTTTTCTGATTTCGGCATCTCCAGTCAGGTTTGGACACGTGCTATTTGGGTTTGGACCATGGGCTTCGAGTCCAACTCCTTTCGGGCTTTGGCTGGTTGCCAACTCTCATTTCAGTACTCCGTGAATTTTTATCGAAGGCACTTCGATGGAGATTCTAAAAAATTTCAGAGATAACGTTCATCTCTTTCTTGTTCATGTTCCGTCTCAACAACGGGGGGTCGTTCCTGTGTTTCCTTGTCCGAGCTGAAAGATTTGGTCGAATAAATCTGAGGTTATGCCAATTGGCATGTCGTTTCCCTTACCGGTTGGGCTTCTGAGGACAATTCAATTTTTAAACTATTAATGTTTGATCACGACCGTTCGTATCTCGTGTTGAGTATTTAATACATTTTAAATTTTAATTATCCCGTCGCTCCGACTTTCAAACTGTTGCTGACATTTCTCGATGTGCTGTCAAACAACGATTAGCTCGTGATACGCATGTGTTGGATCATTATTACCTGGTCTGTCATTTCGGCGCACGCCTCTTACTTTTGATTGGCTAGCTTCGAACATACCCCCTGTTCCCATGGGTCACGTTAGGGGATACAGCGTCTATATAGCTTCGTTTCCCGTGCGTCTTTAATTCAATTTCTGGGTATAAATTATCCAGAAACCTTGTTACTATTCTTCCTCCTCTGCCCAATCTTGGTTCTCATCTTTTGCTGTCTCGTTCTTTCTCTGTTGCCCCTCAACCTTTTTTTGCGCTTTTCCGAACTCTTGTTCCCATGGCTTCCTCTGATCCTTGTCCTTTATTCACAGGCAATGGTTGGACTTCCTCCATGCAGACCTCTGATATCGATGCACTTAGAAATAAACATCAAATTTCCTTGAAGCATTCCTTGGAAGCTCCCGGGGATGGCGTTAGGGCTTGTGGTCGCGAAGGGAGGGCCCAAAAAGTTGTCCTCTTTTACTTGATGTTCTCGAAGGGTTTCCGCCTTCCCTTCATTCGCCCCATTCGAGAAGTCCTTCATGTTTTGGGCTTAGCCCCTGCCCAAATTTTGCCGAACGGGTGGCGCATTCTTTTGGCCACTTGTGTGGTGTTCCGGATCGTTCTCTCTGGGAGGAACGATCCTTACCCCGATTTGACAGCTTGAGAATTTTTCTGGATGTATCGGCTCCTCTGTCGTGATGGAAATGTCGCGGGTTTCCAAATAAAGCATAAGTGTCGATTGATTCAGATGGAGGAGAGGCATTCGAGTGCCTGAGACTATCACAAAAAGTTTTTCTTCGTTTTGGGCAGGGATTAGGAATTCCTTGAGGGAGAAGGGAGCAAATTCCTTGTCCAGAAGGACTGGAGTTTTCTCCCTTCCCCAACGCACATGGAGATCATTCTCACTGCTCAAGAAACCGATAGAGTGAAGGCTATTCTCTCCTAGAGGGCGGAAGATCCCGACCGATTATGGTCCGATATTTTTTTAACCGAGGAGAACATTGAAAGAGTACCTGACTCAGCCAAATCGATCTTATGCCGAAGGTCAGAATTTTTTTTATGTTCCTGAAGAGCCTCCTCGTTTGTCTCCCAAGCGGGTTTCCGACCAGGAGGCTCAGAAAGAGCGATGGACAAAAAGTCGTCATGGTGACGCAACTTTGAGTCGTGGCGCCCATCCAAAGAAACAGAAGAAATGGGAGGGTCCACGTATCGAAGACCATGATGTTCGCATCTCTCCCACGAATTTCCCCGTCCTTAGTCCCTTGCAGGCTCCTTCGCCGACTTCCTCAGATGGGCTCCATTTCCTGGAAACCGAGCGGATCAGGTCCAAGGCAAGGAGAATTGTTCTTGAAGCTCGAATAGAAGCAATAGATACGGCGGGGATTGAGTCTTCGGATGGAGAGGACATTGACTGGGCCTTCCAAGAGGCTTTAGATCGTGCTGCTGATCTTTCTTTGGGTGCTATGCCATTCGAGCAGATCTTCCGCCAAGAGTTGGAAGAGCAAGTCGTTAGGGCAAGTCAATTGCCCACTCCCCCCTCTTCTTCTTCTGAGCATCACTCGGATGCTTCTGAAGGTACGGGTGAAAGTGAGAGGGGGAATCAGATCCTGGAGGTGATCAGGAAGATCTTAGCCAACAAGAAGTGCAGGAGCGAGGGAATGGCAAAGGTTGCCAAGGCGAGATTGAGCTCGAGAGGTCGGACAAGGCAGATGTCTCGGAGGAAGGGACGCATATGGATGCTTCTAGTAGGGGTAAGCGGCCCATTGTTTTAGTCGATGAGTCCCCCAAAGGTCCACTTTCGATTTTTGAGAAGGGGTCGACTTCGCACACTCGAACTGAACCACCGCCCATTTTTGAGATGGGGTCAGGTTCAGGGACTTAGCTCAAGAGCCGACAATCGCCTCCATGCTCGGAAATTCCTGCTCGCCTTCCATCCCCTTTTTGATTTCAAAGTGGACTTGCAATGCTTGGATAATTTTTCGAGTCGGAATCGGATAAGGGAGATCGAATCGGTGAAGCGACTTCAGAGCATCCCTCTTGTTTTGAGCAAGTCAAGGCGGATGCTTCCGAGCGGGTGGCTAGAATGTTGGAGCCTCTATTGACACAGGTGTGACCCATGCATTTTATTAGATCTGTACATGGTTTTTTTTCTTTTGTCGACCTAATAATCTTTTTCCTTTGCGTTCAGGTCGCTAAGCAAATATCCCAAGCTGTGGGTTTCGAGCTAGCAGGGCTCACTGAATTTAATAGTGAGCTTGGGACAGTCTGCAAGTTCGTTCTCTACAAGTTACAACAGGTGAAAGACCAACTTGAATCTTCTCAACAAACTTGTAGTGGCCTGATTAAGACGGTCGAAGAGTTGGGGGCTGATAAGAACAGACTAGAGAAAGCCAATGTTTCCCTTTGAGCAGAATTGGAAGCGGCTCGGGATTCCTTGGCAATAGCTCACCGAATGAACGCATACCTCCTAGATGCTAGATCAGCCATCGAGCAAGACAAAGTATTTCTTAAAGCTGAGTTGACCGCTCGGACGTCAGAACTGGTTGCCTCTGCTCAAACCTTTTCTTTAAGGGAAGAAGAGCTAATGGTTTCTGAGTGTGCGCGTGTAGCTCGAGAAGAAGAATTGGCTAGCTCGGAGCGTGCCGGGGAGGCTTTAGAAGAGGAGTTGGCTAGGTCGAATAGTGTTCGAGCTGCTCAAGATACCAAGTTAGGGGGAGCTCGTAATGCATTGGAGGATGCCCATACAAGAATAGCTGATCTCGAGTATCAAATATCTCGAGTGGTAGCCATTCGCAACTCAGCCTAGGGGTACGGTTATGCCAAAGGTCTGCGTCGGATAGGAGCCCAACTTTTGGTGGACTCTCAGCTCAACCCCAGTAATATAAGTCCGAAATCTTTTCGTCCGGATCGGGTTGCGAAGAATTTCGTGAAGAAGATCGGGAAGCGTGGTTATCCGCTTCGAGATATATAAAATCTGTTGTAACTGATGCTTCGAGATTGCTGGTTTGATTTGATTTCTCTTTATATACTTTGTGATTGTTGGTTCGATTCCTTAATTTTATATCTGCTCTGTCGTGCTATACCCCGTGAATTTTTGGTTAAGTGTAAATTTAATTGGAAATTTTGAAATATTTATATGTTTGATGTCGGGATTCGATTGTTACTTCGTGTGGGTGGGTTGATTGACCCCACGGGATTCGATTGACTTCGCGTAGGAGGACGGACCAACCTCGCAGGATTCAATTGTTACTTCGCGTGGTGGGTTGACCGACCCCACAGGATTCGATCGACTTTGCTTAGGTGGACGGACCAACCCCATGGGATTCGATTGACTTTGCGTAGGTGGACAGACCGACCCCACGAGATTTGATTGTTACTTTGCGTGAGTGGGTTGACCGACCCCATGGGATTTGATCGATTTCGTGTAGGTGGACGGACCGACCCCACGGATTCGATCGACTTTGCATAGGTGGACGGACCGACCCCATGGGATTTGACTTCGCGTAGGTGGATAGACCAACCCCGTGGGATTCGATCAATTTCGCGTAGGTCGACAAATCGACCCCGCGGGATTTGACTTTGCGTATAACTCGTAATGCATTGGAGACTAATAACATTTGAACTGTTATAATTTCAAAAATTAAAACACATCCGGAAGTATTTTACATAATACCTCTTAAGTTGCTCGCTATTCTAGGGATGTGGCAAGTCGGTCCCAAAGCTATCCTTGAGTCGGTAAGATCCAGGCCTATTGGTTGCTATTACCACATAAGGCCCTTCCCACTTTGGTCCCACTTTCCCCTGTGCTGGTGTTGTAACACCTGTTTGTCTTAGCACCAAGTCTCTGATCCAAAAGTTACGTGGTTTTACTTTTCTATTGAAGTATTGTTTTGACTTGCGTTTGTTGTTAGCAACTTGGGTGAAGGGTTCTTCTCTCATTTCTTCTAATAAATCCAATCGTTCCATCATTTTAGCATCATTAGTGGCCGTATAGTGTTGAACATGCAGTGTAGGTATCCTGACCTCAACATGAATTATTTCTTCGCAGCCATAAGTAAGGGAGAACGACGTTTCACCCATGGGAGTTCGGACTGTCGTGCGATAAGTCCAAAGGACACTAGGCAGTTCATTGGCCCACTCCTCTTTTTGTGTTTTGAGTCTTTTTTTCAAAGTGGAAATGATCATTTTGTTGGTCGCTTCAGCCTATCTGTTAGTTTGTGGGTGGCTAGGCGAGGAGTACTTTACTTTGATTTTTAGCTCAGAGCACCACTCTCGATAATGATTGCAATCGAACTGTCTTTCATTATCGGATATAAAACTTTGAGGTATTCCAAATCGGCAAATAATGGATTTCCATAAAGATTTTGTGATGGCTTAAGAGGTGATGCTGGCGAGGGCTTCGGCTTCTACCCACTTTGTGAAATAGTCCATTGCTACTATGATGAATTTGGTTTTACCCCTTCCGACTGTGAATGGTCCTATCAGATCTAGCCCCAATTGAGCAAAGGGCCAGGGAGACGTTATTGAAGTGAGTTCCTCCGACGGGGAATGTGATATTGGACTGTGCTCCTGATATTTTGAGCATTTTTTGACGAACTCCTTTGTCTTTTGGAGTGAACATGGCCAGTAATGCCCCGTGCGAGTTAGGCGGGTAGCTAGTGTTTTTCCTCCCGTGTGAGCCCCGTAAATTCCTTCATGGATTTTGGCAAGTATATACTGTCCTTCCTCTCTCGTCACGCATCTGAGTAAAGGCTCGGAAAAACCCTTACTGTATAACACTCCTTCAATCTGAGTAAACTTGGCTGATCTGTTTCTAATTTTGCGTGCTTGATCCGGTTTAGAGGGTAATGTGTTTGTCTTGAGGTATTTGACAATGTCAGTTGCCCAATTGGGGACTGTGGCTGTTACAATTCCAACTTCGTTGCCGATGGAGGGTGTGTCTATTATTCTGATCTCAGTGTTCTCTAGGGGTGGGTGCTCATCCTTTCCTGATGCTATTTTTGCTAACCGATCTACCAAATGATTTTCTTCTCTCGGGATTCGCTGTAGATGGAAATATCTGAATTGATCTCTTTCGGTGCATACTAGCTTTAGATATTTTTTCAACTTTTCGCTCTTTGTGATGTACTGACCGAGTACCTGGCTTACTACAATCTAGGAGTCGGTTCGGGCTTCTAGTTCTGTCGCTCCAAGGATCTAGGCGATTGTCATCCGAGCTATGAGTGCCTCATACTCTACTTCGTTGTTGGTTACCCTGAAGGTCAGGTCTATAACATAGTTGTACTCGGACCCTTGGTTAGTGATGATATGTACCTCTACTCCACCCTTGATTTGGCATGACGATCCATCGACGTATAACTGCCACGGTTGTTCCTGAAGTTTATTGGGGATTTCTTTTGGAAACCTCGTATATTCTGCTATGAAATCTGCCAGAGCTTGTGCTTTTATTGCTATTCTTGGTTGGAATGTTAGATTAAACTCGCTTAACTCGATAGCTCATTTGGCTAATCAACCGGAGGTATTGGGCTTCTGAAGAATAGTTCTGAGGGGTTGATTGGTCATCACTTTGGTGTGAGCTTGGAAGTAAGGGCATAGTTGGCGTGCCGCTATCAGCAGAGCAAACACCATCATCTTCGTTCGAGGGTACCTGGCTTCCGCACCTTGAAAAGCCTTGCTAACATAGTAGACAGGACTCTGTCCTCGATCGGTTTCTCTTACTAGGACTGCAGATGTTGCATGAGGTGAGACCGCTAAGTAAGCCACAAGGGTTTTCCCAGGAGCGGTCTGGCTAAGTAGAGGAGGGCAGGTCAGGTAGTCTTTCAATTGTTCAAACGCTCATTCACATGATGTGTCCCATTCGTGTGCTTTTCGGAGGACTTGAAAGAATGGGAGGCACCGATCGATTGACCTTGCTATGAACCGAATGAGGGCGGCGACCTGACCGGCCAATTGTTGGACTTCCTGTAAATTCTGAGGGGAAACCATTCTGAGGATAGCCTGTATTTTTTCAGGGTTGGCTTTGATTCCCCACTCAGAGACCATGTAGCCTAAAAATTTCTCGGATTCGACTCCAAATGTGCATTTGGCGGGATTGAGTTTCATCTGGTAGTGCCGCGGAATGGAGAAAGCTTCCCTTAGGTCCACCAAATGGCTTTTAGGGCTTCGGTTCTTGACTAGGAGGTCGTCAACGTAAACCTCCATGTTTCTTTCAATTTGAACTTTGAACATGCGATTGACTAGCTGTTGGTAGGTCGCCCCTGCATTCTTGAGTCCAAAGGACATGGCGGTGTAATAATAGAGTCCTCGATCCATGATGAATGCTTTTTTTTCTCATCGTCTAAACTTATCTTGATTTGATTATAACTTGAATATGCATCAATGAAGCTAAGGACGGAGTGTCCAGCAGTTGAATCCACGATGAGGTCGATGCGTGGTAGAGGGAAGCTATCCTTAGGGGAAGTTTTATTTAAATCAGTGAAGTCCACGCACATTCGCCATTTTTCGCTCGTTCTTTTTTCACCAATACAACATTGGACAACCATTCTAGGTAATGAACTTCTCGAATGAGTCCTGCAGCTAAGAGCCTGTCGACCTCCTCTGCTATGGCGGCGTATTTCTTGGCACAAAATACTTCTCCATTTTTGTTTAATTCTCCGAGTTGTTGGGTTGACGCATAGTCGGTGCTTTATTATTGACCTATTGATTTCGGGCATGTCAGTGTGCGTCCAAGCGAACACATCTTTATGCTCGATGAGGAGGTTTTTGAGCTCCTCGTTTATTCTAGGATCCATTATGGTTCCCATTTGCATAGTTCGATCTGGATTGTTTTGATCGACTGGGATCAGTTCTAGAGGTTCGTTGGCTTCTGCTTGACGTAAGGTTCTTTCGTCCCTGACTTTGTCATTCTAGACTGCTTGGGGAGGAGTTGGCGGGAGTTCAGCATTTTCGAGCCTTTGGGAGATCGTAGCTACGGAATTGATTTTGTGTTTCAATTCTTGCGCATAGCATTCCCTGGATGTGACTTGCTCTCCCTGACTTTGCCCACTCCTTTGTCAGTCGGAAACTTGATCTTGAAGTGGTAGGTGGAAGTGACTGCTTTCAAATTATTCAGGGTTGGTCTCCCTAAGATGGCTTTGTACGAGGAGGGAGTTTTCACTACTAGGAATTCAATCATGACTGACACAGTTTTAGGCGCGGAACCTATCAAAATTGGAAGTGTTATGATGCCTTCATGGTTTACTGCTTCACCTGTGAATCCTTTAAAGGGGGCTTTAAAGGTTTCTCAAAACAAGATATCGGTCGGGATTCCATTGTCAACCAGTATCCTTTTGACCGGCAAATTAGCCACTAACATGTGTACCACCAACGCATCATCGTGTGGGAAGATGATGCGCTTCTCATCCTGTTCGCTGAAAATGATTGCCGCTCCCTTAGGAATTTGGTTTCCTCGTCTTGGTGTTTTTCCCATAGTATAAACTTCTCATACCTGGCTTTCCGAACATGCGCCTTTTGAGAGGAGGAAGTAGATCCTCCTCTAGATGGTCCTCCAATCATGGTTTTGATCAAACCGAGCGGGTGGCCAGATGTGAGCTCGCTTCTATGTCGTGTTGACTCTCGCTCCCAATTTTGGGGGGGGGGGGGACCTTGATCGAGTTTTTCCCTGTCGACTGGTTAGTCGCTCATCATTTTTCCTATTTTTTAGGGCTTGGCAATCTTCTGTATTGTGTCCAGTTGTCTTGTGATATTCGCAATACATGTTTCCTCTTTTCCTTCTAATGGACTCTCGTCTTGATTTGGATCGATTTTATTTTCAACCGCCAGGTTGGATTGAGGCCATGGTGAAGGTCTGTATTCCCGTGGGGGACCTCTCCCTCTTTGTTTCATCTGGTAACTTCCTCTTGACTCGATGTTGGCTAGAGTTTTCTCTGGTATTAGTTGTCGTTCGGTCATACTGTTGGAGTTCTCCACGTCGAGGGGCTATCAGGCTTCGAGTGTGTCTTCAGCGTTAATGAATCTATCGGCTTGATCCATGAACCTGTTTAAGGTTGTAGGAATCTTACGAGCTATTTCTGCCATAAAAGGGCTTCTAGGCCATATGCCGCCCAGGAAAGCTGCCAATGTGATCTTCTCATCTTGGTCATCGGTTGTCATTTTTTCTTTGTTGAACCTGGTCAGGTATCATTTTAGGCTTTTTTTTTCTCCTTGTTTAATGGTCAGGAGGTATGCTGCAGAACGCCTCCTTTTCCTACTAGCCATGAATTGGGTGGTGAAGAGTCTGGCTAATGTTTCAAAGCTATCAATTGAACCCGGAAGAATAGTTTCAAACCATGTCCGAGCTGTTCCCTTTGGTGTTAGAGGGAATGCTCAACATGCTACTTCACCGGGATAGTTATGCAGACTAACATACGCTTTGAAGGCCTCTAGGTGCTTTACAAGATCTTGAGATCTATTGTATAGCTCTACTTGTGGGACTTTGAATCTTGACAGGAGAGGGATGGCCATGAAGTCCGAACTGTAGGGTGTCCCCATGCTTCTTCGTGATGAGCCATGTCCCTCGGTTGGGTTGATTAATTTAGCCATTTCAACATATTTGTCTCCTAGTTCTTTTAACTCACTGTGCATTCGGCGTTGTTCTTATTCGGAAGCATTTTCGTCATGATGTCGGGAGCTCACATTCTCATCAAGGTTAACCTCACTGCGGGCCAATATTTCTTCATGGGATTGTTGAAGGGCAACATTCTCCTCCCTCAGCTTTCTCACAATTTCTTCCAATGCTTCTAGTTTCTCTACCATGACTGAATCTAAGTGTTGCCCGTGCTCGGTCATCTGGGGTAGTGGTATGATTGATATGCAAAAAGTACGCTTTTATTGGAATCCCACAGACGGTGCCACTGTTAAGGACGTATTCTGCAGTTCAGCCTTTCGAGCTCCCAATCGACTGGGACCTGCAAATACAAAGAGAATGATGGTCGGGGTCCGAGACCGCTCCGATGTTTAAGTTAGCATGGGGAATATGAATTATGAGGTTTTACAAATGATATGACAGAATGTACTTTTTTCGGATTTTATCAAGTCTTATTTATAAGTAGTCACCTATGCGTTCCTTGGGAAGCGGTCAGAGGAAAAAGATCTACTAGCTGGGACACTATTCGATCGTCATCCTAGAGAAGGATAATCTGATCTAGTCTGTCCCATCCTTTGAATCAGATTTTTCTTCGATCAATGCTTGGTCAGGTCCTTCTGAAGGTAATATTAAATGCGGCCTCATCTTTATCTAGTTCTGTAATTAATGTGGCGTGATCATATCATTTTTGCATTTAAGTGAGGAGATCTGTCAGAACGACGATAGTTTGGTCATTCATTAATGCGAGAGTGATCCTGACATGAGAGGGATTCAAAATTGTGCTGGTAAGCACAATTTCGTCCCTGACATTAGCGTATGATCAAATTTGCCTTGTCCCTTTCTTCTTTTGTCGTAGTGGTTGGTGATTCGAATTTTATCTGATTTCAACATCTCCAGTCGGGTCTAGACACGTGCTATTTAGATTTGAACCATGGGCTTCGAGTCCAACTCCTTTCGAGTTTTGGTTGGTTGCCAACTCTCCTTTCATTTAGGACATACTCAGCAGAACACTGCCCCATTGCCCATAGTCATACCGCACCATCGATATATGGTCAGTGGATGAGAGTTGAGCAACAAGAACCAAGGCGTTTGTCTCGAACTGAACAAGTAATATTACCAGCACCGCTTGAAGCAATACAAACTAAAGAAGAACTCCAGTATCACAATAGCTAACTCTAGAAGCAGGAAAAGGAAAAGCAATACTGATAGAAGAGCCAGAAATCAAAAAGAAAGGGAAGGAAAAAATTGGTGACTTTTCAAATTCGAAAAACACATAAGCGAGAAGCGGCATTGTTCATTGTCTTCCTATCACAATGTCGCAGGGAAACTACTCATTCAATCAACTTGCATTTGAGTCTTTGACACTCCACGTGTTGGGGATCAAAGCCAACTTTCAGAGTCTTTATTACTCATTAATGCAAGGGATATCACCAATTGGTCGGGCCATAATTTGAGGAAAGATATCACAGAGGAGCCCATGCTGAATAAACCCTTAATGACAGATGAAATACTAGTCGAACAAGTGTCCACTTACCCAGATAAGCTTAACCAAAAAGCAGCCCCAAAAGGATAATTTTGGCAAACAATAAACCCGCTGGCTTCAATACATTTTAAGGGCCCATGTTTCAGCCTGTTCCAAAGCCCCGTGTGAGAATAGAGCCCAACATCTTAATATTCAGTAGCTCATTTTGAAATTCAATCAAGAACAAAGGCCACCGATAGAGGCATAACCCAACTTGTCAATAATGGTAAGCCCATCTGGAAAAGCTTACCTTGCTTTAAACACTTATCATCCATATCCATCTCAACCTAACCAGTAGCCTAATATTGAGATCAGTCATTCTAATTACCCCTCAACTGATAATCTTAAGGCTATCACAAATCCCAATCTTCGAATCTACCTAGCCAGACTAGAAACCCTATTAACATAATTTTTGAAAATGAACACTCAGCAAACTCCAAGTCATTAGAGACACCTCAGCCAACAGAATCAGCATGACTAGAAGCTTCAAAATATTCCTTTATTTTCTACAGCAGAATCAGTTGTAACAAACTCTCAATATATTTTACTTTTTTCTCCTTGTATCCTCACGGCTTCTGTGCCTATATTAAGGCAATACATTGCTCACTGTAAATTACTGGAATCAATACAATGATGAATATTCAGAGCTCCCTTTATTTCTTTCTGTTATGGTATCAGAGCTGCTAAGACTAGCAGTCTCTTGATTATCCTTCTTCATCATGGCATCCGGAATCTCATCCTCAATCCCTACTTCTTCTTCCTTTCCTCATTTAAACACTCTCAAACTTACCTCTGAAAATTATACCCTCTGGAAAGTTCAAATATCAACCTACTTGAGAGGTCAAGACCTTTTCTCATATGTCGATGGTACTCAATCTGCTCCCCCTAAAATTTTCACTGATGAAGGCAACTCAACTCCTAAAATCAACCCCGCCTTTCTCTCTTGGCAAAAGACAGATCAATTTATCCTGAGTATCCTCTTCTCCTCCATATTTGAGTTGATTATTACCCATGTCATTTCATCAAACACCTCTCGGGCCTTATGGGTTTCTCTTGAATCAATGTTTAACTCTCACTCTCAGGCCAAAGATTTCCAAATTCATTTCCAGCTAGCTAACCTCTCCCGTGGTGAACAAACAATCTCTGAATACTACAGCAAAACCAAAATTCTTGTTGACGCTCTGGCTACAACAGGGTCACCTATAGTAGACAAAGATTTTGTTACTTACCTCTTAAGTGGCTTGGGTCCAACCTATAAGAGCTTTGTACTGCAATCACCACCAGGACTGATCCTATTACTTCTCATCAGTTGTACCATCTTCTTTTGGTGCATGAAAATCGTCTGAGCCACAACTCAAGAAATTCCCAATCTCCTTTTGAACCCTCAGCTCACTTTAGTTCAAACACCCCATGTGATTAACGAGGAAGGGGTGCCTATCGTGGTGGTCGTCAAGGCCGCGGATGAGGCAGGCACTCCTCTAACAGAGGAAGATTCTCCCCCAATACCCCAAACCACTCTTCTCCATCTCCACCCTCCACCAATCAACCCACATGTCAAGTTTGCAATAAACCAGGTCACATCGCCCTTCAATGCTACTATCAATTCGACCATGCCTACCAATATGACCCTCCCCACTCCTTCTCTACTCACTACACTTCTCCCTCCCCTATTTCCGACTCCACCTGGTACCCATATAGTGCTGCCACTCACCATATAACCAATGACCTCAATCATCTTAGTCTCTCATCTGAACCTTATAGTACTTACCTACCTCTTTGATGGTCTTCTCATCTCACAAAGGAAGTATATTCTTGATCTTTTAAAAAAAGCAAACATGCTTGGTTCCAAATCCATTTCATCTCCTATGTCTGCTTCTACAAAGCTCTCCAAATTTGACTCCCCTTCCTTTGATGACACCACCATGTTTCGTAGCATAGTAGGTAGTCTGCAGTACCTCTCTTTGTCTCGGCCAGATGTGTCCTTTGCTATCAATAAAGTCTGTCAATTTATGCATGATCCAAAAACTACCCACTGGACAGCAGTCAAAAGAATACTGCGCTATCTCAAACTCACAATCAATCATGGACTCTTTTTCTCAAAATTTTCGGATTTTAAACTCCATGCCTACTCCAATGCCGACTGGGCAGGCTGCCCTGATGATAGATGATCAACCGGTGGTTTTTGTATTTTCTTGGGTAAACACTTAATTTCCTGGAGTTCAAGGAAACAACACACTGTTGCTTGATCTAACACTGAGGCCGAATACAAATCTTTGGCAAATACCACTGCTGAACTCATATGGCTACAAACCCTTATCAAAGATCTCGGGTTTTCCATATCCCAGCCTCCTATCTTGTAGTGTGACAATCTTGGAGCTATTTACCTCACCTCAAATCCGGTTTATCATTCTCGAACCAAGCATATGGATGTTGACTTTCACTTTGTCAGAGATAGAGTTGCTGCCAAAACACTCCAAGTTCAATTTTGTAGCAGCAAAGATCAAATTGCAGACGTATTCACCAAGCCCTTGGTAGCTGATCGCTTCTCTTTCTTCAGGACGAGTCTCAATGTGGTGGATACCCCATTAGACTCGAAGGGGCGTATTAACATAATCTTTGAAAATGAACACTCAGCAAACTCCAAGTCATCAGAGACACCTCAGCCAACAGAATCAGCATGACTAGAAGCTTCAGAATATTCCTTTATTTTCTACAGCAGAATCAGTTGTAACAAACTCTCAATATATTTTACTTTTTTCTCCTTGTATCCTCACGGCTTCTGTGCCTATGTTAAAGCAATACATTGCTTACTGTAAATTACTGGAATCAAACAATGATGAATATTCAGAGCTCCCTTTATTTCTTTCTGTTAAACCCTAGCTCCAATCCCATTCGAGGCAACATAGAAAAAAAGAAAAAATTTCTTCTTTGAGGAAGAGATGAAAACACAAGAGAAAAAATCACGTACCTTGAGCTCCACACCCAAACTGGATATCGCCGAGAAGAAAGAAGAAGAAGCTACAGAAACTATGTTGAATCTGATGGTACAAACAAAGGATAAGAACAAACTGGAGAAAGCGAAACTCAACCGTGCGACAATAAGAGCATTATCCCGTTTCAAGCCATACATCAAAGCAGAGGTAAAATGGGTTGGTAAATCACAGTCTTTTATTATGAACTTGTTCCCCCATAATTCAAAGACTGACGAGGCAGGGCCTACACTGCCTCAAACGGATCCATGAGGCTAATATCATGGAATTGCCGGGGTATAGGTCGACCTCAAGCAATCCGAACCTTTAAGACCTTAGATTATTCACAACCAATTAGCTAAATTTTGACTTAAAATATCAGTTTTATAAATTTTAACTAGTTATTTTTTATTACATCAAATAATAAATTCAACAAATCAAAATTTATTTTATTAAAATATTAATTTATTTTATTTATTTTATTTTAATTCTAATTAAAATACTCACAACTCTTTACTTATCTAATTTGTTTAATTAAAATTTGACTAAAAGACATAAAAATAAGTTTTAAAAGATTCAACAAAATTTAACTTTCTCTTTTTTCACTCTCCAAATATGAAGAATAAGGAAATAAAAAATTAAATTTATTTTAATTTTATTGAGTTTATTGAAGCATATTTTTAATACTTTTAACCTAAAATTTAATTAAACAAGTTATTTAGCTAGTAGGTTATGAATGCTATTAGTCAGGGTTCACAATCCAGACATATTTTTTCTGTCTGAAACACTTATTAATAGTGTAGACACTCCTCGTATTGTAAATATTCCAAGGTTTTCTAATTATATGCATATTGCCCCTATTGGAAAATCGGGTGGTCTTTGTTACTAGACCACCTGGGTATGGATATAGACTGTATAAATATGTCATGTAATATTATCTCATTTTTAGTCTACTCGGATCCACAACATCATCCTTGGTTGCTGAATATGGTTTATTGTCCTACTTCTCACAACAACAAATACCTTTTTGGGGACCAACTTGAAAAAATCACCAACTCTTTTGCAGGACCTATTCTCTCCATAGGTGATTTCAATTCTGTTATAAGACAATTTGAGAAATTCAGAGGTCTAGCTGTAGCCTATTCTTCCACACCCACAGGACTTCCAAAATATCTGAATACCTTTGGATTTATAGACCTAGGTTATAATGGACCTACTTTCACTTGGTCTAACTATAGACAAGGTGCTCAAAATATCACAGAAAGAATAGATCGATGAGTGGCTAATATTACCTTGGAGTATCCTTTTCCCAAAAGCAAACATCACACATCACACATCTCACTAGATCAGCCTCTGACCACTCACCCGTCCTTTTGGACACAGAAAAAACCAGCATTTCTCCTAAAAATTTTAAATTTGAAGAATTTTGGACCTTTGATCCCTTGTGTTTAGATATTATAAAATCTACCTGGAAGATTGGAATTGAAGGCACCCCAGCTTTCATTTTAAGCAAGAAATTGAAAGAAACAAAAAAGGCTTTAAAAAAATGGAACAAAGAAGTTTTTGGTCACATTCAAACAGAAGTCCAAAAGACTAACCTTGAGCTAGCCATCACACAAAATGAACCTCTCACACAGATCACCATGAGCAAGGAAATTCTTTTTAAAACTCATTTAAACTCTTACGAAAAAAGAAGAATCCTACTGGAGGCAAAAATCAAGAATAACATGGTTGACAACAAGTGACTTGAATATCAAAATTTTCCACATATCAACCCCAGTAAGGAGAAGAAGAAATCACATCGACTCTCTGAAAATTGCCACAAACCAATGGATAACAGATCCATAGAAAATCAACCAAAAATTCCAAGAACACTTTCAAAAAATCTTCCAAACATCAAATCCTTCACTGGTTTATTCTACAAAACTTATTGGGAGGTTATTAAAGTTGACCTCATTAAAGCTGTTAAAAACTTTTTCATTAATGGTAAGCTTTTAAAAGAATTAAACCAAGCTTAAAAGCTTACCATTAATGAAAAATTGCCTCATTAAAGATATTATAATTTCAAGCAACTGCCCCTCCATTACTCACTTGCTATTTGTCGGTGACCTCATTCTTTTTGAAACAACCTCCACTCAAACCACTTCAACCTTTGCAAAATGTTTGGACACTTATCAAAATTGGTCAGGGCAAAAGATTAATAAAGGAAAATCTTCAATCCATTTTAGTAAGAATACCCTTATTCAAAAAAGAATTGAGATAAAAAAACTCCTTTAATCTCAAAACATCTCCTCATAATCTAAAATATCTGGATATGCCTCTCATCACTGGAGCAAATAAGAACAACTTCCTAAATGAAATAAAAGACAAAATTTAAAACAAACTTCAAGTATGGAAATCAAAACTCCTCTCCCAGGCTGCAAAAACTACCCTAATCAAAATTGTTGAAACAGCTATTCCATCCTATGTGATGCCCACTCTTATGATCCCAAAAACAACTAAAGAGCTCAACACTATAATAAGAAGATTTTGGTGGGCATTGATTCGAGTAATCTGCATAAATATACCCCAAAATCCTGGGATTCTATTTGTATTCCAAAATCAATAGGAGGCTTGGGTATAAAACAACTCAACATCTTCAACCAAGCTATGGTAACCAAGATGGCATGGTTATTTTTAACGGTACAAAATTGCCTTTGGAAAGACATTCTCACTAAAAAATACTTGAAAGATACATCTTTCTTTAAGGTAGTTTCAAAAAATTCAGATTCATGGTTCTGGAAAGGTCTACTGAAACAAAAAGATTTTCTAAAATCCAACTTTTGTATCCAAATAAACAATGATGTGGATGCTAAAGCTTGGATTGACCCTTGGATCCAAAACCTTCAATCCCAAAGACCTACTCCTAATCCTGAAAATACCATCATCGATAATACTTAATAGCATTAGGGTCTCCGAACTCACATTGGAACAACCTAGAAGAGGGAATACTCTTCTTTTAAATGCATTATTCAACACTGAGACTGTTAATGCTATTCAAAGAATCCGTCTCTCCAACTTGAATTACGAAAACAGAAAGATAATTTGCAATGGAAACATCACAGATCTGGAAACTTCTCAGTGAAATCAGCCTATACTGCACTTATTCATAATCAAAATTCCAATCACAACAATGGCATAATCTGGAAGAGACTATGGAATATCAAAATGCAAGATAGACTAAAACACTTCCTTTGGAAAATAAGCCACAACATGCTTCCTACTAGATCAAAAATCAAACAAATTATTCACTTGGAAGATGAACAAACAATCTGTCACTTGTGTGAGGTAAGAGAGGAAACAGCAGATCATCTTTTTCTAGATTGTCTATACAGTAGAATTATATGGACAAATGCACCTTGGTCACTGATTATCTCAAATCATTCTAACCTCAATATTCAGCATGAATAGCCAATATTATTGATCCTCACAAACATCTCCATATATCAGAAAGTGATATCCATTCATTTCAGATTTTCGCTACTTTAGCAATGGATTGCTTATGGTTTCTTAGAAACAGAGTAGTGCATAGTAACAAAACTCTCTCTCTTACAAATTTTCTTAAAAATCTTTTCAAATGCTATCAAGAACATATATTAGCCTGGTCTATAGGGGACACAAATGCTCATAATGATAGGCAATGGTTTTTAAAAGATTTTCACACCCTAACTTTTGATGTAGCAATTAGATTATCGGGAAGCACACTTGCTGGTACAAGCACAACGAAACAAGAATTACACTATGGGCAAAAGCAGAGTCCTCAACCTCTGCTAATGTAAACTTGGGAGAAGCTCAAGCAGCAAACATGATGATAAAAGAAGCTATCTCAAGAGATCACAAAAAATTTATATTGGCAGGTGATTCAAATGTTGTAATACAATCAATCTCAAACCCAGATCAAATTCAGGATTGGACAATACAACCGATCATCAAAGACATTACAGAACAGCTTAAACATTTAGAAGAATGGAAAGTAGTCAAAATTCATCGATTCTCAAATCGATGTGCACATGATCTCGCGCAATGGGCAGCTTTAACGCATGCCCAAGGAAATGTTCCACTTATTTACTTACCGCCTAGTCTTCCTAACTTTCATAGTGGAAAAGATCCACCCTAGATTTGTAACTAAATATTACTACAATATGTACTGCTGCTATCTGGTTTAATATATGCTTTGCTTGTTCACACAAAAAAAAAATGGAGGTTTTAGGATGGGCAAGAAGTAGAAAAAGAGATAATCAATAGTTTTCAACAGTCATTCAAGACATCAAAATTTAAGTGGTTCGACTTGAAAAATTGACAGACAATTTTAAATAAATTCACTAATAAAAAATGGAATACAAAAGAGCGAGTGATAACAAATAACTCAAACCTAAAACTCCAATACATCAAAGAGAAAATACTTAATTGACTAGCATTCGTATATCTCTTGAACGGTCTTCAAATTTCCCCAAATCTTCATATGTATGCTCCTATAGTCTATAGATGAGAGTTGCACATTTTTTTTTTACGTAAGTACAGACAAATTAAGCACGACAAACTTTAAGTTAGGTAAACAAATAAGTGATCTTGCACCTAGGAGCCATCGGTTTCTCTTTTAGATTGCAAAGCATATATATTGCTTGCATTTAATCCATGCAAAGAAAAATGACTCTCTTGGAATAGGAAGTCAAGCTCACTTTTCCTCCAATAGTGACTAACAAGGGATATATGCTTGCATAGCTCAATGAGGGCAGTGAAAGAGGGGGAGTCATAATAAATACTTGGGGGATCGAAGGCATAGCACCTTGAATGAAGTTATAGACATTTTGACAGTGGATAGACGTGGCAGCTTTTTTTTTTTTTTTAAGTTGTAAATGATAATATTGGTTTATATAGCATTTTATAATTAGTCAGATTTTTACGGTTATTTGACACCTTAATTTTCTTTTTTTGCTATAATTTATAATGATCTCCATCGCTATAATTTATTGAAGTTTTATAGATAAAATTATGAGGTTTCGTTCTCTTTGCAAGCCCAATAATTTCCATAATTAAGATATATATGCAGATTCTTGCATTCGGTCCTTAATCAATGTCACCATGTATATTTGTACTGCTTTGTCTAATTTATAAGACAAGTTCTCATGTATCGATCGAATGGAACAAATAATTGTTTTTAATTCATAGTACATAGCAAGTAATAATACCAATTAGTTTCCTCTCATTTTTGTTCCAAACTACAATGGTGTTATGACTTAGGTTGCATTGAGATCGAATAAGCACATCATGCTTATAGCTAGACAAGTGATAGACAATCCTCGCGGTGAGAGTACTAGCCTAGTGATCAATTTTATTTTTCAGAATTTTAATTTTTGATAGAGATTTTTATATTGGATTGTAATAATTAAGTACTAAAAACACTCATGAGGATCTCATTTTTTAAAAAGAGAATGATATCCAAACTTAATAGATAACCTTTACTTTTGGGGCAGCACCGTTCTAATTATAAGCTCGAGGGGTACAAAGATTAAAATATCAAGCATTTAAAAATCTGGTAATTCTACATTTATGGACACTGCTCGTTTGGAGAGAGAGAAAATTTTGCAAATAATAATAAGATAATTTATAAAAAATAATTAAATAAGTTGAGTTGAGTATTTTTTGAGTTTTGGAAAAGGAGAGAGAATATTAAATAAAAAAATATTATAAAGTTAAAATATTATTAAAAAATATTTTTATAATATTATTTTTATTTAGAAATTTAAAAACATTGAAATATTTTTTATTTTTTATTTAAAAGTTTGAAAAAATTATAATGATTATTTTGAAAAAGTTAGAATGATTAAGTTTAAAAATTTTGTATTTAAATTATGTTTGAAAAAAAAAATGAGATGAGATAAAATTAAAAATTTTATGATGAGATTAGATGCAAACCAGTTCAACACTACTAACTTGTCTATAAAAGCTACAGAACAACTTCTAAGTGGTCTAGCTGGTTTTTCTAGAAAAGCAACTCTCTTATTATCGGTTGCTAGATCAGACATCACACAAAATAGAGAGTAGATTCACCCACACACAATTATGTTGAACCTCATCCATGGACCACCGTCCCTCCATCAATTTGTGTCTTCATCCTCTTTTTCTATAAGGGTGTAAAAAAAAATTGAAAAATTAAAATACCAATTCGAATTAGGCCGGTTCGTTCGGCTTGATTTTTTATTGGTTCGGTCTAAAATTGGTTTTTCTATTTTAAAAATTAGTCATTGTCAGTCCAGAATTAATTTATATTTTATAAGATTAGAGTTTTTAAAGCTATAAATTACCTCTCTTAACTTTGTCAATTGCCGGTCTTGTGTACGAGGGCCGATCTTGAGAACATGGGTGTGCAAAGAGAAAAGAAAACATAATGGGGGTGGGTCATTGCAAGTGGGTGTGCAACTCAGTTAAACAAGGCCAACACGGGGGAGAGAGAGAGAGAGAGAGAGAGAGAGAGAGAGAGAGAGAGAGAGAGAGAGAGAGAGAGAGAGACCCTTTGACAACCCCAAGGGAACTCATCCCCCTTTTCGTCTCTGTCAATTATCATCAAATCAATCTCTTTGTATTGCCGTCCCAAACCAAGATGTTGCCTACCTCCAGTCGTTGAATACAAACAATATGAAGAAAATTTGAAGTAAGCAAACTCCTACGATTTGAAGAAAATATTTTCTACAATCTCAGTTTTTTCATACAAAAAAAAGTCATTGATTACCCTTTTACATACATAATTAATACAAAATAAATTACTGGAAGGAAAAAAAAGGCGAAAAGAAGGTAGAAAGAGGAAAACAAACCAAGATGGGCAACAATGTGAGTTGAAGTTTAAGAAGGGGAAGAGCACTTCTAGATCATCTTCCTCAAGTTCTTGGGCTTTTGGTGACCCTGAATTCCAGAGAAATAAGAGGGTTGCCAGCTATAAGATGTACTTTTTGGAAGGCAAAGTGAAGCGGTGTAACGCCCCAATTCTAGAGATCAGAAGACTTAGCTCATTTTTCTCAAAATCATCTCCAATAATATAATTTTATACTCCAAATTCTTCATAAAATGTAAACTTATTTATTCAACAAAAAATTCATGTCCCTCCATAGAAATACTATACAAGAATCTCAATAAAATAAAATTACATTTCTACAAGTACTCGAATTATCCATAACTCAACTTACCAAAATGACCGCCAATGATAAAGCTACTAAAATATAATCTTTCAAAATATTTGAACCCTTATCACTTATTCGACTATGATCATCAAAACTTCCAAATACTTCTTATTCTTGTTCTCCAACTGAATCATTAAAATATCTTAAATATATTATGGAGATAAGGGGTGAGTTATCAACAACCCAATAAGCAAGAACATATACTAATCAGAATATTTTTAGAATCTAGAATGTAAACCAAAAATATTTTTATTTTTAGAATACATAATCAGAACATATTATCAAAAATATCATAACAAGAGTTCAGAATTAATCAGAATGAAAATTCCTTTGGTATAACATAACTGAAATATCATATCAAAACAAAATTTTATGATTAATCTCTGTGGTAGAGTTGTGCAAATATCGACAGTCAACTGAGAAGAAACAAAATGTAAATCTTCCATTTAGTATTCTCGAAGCCCCGAGTATACATATAGAAAATACCACGCATAAACCACTTTGTTTCCAAAGTGGGTGCACCGAAAATAGAAAAGTTGGTATTAACTCGAACAGAGGCCACGACTTTACACCCATGGTAAGGTAAGAACAAAATAGAAATAGAAACAAAATGTCATGCCAAAATTTTTTAAAAAACACATTATATCTTATTAGAGTACATAAACATTTTCAAAATAAAACAAAATCAGATCACAAAGATATAATTTATGCACAAAAATTCTTACTCGCTCTCTTTTTATAGATTCATAAAGAATGCCAAAATAACTCATGTCTACAACAATTATACCAGAAAATAGTTTACTCTTATACAAAATTTAATACATATGGAGAACAAATAACTAAGATGATTTCAATTTTTTTTTTATCACAAAACATGCACATTTTCTAAAATTGACCTCAAGTAATATATTTAATGCAAAACCTAGCATAAAAATCCCGTTTATCTGAACTTCTTAACTTTTTAGAATTTTTCTACAATAGTACTAAACAAAAATCAATCATTACTTATAAAATTATCACGTAACCTATGTAAATTCCCAATTGAATAGATACTTCGTAAATAAAACCTGAGATATAAAATTGATATATTTTCTTAACATCTAAACATCCTTGAAACCTTAAATATCAACTCTCCCAAAATATTTTGAGTTTCCAAAAAATTCTCTAAATGAGTATACGAGTCCTCATTAAAACCTAACATTATAATAGTCAAAAATTGGTTTTATAAAATTATCGATGCAAACACTTGATCTTGTTCCCAAAATATACACGACCCAAAACCAAAACTACACACTAGCCCATTTCGATATGCATGGCCCAATGTACAATCAAGCCTAATACCATAACATAAGTTTGCACACACAGGTTCAGACTCATGACTAAAAGGGCAAGATTGTAATTACAAACTAACTTATCTTCTATTGCTAAGAACTTTTGGCAAAAACAGTTTAGTTAAGAAAAACAAAGAGCCATTCATGGTGGGTAGATGATGAAGCTGGTGGCTGTGGCTAGAATAGAGAAGACATGGTGGGTCGTGGTATAAGGTTGAAGAGGAGGTGAAGACTAATAGTTTTTGTGGCTAACCAGATGATTTTATCGTTGCAAGGTGGTGATCAACCAAGCTGAGAACTTTTGGTTTGTTCTATTTTGATGACCGAAAATAGGGGTGTTTCGATAGCTAAGCACAATGGCTATGCGGGCTGGTTTCATCTGTCATGGGCTCAAGGCTGGCTATGGTTGAACATGGCTGAGCTATGATGGTGTGGTCTAGGCAGGTGCTTGCACTTGATGGACGGACCCGGGTTGTGCTTCCATAATGGGGAGGTCACACGGAAAACTAGTTTCTACTAAAGCAATGCCTCAGACCAACCACCATAAGCGCCTTGGGCTAAGTTTGACAGCGGTGCCTAGTGGTTGGGGTCAATTTCTTGTGGAGGAGAAGGCTTAGGTGCACGACTAGGGTTTAGGTGAAGGAGATGGAAGCTTGTCACTGCTTAAGGAAAGAAGGGGGGGGGAGGGGACACGATGGTGGTAAGCATGGGTTGAGGCACTGGAGAGGGCAATGGGAGTAGGTGAAAGTGCAAGTGGTGGTGCGAGAATATGTGTATATATATAGGAGCTGAAAACCTCGAGGAAGAGGATAACATGCATGGCATGGGGTTTAAACATGTTCTCACAAGCTGGCAAGCTGGAAACCCACATTTGGTGTTGAGCAAAGAATAATAAATGAGCTATAGGGAGATCAGGTAGGGCCCATTTCAAATATTTAGGCCCATGTTTCGAAATGAATAATAAAATGGGATTTTTCTAAGTTTTAGGCCTCTAGTACTCATACTCTAAAGAAAATAATCCAACTTGTTATAAAAAAATTGTCTTGGCCCATAAAAATAATTGATTCAATCCAAAAATATTTCAAGAATTTAACCACAATGGCAAACCCATTAGGAAATTTTGATAACCACTAGGGCTGTAAAAAAATCGAACCGGACCGGACCGGTTGTCCCGGACCGGGACCGGACCGGACCGGTTGGAGTCCGGTCCGGTATAAAAACTATATGGACCGAAAAATTCCGGACCGAACCCCTAGAATTTTTTTTTAAATTTTAATTTTTAAATATATGTATATATAAATAATAATATATAAATTTTAATATTAATATTAATATATATTAATATATAATATATACTCTTATAATATTAACATATAAATAATAAGTGTATTATTATTATTTAATATATTATTACTAATTTATCACTATTTACTAACATATAAATATATAATTACTAATATAAATTATAATAGTATTATTACTTATTAGTTATAGTTTATTAACATATACTAATGTAATAGTATTATTAGACTATTAGATTATTAGTTATAGTTTACTAAAAATCTTAATATTTAATATTAACTAACATATTAATATATAATATATACTCTTATATATTAAGATATAAATAATAAGTGTATTATTATTATTTAATATATTATTACTAATTTATCACTATTTACTAATATATAAATATATAATATACTAATGTAAATTGTATTAGTGTTATTAGTTATTAGTTATAGTTTATTAACATGTACTAATGTGAAAGTGTTATTAGACTATTAGACTATTAGACTATTAGTTATAATTTACTAATATACTTAATATATAATATATAGTAACATATTAATATATAATATATACTTTTATAATATTAACATATTATAATTTATAGTAGTTAAATTTGGACCAAAAAAATATTTGATCATTATAAAATTTTATATTAAATTTAGCCCATTAAATCATATGGGGCATCCCTGGACCGGACTGGACCGCCCCTGGACCGAATTAGACCGGACCGGTATGGACCGAACTCCTATTCGGTCTGGTCCAGGGTGAGAGAATTCTTGGACCGAATGAAATCGGTCCACAAATTTTTCGGACCGGACCGGACCATTTACACCCCTAATAATCACTAAAAATACAATTTGGGCCCTCAATCTATAAAAAAAAAATAGTTTTAAAAAAATTTAACTGGGCTTTTTATGCGTCTTACCAAATATATTTAGAAAACAAGATTGGTACTGGGCTCGAGTGTTACATGAAGGTCCTTGTAAAGAAGCTTCAGGTTGAGGGTCACTCAGAGAAAAAGTTTAGGTTGGGGGCGTTTTGTGTGTGAAATGAGAGGGGGAGGGGGGCTAAGTGAATGGTTAAGAAATTATGTGTTGTGCGGTCGCACAAAAAATTAGGTATGTTGCGCATGTGGCAATCCAATATTGGGATTGTCTTTTTGGGGTTATAACTTCTCTAAAAACTAAGAGCATTCTCATTAGAATAACTATTGGCAAATTCAATTAGTGATTTGCATAATAAAACCCAATAATTTCCTACATTGGATTAGGTAAAGACAAAAGAGATGGCTTTAGCTATAGTAAAATGAATTCTTATTGTCTATAAATATAATTTAAGTTTGACTAAGATTATATGAGTCAGTTTTAAATTTGAATATTGGATGAATATAATCTTAATAGGACTTTAGGCTCCGTTTGGTTACTGAACTCAACTTAGTATACTTTATTTTAAACTCAGTTCATCATCCAAATACACAAACTAAACTCACTTTAAAGAGAATTCGTCACTGTATATTACTACAGCACGTCACTGTAGCAATCAACCACCATTATTGCACTGTTCATGTCACTGTAGCTATCAGTGTTCTCTCTTTCTCTCTAATTCGGCGACAAGGTGTGAATGCATTTAATTTTTTTTTTCTTTCTTGTTGCAGGTCATGCGCATGAAGGACAAGTTTCTCTTTTTCCAGTTATGGGTCCCACAATTTAACATATTCTTATATAAATTTATCTAAACTCATTTAACCATCCAAATATACGTTAAACTTATTTAAGTGCGTCTCACTAAATTCACACAACTATTTCAACTAACTATTATTAAAAAATAACTCAACTCAACTCAACTCAGCACACTTCAACATCCAAATGCAGCAAAGTGTTATCCGATTAGGATAAAATTTGTTTTTTAATGCAACTCTTATCAAGCAACATTTAAATTCAAAGATAAGAGATTTTAAGAGTTCTAGATAAATTTTAAGTCATGTTCCAAGAGTTAGAACTTATCTAAAAAATAGTTTGAATTTGAAATTGCTAGTGCTGAGAAGATAAATATCGAGTTCAGCAGAATTGTCAGCAGAAGTCGTCAGTGGAGTTTCACTGTGACTTAAACTCCTATAAGATCTTATCCATTAGTAGAGTTTCACTGTGACTCAAATTTATGTCAGGACTAATTCAATAGAGTTCTATTGTGAGTCAAAATCCTATCTAAAATCTGGATAGCTAACTTGGAAATAGCTAAAGATATCAAAGTGATCAAGTTGCAAGATTTAAATAAAGATATCAAAGAAAACTTGAACTACGAGACATCCAGTAGAAGTGTTTCAGTCAGAATGTTAGCAAGTTATTAGCAGCGTAACAAATTAGAAAACTGGATAAAACGTTAGTAGAATCCTAATATAACTATACCACTATAGGGTCTATTTATAGACGGGTTCAGCTGAGATTTTGGTGAACATACCGCAAACAACACTTCAGAAATACTTTCGTAAGTAGGGGTGTAAATGGTCCGGTCCGGTCCGGTCCGATCCGGGAAATTTGTGGACCGATTTCATTCGGTCCAAGAATTCTCTCACCCTGGACCGGACCGAATAGGAGTTCGGTCCAATTCGGTCCCGGGGCGGTCCGGTCCAGGGATGCCCCATATGATTTAATGGGTTAAATTTAATATATAATTCTACAATAACCAAATATTTTTTTAGTCCAAATTTAATTACTATAAATTATAATATGTTAATATTATAAAAGTATATATTATATATTAATATGTTAGTATATATTATATATTAAGTATGTTAGTAAATTATAACTAATAGTCTAATAGTCTAATAACACTTTCACATTAGTATATGTTAATAAACTATAACTAATAAGTAATAACATTATTACAATTTACATTAGTATATTATATATTTATATGTTAGTAAATAGTGATAAATTATTAATAATATATTAAATAATAATAATACACTTATTATTTATATATTAATATATAAGAGTATATATTATCTATTAATATATTAGTTAATATTAAATATTAAGTATATTAGTAAACTATAACTAATAATCTAATAGTCTAATAATATTATTACATTAGTATATGTTAATAAACTATAACTAATAAGTAATAACATTATTACAATTTACATTAGTATATTATATATTTATATGTTAGTAAATAGTAATAAATTAGTAATAATATATTAAATAATAATAATACACTTATTATTTATATGTTAATATTATAAGAGTATATATTATATATTAATATATATTAATATTAATATTAAAATTTATATATTATTATTTATATATACATATATTTTTAAAAAAAAATTTAAAAAAAAAAATAGGGATTCGGTCCGGTCCGGTCCGGTCCAGGGGGATGAACTCCCTGGACCGGGACAGGACCGGAATTTTCCGGTCCATATATTTTTTGGACCGGACCGGACCGAACTCCAACCGGTCCGGTCCGGTCCGCCGGTTCGGTTCGATCTTTTTACACCCCTATTCGTAAGTATAGTTGTATGCTTGTAGCCAAGAGAAGGCTTCAAGTATTTATGTGAGAGAAAATTCCCAAAAGGAGAGTTTTTCAAGATTATCATTACGAGGGATTGAGTGCGAGCATACTCTAAGGAAGAGTTGAAGTGTTCATGTTTGGCCATTAGAGGTTCCAGGAGAAAAGACGAGATTGGAGACCATTAAAGGTTCTGACAAACTATTGCGGTAGAAGACAAACATGTCGCGTATCTTGTAGAGTAAGAGTGTCTAAGTTATAATAGTTTTGTGAATTAAGAACTTTACTTGTAATATCTCAATCTAATAAAATTAGTTTTCCTAGCTTTGGCTACCCCATAGAATTTTTACCTTTGAGGAGTTCTTCAAAATATTTTCCTTCACAATCAAATACTGTGTTTATTTTATTTAATATTTTTTATTGGTTACCAATTAGTACTAAGTATTTCTATTAAGCATAAACGTGCATAATCAGGAGTAATATGGTAAAAACCTACTTGCATAATCAAGGGTAACATGGTAATGTCTCAATCTAATATTTGCCTATCACTGTAGATAAGCCAAAAGCATTAAAAAATGATTTCTCTCTCCACTTCTCCCTTTTTCTCTCTTGCGATCTTTTGCCCTCCATTGAGCTATCCATTTCTCCATCCTTCTTCGTTTCTCTCTCTTTCTCTCCTCCAATTTCATCCCTCTCCATTTCTCCCTCTTTTTCTCTCCCAATTTCAGCTCTCTCTTTCTCTCCCCTGATTTTAGCACCTGTCTATTTCTCCCTCTTTCGTCATTTCTCAACTCTCCCTTTTTCTCTCTCACGATTTTGGCCCCTCTTCATTACTTGAAAACCCTAAGTTGCAGTGCATCTTGAAAACCCTAAGTTGTAGCGTAAACTTTGGAGCTCGAAGATTGGGTTCAGAAGGGTTGCAATTTCTTTGTCTCCCGCGATCTCAGGCCTTTGAGGTTTGCAACTTCCTTTTATTGGAGGGGGGGGGGGGACTGGCAATTTTTTTCTCTATTTTGTGCATAAGCGTTGTCTTAACTTGTGGTTGTTGGCTCTGTTTTGTGCATATGCATTGTGGTTGTCTCTGTTTTGTGTTTGTCTAGGTTTTGTGTTTGTCTAGGTTTTCTGTTTGCATATGAGATTTTGAATGCAATTATTAAACAAGTAGAGAGACTTTTGCAATGCTTTTGAATATTCCATATTTTTTTGTTTTTCAAATGCTTTTAAAGACTCAAATACGTATTCTCTTAGACATCCAGATAGAATACCTGAGAAAGCGGATTCATGGCAAACTCAGGAATTAATAAGATCAAGTTGGCAAAATTTTTGATATAGAGAGACTATTTCTTGTTGAGAAACTACAATATTTCAAAGATAAGACACTTCCGACATAGGAATAAACAACAAAATAAAAGAAACCCATGAATTAAAGACAAGAATGAAGGTAACCCACATAGATTATTGCAGTGCTCATGCACTTTCTTGATATCTTACTGCGTTAGCATAGATGGAGCCAGCCCTATTGGATTTTATTGTATAACAAAAATCCCAAACAAACTGTAATTCAAAAAGAAATGTACAAAATTTTCACTCCAGAGTGTTGGAAGAACACAACTGTTTGATTGTAGAGAAACTAAGATACGGAAAGAGGATAAAGGGACCTGAGTGCACTCTATATCATCCTCTATTCTCTCTAATTTATATCTAAAGTGTGATGGAAGTAAAGGACTAAACTCTAGGTCTTGGGGAAGAACTTGTAAAAATCCTTTAGACTACATGTTTGATGGGCATTCCACAATGACATTATGGAATTACTATTTTAATCTCTTTGTTTGATAGATTAATGCAGTTCTGTAGATATTATTGTTTAAACCCCTCCAAATATAAATGATCTTGTTTTGGATTTATCTCTTTGAAGTTAGGGTAATTTTATTTATGATAGAGTGCTTGTTTTGCCAGATATTATGGAAAAACGACACATAAATGAGGTTCTGAATTTTCTCTGTTCATGATTGACAAAAAGACCGATAATATTTCTCTATTTTAAAAGAATATAATGCAATTAAAAATATATATTATTAAATTGATAATATTTTATTATTATTTGACTAAAAGATAGATAATCCAATGTGGAAATAAGTTTTAAATAAAAGAGCCAAATGCAAAATGATGTGAGAATATACAAATTTTACATTTATAAATGCCTAATCCAATAAAAGAGCCAATTTTTGGCAATCTCAAAGCTAAATCCAATGGCCTGCAATCATTGAGGACAATTTTGGTATCTAAGTAGCCTTAAATTCCAGATTTCATTTGGACAAACAATTCATTGTTATGAAGACTTTATATAGCATTATAATTCGTTTGAGAGAATTTTCTTCCTTTCCTTTTATCTTATAATGAATTTCTTTAAATTTTCGAAAGAGCCGTAGGCTAGTCCATGCATGCAAGGCAGATGAATGTTGCTATCCATTCTAGAAGCCAACAACGCCAAATGATCAGGCTTGGAGTACTGGCTCTCTCACAAGATGTAATCACCCAATCACAATGTGGTGTCTGGGAGTGGTTGTTGGTGTGAGCTGTCATTGGAGAAATTATAGGAGTAGCTTTTAAATGTAAATATGTAAATCCCCTGTTTTAAGGGTCAAACTTTATTCTTGCCATAAACATGTATAGCCAAAAATAGGTAGATATGCTTTCTGTTATATATACCTCCAATCTCTTAGATGAAAATATATAGCTTCCAAAACTTTTCATGGTATCAGTGCAAACCGATCATTTTGCTCTCTGTTAACTTTTGAATCTTTTTTCCCACTTCACTTACATCCATAAAGGCCACTAGTGACTTGGACAACTCTAGCGGTCTTCAAACCAACTCCTTCATTATCGAATTAACCACAAAAATGGCCGACGTTTTGACCAAAACTTCAACCCTAGCCCTAACTATCGAACCTTCTACAGTTTTGATTGGCATTAAATTGGACGGCACCAACTTGGCCATTGGTCCAGGTATTACACTTTTTAATTCTCCTCAAGATGTTAAAAGCAGTGTGTGTATTCTTGACTCGAGAGCCTCCGACCACATGACTTGTGATGATTCCGATTTTTCACCGACTTCCTTACCACGAAGGACTAGCATTGCTAATGCTAGAGTTAAATCTCCAATTACAAGGGCTGGCACAGTTACATTATCTCATGCGCTGACTTTATCTAATACCCTACTTGTCCTCTCTCTCTCATATAAATTACTGTCTGTTAGTCAAGTTACTACATATTTAAATTGTGTAGTATTTATTTACCCTACCTTTTATTTACTTCAAGATATTCTCACCAAAGAGATCATTGGGTGTGGTACTAAGAGCGTGGCTATATTACATGGATGATTTCAGTGTGGGCAGAGCAAATCATATGCATCATCCGGTTGGCATCATAGAGTGATAGATTTGGCTTTGGCATCAACGATTGGGGCATCCATCCTTCAGTTATATGAAGCATTTGTTTCCTAAGTTATTTTTACATATGTTGGATTTTGATCTTAAATGTGATACTGGCATTTTAGCTAAAGTCATCGAGTTACTTATCCTTTGAGTATGAATAAAAGTGATGTTCCCTTTGCTTTGATTCACTCGGATGTGTGGGGTCCTTAGCCAGTTTCTACTGTGTCTGGTATTCGATGGTTTGTAATTTTTGTAGATGATTGTACTCGCATGATGTGGCTTTATTTGCTGAAACATAAAGATGAAATCCTAGATGTGTTTCAGTCCTTTCATGCTATGATTCGGGCTCAATTCTCCACTAAAATTCAAATTCTCTGCTCTGATAATGGTGGAGAATATGTGAATCGGCCATTTTGTGATTATTTTCAACAACATGGACTTATTCATGAAATCTTATGTCCTTAGACCTCTTATCAAAATGAAGGTGCTGAGCGAAAAAATCGACATATTCTTGAAATTACTCGGGCACTGTTACTTGACGCTCACGTGCCTTGCCGATATTGGGCTGATGCAGTTGCCACAGCAGTGCATCTCCTCAATCAGATGTGTTTCAAAGTATTTTAAGACCCCACTTGAGGCACTTTCCACCTATGTCTCCTTGCCTATGGTGTTAATGATCCCTCCACCGGTCTTTGGATGTATTACCTATTTTCATCTCCATAAGAGCTAGCGCACAAAACTAGATCCTTGTGCTATTCGATGTCTTTTTTTTGGATATGGCTCCCATAAAAAAAATATCGATGCTACGATCTAGTCAATAAACGAACTTATGTGACTATGGATGTTACTCTTCTAGAATTTGACACCTTCTTCTCGAGATAAACCAATTCTCCACTTCAAGGGGAGAATCAAGACGAAGCACCAAATTGGTTACGATTTAATTACCTCAATGACGTCGAGCACATACAATCTAATATAAGGCCGAATGTGTCAACATTTCTGGAAGATACAATTGAAGCAGACATAGAACCGACATAGTTGAAGGATACAACTGGAGCAGACATAGAGCCCCCTATCTCCTCAGTACCCGATGACCCTTTTCTTGAGGATATTCCTGAGGTAAGCTCTTCTACTATATCTCCAAGTTCGAACAATATAGATACTATCATTGGCTATAGTTTATCTTTCAGGCATAATCGAGGCAAACCACCTAATAAATATTCTCCAAAATTTGAAGAATGAAGGCCAAAGTATCCAATTGCAAATTTTGTGTCTACGAAAAGGCTTTCGGAACCTCTCAAAACCTTTGTGCATGCACTTTCTTCATGTCATGTACCTACCAGTGTTCATGAAGCATTGGCTGACCCTAAGTGGACTCAAGCTATGAAAAGGTAGATGGATGTTTTGCTAAAAAATGGAACTTGGACCTTGGTTCCTTTACCTAAAGGAAAAAAATCGATGGGATGCAGATGAGTGTTCTCTATCAAACACAAAACAGATGGATAATTGAGAGATATAAAACACGATTGGTGGCAAATGACTATACACAAACATATAATGTAGTCTATCAAGAGACCTTCTCACCGGTGGCCAAGTTGAATACAGTTAGGGTGTTGTTATCTATTGTAGCTAATCTGGATTGGCCATTACACTAGGCTACAAGGCAACCTTAGAGTCCAATGTGGTGTGCAAATTTCAACGAGCATGTATGGACTAAAATAATCACCTCGAGCATGGTTCAGGAGATTTAGCTTGGCAATGAAAAAATATAGTTTTCAACAAAGCAATTTAGATCATGCACTATTTCTAAAACATCAACTGGGCAAGGTAACAACTCTAATTGTTTATGTAGATGACATGATTATTACATGAGATGATCCAGAAGAAATATCAAGACTTCAAGAGCAACTGGCAACTGAATTCGAGATGAAAAATCTAGGGGGACTTAAATATTTTTCTAGGAATTGAGGTTGCTCAATCAAAGTAAGGTATATTTCTTTCCCAACAAAAATATATTCTAGATTTATTATCAGAAGTTGGACTACTGGAGTGCGAGCCTGCAGACACACCAATTGTCCAAAATACAAACTTGGAGAATATCCTGATCAAGTACCTATGAACAAAGAAAGGTACTAGAGATTGGTTGGAAAACTTATTTATCTCTCACACACTCGCCCAGATATTGCATATGCTATGAGAGTAGTAAGTCAATTCATGCATTGTCCAAGTGAAGATCACATGGATGCGGTGATTAGAATTCTTCAATGATCAGAATTCTTCAATAATTGAAATCTTCTCCTGTAAAGGGGATTATATTTTCAACGAATAACCATCTAAGGGTAGAGTAATATACAAATGCAAACTAGGCAAGAAATATTTCTGATAGAAAGTCAACTTCAGGGTATTTTACATTTGTTGGCAGGAATCTTTGTTATATAGAGAAATAAGAAGCAAAAAGTGGTGGCACTGTCAAGTGCTGAAGCTAAATTTTGTGGGATGGCTAAAGGCCTTTGCGAGCTTTTATGGCCTAGAAGATTGTCAATGGAAATTGGATTTGCTCCTAACTACAAGATGGATTTGTTTTGTGATAACAAGGTTGCCATTGATATCTCACATAATCTAGTTCAACATGATCGGATGAGATATGTGAAGGTGGGTCGACATTTTATCAAACAGAATCTTGAGACCAAAATAATTCGATTTCCTTTTGTCAAATCTGAGGACCAGCTAGTAGATGTTCTCACAAAGGCTGTGATAACCCGAATTTTTAGATATCCGCTTAATTTTCATATGGGAGATGATTATGTTTCTCCAAAACTATTTTTAAGAATTTTTGGGATATATGTATAGGATTTTTATATTGAAAGGTTAGGAGTAGGGTTGGGTACCAATGTAGCTTATTTTAAGGTGAAAAAGTGCCTAACCCAAGATCTCGCTCGACTTCCGCTTGATGTCTGGCTTGAGCGAGATACAGGGACAAACTTAACGTCTTTTGGTAGAATCGTCATAACTTTCTCATTTGATGTCGGATTTGGGTAATTCAAGAGGATATGGAAAGATAAAAGGAATATCTACAACTTCTATGTTTTGAGTTTTAAGAGATATGAACTTAATAAAATAATAAATAGAGATTGAAGTGGAAGATCTGAATTGGAGATAGATAAGCATTGATTTTGAAGTTGACTAAGAACTTTGGATAAGATTAAGCTTTTGGATTATTTTCTCAATTATCATAAGATCTGGAAAAGTATGTAGAGATGTGGAAAATGAGGAGATTTTATTTAGTAAATTTCGTGTAAAATAAGAGGAATTATCTATCCAACACTTGGTGTGCCCAAATTGGTGTTCTCGGGCTTATCTGTCGAGTTTTATTAGAAAAATCATAACTTGGTCATATGAACTCTAAATAAAGTGATTCTAGTTTCTATGGAACCTTAAGATATAGAAATTTTATGATTGGAGGTTTTAGAGAATCAAAGAGTGTATCAATGGATTAATTGGGCTGGAATGAGACTGATCTATTTTAAGTGCAAACTGGAGCCCGAAAATAAATCACTCCACCACCTCACTTTAGATGCTCGAATTTGATTGGTTTTACTCATTTTTATCTGCTATATACACGTATGAAAGCATGTGTTAAGTGGAAGAAGAGCTTCTAGAAGAATAATTAGTTTAAAACCAAGCAAAAGTGAAGAACTAATCTGATTGGCTAAAACAGTCAACTATTCCCCTTATTTCCAACCAATTGGTAACCAAATCTTAGAAAGTAGATGATAAGATATTTTCCAACCACTCTAAGGGTACTAGGGAAGTTTGGGACATGTGGCCAAAGAGGAAGAAGAGGTTCTAGAAGCTTTGGGGGTGCAAGGAAGGCAAATAGCCGGTTGAGGTTATCTTAGATATTTTAGGCTTTTTGGAATTTACTTTTATATCTATATTTAGTAATTATTTGGGCCATTGATCTAAGATGATTTTAGATAAGGAAGAAGCATAGCCATGGGATGAAAAATCCTTGGAGATTATGAGAGATATAGATGATCATTAGACTAGGCCAAGGCTGGACAACACACGGTTTGATTTAACCAATTGTCTTGATTGGTTTTCCTTCCTTTTTCCTCAAGCCATCGATTCCTCTATATATATAGTCATCTTCAGTCCATAAGGGATCTTTTGGGAGAAGAAACTCACCCCCACTTGGAGAGAAAACCAAAGAAGAAGCCTATTTTAACCCTTGAACCTCCAAACATCACCTAAATGAGCTAAGTGAGTGTTTTGAGAAGAAATATTGCAAGGACTAGTTTGATCATTCAACCAAGTTTTGGAGAAACTTGTAAGTATACAATTTAACTTAATTTTGGCATATAATAAGTAGATTGTTGATGGAATTAAGTTTGTTGTTAGTTGGAGCTTAAACTAAGCTTATATGATATGCTTGAAATCTATGGTATTTTGGATATGATTTTGTAATGGTAAAATGTTAGGAAAATTATAAGGACATAGATTTAGGTTTTAATAAGTAAAAATATGGTTTATGTGAAAAGATTGTTTGGTTTAGGTTGAAAAACCCCATGAGCCGTGATCTCACTCGACTGTCGCTCAACAGGTGAGTCGAGCGAAGGCCAAATAGGAACCCTCGCTAAAATGTCGCTTGATACCCCAGTTGAGCGAGTTCCAACCCGTGACTTCGCTTGATTCTCGCTCGTCATCCGCTTGAGCAAGATATCCTATTTTGCTTAGACCCAGGGTTTTTCCTGGAATAAAATTGGTGTCTCAAATGAAATGAGTTCTAGGTAAAAAACTCATAAAAATAAGAAAAGATATAGTGGCATAGCCCAACTACGGGTAATAATAGTGGCATGGCCCGACCACGGGTAATAATAGTAACATGGCCCGACCACGGGTAACAATAGTGATATGGCCCGACCACGGGTAATAATAATGGATATTAGTAAAGACTTGTGAGAACAAGAGTTCTAAGATAAGAATGAAAAGCATATGCATGTATAAATATGTTAGTTACATCATGACGGGGATGACGATACGTAATGCCCGTATGACTGACGTGCTGACAGGGATGGTGATACATAACGCTTGTCGTAAGAATAAGAATTATGTCACTATGGGGACGGCGATACGTAACGCCCGTAGGATTGACATGACTAGCGAGCACGGCGATACGTAATGCCCAGATGACTAATAAGTTGACGGGGACGCCTGTCATATATGTTAAGTATGTTCCGTATCATTACGGGGATGGCGATACGTAATGCCCAGAAGATTGACACGGGACTCATCATTACGGGAAAGGTGATACGTAACACCCGGATGACTTATGAGTTATATGTGATGGGGACGGAGATACGTAACGCTCATCGAAGATAAGAGAGAAGTAAGACCCGACAAGGACGGTGATACGTAACGCCTGTCAAGATTATGCAATAAGTAGATCCTGATGGGGACGGCGATACGTAACGCCCATCGAGGATAAGAAATAAGGGAAACCTACAAGGTTAAGAAGTAAAGTGAAAAGTATAAGTATTAAGTATGTGATGGTGGGTCTAGCTAAGATTTAAGTTTGTATGGGAAGATGGGTAATTGACGTGTATAAGTCCTATAAAGCATTCTTATAAGTGATATGTTAGTGAGTATGGCTATGTATGATGATAGTTGATGTTATTTGTGTCTTATTTCGTTAACTATTTACTTACTGAGATTTCTTGTAAATCTCACTCTTTTATGTTTTGTCTATCATTCCTTATGGAATGATAGATGTTGTTGCAGGGATAGATAAATTGCGTTGAGACTCGGTCAGCACTGAAGTGAGATACCCTGAGGGTCCTGTAGAATGCTCCTCTCCGGTTGAGATGATCTTATGTACGTGATCAAGTAAAACAGTAAGAGTACTGGATGATGGTGGGATATGAGATTATGTTTTGAGAAAACTAACTGGGTTATATGTAAGATTTAATACAGTATGTTTTTGTAAATACGATATTATAAAAAGTGTAATTTTAGTATGCCGTGTGATCTATTGATGCAAGAGTTAAATCTCTTTGCATATATTGAGAATTTACTTCTTCCAGCTGCGATTGGCGTTGCATTTAATTAGTAAGTTTAGATGCATGCATGTTACTTTTTATGTTTACGTAGGATAAGTAGCCTTGTGTTACTTGTCTGGATGCTTCGATTTACAACTCACTTGACAAATTGAGTATCCAAGATTTGTGGGCACCAATTTGAGAGGGACAATTGGCGTGAGTTGTCATTAGAGAAGTTATAAGAATAGTTTCCAAATATAAGTAACTAAATCTCCTATTTTAAAGGTAAAACTTTATTCTTGCCATAAAATATGTATAGCCAAAAATGTTGGGAATCTGGACCTCCTAAAATTTTTCCCACCAGATCTACTTTTGACAGAATACCAAGAAAAATAGGGGTGTAAATGGTCCGGTCCGGTCCGGGAAATTTGTGGACCGATTTCATTCGGTCCAAAAATTCTCACCCCCTGGACCGGACCGAACAGGAGTTCGGTCCATACCGGTCAGGTCCAATTCGGTCCAGGGGCGGTCCGGTCCGGTCCAGGGGTGCCCCATATGATTTAATGGACTAAATTTAATATATAATTCTACAATGATCAAATATTTTTTTGGTCCAAATTTAATTACTATAAATTATAATATGTTAATATTATAAAAGTATATATTATATATTAATATGTTAATATATATTATATATTAAGTATGTTAGTAAATTATAACTAATAGTCTAATAGTCTAATAACACTTTGACATTACTATATGTTAATAAACAATAACTAATAAGTAATAATACTATTACAATTTACATTAGTATATTATATATTTATATGTTAGCAAATAGTGATAAATTATTAATAATATATTAATAATAATATACTTATTATTTATATATTAATATATAAGAGTATATATTATATATTAATATTAATATTAAATATTAAGTATATTAGTAAACTATAACTAATAATCTAATAGTCTAATAATATTATTACATTAGTATATGTTAATAAACTATAACTAATAAGTAATAACATTATTACAATTTACATTAGTATATTATATATTTATATGTTAGTAAATAGTAATTATATAGTAATAATATATTAAATAATAATAATACACTTATTATTTATATGTTAATATTATAAGAGTATATATTATATATTAATATATATTAATATTAATATTAAAATTTATATATTATTATTTATATATACATATATTTTAAAAATATATATATAGGGATTCGGTCCGGTTCGGTCCGGTCCAGGGGGATGAACTCCCTGGACCGGGACCGGACCGGAATTTTCCGGTCCATATATTTTTTGGACCGGACCGGACCGAACTCCAATCGGTCCGGTCCGGTCCCGGTCCGGTCCGGTCCGGTCCGCCGGTCCGGTTCGGTCTTTTTACAGCCCTAAAGAAAAATATAGAAATAAATACAACACAAGAATTTACGTGAAAAACTCCAAAACAGGAGAAAAATCACCAGACCCAGAGAAGAAAATACACTATGTGAAAAATTGATACAATCATACAATTTTTCTCCCCACCCCAATGACACCCACAAAAACTTCTTCCACTAGTAAAACTCTAACTTTCAGCTCTCTTCCTTTTACATATAAAAAAGACAATACTAAAGTCAAAAGTTACTAGATAAGTTTTTGACTGGTGTAATTAACTAAGGAGGCTAGGCCTCTTTTTATAACCACATGGGCTTGCCCCATTTTAAAACCCCATCGATGTGAGATTAACAAAATGAGCAAAAAGTCAACATGAGTGATCTTAGAAAGGATAATGTAATAAAGCATCAATACTAATTTGATTGATCTATAATTAGATGAATTTGTTCATAGAACAAAAAAATCAAGAGCCCCGAGTCAATAAAGACTGAGAAAATTTACTCACGAACACATTTAATTTTCATTGGGGGTAACTGGGACCAATTCAGTCACGTTTTCATTCATTTGGAATCTGGGCTCTTCTACTTCATTTTTATTTACTTATTTTTTCCACCTCGCGATTCTGACTGATCCCACAACCACGCTCCACCGCAATGAGGATCTTCATAGCTTCCGCTATCATGCTCCACCATAAAAGTATAATCACTCAGAATAAACCAATTCCAAACATTTCACTTCGATCCATGTCGAAAATAACCTTACTAAAAAATTATGGTGCAACTTCCACGTTTGGCTTTCCTGGAAGTTCATCAACCATCAACATGAATTTCCACCACACACCTTGCAGCAATGCCAAACCAATGCTCGTGTGATAATTTGTGGAACAACTAATATTAACATCCTCTATCATGGTAATTTTGGGATTAACGGCATGCCATAAGGATATACATGTCTCTTTTTTCTTGGAGAGAGACACAATGTTAGCTTCATACCAGTATCTCCATTTACTGACTTGGAACCATTTGCCGAACTGGCTCCAACGTTTGTTGATAACTTTTCTTGACGTGCCTAGGTTGTCTGCACCTCCAGCAAATTGCTGACTTCATGAGTTGGTTTGCTCTTGTGTAATTGATGGAATCAAAATATCCCTAACTTGTACGTGCCACAAGTCAAAATTGATTCTCCCACCAATTTTCTCTACCTCCATTCTTGACATTGTTCCAATAAATTTTACCGTAGATATGAATAGTACCCACTAAGTAAGTTCCCAGGAAAGATTGGAGGGCTACAATGGATACACTTTAAATTTTCAATCTCCTAAATAGAACTTCCTTAGATTATACGTATTCACACTACCACACCAAAATTCCACCCTGCCAAAAGAACCTAGTGGCTCTGATACCATTTGTTGGGAATCTGGACCTTCTAAAATTTCCCCTATCAGGATCTACTTTTGACAGAATACCAAGAAAAATAGAGAAATAAACACAATACAAGAATTTACGTGGAAAATTCCAAAACAGGAGAAAAACCACCAGAGGAATTTTACTAAAGTCAATAGTTACTAGATAAGTTTTTGACTGATGTAATTAACTAAATAGATTAGACCTCTTTTTATAACCACATGAGTTTACTCCATTTTAAAACTTCATCGACTTGGGATTAACAAAATAAACAAAAAGTCAACAAAAAATAAATAGATATGCTTTCTGTTATATATACCTCCAATCTTTGTAAAGATGATGATAAATAAAAATATACCGCTTCCAAAAATTATCAGTGGCTATTTAGCACCTCAATGTGTGGAGCTTGGGATTTCCCTTGTTCGTAGGCAAATAATCGAAGGGCGGACATAAGCAAATAGTTTGGAGGACGCTAGGACTTGTAGTTCTATGGTGAAGGTGCACTATTTCTTTCAGAAATGGTTTTTCCACTGAATTCGTCTACCGAATTCAATTTTCTTTTTTGAATTTTTTGAATTAATGATTAAAAAATGTTTTTTAATAATGATGTAATTTTTTTTTCTTTTTAAAAATGATTTAAAATCACCAAAAAACTAATTGAAAATAAATCTAAAATAATAATAATAAAAAAAATTTCTCTCATTGAAGACAAATTGTGCTACACCTCCTATTTCTTTAGATGATCCCAAGGACTGTACGCCTGCAGCCATGTTTGTGGTATTGTCTATTTTCTTGCTGTGTTAATTCCTAGAATTAGGATTATTACTTGACTTTAGAAATAATATTGAAATAGTTTTAATAAAGAAAAAGAAAAGAGAACTGAGAGAAACACTTTTATATTGTCATTTTTTTTTATTTAAGAAAGTTCATAAAGTGTTAATGAGGAATTAAAAAAAATGGTAGTTAGTTAATATTCTGTTAAAAAAAATACAAATCATAAACGGACAGTAGTTTTAAAAGGTTTGGATTTATCCTCCTTTATGTTTTCCCTTTTCCCTGAAAATCTTCTTCTTAAATAAATATATAAAATATAAACAAGAAATTAAGCACAAAAATAAGGCCTCTTGAGATCAGATTTTCTGGCAATCAGATTATTTTAGCATCACTGACGGTCCTTACAAAGTAAGTCAAAGTAGTGGTTGCAAGTAAATAAACGAACTTGTGAACGAGTTTTTAAAAACTTCCACTTTATAGGGTCGAAAAATATTGCGTTAATAACTCTGTGTGGCGCACATTAACCGAAGTCAATGGTACAAAGTCTTCTCTGTCTTCTTCAACGGAAGTCAATGCTCTGTTAATCTTTGGGGGAGAGAGAGCGAGAGACATGTTGCGATTGAAGCCTTTCAACATTTTGCCACCGAGTCAATTGAACGGTCCTTCGATCACTAACCCTCCGGTAATTCAGTGTCTACACTTTAATCCATTGTTTGCTAGTACATGAATCTTTGGTGGGTTTCTTACATTTCTGAACAGCTTCCTTCAATGGGTTCGTACGTAATCTCACAGTGTGTGTAATGTTATGTTGTCTATGCTGATATTTTTGTTCAATGCTATATGCTTTCTCTTTGTTTAGTTAGATATTCTTTTTTGGCAAAACATTGGCACTATATTGGCCTTTGGTATTGCCTGATTCTAATTGCTCTTTCTTTCTGTACGATACCCATTTCACCAATTATCTTTCGTTTCAACTATAATAGAGATCCCTCTGGTTCGGAATAAACACATTATCTGCACGCTAATTATTGAAATATCTTGAAACAGATTGGCAGAGAACTGCAGGGTTCGGTGTGTCACTAATTGTTTTAGTAGTTTCCTGTTCCAATCGATTGTTAATTGACTAAAGTGAGTTTAGAGCTCAGTTTATATCCTTTTCTTATCATATATTATACGGTAAACTTAAATGGGACCATGTGATACTCTATATGATAAGGATAAATCTAGGTAGTGTATGAGATTTATATTAATTGATAAAAAGAAGTTCTTGTTTTTTATAAAGTTCCAATAAGTCTATAATTGTTTTATTAACTAGTATTTTTAGAGTATAAGCCATGTAGTTGGGATTTAGAATCTTACAAAAGACAAGAATTTCTCCTCATAAAACACGTTAAATTTCATACATCACCCTTACTATTATCCTTATCATATGGGAGTATCATGATGCTTAGGCCAGAGTAACATTGTTGTGGACAACGTTTCTGGTTTGAGAACGGGAAAAAGACATGGACATTAGTCCATGTTGTTGTCCAACAACCAGAATATAAAGCTCCCAAACATTGTTGGGGAGACATATTATACGGTTGGGGAATGTAATTTGTACGTGCCCTTTCTTTATATACAAGAAGTGGAAATTGGCATAAACTAAGTGTGACACGCCGAATGACTAAGGGGAGAAGCTAGGGTTCGAAACTTCTAGAGATTGAAGTGGTTCGAAGTCTGAAGCTGTGTTCGTTGACTGGGGCGTGTTTTAGGAGTCATTGGGCCAGATGTGTTATGCTTTGTTATTTGGGTTTTAAACTGTTGTGTTTAGTTTGTTTTATAGACTGGCCTTAGGCCCATTTATCTGCTTATGCTTTATTTGCCTCTTGTAATAGACTAATCTAGAAATCCAAAGAAAAAAAGAGAATGGATGAAATAGTCATAAGCTTTTGGGATTGATAGTGCTTTCTTTGAGGGAAGCCAGAAAATACAAATTCTAGATAATTTTCCCTCAAGCCTGGAAAACGGGAAATACACCCCGTAATTGACTATGGAAAATGCTAAAGTTACCTTACACTAGATATGGCAACTAACAGACATATAAAGCATACGCAGATAAATGAGCCTAAGGCCAGTCCATAAAACAAACTAAAGACAATAGTTTAAAACCCAAATAACAAAGCATAACACATTCGGCCCATGAGGCCCAATGACTCTTAAAACACGCCTTAGTCAATGAACACAGCTTCAGGCTTCGAACCACTTCAATCTCCAGAAGTTTCGAGCCCTAGCTTCTCCCCTTAGTCATTCGATGTGTCGCACTAAGATGAAACGGGTGTGGAGTTTTCGTGGATGAGTGGCAGCTCAAGATTAGATGTTGGTTCTGAGGGAGCAGAGGGTGTCATACTGTTGACTCCCATATGTGAGTTAATTGGTGCAATCAACCAATTTCTGATGCAGCCTGATGTGCACTTTGTAGTGCAATCGATGCTCCATGAAACCACACCAATTAGAAGACAGACTAACCACTGCCCCAAATTCAATCTTGCACAATGTGAAACTATATGTGCAATCTCAATAAAAGCTACCTGGAGTACCAGAGTGACACCCACTGCCACCCAAAACAAGATGTTTCGATGAATGCCCCTGAATGCGTTCTTCTTCTCCATTTCTCTTGCATTGACTTGATTGAATACTTGACAAAGAACAAAGCTATTGAAGATAATGGTTTTACTAACCTTCTCTTTGATGTGCAGGATAGCTTGCCCTTTAAATTGGAAGGCCATTAAGATGGCTACCTGATATAGAACTTGACTGACAAGATTTCTCCACATAGGCTTCGTGATAAGTGGTTCAGTTTGTCTTAGTCTCAGCATCTCCATTAGTGTTCCTGTTGGTGGCTCAGTCATCTCCATTACTGTTCCTGTTGGTGGCTCAGTCAGTAGTGCAAGACCGCCAAGAAGGGCTACAACAAAGTTTGCCCAGAGCAACTGGACTGATGTTAATGAAGAATATCCAAAACATATCGTTGTTAGCAAGGTTGTCAACAGCCCTGCAGCATTCATGGTGAGTACAAGTTGGATATATTTCCGTATGTTGTCATAAGTACATTTTCCGCAACTTATAATGGTGACCAAATTGAAATTTCCATCCCTGATGATGATGTCAGCACTTTTTCTGGCCATTACACTACTACATGTCTCTAACACGATTCCCACATCAGCTTCTTTTCAGTGCTGAAATCTCATTTGTTTTAACCCCAATCATTGCCACTTTATGGCCTTTTTTCTTCAAAAACTGCACCAGAAGGAGCCTATCAGAAGGAAAAGAGCTTCTCATCACAGTGATTTTATCTACAATATTCATCTTCTCTTCTGGGCTGTGATTGAAAAACTTTTCACCTTCGAGGACTATCCTATTTGAGTCGGGAAGCAATCCACCCTCGCAAACTTCCAATCCTGACACATTATCTTCTGATACCAATATGATGTTAAATCCAGCATTTCTCCAAGCTTCTATTTGTTTTAGCATCTCTGTGCAGCGCATATCAACTGCCTTTGGATTTAGAGCTCGCCAACTAGTTTTATCAAGACAGATAGTTGTGACTGAAGCCATGGCGAGACAAGCCAAAGGTTCTTGAGCAATGGCCTTGTCAGAGAGCCTCTTCTTATTCCAATAAGTGATGGCTAGTGTGATTACAAAAGGAATTCCTTCCATTAATCCAACCAAAGACATAACAAGTGAAGTTGTCAGGGTACTGATCTTCCCATTTGGTTTCAGGACAATTCTCTTGATTGCATTTATTATCTCCTCACATGAGATTGGTTTCCCCTTCAGGTCTGGAAGGCTTGAGTCAACATATTTCTCCTTTCCAAGCTTAAAACGGATGAACACCACTACAAGGATGAGAATTGAGATAAAAAGCCCAGCAATTTGTATGCCACTATTCACCTTGTCAAGTTCTGCTGGTAAAGGTGTCTTTTTGGGGGCATGGGTACCCTGCTTCATCAAATGACCCCAAGTTGTGTCCATGCCCACAGCTGTAACAAGCATGCGACCAGTTCCTTCAGTCACCTTAGCACCATAGAACAGAAAAGGGTTGTTTTTATCAACAATGAACTCTGAACCATCATTTAGTTTTAGAAATTCACCAGACATGAGCAAACCATCAGCTGGGACCAGATATTCCCTCTCCAGGCATACTATGTCACCCAGCAAAACATCACAGACGGATACTTTCCGGGGGCATCCACCCCGGACGACATAAACATGATTTTCCCACATTTCTAATGCTTTCTGATTTCCCGTACATGTCATCGTCTGGGAATGCTTGAGCCAAAAGTCACGAAGCGCATGAACAAGTACAAGTACAACAATGGCAAGAAGTATTATGAACCCTTCGTACCAACCAGTCCTGTGTCTTTCCTCCTTGATCCCAAAGCCAAGTGACAGCACTGCAGACACGAAGAGAAGGAAAATGATGTAACTATTGCATGATTTCAGGAGGATTTGAAGGAAGGTTCGCGCAGGAGTTTGGGTTGTGGCCGAGAGTGTGCTGGTTGTGCGCCGAGAACGTAGAACTTCCTCATCACCAGGTATTCCATTCTCTAAACTCGTATCCAGAGCCTCTGCAATTCCTTGAATGCCTCCAAACTTCTGTAAGGAATCCATGTCCTTATCTGTTACCATCTTTGAAATATTTCCTTGCTGGAGTTTTGCGTCTCTGCTTATTCGATTACCATTTTCGCCGTCCCAGCTTACATTCATGGAAACTTGAGGTGATGCAGATGATATTTCCACGTCTCTTATAATTTGTGGATCCTGAAAATATCAATTACGACATATATATCAGAGTGATGACTATATAATCTTAAACTTAAGTCAGTAGTCTTCAGGGCAGATCTAAAGCTCATCCTCAATGTATATTAATATAGCCATATATGATCCATACGAAACTTGGTGTTTTCATAAGTAATTAACCATACTGCATGTGTAGCAAACTTAAGAGGAGATCAAAGTGCTAACATAAATCGACACTCTTAATGCTCTATCTATTGCATAATGACTCAAGCTATTACATTAACTTTAATTTTCATCTAATAAATTTCAATTTCCTAATTTATGAGCTCGTGAAATTCTTCACATGCCTTTGATTCGCTTAGAGGTGAAATTGTACTTAATATATATTATGAAAGCCAAGTACGAAATTTTTTCAGCTAAAATATGAATATTAGTTTAGAATCTCTACTTATTTAAGTTCCCCATGTGCTTGGAATTGCAATATTTAGGTCCCTAGCCAAAAGGCACCCGAACTGCTGATCTTCTTCTTCAAGCACTACCACTTGTTGCTATATTTGATTTTCTGGTATTTTCCCAGGTTGGGATGCGGTTTTGAGCATCCCTAAATCTTGGAGAACAGGGACATCTAAAGATGATAGGTCCTGAACACAAGTGCTGAGTCTTTTTTATTTTCCTTCTTTTTTCTCATCAACAAGGACATATTCCTTAGGTTTTAGCCTACGAGATTTTAGAACCTTGCTAGTCACATGTCAGAGTAGCAGAGTCACGTTTGCTCCATCGGAATATATATATATATATATATATATATATATATAAACCATAGCTTTCTTTTAAGGAATAACCTGGGGACGGACCAGCTGATAAGTGTTAAAAAATAGCCCACCAATCAATACTTGACATATCAGAGGCTATAGGAAATATTGATTGAGCCAGGCCACATTGGAAATGAAGAGAAAATCGAATAGAAGCCCCCATCACCCTTGATCGGCACTAGAAAATTTCATCTTGGAATTAGAAAATTTCATTTTCGAACTTATAAAAACAAGTTTGAACTTGAAAATTTCAAGTTCAGTATAAGTTTGAACTAGAGATATTGCTACATCCCAAAATAAAAATTCCCAAACCAAACTTGACAATAACAATTCGATATTATAATTCTAATTTGAACTTATATATCCAGTTTGACGATGATGAGAAGGACGACTGCCCTCTCGTGCTCTGCACCAATCCCATCAAGCCCGACCTCGAGACCTCACGCAAGCCCAAGCTAGTCGCTGCTACGGCCTCTCCTTGATCCGATTAGCTCCCTTTCCTTATTTTTTACAGTCCATCGGAAATAAAGCCTTGCGTCTCTGGCGCATATTAAACCTTGCATCGGAAATGGACTTGGAGTTGGCGATGGAGGGAGAAGGGAGGGGGTGGGTTTACGAGAGGGGGTTTGCATCTCCGGGAAATTCTCATGGGGGGTCATCGGCGCAGGTGGAGGACAACGCCGTTGTAGCAAGAAGGTGTAGAGACCAATTGGAGATAGGTTGGGGAATACGAGATTTTGTGTAGTAGAGTTTATTGAAATTATTGTGTATATGCTAATGTGGCAATAAATGAATGGAGGGCTCCTATTATTGAATTAAGAGCCGGACCGGTCTCTAGTGTCTCATTTTCCTTAAATTAGATGGTTTATACTTTATCGATTAGAAAAATTAAGAAATTTATGTTTTTATTTTTATGTCTTCTCAATTTCTTAGTTTCTTAATTTTGTAACTGTTAGCAGGTGGTCAAATATGGTTTTCAACTAGTTTTTCTCCCTTTGCTAATTTCTGAAATCATACAAATGTAATAAATTAAGGACTACATATAAAATAAACGGGCCTCATTTAGATTTGGAGATGAGATGAATTAAGATGAATTTAGTTTATTTTTTATTATTATTATTATTTTAGACTTTGAAAAATTGAATTGGGATTTGAAAAAGGTATATAGGAATTTGTGTTTTGTATGAGAAATTGAAAAAGTATAATGATGAAATAAATGAGTTGATAAGAGTTTTGAATCCAAACCGAGATATAGTGATCACAACTGACATATTGTAATTATCTCCAATAGCAGTACTAGATTTTATTGGTCATATATATGTATATTTCGCTCAAAATAATACTACAAGAAAAACAGGTATATATAATCAATTAATTGCAATCAAAATGACCATTTGTAATGAAAACTAACTATTTGTATTGAAAATAGTCATTTTGGTCGTATTTAATTGGTTATATATACCTGCTTTTCTTGTTACTGTATAATTTTGATTGCATCATTATGTAGTTTGAAATATCAATATCCCATGAATATCTAATAATAGTTTTCCTTGACAGGCCATGCATGATAGGTGCACGATGGCATTTGAAATATTCATTTAGTATATATCTTTGTCTGCACCCATACACTAATATATGGAATCAGCTAGCATTGATCTATTTGGAGAAGAAGTCAGGAAGAAATATATCTGTAGTTGCCATGTACAAAACATCGAAGCGATCGAGACATGCAAGAGGAAGAAGACTTACCAATTCCTCGGTGCCATCAATAGTGCTGATGATACTGTAATAGGAAGTTGATGATGAGACTGTATTGAGAGAAGGAGAACCCTTGTCATCATGAGCGTTATCTGCTAGTCTCGATATTAGGTTTCTCTGATGGAGGATCAAATTAAGAATCCAGAGCCAACGTTCTCTTGCAGTACTAGTGTTGCTGGGTATTAGTAAGACGGCCGTCTTCTGAGACTCGAGGTCCACAACGTGGCCAGAGCTTGTGCTCGACAGACAGCTTGTCTGAATATGCATGGCGGCTGGCGCTGTGCATCAAACTCACTTTCTGCACTTCAACAAACAAATTAATCATTCATGGTTGGGCAAAAATAGAATGAAAGAATTCCATGCAGGTATGATTGGTAGCCAGACATATATACTAACATAACTGTATTTTTCTCCTGAGCATGCGCAGCCACATAATAATGGTACTGATGCTGATAGAAAATTGCTTTCTGTTCAAATCCAATCTAGGTTTTTCTTTATTTGGCTGGAAGAATGCAATTAAGCAGGTTCTTAATTTATATTACGACGTTGTTGACAAACTGAGGTCAAATGATTTGTTTTCCGCGAAACTTCCTTGGAATGTTTAGGTAGCTCCAAGCCAGCAACTGCCGCGTTCTAAGGTTGGAGATTGCGGCTTCCATTACGTCTCTATTTATTATCCAAAACCGCGTTAACTTCTAAAATGGTTTGCTTGGCATGAACAGAGAAGAAGAGACAATAATTAAATGCTTGTACTTGATCAGTTTGATGAACTGATCATGATCTTGCGCCGTCGTGCAACAACGTCCAACATGATCATGGTTCATGCATGCAGGACGTACGACAGGTCCGAGGGTCAAGGTCCATCTGATATAAGAAAAATAAATATGGAAATTATAAGTACTATTTGCAATAAAAATAAAATATATTTATATATTTTATATATTTATAATAATCAAAAAATATATTTATATATTTTAAATATATTTTTTTATTATTATTAAAATATCTTAAATGTCTATTTTCTTGTAACAGATGCAGATAGTGAAGAATCACTTAACTTTCCGTACTATCGTACTGGAGGAAACTAAGCTAGTTCGATGACTCGATTTTATTGCGGCTTCTTCAATGGTCGTGAGCTGTGGGGAATTGCAGCGCGATTTATCCACGTGTTCGCAAGGCATGCTACTAAGAAATTAACCAGCTGCGACCAAATTGTCGCGAGGTTTCTTCTTCATCGGCTAATACGACCCAAACAAATACTTAATTAATATTCTCTGTTGTCACCATTATTGTTGTTTTCTAAAGCCAATTTCTCGTGATTTATTTATATTTATTCGGTCCAAGCTGTTATTAAAAGGATAATATTACATACAATTTAAAAAATGATTCTTTTACAGGTCAAGCAATAAATAAATAATAAAATTTTTATTTTAGAATAAAATTAATTAAAATATTCTTATTTACAAATAAAAAACTTTAAAAATATGTAAAATTCATTTTATTTAATCATAAAATGGGAGTATTTTTATATAGTTTGCAATATAATCTATTAAATATAAAACTACAAAAAGAATTATTCTATTAGAAATTGGGGTACTTAGTCAAAAGTTACCACCAATTTTGCGGAAGATTTGGTTCTAGAAAAAAATTATTTATTATCATTTTTATCATCATCCTCTCAATATTTATTATTTTTTAATTTGACATTAAATATATAGTTGAGCCAAGTAAAATATAATAAATTATTACTAATCGTTTATATAAGATCATATCATAAGATGACAGGAGGGTATGGTGGTAAAAAAAATGGAAGTAGTATTAATCTGTACTTCTTTATCACACACAGTTCATGTTTCGCATCATGCAGTTCCCAACTTCCCAGTTTATATGGTAAAGTGTGGTCGATAAATGAACAAACAATAACAGAGAGCAATAATACACACAAGGTGCTTGAGATAATGCCTTTGAGAGATAAAGGAATTCCTTTGTGTTTTTGTATTTACCCCACTTACTATTCATTACATTGTTTGACATATTCATAACAGAAACACTCAAAATAATCAGATCACATCAACGGTTGATATTTATACAAGCTATCACAAAGCGTATTTTAGGCCTAAGACACTTGTAACTCTGTTATTGGTCATTTCGAAAAACTTTTAGTAGGAACTCTTTGTAGCCGTCTTCTGTGTTGTGGCTTGGTATTTATTTTGTGTTGTCTAGTAAAGCAGCTACAACAGATTTTCTTTGAGCCTTGCCATGTGTAGTGTGTGTATTGTCATGCGTAGTGGCTGCAAGAGTTGTGTTTGCTTCAATAGCTCCCAGCGAGTCAAGTGGTGCTAGAGAAATTATGAGGTTTGATCGAAGTAAGCTGAACCAAGCACTTGAGAGAGTCTTGGTGAAAATATATGCAATTTGATCTTTAGTTGAAATAAATGAGACTTTAACCCGTTTGGATTCGGAGACGAGATGAGTTGAGATAGTTTAGTTTATTTTTTAATATTATTATTTTGAGATTTGAAAAATGTGTATTGAAATTTGAAAAATGTGTATTGGGATTTGAAAAAGGTGTATAGGAATTTGTGTTTTTTATAAAAAATTATAAAAGTGTAATGATGAAATAAAAATGAGTTGAGATGGGTTTTGAATACAAATGAGACCTTGAGTTTGGGCAGCCACACGCTCACATTTAAGGCCACATGTTTGGTGTAAGAGTGCAAAATGGGATCTACCGATAAATAAGTGGCTCCTAGATTATCACACCATTGGATGAGAGGAGTGGATAAAAAAATTCCAAGTTCACTGAGAAGGGATTGGAGCCATAAGACTTCACAAGTGGTGTTGGCCACTGCCTTATACTCAGCCTCAGTGGAGGATCGAGCAACTTTCGGTTGCTTTTTGGATCCCCAAGACACAATGTGTGAGCCAATATACACACAAAATTCACCAGTTGAGCGATGATCATTTGGGCACTCGGCCTAATCAGCATCGATAAAGGCTGACAAATTAAATGAGGAAGAAGGTGAGAAATGAAGACCATGGTGAGGAGTGTTATGTAAGTAACAAAGGATCCATTTAACGGCTTGCCAGTAAGGATTTTTAGGACAATGCATAAACTAACAAAGTTTGTTAATAACAAATGAAATGTCGGGGCGGGTGAATGATAGGTACCGAAGACTCCCTATTATGCTACGGTAGAGCTGGGGATCTTCAAATGAAGATCAATCAGTGGCAGTGAGTTTATCAGATGTAGACATAGGGGTCAAGACAGCCTTTGAGTTATGCATGTTGGTTTTTCTGAGGAGGTCAGTGATGTATTTACGTTGTGATAGAAACAGATCAGTCGAATTTCTGATGACCTCAATTCCTAAGAAATAATGCAAGCAGCCTAGGTACTTTACTGGAAATGAATTGTTCATGGCAAAGATAAATTTAGAGATCATCCATTTGCTAGAGCCGATGAAAATAATGTCATTGACATAAACAAGAACATAAATTAAATTAGAGCCATGACAAAAAATAAACAACAAGGAATTAGATTTAGAAGCAAACAAACCAAGTGAAAGAAGTTTGTTACTTAATTTCGAAAACCAAGTCCGAGGGGCTTGTTTGAGATTGTAAAGGGACTTACATAACTTGTAGATATATGTGGGATGATCAGGATTTGCAAACCTCGGCGGCTGTTACATGTAGAGAGCTTCCTCTAGGTCACCATGTAGAAACGCGTTTTGAACACCCAATTGGTGTAGGGGCCAAGAGAAGGTAATGGCGACGGAGAGAATGGTGCGAATGGTCACTGGTTTGACCATGGGACTGTAGGTTTCAGTGAAGTCAACTCCTACTTGTTGATGGAATCCCTTAGCCACCAAGTGAGCTTTTCATCGCTCTAGGGTTCCATCGGCAAGACGTTTGGTCTTTAGGACCCATTTGCAATCAAGAATGTTGATGTTGGGGGCGCACGGGGATGAGATCCCAAGTGTGGTTGAGAAATAAGACATCGAACTCGATGACCATAGCAGCATGCCACTCAGGAAATTTAGTTGCCTCAATAAACGAGGAAGGTTCCTTCGGGACCATGGAGGATGCGAAAGTGGTGAGGTGGGGTGATGCATTCTTCGAGGGCCAAGGGATGGTGCCATCGAGATGGTGAAGGGGGTCTGTGAATATTGTTACAGGACCTCGTGATCATGGGGTGGATGGGAGGTGCCATAGAAGGGGGAGAGGACGGTCTTTGAGGTAATGGTAGTGACATCCTAAGAGGGGATGAGGAAGATGATGCCCTGATTGGAGAGGTGGAAGACGATGAAGGGTGGGACATTTTGGACTGGGTATGGGGGGTGGGCTATGTAGACCTTTGGGGAAAGATGTTGGGCTGTGTGAGCTGAGGTTTAAGTGTGTTGGGGTCGGTTGGTGTTGGAGAGTGATTGGGACCATGCAGGTTGGTGTTTGTAGTTGAGACTGGGTCTTAAGGCGCAATTGTGGAGCATGTAAGAAGAGTTGGTAATGGATGAGCATGAGGGGGCAGAGGTTGTAAGCTGCCAGCTGGGGCAAATGGGAATGTATCCTCATAAAATTGAACATCTCGTGAGATATAGATTCAACTCAAGGGAATGTGAAGGCAAAAATACATTTTGTGGTCGGGGCTATAGCCCAAGAAGACATATCGATTTGGATCGTAAGTCCATTTTATGACGATTAAAAGGCCTTAAATTGGGCCAACAAAGGCATCCAAATGTGCATAAAAAGGTGTAATCGGGTTGTTGATTAAATTGATTGAAATGGAGAGTTGTTTTGAAGTGTAGGTGTAGGCATTCAGTTTATGAGAAATACTGCGGTTGAGAAGGCTTCGGCCCAATATTTGTTAGGAACAAAGGCATGGGCCAAAAGTGCAAGTCCAGTATCTACGATATGACAATGTCGCCTCTCAACCGTGTCATTTTGGGCATGAGAGTAGGGACACATCACATAGTGTTGAATGCCATTTTTTTGAAGAATTTGGTGTAAGGGCCGAAACTCACCACCCCCGTCGGTTTGAACCGAAGCATTTTTGGATTCAAAAAAATTTGTAACATATTGATGAAATGCAAGAAACATAGAAGAAACATCCGATTTTGTGAAAAGTGGAAAAAACCAAATATATTTTGAATAGTCGTCAACGATGGATAAATAAAAACGACAACCATGAGACGATGGCACAAGCGCTAGTCCCCAAACATCCAAAAATAAAAGACTAAAAGGCTTAGTAGAGTGAGATGGAGTAGGTGGGTGAGGTAAGGTATGGGCTTTGGCTTGAGGGCATGAAAGACAAGGGGATAATCAGTTTTGTGAGGTAAAGGGAAAGTGAAACTTGTTTATGGTAAATGTAGTGGTGCGAGGATTAGGGTGGCCAAGGCGAGAGTGCCATGTTTGAGTAGAGGTGCATTCACCGATCATTGCTTAAGGAGAGGAAGAGGGTTGAGGGAGGTCTCGTGTGCTGAAACACCAGTGGGAAGTTCATACAACCTGTTCCTAACATTTCCTTGAAGAAGTGTTGCCTGAGTGCGCAAATCCTTCACAAAAAAAGAGTTGAGTGAAATTCAAAAAATATTAAGTTATCAAGGCAAAACTAACAGATAGAAATTAAGTTGCGAGTAATAGATGACACATGAAGTAAATGATTAAAAACAAATTTTCCGGAGGATGAAGGGAGGTGAGCTGAACTGATGTTGTGTATAAGAAGAGTAGAACTGTCTCTGATGCTAACTTGGTCAAGGCCTTGGTATGATGCAACATCAAGATTCAAGTTTGCAAAGTCATTGGTAAAATGGTTCGTTGCAGTTGTGTCCGAGAACCACAAATTTGAATTTGGAGCTTGCAGAGGTAAAGAGGTATAATGAGTAGCTAATAAGGCTGAGGGAGGGGCTTGGTATGCTTGGTTCAGACGATGATAGTATGTTGTTGCGGAGTGACCACCTTTGTTGCATATTTGGCAGATGGTGCGATCCAAGGGACAGTTGGAGGGCTGGTTGAAGGCCCCGCACTATCCACCATGTCCACATCGACCCCTAAACTGGTGACCCCTGCCCCGATTCGAACAAGCATTTGGAGGAGCTTGGCGAGCAATGGCATTTGCTGCAATAGAAGTACCTGAAAGCAGAGCATTAGTTTGGTGAGCAAGGCGGCTTTCATGGTTTAAGAGGTAATTGAAGACCTGATGTGCAATGAGAGGTTCGGGGCATGTTGTTAGGGACGTAACAAGGGATTCAAAATCAGCTCCAAGGCCAGCTAATAGGTAGATCATAAACTCAGAGTTGAAGAGGGTTTGGCCAGCAGTGGCAAGAGTAGAAGCCAGAGAGGTGGCTTTGTGGAAATAGGTGGCAATGGAATTGGGCCCTTTCTTCAAAGTAGCAAGTTGGTATTGAGTTTGCATGATATGGGTAGAGGATTGGGCTGAAAACATTACTTGAAGGGTTGACCAAACATCAAATGAAGTGGAACAAGAAAGAACTTGAGCAAGAATATTTCTGGAGAAGGAGGCGTTTATGGCTGAATTGATGAGTTGGTCTTGTAAGACCCAATGGGTGTATTCAAGATTAGGGAGGACAAGGATGGAGCTATCCATGTAGCCGAAGAGCCGATGGCCCTTCAAGAACAGGACAATGGTGGTGGGGTTGAGGGAAGGTGATGGGGAAAAAGGAGAAATGGCTAAGTTGTCTTGGTTGGCCATGGATAATGGACGCGAGTCCTAGTGGGCTTTCTGTTACTATAAATGAACAAACAATAACAGAGAGCAATAGTGCACACAAGGTGCTTGAGATAATGCCTCTGAGAGAGGAAGGAATTCCTTTGACTTTTCGTATTTACCCCACTTACTATTCATTACATTGTTTGACATATTTATAACAGAAACACTCCAAAGAATCAGATCACATCAACAGTTGGTATTTACACAAGCTATCACAAAATGTATTCTATGCCTAAGACACTTGTAACTTTATTATTGGTCTTTTTGAAAAACTTTTAGTAGGAGCTCTATTGTAGCCATCGTCTGTGTTGTGGCCTGGTATTTGTTTCGTGTTGTCTGGTAAAGCAACTACAACAATTTGTCTTTGAGCCTTGCAATGTGTGGTGTGCGTACTGACATGCGCAGTGGCTACAGGAGTTGTGTTTGCTCCAATAGTCGATGTGTTTACTTTTATAAATAACTTCAGAATGCTAGAGTTGTAATAATATTAGTCTCAACAGAAATAAATAAAAAAAGGCCCGACAGAAAAGGTTCTCATTCCAACGGTTCCAATTCCAAGCCAAATGGTTTGGTAGATTTTTCTTGTTTGAATGTTAGTGAAGTGTTTGTGGATGGCAGAAAGGAGATTTTCCTTGGAAGCTTCGTTCAAATTTTTGGGAAGATCCTTTTATTGATGATTGATAAACAACGTCGATCGAATGAAAATGTTTTCGAGAAAATTAAGCTTGACATTTCGATGACGTGCTTGTGCTTGATTTTGGGGTGAATGATCGCATAATTATGGTGTCTCACGCCTGCCTTTACAAATGCATTTAGCTCATACGTGATTTCTTTAAAGATGAATTGAACCTTAACAGAATATATATATGTAATTTTGCATAGCCTACTAGGATATTTGAAATGATCTCGATAAAAGCAAACTACAGAACAAGGATAACGATCAAAACCACTATAAACAATCGTTACAAGGAATGCCCTGAAACACATTCTTCTTCTCCGGCCAGTTCCCTTGCACTTATTACGACGTTAATATTTTTTATTTATGAAAAGGATGGTACTTTAATTTATTGATTAAACCCTTATTTATAACGGAAGAATACCGTAAAAATACCTGGACACCTAAAGATGATAATTATTCAAGAGATCCAAATAGGCCAACATAAAAAAATCAACATAATACTTACAAAACATCAACAATAAAAAATAAACTTCATAAAAAATGACTATTTCTAATATTAACGACTTTTCCAAATATAAGGAAAATCTCCCTTATTCAATCTTATAATTCCTCTAATTAAAGGAGGAAGGTTCGAAATGAAAACCGCAAACCATTTAGATCATTTGCTCTTATATGTGCTAATCCATCTACTGCTACATTAGTTTCTCTAAAAGAATGATAAAAGAACATTTGATACCATTTAACCTTATTAGTATTTCATCCCAATGATCCTCCAAATACCATGACACAATGCTTCGTCTTCTGTCATTGAATCCATTACAATTTCTACCTCCATCAAACCCAAAGAGCAAACATGTTGAAGACCATGAAGAAACTCATTCACCTTTGCAACATTATTGGAACTAAGACCCGTATAAGTTGCAACTTTTTCTCACAGGCCTAGACCTACTCATTTGGCCCAAATTTGAGTTTCAATGTTGATGCTTATGGAAAAGGGAGCCTAGGGAAGATAAAGGTGGATTTTCTAGGTGATTTTCATGCGAAAACTGGAGGGACACAAGAGGATTTCAAGATTCTTAGCTTACACTCAATATATTTTCAGATTTTGCCAAGTGCCAAACATGCAACGAGTTTCTAGAAGATTTGGTGAAGAAACATGTGAGCAAGGACTAATTTACCCCTTTGATTTTCGGCTACTACAAGTCCAAGCAAAACCATCACTTACCACTTGTTATTTTGTTTTTAATTTGAACCAATGGCACAAAAAGAGACATATTGAGAAGATGAAGCAACAATATGAGAAAGGAAGGGATGAGAGTGGGTGGCTGTCTTGCCTATTGCCACTTGTCACTCATACCATGAGTTGCTTGTTGGGAAAAGAAAGAGGCATAAGTCATTTTACGAAAGTACACTTGAAGGAAGTTTACTTGCTTATGAAGAGGGATGGGCAAAAGAGGGAAAATAAGGATTTTGGCAAAGAAAGGAAACCCTAATATGGCACCGGCACCTATACTTGCCCACTCCCAATACTTTCCAATGATAAAATCCTAAGAAGTTTTCCAACAATAGAGAAGAGGGAAGAAGAAACCCTTGCCACTTGTCATTCTACATGCAAAGGTGTTGAAGGCAAACAGGAGGGAAGATGAAGAGACCAAGTATAAAAGGGGAGAAGAACATGCCTATGGACCCTGTCCCTTGCCATTTTTGAGTTTTGCATATGCCCTCATCCTCTCCAAACATTTCTCCCACTTTCGCTTGAAGATTTTCACATTTTCTCACGTTTTCTCTCCAACCAAACAAAGAAAGTTTATTCAAGAAGAAGATTTCATCACCTTCAAGAGTGATCAAGGTAAGACTCAGTTTTTCTTAGTTCTTACACGCACCCTTCATCATTCTAACTCAAAGATGAAATCCACATCTCAAGAGAGTTCAAAAATGATGAAACACATATTTCCTTCACGATTTCTAAAAAATCGATTTAGGGTTTCTTAGAAACCCATGAAGCCAATTGATGCAAGGTTTTTATCCTTCCTATTTTCAATCCCCGTCATGTGTCCTCATTTTATATTGAGTTTGGTATGAGAAGATAAGTGAAAGAACGATTTCTTAGTAAAAACTCTTAGAGGCCAAAAGTTAGTAACTTTAGAAAATCCTCACAAACTCAAGAACACGAATTAGGATTTTAAAATACTCATTCTAATGGGTGATATTCTAAATTACAATTTTTTTTTCATTTCATTTTGTGGTGATATTTTAAATTAAAACTTATTTTTCAAGGTGATATTTTAAATTACAATGTGTTTGAAATACATAGGGTTGTAAACGAGCCGAATTCAAATGAGTTTAGGTTGTGCGAACTCGGCCCGTTTACTAGTTAAGTCGAGTTTGGGCTCGGCTCATTCAAGTAATGGGCCCAGATCAGTGTTTGAGCTCAGCTCGTTTAGACATATAGAAAGGCTGAGCTCGACTCGAGTTTGGGCCTAATTTTGAGTTAAGCCCAAACCCAACTCGAGCTCGGCCCGTTAATAGCAAGTCCAAGAATACTTTTAAATCTGTTTCTTGAAAATCCATTTTCAAATCCAAACTTACATGATAGTTATATTTAATTCTCAATTACAACATTATAGGTCCAAATCCAAACATACTTGTTTCATACAAAATTAAAGATCTATAAAACTATAATCTTTAATTCTCAATTATGTAACCCTATTACTAACCGTCTAACATACTATATACCAACAAATTAAATTTATATATTTAAATTTTGGACCTAATTATATGATCTACAAATTACAATAAATTACAAATTACAACCAATTAAAACTTAATAAAGTAAATTATTATAACCTACAAATTAACAAATTATAATAATAATTAAATGCATTTCAATTTTCCAATAGTTCAGACATTGGAAGGAAAACAGCCAAATTTGTTGTTCAGTTGGCCTATTGCCACTACCAGCCTACCTCTAGCCCTCTACATACACTGATTGTAACACTAATGAAACTAACAAAGTTATGCATAATTTTAATCCCTTACTTAAGTGTTGTTAAGTGCCCACTTTAGCAATACTGTCAAGGTATGTTTAAGTAAAATTGCAAAACTTAATTTACCTTAAAAGAAAAGATGCAATAATAATTAATAAGAGGCAATAAATAGATACACAAGTACAGCAAGTCAGTAACACTAACATAGATTTTGTAAACACAAACAGTCTCATAATTCAACATCACTATACATACACATAAAAAAAAGAGTCAAATTTGTCTACTAACACAAAAACGAGCCCATAATTAAACATCATTGAACATAAAAGGTCTCAATATTCTATAAACACACAAACAGAACATGAATTCAACATCACTAATTCCCATTCACTAAACATATCTAAACTTAAATAGTTCTAGTATTCTATAAATACAATAAAATGTCCTAGAATCTAACATCACTAATTCACTTAAGGTATCTAAAAAAGAAATGGTCCTATTATTCTATAAACACAAAAACACAATAAGAATTCAACATCATTGATTCATTAAACATTTCTAATTTAAATAGTCCTATTATTCTGTAAACACAATAAAAACAATTCCAGGATTTAACTTCACTGATTCACTGAAATCTGAAAGTATTTAAAAATTTTAAATAGTTATATTATTCTGTAAACACAAAAACAGAGTAATGAATTCAACATCACTAAATATATCTAATAAAAAAAGAGTCTTATTATTTTGTATACACGATCAAAATAGTCCTATAATTATGTTCTTGATTTGTAAAACACAAACCAAACCCATAATAGGACCTTAATATCAACATGCAATTTAGTAACCTAACATCAACATCAACACAAAAACAGATACCAAATAAAAATGGAATAAAACTAATTACCAATCACCATGACAGGAGCCTCTAGGCAGTATAGTATTCCAAATTTTAACCAAAAATATAATTTAGTAACTTGTATACATTGATGTACATTAAAAAAAATTAAAATTATTTTTAATCCCTTGTATCATTACTCAAGAACTTTCAACTTAGTAATCTAGTCAATGACTGTTTTCAATACAAAATTTAATTTTTCATTAAAAAATATGTAAGGAAGGATGGTGAGGAGTTCCAATAATTTAGTCAGATAAAACAAAGAAAATGTCTAAATATTACAAACTAAATAGGTTCAAATGAAAGCTAGCAATCAATATGAATTAAACAAGCATGGATGTCAATTGACAATTGTATAAATAATGCAATAATACTAAATTATACAAATTAAAATTAAACTAACAGATAAAATAAAGGTAACACTTACATGAATAATTGATGATCTTATAGTGTCATACATGACTTTAACCCAATCAGTCTCACACAACACATATGTGCTATTTCAATCGACAATGAAACTCGATATAGATTAGTTTAAGTAAGGATACCAAAAAATGTTAAAGTCATAAACTGTTTGACTTCAACAGTTATACTTATAAAATCTTGCCTTGATGGCTCAATGTGCTTCCAGAACACAATGTCTTGGTGGCTCAATGTGCTTCTGGAAGGCAAGGCTAATAGCATTAAATAGTTAAAGTCAAACAATTTTGACTCTTAACATTCTTAGCATATTCATGCTTTGGTGGCTCGATATGCTGCAAAAACTAAGGCTCGTAAATAAAATAACAGCCAAGATATGTTAAAGTAGCCACGTAAACAGAATACATCAAAAGAAAATAAAACAGAATGTTTGCAATGCAAAACTTAATTTGTCATTCAAAATATTTAAGCAATCTGGCTGGTGAGGAGTATGAACTCATAAATGAATTGAATTGTATTGACTAATAGTAACTAGTAAGTAATATCATCCCATTCAACTTCACAAAATCATATTGAAGTTAGGACAACTAAAACACAAAAGTTCTCTAAAATACTAAACTATTCAAATATCATTAGATAGGCTACAAACAGACTACCAAACTGTCGAAATAAGAAACAAGTTACTAAAGGTCCAAACTATCCATAATTAGTTGACAAGGTACCAAAATGCCAAGAATAGGAAAATAAAAAGCAAAATGTTCAGAATAAGAAAGAAGTTACTAATATGTCCAGAATAAAAAGAAAGTTACCAGGATTTGAAAGAAGTTACTAAAAATTTGTTCAAACATAGTCCGCTATGCGAAATATGTAGACTTTAAGCATAGTAGGTTTCCTCTTGATGAGCTTAAAGAGAAATGCATCTCCATCTTTCAAATTGTTTGGTCTCACAAATTTACTTCATCTCTTTGCTATTTTCATTGAGGAACAGGTTTTGCTATTGTAACAGCAAATGACATGCCATTGTCTTCTATTATTATAAGTTTGAACTTTTACACTTTGGTTTGTTGAAAAATATTTTGCAGCAAATTCAGCAGGCACATACTGCATAGCAAAGAAGAACTGCAACTCATTAGCATATTTCAAAAAAGTATTTGAATTTAAACATTAACTTGCATTACATCATGTTTAGGCTCACCATTTAGCTTTTTCTTATATTACGGGGCAGTAAAAAATGCACGAACGAAAGATTTTCAGACTTTAGTGTTTTGGCTGTTTGGGTTGCTCTTTCTCTCTTCCTCTACAAATCCTGAGTCTTTATTACTCAAATGTTTCAGAAATTGATGGATTGTCGTAACTTGATTTTCGTCCTATACACTAATAATAATGTCCATTTCATTAATAATATTTCTTGCTGAATATTAGATCTTAATAGCAATCTTGTCAAATACGAGAACATGAAAACTTGAATTTCCTTCATATCTGAAGACTAAAAAGTAGCCATTATTTATAGCATGATGCTCTACAAAATCATGCCAACTTTCATGAAACCATATCTTCCTCTTGGTTTTCTCCAATCCCACTACAACTGTTGGGAGGAGTGAGTGTAATAGCAGTTCCAAGTTCAGGCTAAAACAGCCTCACAAACTTTTCAGGGATATTCTGCAAAGATCAAATGAAGTTATGATTTCATAATCACATTGTAAACATATGATTTTACAAAAAAAAAAAAAAAAAAACTCTCAATTGGAATAAGATTGACTCTACTCATATAAATTTTTATAAGCTCATATAACTTGATTATTTTTATTATTATTATTTGTGACTACATACTACTAATTATGAATACATAAATATTTGAAAACATTAGGAGAAATTCTCCTTCTAATATAATAAAAGAAGTTCCAAACTCATATTGAATATACTAAATCATCAATATACAAATGATATAAGATGTGTGTATAATAATAAATGTTGCATGCATATCACAGAGAATTAACCAAGCAATCCATTACTATATATATATATTAATGCTGCATGCATATCATAGAGAATTAACCAGATGATTAATATTAAATGTGAATTTAAATAAATAAAAAAGTTAACAAAGGTCAAGAATTTAACCAAGCAATCCATAACTATAAAATTGATGTTTTATTTTTCAGTATTGCCATCTTGATCAAAAGGTTAAAAACACTTAATAGATCAGAAATAGCTAGGGCGCATGCATGTTAGAATAGAACTAATTCAACTAATTAAACAAGCAAGCTTAGATTGCAAGGTATATATGGATATATACATTAATTACTAATTTTTTGTTGACTATGGTAGAAGGAAGTATTATCTTAAGAAATGCGCCAGTGGCAATGATCTTATATTCACCACAGAACTCGACGGCCGTCGATGATGATCAGCATATTTCCAGTTGGGGACCAGTACTGCTAGTCTACTTCGGTGAGTCATATTTTCACAGAACTCAATGGCAGCTAGGACTTTTAGAAATTGAGATGGAAAGTGGAAGAAACAAGAAAGCAACCCTAGATTGCTTGGTTAGTGTCGCAAACTCACTATGTGAGAAGAGGGAAAGTGAAACTAGGGTTGTGATTTGTGAATGATGATTGTGAAAGTGAAACCCTAATTGCGTGAAAGCGAAAGTGAGAGTGAAATGGCGTGGGATAGGAAATGGAAGCCCTAAAAAGATCTGAAAGGATGCGTGAAGGTCAAGAGAAAGACCCAAAGCTAGAGGTGAGACTTGAGAGGACTCAAACTCAACAACACCCCAAAAACACATTAGGGTTTCACTAATCATTATGGTACTTATATGAGGTGGATGAATGACCAAGATTAATCCTACCACCGGATCCAATGGCATATATTTAGGGTTTCATTTCATAAATCAATGGATGAGATTAAACTCATCATATAAAACGGTTTAAACGAAGGCAGTTTAGCTTATTAAATTTTTAAACTATCCATTTTTTTTTTGAAGAATAAACTATATTAATATTATATATATTAATATCTATAGACTTTAATATATATAGATAATAGACTTAGACTATAAGTTTATAATACTATTTATATTTAAATTAGATATATTTTCAATATTGTTAAGTTATATATTTAGTATAAACTATTTATATATAAATCTAGAAATTTAATTATACATTTATAAAACTAGTATACTAATGTTCTTAGTATATATTATGTAAGACTATACTACTTAATACTTATAAGTTAATAGTAATAAACTATTAATTTATAATACTATATTAATCTATAAATTTATTAATACACCAACATATGTTATATGTATATAATACAGATTATAATACTAATACCTATAAGTTATATGGTAAGTTTTCGGGATTTTTAATATAAGTTATGATGCTAATAACTAATAACTAATACTAATACTTTTACTAATATTAATACTTATACTAAGAAGTTATCAACTTATAAGTTATTTTTAATACATAAACATATATTTTAATTTTTTTTAATACTAATATACTACTAAGTTTAGTATTGTAATAGTATACAATATAGTGATATAGTAGTATGAGTTTATTTATTAATAATAGTAAATATTAACACTAAACATGTATCATGTATATTACTAATTTAGTACTTTACTAAAATTTATATAATCTTACGAATAAAATAATACTAGAGTTTAGTTATTATTGATTAATTATATAAAAAATAATAAGATTAATAATTAGTGATAAATTATTAATAGTTTATAGTATTAGTATTATACACTATAATTATATAGTTTTAATTTATAATATTATAATTATACTATAAATTTATATTCTATAGTCTATAGTATTAGCATATGACTCTTTAAATTATAATACTATTAGTAATAATAAACCGTCATCTTTCTTTCATATATTAGTATATCCGTATATGTTAATGTTATGCTAATACACCATTATATGTTAATGTGATGCATTGTAAATATATATTGTTATATATTTATTGGAATTTGGACTCATGTATTTTATCAATCATCACAACTTATATTTCTATTACACTAGAAAATAATATTATAATTTATAAATTTATATATTATATGTTATAAATTATGACTATATACATAATTATGTCTATATATTGACTTATAAATTCGGGTTATAAGTCTATATATATCATTATGTATGTTTTAATATATATATATATATATATATTGTATTATATATGTAAAAATATATACAAGTCGAGTAATGGTGCAGTACCTAGCAAGAACACACGGTACATAAAGGGAAACCATTTTGTTTCTACTTTCTGAATAAGTGAAAGAGCTCATTTGTCATGGATCATTTGATGAAAATCTCGTGATAAGTTATAAATCATTCATTGCAAATCTTGTAATACTTTCTAAAAGTGCAAGTTTTGTTAAAGATTGACATGAAAAAGAAAAGTTAAAAATGTTTTCTTAAAATGTCAAGTCTCTGTTGCGAGTTTTTGAAAGTGGTTAGTGCATATGTCAAGCTTCAATTCTCAACCATGTGTCAAGTACATGTTCATGCATGTATCGCATGATATACCTCACGCGTTTATACAAATCGATTGAGTTTTATATGAGCTTGTTCACAAACATTAATCGAGCTGAGTCGATTGAGTTTTATAAGATTTTGTTCACGAACATTAATCGAGTCGGTCGAGTTTTATACGAGTTGTATTGTTGAATTATCGAGCCTAATTCTGTGTTTACGATCGGCCCATTTAATATACAATTCAAGCTGATCTCTAGTTTTATCGAATTGAATTCGAGTTGCCTGTTTGTTTTACAACCCTAAGTATACACTCAACTTGCTCTTGGTTAATTCTTGTAGATGCTTGTGTAGATTCTTTTGTTTGTTTCTGTAGTTTTGGTTGTTATTTCTTGATTGTTTGCTTGAATATACTTATATAACCTTGGAAATGATTATGGAATGAATGATATGATTTGGTTCAAGATAAAAATGGGACCAATCATCCCACATGTTTCAATTTTAGACAAAAAATAATGTAGGAATTTGTGAAGCTTATGTATTCGGGTAAATCATGTCTTGGTACTTTCAGATCTTAGCCAAATGATGTAATTCCATGCTTTGTTTCATCTTGCTTTGATTTTTAACCATTGTGTTAAAAGTTTAAAGCATGTTTAAGTGATGACTTTCCATGATATTGCACCTATAAGTTTCAGCCAAAGCTATATTTCATAGTTCCATGTTTGTATTTTAGTATCTTATGAGTTCTATGTTATCATTCAATGAATTGAACGTGTTATGTACGGTCATTTCATGCATGGCATCTCATATATTATAAGTTAAGTGTTAGAATGTGTAAGTCATAAGTCATAAGTCTCATGTCATATGTATATGGAAGAAGTGTTTTCAAAAGAGAAATGTTTTCAAAAAGTCTAAAAGTTTTATTACGACTTCAAGTGCTTGGACAAGAGAATGTTCTAGTGGAACTCCTCTATCCACTCCCGAATGCTTAAGAATTGAGTGGTAACCCCTGGGTCGACAAAAAACTGTCCACATGCCTTGAATAGATTCTTTTTAAAAAATGCCAGAATGAGATAGCGCCTAATGCGATGTAGTACTGTCGAGTTAATAAGTTTTGTTTTTCTTAAGACGTATTCATCATAGTACACATACTAGTAATGGTGCAGTACCTAGCAAGAACACACGGTACATAAAGGGAAACCATTTTGTTTCTACTTTCTGAATAAGTGAAAGAGCTCATTTGTCATGGATCATTTGATGAAAATCTCGTGATAAGTTATAAATCATTCATTGCAAATCTTGTAATACTTTCTAAAAGTGCAAGTTTTGTTAAAGATTGACATGAAAAAGAAAAGTTAAAAATGTTTTCTTAAAATGTCAAGTCTCTGTTGCGAGTTTTTGAAAGTGGTTAGTGCATATGTCAAGCTTCAATTCTCAACCATGTGTCAAGTACATGTTCATGCATGTATCGCATGATATACCTCTTGTATACTTGTGTTAACTATTATATGTTGTGTATTTACTTGTTAAGATTTCTCGCATTATCATTACAATAGTTTCCATTACCATTCTCTTCTCAGAATAGTAAAAGTTGCTACAAGTACCTTAAACACTTCAGAGCCATGAATTTAGATGGGACACGGATAGAGGATGAGTGCAATATTTGGCCTTGTGATCTCTATACGGTAGCAGCGTTGGAGTCTATGGTTCCACTTCTTAGATAAGTGCTAGCAAGTTTGAACGTCCTTGAGTTCAATGCTATGCTCTTTGACCAAACTAGTTATAGTTTTTTGGATTAATTAAACTTTTTCCGATCCAACTTTTACTCAATACACAATGTGCTCCATAAATTAAAAATTGCAGCAAATTGGTCTCACATACTTTTAAAAGTTCACAATATCCTCTTTCCATCTACAATCTGCGTTAATTAGAATGGAAGTAGAGCATGTGCATGCACTTGTAAAGAAAAAAATACTCTCATGAAAAATTTCACTTTGCCTCACGCAATTCTCAATTTATCCCCCACATCACATTAAATTAGATTTTTGTAATAAATTAAATTAAATTAAATTTTATAATAAATCTAAAGTTATAAATTTGGATAAAAGACTAGAAATAGGATAAATCTTTGAACTCCGTAAAATACTAAGATATAATTTTAAGATTTTTTTTTAGTTTAAAAAAAATATATTTGAATAACTCTATATAAGTCACACTAAATATATAAATATATATAACTAAATATGTAATATTAATAACAATAAAGATTTTTTCTTATTTCTCATGAATAGTTATTATTCTCATTTTATTCTTGATTTTGATTAATCTCTTATATTCTTATTCATGAAATATGAGTTGTTATTCCTCTACATAAAATCCCACAAAATTAAAGAAAACAAAATCATTATAGACACAACCATATCAACACATCCATACCAAGTTTGATGCTACCAATTGCATAAGAATCTCCTATGTTGTTTCTTGCCCCACTAGTTGAGTAAATAAGTCTACATTCCATCCCATTTTTTACTTATAATCCTCCAATGTTAAATTAGGTAAATCACTAATTTGCTGATTAGTAAGTAGATGCCCATTACCTGACCAGTTATTCCATCTCTTACTTGCCATTTTGAGTTTGCAAGTACCAAAGGAATATTCTTCATAAGCATCATCCAAAACTTGCAACACTAATATATGCTTATCACCAACATATTTTCCAAGAAAGGATTTCGACCAAAACAAAGACTCTTGTAATAAATTCCCAGTCAATTTCATATGAAGAGAAAGTTGTACCTCATGTAAATTTCGAAGACCAAACCCCGTTAGTTACCGACTTACAAAGGTCATCCCATGCGCATCATTTCTTCTTTACTTTTCCATCCTTAATTCCCCAGAAGAAAGTGCTAATGATTTTTTATATTTTTTCAATCCCATGCTTTAGAGTCTCAAAATTGAATAAAAGTAATGAGCGCCATTAGACAACAATCTAGCTTTCCATCCTTCAAGTCGACTTCAAATCTTATTAATGACATCCTCAAAATGAACATTGAGGAGTCTACCAGAAACAATAGGCACACCCAAATAAGAGAAAGGGAAAACCCCTTCCAAGAATCCCATAACCCGAAGCAACATATGCCATCAAGAAGGAGTAATATGTTTTGAGAAAACAAATCGAGGAGTTCCTTGTATTCGCAACCTAACTAGAATCCTCTTTATATTGCTTCAACACATTAGTAATAGCCCGAAACGAAGCTTTTCCTTCATTTGAAAAGAAGACAATATATCATCATTGTAAAGGAGATGAGAAATAATAAGAGTACCTCAGGAATGTGAAAATGGAACAATCTTACCCATGTCAACTTGTTTTTTGATCATTTAAGTAAAAATATTTTCTACTAAAATAAACAAATATGTCGAAACTAGGTCCCCTTTACATAAATCTCTACCCCTGTTAAAGAAACCCTTTGGGATACCATTCATAACAATACAATACCATGGCACAAAAAGTACATTGTGTAATGAGGAAGCAAAAAAATTCTGAAAATTCAAATGATCACAGCATATGAAAAAGAAACTCCAAACCAACACTATCATATGTCTTCACCATGTCTATCTTCAAAACCACATTACCATCATGAGATGGTTTATTATTACCATAAATAATTTTTTGAGCCAAATTGATGTTTTAAAATATACTCTTGGCCCCAGTATAAAAGCATCTTACTTAGGAGAAATAATCTTGGCTAACAGTGGCAAAAGATGGTTAACCAAGATCTTAGAACACCCTTTATAGATCATCGAGCATAATCTTATACCCTAGATTTATGAAAACTTACTAGATTTTTCACTTTTGAAATTAAAACCAAAAAAGATGCCGTGTAGAACTGAGGGAAAGCCACCCTTCTAAAGAACTTAGCCACTGCCTCTACAAACATCAGAACCCACAATGTGCCACCAAGATCAATAAAATCCGAAGCCAAGCCCATCTAAACTCAAACTACTATCCACCGAGATGGAAAGAAGAGCATCAAATACCTCTTGGAATGTTGGAACATGGCGTAAGTTGTCATTATCTTCCTACTGAATCCCCCATTGCACCAACTGGCAAAAAATTCTGAAAGTAAGATATAGGCCCATCATGAACTTCCTCAAGAGAAGAAAGAAGAGAATCGTCTGCTAGCTTCAATTCCGACACTAAACGGAAGAATACCGACAAATCCTTACTGTTTGTAAGAATGAATTGTTTCGGCTTCTGTGGTTCAACAACCATGTTTTCCTGCACCCCTTTGACAATCACAGAATTACCCATCTCTATCACAACCTAAACATGTCTCTATTGATGAACTTCCACATCCTCCAACAATAAAACTTTATTTGGAACTTCATTCATGTGATGCTCAACCAATACCTGATCATCCATAACATCAGACACTACCTTCTCGTGATGCTCAACCAATACTTGATCATCCATAACATCAGACACTACCCTATTATCAACCAAAATAGGCAACTCCAACCCCTTGTGATTCATTTTTTCTACTTCTAGGGTTTTCAAAGCAAACTCTTTTCCTTTCCTTCCATGATATAAACAACATCAACATATGCATTTTCCATCTCTAGGGTTTTTCATGGAACCTTTGACAACATCTGTCCATTTTTACTGGTCTTCCCTATCTGGAAGAAAACAACAAATTGGTCCTTAGGTTTATCATTTTGAACCCAAGCATGATTTGGTTTAGCTCCTTTCTTTCTCAATTTATGATCAACATCCCTTCTCTTTCCTTAACATTTACACGTTCTTGCATTATGTCCTTGCACATGACATTGAGCAATATGCAGGTAATGTTTCAAACTCAATCTCTTTATAAAAACTCTGGATTTCTGAGGGTACCAATCCATAATACCTTCAACAGATCCTTAGAAACATCCATCTATGCAAACTCTTACTCCATGTATACAAGTAGTGCATCTAGTTGGATTATCTCTCTTGAGGAACCTACCAATAGGAGCCATGCATATGTAAAAAAGGATTCATGATAAAAGTTTGGAGGCAATCCAGAAAAATTTATCCAACTAGAACATGCGCTAGTTCTCGATCCTTATGAAAATCAGTGATCCAGTGAAATGTCTATAAGGAACTCCATCAGTCTCACAAGTTTCTATAGTAACGCTCTAACAAAGTCTTCTTTTAAAGTTATACGAATAAAAACATTTCTCGGTTGGCGCATCAAGGAGACAACATGTTGCTTAAAGAGCCCCCATCTAGATCTAATAAAACAATGAATTGAATCTAATAAAAGAATGAAATTTTTGACATAAAATTTCAATACCAATGAGAATTGGAACGACAATGCTAATCAATCAATTCATGCTTCAAAAATACCACGCAAACCTCCCCTCCAAAGTCTTATGAGCCCGAAAAGGCATCACAACCTATGGAAAAGGCTAAGGGAATTGAGAATTATATATGCAAAGGATCAATGATGGGAGGCAGACACCGAATTTGCCAAGGGCAGTCAATAGCTGTTGTGGAAAATCCTATTCGCACAAAAGTTTTTTCAGGGAGAGATTGTAGTCACTCAAGGGCTTATTAATTTGCTAATGCCTTCCTTTCTTCATAAAGCAAGGCTTGTGTATTTTATGTCAAATTCAATTAAGAGTTATTCCTCCCTAGGTTAAAATACTTGACAGGGAAGAAAACTATTGAAAATCTTGGAATCATTGACATTTCTAACTTACTAGTAGGATAGCTTTCCCTTTTAACTGGAAAGTCACTACAATGGTAGTCTAGTATGGAGTTTAATTGAAAAGCTTTCCCCACACATGGCCTTACTGATAAGTGGTTTATTTTTTCTAAATAGCATATTGCTTATCGATATCTGATATGTTGGTGGCTCAGTCAGTAGTGCAACGCCAAAAAGGGCAACCACAAGCTGGTTCATCCAAAGCAATTGGATTGCCGTACGTAATAGGAGAATATCCAAAACACATAGTTGTGATGGAGGTTATCAACAGCCCGACAATATTCTAGATGAGCTGAAGTACCACGACAATATTCTATCAAAATGAGCTTGTTTTGCTTGCAAATAGTTATTCTTGTCTTATATAATCCATCATCTGTTTTCCTTTTGTAGTGGTAATTTTGGCTTTTTTTCCAAAAACTCAATCAACCCTCGATAATCTTTGCTATTAAGTTTTATTGTTCTAATTTGTTTTCCTTCTTTGGGTTGTACACCCTTCCCTGTGGATTTGATCTCAGACTCACCGAGTTATTAGCTTGTGACAATTCTACACTTAGAAGCATTATTAAAGTTGTAGTTGGTACTCAGGTATATCCAGTCTGGAATTTTGGTTTCAAACCTTTCCTAAAACCTATCTTGGATTAGCTGGCAATGAATCAGACCTAAACACATATTCAAATCCCAGTTTAATCAGAGTTTCGAGCTATACTTGAATTTTTTTTTTAACAAAAGATTATGTTATTAATTTCAACAACAAAAAGGAAAAAAATCAAACCCCTTAAGAAAAATCAAGTTAGGTATTGCAATTTTTTCTCCAACAAAGATCTCTATATCATCTAGCCAAATCAAAGCATCACACCCTAGTAAAAGCCTTAATGTGCCCTGTGTTCTCTGATCTAGTGTTACTCTAATTGTAAAAAAGCAAAAAAATAAAAAATAGTGAATTGCATAAAATATGACTTGCACTGACAAAATGGGCATGGCAATGGAGACGAACCCATGAGGCTGCCATTCTTGGGTCTTCCAAGACTACCGTTTCAACTCCTTAGAAGATAATGGCAATTGGCCTAGATTTTAGAGCAAATATGAATATGTAAAATGGGAGTAGAGGGTGGAGAGGAGAGAGAAGAGAGATCATAGTTTATTTTTATAATTTGGAATAGGATTTTATGAGGGTGAAGAGGGATCATAATTTCTTTTTATAAACTAGGTACAGATAAATCCGGTACTCGAGTGTAATACTCGTAATCAGCCCGGATAAAGCCGATTATAATAATGTAATTTTTGGACAAGATAAAATCCAATTTGGAACCCATAACTGGAATTCGGATATCCAAGTTCCGGACCGAGCCGAAAAAAAACTCAATTCGGATCACCAGTCTTTATAAGCAATGAGACATCTCATTGTCTTTTTACCAACATGTAGAACATCAATGGAAAGGAATGAGGATAATAGAAGTTGTATCTCTCATATCAAAGGGATAGGCTCCATATGGATTCAGAGTTGATCTCAACTCATTTTATCTCATCTAATCTATCAAATATCAAAATAATAATAATAATAAAACATAATATTCTAACAATATTTTATTCATCTTTCAACTTTTATCTCAACTCATCTCATACAACTCACTATCCAAACCTAACCTAAAACTTAATTATTGCTCTTGGTTGGATCGAAGTGCCTCCATGATCACAAGAGTGTCCCCCTCAAGTTCGTAATGTGAAAGCCTCATGTCATAGATCATTTGTAAGCGCCTACAAGGCAACAACAGCCTTAATACATTTAGGGATGTAAGAAAATATGGGCAAATCAGACTGGTCCAAACTAATGGAATCAGTCCAATTTTGAGTCGGTACGAGCCCAAAATTAGTTTTGGTAATGTCAAAACTGATTAATACTAGTCCGGTTTCGATTATAAACTTTTTTAGAATTGGACCAAACTGGTTCAATATAATATATATTTTAAATTAATTTTTTTAATATTATATGTAATATAAAATAATATTTGTATTATATATAAAAATATATTAGTATATAATGTAAATTAGTTATAGTATTTTATATTTTATAGCCTAATACTAATAGTCTAAACTATATTACTAGGTCTATATAAATTATTATACTAAATAATTACATATAAAATAATGATAGAGTAATATTAATACTATTCTAATACTATCACTACCAATAATATAGTTATAAAAAAATTAAACTTACTATAACAAATACTAATATATAATTATTCTAATCACTATAACTAATACTAATATAGATAATACACTAATAATTTAATAGACTAATATAGATTAATTTAAAATTGAGAAATCAGATTGAAACCAGTAAAATCGGTACTATAAGTTTTAGGGTATAAATTGTGCATAATCGATTTTAAAAAATGTAAAACTGGTGATACTGGTTTGAATATAAATTTTGTCCAAAACCAAACTAAACTAGATAAGTTACCACCTTAAATACATCCATGCATAAATCCCCTCTTCCTTCTGCGACATAGCCATAATCATATCCCTTCTTTCATTTTGAAAAATAGCACACTCCTCAATGTTTAAAGAGTACAAAATAGTTCCATCGATTTTTACGTCTCACATGGAGACGCTACAACACATTTGATTTTATTGATAAATGTAATTTTTATGTGAGTTTCATTACATTTTATGTGCAAACTAATTGTTTCTATGACCATCATTTGACGTTCATGATCATCATACTCTTGATAGCCAGGGCTTGCGTACATGTTTGTCATTTAGTTTCACCACTGAATGCTAATGGCTAGCTGCTAAATCTGCATATGGAATCCTTATATATAGCTTGCTAGCTAGCTGCTGGAAATTACTGCTGAATTAACTATATTTCTTGTAAGTCCAAAGTCCCTCTCTTTCTCTCCTACGTACATTATTTTCTCTCTCAGTAAGCGATTTTCAATATCTTCTAAAAAAATTCTTTCTTTCTTCCGGGAAGAGGTGGGTTGGAGCCTGGGTGAGTTCTGGTCACCTCCTCCACTCCTCTTTTATTTTTCTATTAGTTTCTTTATTGTTATCGTTAGTTTTCAGGTCGGTTTTCATGTTTCTCCGACCGGTTTATGTTGGTTTTTTGTTTCTAAGCCTTATCATGTCGATCTTCTACATGTCGACCACCTGGGACCATCACACGCCGCCTTCATTACCTCTATAGTCGCTGATCTTCTAGTCTGGGAGGTGTCTTTGTGCTTCTAATGGGTGCGTGCGGTGCATGTGTGGCTACCTAGAATCATCAGACGCCGCCTCAAGATATCAAGCGACAGTGTATCTGCCCCTCTCTCCACCTTTCGCAGAGATACCACCGCTCTATGTAGTAGTTTAGTTGTTCACTTTTATGCGAACAACTTTTTTATCTTTTAAAAAGACGGCATTTTTTGATGGATCATGAAGATTATGTTTTGGGTCTCAAATAAATCCAATTTTTATTTTATGTGCACTATAATTTTTTATGTTTGAGTATTTATCAAAGAACCCCACCTCATCTCTTGCATCACTTTGTTTACTTTAATGAAATCTATTAGCTAAAAAAGAAAAAAAAAACTATTATCTATTGTATGCCCTGATCGTTTAGAAAAATAAAAACTAATTAAAAAGCTGCAGCCTGCAGCAATTCCGCGTGGGGACATTATACGTACGATGTTTTGGTTTTTCAACGCGCAATTTCGCGTTTCTCTGGTCAAGAGATCAGATATGCATGGAGATTGTTGGCATTGACCACAGGGCAAAAACATTGATCGGTCAATTTGAGCAATGCTGGGGAGTAGCCACACTTAGACATTCCTCTTCACATGAATAGTATCATGAACAATAATGATACTGTTCATGTAAGGGGGAGTGCACTGAGTGTAACTTCTCCCCCTCATTTTTCGACCAATTTATAAGGAATAAGTTTCTTTTCGGGGGACTTTTCTAAGGAGGAAATATTTCCTGCTTTAGAACATTTTTTGTATTTTGATAATTTCCTAGCAAGATCCTTCAAGAACCCTTGCGGGAAACACGAATCAGCTAGCTATTTTTTTGAGAAATAACATACGACATTCATATAATCAGTAGATACAGGAAGTCTTCCAATCCAAATATAAACCGCAAAGAAAGTTAAAAGAATCTGCCAAAGCTTTTATAGAACTGAAAAAGGTTGTTGCTCAACCTCCACCACTTCGGCTTCCTTATAGCTTTGATTGCTAGCTAGTTCCTGGAAACAAGTGTCAAATTACCTATACATAATATCGTATGCCTGATTTCGCGTGGGGCCATGCTTTATTGTACGTACGAGGATTTTGTTTGTTTAGATCAGCCTAGCTAGGCAATTCCGCGTTATCAAGCTCTTTAATTTGTCATAGTACGCGACACATATCTATTACTATATATAAAAACTAAATTAAAATTTTGCTTAACATTATCGATACTGCATTTTTTGATATTTAAGCGTACGTTGGCATTCATCGCACACACAAATACGCAATAAAGCGGTTCAGTTTGGTACACACATATTGACTAGTCGTAAATGTTCAGAGAACGACACTAGTATATGAGAAAAGGACAAATGCTGGTTCTACGATTTTAAATGGGTTAGTTCGGCTATTATGATAACTGATGTTCGAGTACCTAAAAATCATTAATTTGGCAGGCCTATTGATTGGTTGAATGGTACTATTTTTTTTTTTTTTTAAGCAAGTAAAATTTTATTAAATTAGGAAACATGATACAAGAGGAAGGATGAGATTCTCCGACAATACTTCAAAACAGGAAACTACAATATAAAAATGGTGAAAAAAAGAAAATAAAAAAAAGAATTTATTTAAAACCAATAATTGATCTCTACCCTTGTCTTATTAAAGGACACCTCATTAATTAAAGATGAAAATAAAGTGTTCACAAAAAATAAACTATTAAACCACCACATAATGAATTGTGAAAATAACAAGTACACTATCACTTGTTGTCTCAAAATATATATAAAAAAATCTCATGAACCCTTTGTCCAGATCATAGATTAAGAAAAGTGGAAATATAGATAAAAGCCAAAAGCTATGCTAGATCATCGGCGAAGGATCCTCGACGGCAGATTATTGGCGATTGCGCGTGCATAACACACATCACTAGGGAAGGAACATGGGTGGCCTGATCCAGAGGATCGAAGTCCCGAGAAACCGTCGATGGCATGCGTGGTACCCATATCTATTCCAAGATGCCAGAAAACATGTGTGACGTGCACAGCCTGAGCTGCACGTGCAGTAGACGTGCACATCGAAAAATCAAAGTTCCTCTCCTGAACTTTAAGATTGGCAATTGTAGAGGCTGGGTGGTCGGTGTGTGGAGGTCTACTGTTGTCGAATGACAGAAGATGGACAAGCGTTGGCTCGGAAAGAGGAAATTGAATAAAAAAACACACTAAACGAAAAATGGAATGGAAAAAAAACTGGAAAGGAAAATAGATTGGGGGGAGGTGGTCGGGGGAAAAAAAGCTAAAAATGCTTGGACGTTCATCGAAAATCGCTACTAAGAAAGAGAACTTATAAGAGAAATAAAAGGCTTTAATTATATATTACGATTACTATTATGTTTTTGTTATCATGATAAGGTGTTTTTTGATCAATTTATTAATTGAGACAATATCAATCCCTATTTTATAGATAAAATATCACGTTGAAGTCATATAACTCTGCTTTTATATATAGTAATATATATATATATATATTATATTTTTTAATATTATAAATTGATCATGAAATATTCATTAATAAAGTGAATTTTTTATATATATATATTACATGCTCTATTTTATATATATTTGATTTTTTTTTAATAATTGTGATAATAATCAAAATTATAAAATTCCTAGTGAGATCCTTCAAAACCCTTGTCGGAGACTCGCGCGAATTGGCTTTGCTAGCTTTATAAGAGCATTTTCAATAAAGTAACTATATTTTCTTTAAAATAGACTATTAAAAATTCACATTTTCTATTTTATCTATTCATTTTTATATTTACCATCTATCAAGCTCTCTATTTTTTCTTTATATCATTTAAAATAATTATATTTTATTCTAAATATATTTATTCTACAAATTAAAAAAAAAGTTTGAAATTCTGAAATGGTAGAACCTATTGTTGTCGAAATTGGAACTGTGCATGGGAGACAATGGAGGACTTTCCAAAGCTAGGATCATTGGGGGTTGGTCGCCAGTGTGAAGGAATGTCGGTAAAAAGGCGGTGTCTCTAGTGGTGGCTGATGATGAGTCGAATGAAATTCATTGTAGCCGAAACCCATTATCATAGTTGGAGCTACGCGTAGGAGACGATAGGAGACCTGCTGGAGCTAGGATTTTCGAGAGTTGGTCGCCGGCGTGAGGGGATGCCGATGAAGGGGTGGTGTGGCTAGTAGTGGCCAGTGGTAGGTCTACGTGAACACCAAAGAGCACTCCTAAACGTGAAACCTGCTTGCGAAATGAATGAATAAGATGAAAAAAATAATAAAATATGTTTAGCGGTGAATAGTATTAATGCCAAATGTAGCGGGTCTGTCCTTCAGTACTGTAACAAATTCATTTTAGCTACTCTATTTAACTACTCCATTGGAGCATGATTTTAAGACTTTTTTCATTTATTTTACATAAAATTTCATTTTAACTATTCTATTAAAAGTATTCTAAGTTACGTATTAGAGGGACCAAAGTTCTGAACAGACATTAATTAATTAATACGCTAATTAATTAACATAATGGATGAATACTTTAATGATCAAGATCATATATATTAAGATTTAATGTTAGATGAATATGAATATATCCATTCAATATTAATCAAATCTTTACAAAAAGGTATTTTAAAATATGACCATTTGTCGTTGTAGATGAATTTTTGGAAATTTAACAAAAATAAGTTTTAACAATATAAGTATTAAAAAGATAAATGAATAAAGAATATTTTAATAGATCTAGGGTAAAAAAGAATAGAAACAATATTTTATAGATCAGTAGTACGTAAAGCATATAAAGGAATATCCTAATATCTTTCTGTATAAAACGTGTGAATTCATATGTGAATAGTAACTTTTGGTATAAAAATAACTTCAAACCGGATACAGCCTATAAGTGTAGAATAACGCAAGCCAATAAAATAATACCATGTATGAGATACATGCTCTGAATAGTAGGATGCGCTGCAGAGGGACTCAGAACCAACCCCCTCCCTACCCCCTTCTCTCTCTCTCTCTCTCTCTCTCTCTCTCTCGATCTCGATCTCGATCTCGAACCGAATCCTAACGTTGGCTGTAAAGGTGATACGGATGAGCTCAAATACCTTCTCCTTATGCCGATCCTCTCTCCATTTTTGAAAGATTCACAGATATCTCCAATGACCCAACAAAATTCTAATAATATACTTCTCGTCCATTCTTCTTCTGTCTTCTTCTTTTGGAAACTTAACTTTTTGCATACGATTTTTAAATGAGCCAACAATGGTAACAGAGAGACAGTAAAGCTTTATAATTGCTCTCTGTTCTTCCAGAACCACCACGACTACAAAAGGATAAGATAAACTAATATGAGTACTGATGTAATTATTTCTCGCCCAAAAAACCATGAAAAGTTTTTTTTTCTAAAAAGAAGATCTAATTATATTGACTTCTTTAAATCCTAAATAAAAGATTGGAAAAAAAAGGGTTAAGCAAAAGCAGATAAAACTTACAGCAAAAGGATGGTTCAAGTCCGATGATGTTGACGATGATGAAAACCAAAACCCACCTCTATTTCTTTAATTTATTTAATGCTCAATATATAGATAATGACGGCCGGAACATGTAAAAATATACAAAAATGCTGAACAATGTCCAGTCACTTGTAAAGAAGAGTTTTTTGTATTTTTAATTAATTTAATTCTCAGATGAAATGGTGAGGAAGATTTGTTTAGTAGTGCTTGGTATACATCCTAGAGAACGTCTGTCTCGCTGGTGATCTGGAGTCGGAGATCGTCGGTCTGCGATGAGGAGATCGCAGGTGATTTGGATAGGTGGTCTGGTCTGTGATGAGGAGATTTGATGCTCGAAAAGAGGAAATTTGTTCGGTTCAAAGGTTTATGAAAAGAGGAAGAAGAAGAAATCTGCTCGTGTGCGTTGGATATTTTGCAATGTTTCGGTGTGGCCAGCTTTATTACTATTTTATGTAGTCAGCTGATGTGCTCTCTTCTAATACGTCTCCGATAAAGTGGATTGATAGGTTTGCACCGGTTAGAAGCGTTTCCCTTTTGGTATTCCAAATTTAACCCTGCGCGGAACTCACAATTTGACTTTTGAATAGCTCCTGCTAGGAATTTAAGTTGGGCGCCGCATAATTTAAGTTCTATTGGGGCATAACTTGGTAATGAACGAACGGGCACCTCAATTCAGCATATGCTCATGGAAAGGAGATTAATATATTTCCTTCTTTAAGAAAATTATATATATAAATATATATTTTAAATAAGAATGAGAGCTATATATCTAGTAATAGCCCAAACCCTAATTTTATTAATAAGTATAGAATTAGCTTTCTCTTGGATTGAGTTTTAAATTCTTTTATACGATGTAAATATAGGTGCTTACGACTATTACATGCGGAAATTAAATGAAATTAAGATCATAATAGTTGTAAATTTTCTTAATGAATGAGCTATTCAATTATTAAATTTTCTACTATAGAACAATTAATTTACAACTGATAGATGCACAAGAATCGATACCATAGATCATGTACTTTACATTGGTTAATTACTTTTAAGGATAGAGTGGTGTTTTGGGGGAGGTGAGACTTGAGTTTGCATGAATAAAGGCCATTGCACATACGGGCTACACAATGCTGAATAGCATTCTCCAGCTTCTCTTCTATATATATTAAAATGAATTTTATAATCCACATACAAACTACAGTGGCAACTGAGGTAATGTATGAGTACTTTGTGTAACACATGGGCATCTTTAAACTCTTTCAATAATAATAAAATAGAAGCTAAAATATGTGGACATTGAGCAGTAATGTAGTTTGAAGGACTCTTCTTTTCTCAGCTAAAAACAATTAAAATTGCAAAAAAATAAAAAATAAAAAATAAAGAAATAAATTAGGAACAGCTAGATGTATTTGTGGCGAGTACATTAGTATTTCCAGTGAAACTATATTCCCGCATAAAACCTTTAACGGGAAAATATCCAAACATAGGTAAGAACTTTTTGTGGCGTATTGTTATACTATTTGCGACGACTATTAATGACTATAAATAATAAAATACTTCTGTCCATTGCTACCATAGCCGGAAGTAACCTTTCTTATTTCTAAATTGGTGGCCATTTTTGGGCAGATAATCTTCAAATTTTAATCTTTTTTTGGTGACTTTTAGTCACTAAAAATAACCTTATTTCTTGTAATGGAGTTTGAATATAAAATTATTTTATCTAATCTGATTTCATCAGTATAAATTTTTGAATTTGTACATAAATATAATAAGTAATTCAATTTTTTAAAATTTTATAATAATAATAATATTATAATAAATTTTATTCAACTATCATATCAACTCATCACCTAAAGAAGAAAAAACATATAGGGGTAGATTAGGACCATAAAAATGTCCAATAGAATTGAAAAGGGATAGTTAATGAAAGATGGACGGCTAACAGGAAGATGAAGTCCTTAACAGTTTGTTTTGGGGATGAGTTGATGAGGAGTGTTATTAATTATAAGATTACTGCTAGATCTACAAAGGAATTGCACAAAAATAATCTTACAAATAGATGTGGCTTTATGTGATTCATTAAATCTAATTTATAGTAAAAGTAAATTTATAATCTAATAAACTATATCATTCACATCAGTTTGTATGATTATTTTTGTGTAATCCCTTTGTAATTTAAGTATTTTTCTAATTGTAAATGTGTTTCTAAGATAAGAAAAAACACTAAGGCGTCGTCACGGCTTGGATATAAAGATGTTTTTATTTTATTTCATCTTATCATTATAATTTCCACAAATTTTCACATAGAATACAATAAATAATTCAATTTTTTCAAATTATAAAACATAATGATATTAAAAAAAACTATTTTAACAACGTTTTATTCAATTTTTAACTTTTTATCTAAAATTATCTCATCTCATCTTCCTACTTAAATGGGCCCTAATAGTTTTCATGTTCATACCTAAACCAGTTTCAACATTATTGTAGTCATTGTAAGACTGTTGTCATGCCAGCTTTAAACTCTGAGAGGAACCCATCCGTTTTTGCTTGACAACCTTGACTTTAATCTCCATGCAGAACTGAGAGGGCTGGCCAACCATTCATGCAAATTTGTCGAGTGATCTGATCACATCCTTATTTTGTATAGATGCATGAAGATCAATACCTGAATACCATACATGATATCTAAGAATTAAGTATATAAACCAGTAAGATGAATGCATCGACTCAATATATTGGATTACATGATAAATGTAAAAGAATATAAACCAATATGGCCTACTTATTATATTTATGATTCTTAAAGTGCTGGGGTATCGCATGGTCAGTTTTCAAGTTCGGAGAGCCTATTATCACCTACACATAAAGGCCCAAGAGATAAATGATTGAATATTAATCGAACGTTTATCCAGACACACATGTCCTTCCCAAAGTTTATCGATGACAAACCAAACACATATATTGCCAGAGTTGGTAAGCTCTAGTTCGGTGAGACTGCTATCAGATGAAAAAGGAAAAAGAGAGCAAAGAGGAAGACGATGAAATGAGGAAATGTTGATTAATTTCATTCAAGTGTGTATCCCTATGTTGTATAGTACACTATTTAGATAAGAGGAAAAGAATATTCTATACAAAGCAAACATACTAAATTTCCCCTAAATAGCTATACACATCACAGACTATTATAAGAAGTTTGTTGAGAACTCCTGATGCACGCAGTGTTACCACTTTCTCTATGTTGCTCCTTATGCGTAGCAACTGAATTATCATGTGGTAATATCTCCAGCAAGATGGAAAATAGATATTTATAAATCCCATCTTGGATAGAGGAGAGACAAATTGTAATGAAGCTAGCACCTTTGTGAAAACATCTGCAAGTTGTAAGGATGAACGAAAATGGCAAGTGCAAAGAAACCAATCTGGATTTTGTCTCGGATGAGATGGCAATCGAGCTCGATATGTTAGGTACGTTCATGGAAGAGTGGATTTGCAACAATGGGTAGAGCAGATTGATTGAGAGGGAGACGTGTAGAGCAACTTGATTGGTGTAACTGCGGAGAAGAAGTGAAGAACTAGAAGAAAAGAGATCTTGGCTAGGTGCATTCTTGATATATCAAAGAACTTGCTAAGCTACGTGAAGATGAGAAAAAGTCAGTGTAGTCATGAACTAGCTTAAAATATGGATGGCGTAGCTTATATCAGGCCGATTAATTGTGAGGTAAATTAAGCGACCAACTAAGCACCGATAAGGGAGAGTATCAGAGAGAAGCTTGCCATCATCTTTATGAAGTTTCAAATTTTGATCCATGGGTAACTTGAGGGGATGAGTGCCAAGGAAACCAACATCAAATAAAACATCAAAAGTGTATTTCTGTTGGCAGAGTGCAATTCCATTATAGGAGTAGGCTACTTCGATGCCAAGAAAATAATAGAGATATCTAAGATATTTTATGCAAAAATAATCATTGTGAAAAGTTTCAAAAGCAGCAATGGAATCCAATTCAGAGTTGGCCATGATGATGTCATCAAAATAAACTAGGAGGGCCATGAAGGAGCCATCGTGTAGTTGTGTGAAGAGACTATTATTGGCCTTGGATTGCTGAAAATGAAAAACAAGTAAGGCATTAGAAAACTTAGATACCATTGTTTTTAGGTTTGTTTCAAGCCACAAAGACTTCAAGTGGCAAACTTGAGTTGGAGATCCTTTTAAATAGTTAGGGGCATGCACATGTAAACTTCCTCCTCTAAATCATCATGAAGGAAGGCATTTTGAACATCAAATTGTCATATAAACCATCTTTTAACGGAGGCAACTTCCAAATGGGTGCAAACAATGACCAATTTGGCCACAGATGAAAAACTTTCACTATATTCAAGGCCTTCATATTGTGTAAACCATTTGGCAACTAGTCGTGCCTTGTAGCGCTCAAAACTACTATCGAAATGATGCTTGACTCTGAAGACCCATTTGGAACTGATAGTGTGTTTTCCAACGGGCAGCTCGACCAAACTCCAAGTGTTGTTGAGTTCAAGAGCTGACATTTTAGGGTGCATAGCCTTGCACTAGTTAGGATTCTCAATTGCTTCACCATAAGATGTTGGTTCAAAACTAGAAGAGATGGAATATGATAATTCATGATAAGAAGGTGATAGTTTATGAAAAGAGGAGAGGATAAAAGCTTTACCTGAGGTGTAAGGCATTTTCGTGGACAAGGATGGAAAAGGGTTAAAACTAGCGACACAGGTTCCTACAAGGGGGAAAACTGCATGGTTTGGAGAGGTGGGGGAATGAGAGGAGATGGGCAGCTATAGTCATGTAAATGGGGGGGGGGGAGCTATGAGGTCGAGTGGAACGTCGAATGAATGGAGGGGAGGTGAGCGATGGTTCTTCAATGGGAGGTGGATTAATGAAAATTTCAGATGAAGTGGGAAGAAATATAGGTGTGGGAGTAAGCATTGAGTTAGGATCAGGTAATTGGATGTTGCAAAAGACAAGAGAAAGAGAAGTCATAGAGGAATTGGGAAGAAGAGATGGTGCAAAAAAAAAAGGTTCAAGGAAGATAATATCCCTAGAAAGAATAATTTTGTGTGTGTCAAGGTCAAGTAAGCGATATCCTTTGACACCAAAGGGATATCCGAGAGAGGCACATTATCTACTTCGGGAATCAAACTTGTGTCGATTTTAGGTAATGGTGGAAGCAAAGGCAAGGACCCAAAAACTCAAAAATGGGAATATGAGGGAGGTTTATGAAAAAGGACTTCATATGGAACTATATTTTGAAGAAATGGAGTGGGTATACAATTTATTAAGTATGTTGCAGTGAGTGAACAAGTTATCCAAAAATGTAAGAGTCGGATTGGAAGCGAAGACAAGGCAACACACTTCTGCAATTTTGACTATCATAATATAGCTCCCCCTGCAAAAGTAACAAAGTATCCTAAAATTGATTTTCTACCATCAAGATCATCGGCCATATCTGCATTTGTATGACCCTCCAAAATTGGTTCTGAACCACCAAAATTCAAGCAAATCTTTGAGGCACCCCTTAAATACCTAAAGATCCATTTGTCGAAGTACAAGTCCCACTGCATAAATAATATCTGGGCGTGTGCAAACCATAGTATACATCAAGCTCTCTACTGTAGAAGAGTAAGGAACGGGTGTCATGTTGTCTTCCTCTTCCTCGGTAGTAGGACAAGTCTTCTTACTTAGTTTAAAGTGAGCACCAAGAGGAGTGCTAACAAGTTTAGTATGCTTCATATTGAACTTCTTTAGTATCCGCTCAACATACTTCTCTTGTGATAACCACAAATTCTTAGCTTTTCTATCACAAACAATCTCCATACCTAGGCTCGGTCGTGTCGGGCCAAGATCTTTCATGTCAAATGACTTGAACAATTTTGTTTTCAAACTTTGAATAACTAAATATCTTGTCTAATTATCAACACACCATCTACATATAATAGAAGATTAATGAATTTACCATTGGTAAACCTTTTAACATACATACAATGATCTGCTCCGTTCTAATATATCCATGACCCATCATGAATGAGTCAAGCTTCTTACACTATTAACCCATTTGATAGTTTCCATCTTTTGTTGCCAAAATAACTCTCATAACTTGCTTCATGAAGAGCATGTGTAGATAGCAGATTTAGGTGCATATCTAGAACATGTCTCACATACTTCAATGTTAGGGTACATCCAACATTTGTAAAAATACAAATGTCACCAATTCCCACAATATCAACATAACTTTCAATGCTCATCTCACCCTGCCGAAGTTTCCTCCTCTATATATAGTAAAAAGTTCTCTCCTTGGTGTAACATGGTAGAAAGGTGCTGAATCAATCACCCATTCTACATACGGATCTGCAACATGACAACACTCATTCTCTTTTACAAAAAAGTACTACAACTTCTTCATCTGAAACACTAGTTGTAGTATTCTGGTCATCTGCATTCTTCTTATTTTTTTCTACTTTCAGTTTATTTTTTCAAGCATTGCAATGTCTCTTTATATGACTTTATTTATCACGATAAAAACATTTGACATTTCTTCTTGCCTTTGACTGATTTCTATAGTTACCATGTTCCTTAAGATTTTTGCTCTTACGCCTCATATTTTCGGTAACAAGAGTTTGTGCATCATTTCTAACGAAGTGTTTTCTTCTTATTTCTTCATTAAACAAATGCTCTTTAACTAGAATAAGTTCAAGCATACCATAAAGATCAGAGTTATTGAGTGATACCACTAGAGTCTCCCAACTATCAGGTAATGAACTTAGAAGTAATAGTGCTTGCACGTCATCATCTAGCACTATTTTCAATGTGATCAATTGATTTACTAAGTCTTGAAATTCACTCAAATGCTCAGCAACAGATTTCCCATCCTTCAATTTTAAATTCACAAGCTTTCTAATAGCAAAAGCTTTATTTTGATTTGTCTTCCTCTTATAGAGACCGTCTAATTTTTTTCAAAGATTATGTGCATCTGTCTCTTGAGATATATGATGGAATAAATTAAAATCAACCCATTATCTAATATATCTAATGATTTTCTAGTTCATTTTCATCTAATCACTATCACTCATACTGCTTGGTTTGGCATTAACATCTTCAATAGGTTTATGTAAATCTTTACAATCAAGGATATCATCCATCATTGGCTTCCAAATAGAATAATTTGAAACTGATAATTTAATTATGGTACCCGAAGTATTCTTCATTTAATTTTATAAATTCACTACACCCAAACAACCTGAGCTCTTGACACTACTTGTTGGGCAATATAATTACTTGCAAAAATTAAATTCCAAACAAATAACTAGAATGATTAAACATGCAAAAAAATAATCAAAGCAAAACATAACAAATTTTTACGTGGAAAGACCCTTCAATATAGAGGAAGAAAATCATGGGCAACTCTGATCAAATCTACTATAATCATATAGAGTTCACAATACTCAATTTTATGCCCAAAACTTGAGTTCTTGACAAATTGGGAAATACAATAATCATCAGTCTCTAAGAAAACAAATAATCTAATCTCAAACCACCAGTTTGATAATGCATGTGAAATCCCTACTTTAAATACTCTCTCTCTCTAGAGTAACCAAAAAACACTTCTTAGAGAAGTCCCAAATTTGAACTATGTAAAGAAATACTTGTGCAATATTCACACCTAAAAAAGAATTTTTTTTCTTTTCGCTTTGATGTCATGGCACCTCTCTCTCTCTCACCTTTTACATTTTTTTATTTTTTATTTTATTTTTTGTTTCTTTCACACTTGCACACTTGCTGCTGCTAGTCGTATAGTCTCTAAAAAAACTTTAAATTACCGGCGTTTGCTAAGCGTTGATACCAGTCCAAATAAACACCGCTAATTGATTAGCGGTATTTATTGGCCGACGCTAATAAACGCCTGCACACTATTGCCATTATTTATATGTCCCGGCATTTTTTTAAACGCCGAGACTTGAAAATTCCATTAGCAGCGTTTTTTATACAAGTTACCAGGAGTTTTGACGACCTAACCTTGGTTTTTGGAAAACTGAGTGAAATTCGTGTATAGTATTCGTAGCCACTCAACCTAAAAACAAATTAATATGGCATTAACCCACAATTTCAAAAAATAGAAAAACAAAAACAAAAAAAGAGTTAGATATATATATATATATATATATATGCATGCATCATTTGTGACAGATTGCTCATGGAATATATTATATATATATGGTTTTTTTTTTTAATTATGGCAAGCAATAATATCTAGCTCACTCAAGGTAAGCAATACTAGCTCACTCAAGTTACTTTAATTCGAGAGTGAATTAAATTGCCCAATTATATATGTATCCCAATATCAATTCCGACATGGGATATTAATTGGCATTATGATTGACAGCACTACTAAGAAAAAATTAAATAAGAGACAATTTAAGTCAATGCATGTATATAATAAATTGTTATTGTACCCTTTTAAGAGCTGGTTTTAGAGCAATTCTTACTCTGGTTAATTTCTCAAATCGGCCTAAACATCCTAGCACAACATAATATAGCTATGAGTTCACCTTAGCAGAGCAAGTCACAAAATCCTCTTTTCCTGTTTATGTACAAAACAAAATGAAAATTAAGCATCAAGATGATCGGTAGTGTTGATGCGTGTTCTGCAATCCTAACTTACTTGATGATTTCAATTGAATAAACCTGCTGTTGATTAAGAGAGTAGGGCGGGCAAGCCTTGATAACCCTCCAATGGTTTTGTTAGAGAGGTTACTGAAAAATCTCAACAAGGATGGGTTTAGATACTTTTTCTTACCTTCAAACTGTAGATGATTGTAGTATTTATATGGGTTGAGATGTCGTGTTAATCTGTATCTACTGACTTAGGGTAGTCAGTGAGAATGACAATCAGTCAGATGGTTTGTCCTTTTTTTTGTCTTGAGTCATTTATTATTTTTATTTCTTCCAAATAAGATTTTCGCTAATCTAATTATACCTAGGCGAGTCATTTCCCATTTAGAGTGACTTGTGTTGTTACCTAATGTACTTACCGTTTAGGTCGCATTAAATGCAAAAGGAAACTTTGTCAGTCATTACATGATCCTAGTTCTTCTTATTATTCCACTGCTCAGATGACGTGATTAGGGGTAGGCTTTTATTTAATGTGTCTCCTATTTCTGCCTCCCCTCGACTTGATAGGGTAATAGGTCGGTTAGTTTGGGAAGGGAGTGGGACCCGACCCTTTTGCTGGCGGGCGCCCTCTAGCCCAAGATCTTAGGTTGCCTCCCCTTTAATGAGTTGGCAATATTTGATATTTGGATCGCCTTGGCTTTCTTAGGGGTTGTAGGTGGGTGCCACATACTATTTTACATGTCAATCAACATGCTCAATTGATTTTCCCCTCACAGTATCTCGCGAATCCTTACTAAAGATGCTTTGGTAGGGATTCCTTTGAATCTTCCTTGGGGTTTGATTACGCCCAAAGAATAACGCGGTCGTTTGCAGTATAGCTTTGGGGTGTCGATTCCACAGGGAGATGGATTGAGAAATTGAAGAACAGTAACGAAATTAACAAAAAGATTTAGATGAGTGCGAAAAGTAAAGCATCGGGAATCCTTTGTATATAATTGGTATTTTAATTATTTTCGATTCATTAATAACTCAATTGAAAATTCTATGTCCAAATTTTCAATCGGAAAATAAAACATTAATAACCAGATTTAAATCAAATGTAATCTTTCGAAAAATCATTCATCACAATATAAGAACAGGAATTGTTATCGATATTAAAGAAATTCAACGTCGACAATATACTCGTAGAGCAATATTGCAGCAGAGAATTAAATTAAAATAGATAACCAATTGAACCAAACATAATCAAAGGATTATTGCATTTAATAGAAAAAGCATGACTGAATCTATAAATGAAATAAATTCTAAGATTATTTGGTGACGAAAACATTTATAATAAATTTCGAATGACTAAACAAAAGAGTTTAATATTTGAAGAACACATATATGAATCAAAAACAATTACAAATACCATCATATATACAAATTCATCCCTAGCTCTACTAGAAAATTAGTTACACATATTGAAAATATGCAACAAAAATTCTTCAAGGGATAATATGGAAGAGCCAACCATTATTTTCTTCTCTCTTCTTTGGTTTTTCTTTTCTTTTCTCAAGCCCTCAAAAACAATGTATCTTCCAAGGCATCCAAGCACACTAAGCATGGTCTTAGAACACACACCCCTCCCTTCTATTTATAAGCATCCTTCATGCAAGTTGTCATGACAAAATCATCACAATTTCAACTTGTTTTGCCATGTGCCATTCTTGAATCCAAGTGATTTATGAGTTTTCATTTTGATCATTTGTTTTCCCACCATGCATGAGCTAGATTTTGCTTGTAGGTTGAGTGTTTCAATTTTGTTTCTCTATCTATTAGTTGTCTTGTATGACTTAATATCTTGTAGTCAAATAATTTGTCTTGAAGAAACTTGAGTGCACTTCATCTTGTATCTGAATTGATCATTGAATTTCCAAGTTGGTGTAGGAGTGCTTGCTAGAAAATATTATGATGACATTTGGATTTGATGCAAGTGGCTGAAAAATATCCAGGAACGTCAAGTGCAGGTGCGTCCACTTGATGGTCGATTTTGTCTTAGATTGAGTGGATATCTCTTCAAACACAAAACATAAAAGTTATAGATATTTCTCTTTCGGTTCTAGATCATCTTGAATAAGCTCAATCGGAAATTGGATGAGAGAGTTATGCCCATATTACGAAAAGATGTCAGAACTATCTAAAATTCCGCAATTATCTTCATTTGCTCCTAATGCCTCTATTTATGTCCTAAATCAAAATATAAGAATAATGAGTATATTTAGGCATCAAATAAGAATAAAGTATTAAACATTAAGAGAGGAAAATATGGCATTTTATATTCTCATCAATATATTAAATCATGCTTATATCTATCTCAAGATAAATGACCATTAATTTTAATAACATAAGTTATATCCATTGTTTTCTCATTTCTTTTAGTATTTAAATAGAGTATTTAGAGTGCATTTTTGTGCACTCATCACACCCCCCAACTTACTCATTGCTAGTCCCTAGCAATTTTCATACAAAATGATGAGAAAGACCAAAGAAAATCACACATAGGGGCCATCAAGACACATTTTTCAAATTTACATATCAAAATAATCTTAGAAATTCAATAACCCTTTCACAAGTAATTCAAATATAGCAATCCACAGAGTGTGTATGTGTTCCAAACTATTTTTATCAAATCAGAGGTTTCGACACATGCAACATTAGAATATCTTAAGCAAAAAAGGTTCAACTCCATAACTCACGGGTATAGAAGTGTTTCATGTATGGGTTCTCTCTATGGAGTTGACAAAGGTGTACATTTACTCTCATGGAAATTTAGCCAATTATATATAAGTAACAAGTAAACATTGATCTTATGATAGAAATACTAACAAATGAGATTTCCATCATTCTTTCCACAAGCATACTTAGGATCGAAAAAATCAACACAAAGGGTTGTAATGTGGTTTAGGGTTGGGGTTCATAAGAAGAAAAGGTGAAGAGATTTCAAAAACTTCCAAGTATACACAAAAGGGAATCTGTTAAATTTTTCAGTAGACTATACTTTCCTTTTGATGTACTTTTCAATTTTTTAGATTTTTGACTAAGTACACTTTTCCATCTTCTTTTGCCACTGGTGTCTTCGCAATTTGATGAATTCTTTCATGAATAATTTGATGGACACATCTAGCACCATGCCATTTTTGTCATGGTTTTTTTTTTATGATAATTTCACACCTAGTACACACTTGGAAGTAAAATGGTAGGAAAATATAGTAAATAAGCTATACTCCAATGTGGAGAGGTATGGATGATGTAGATATGAAAAGAAAAGGCCATATATGTATATTGGCTCAAAATTGGCTGCTAGAGATCTATGATGAAAAGGCTCAGCTTGAAAGGCTCAAACGTTAATCCTAAGTTGACTTTCGTCATATCCCAAGTATATCCACCATCTTACCACAAACCATGTAATGATATTCTCAAAAGAAGTGTCAAATTCAACAGATCAATGGATACTTATCACAATTTCTATATTTGTAAGCTCTCAATTCTCACAAAATTCACATGAATACTTGAGCAAAATAATTCTTTAGTTACATGTGTCAAATCACCATATTACCACAAAGTTTGGAGAAGTGCATAAATGGCTCTGTGGATGTTTTAGCAAAATGATTTAAAATGGGTTTGTTGAATTCACCAAGATGGTTATGAATGAGCATGAGTATCATGTGTGAAAAGATGCTTGTGTGAAAAAATTTGGTAATTTTTTATATATTGATTGAAATATGCCACGGAGTTTAAATAACAGATTTGTATTCCCACCCCCCAACTTAAATGAAACATTGTCCTCAATGTTTAAGAATCAGAATTGAATAACTAAATAGGGTAGAATACACCTGATGTGGGATGTGGGTGGCTTGCTTGGCATCAAAGATGGTATTTGTCAAAATAAAATTAACCTGTAACAAAATAAAGTAAACAATAAACAAAAATAAAATGAATGAAAATAAAATAAAAGAAAAACATACCTGGAGATGGTCAAGATTGATATACTGGGTCCATAAGTGGAATGTCTTCCACTTCTGGAATTTGTCTATCAATTAAGATTTTGAGGCGTTGACCATTTACTTTGAAGATACATCCATCTTTTAGATTTTCTATTTCTACCGCCCCATTTGTGAAAATGTTTTTTACTATAAAAGGGTGGGTCCATCTAGATCGAAGTTTTCCTGGATGCTTATGGAGTCTTGAATCATATAAAAATACTCGATCATTAGGCTTAAATGTTCTTCTCAAAATATTTTTATCATGAAATACTTTCATTTTAGCCTTATAGATCTTGGAGTTTTCATAAGCATCATTTCTCAATTCTTCTAATTCCGTCAATTGGAATTTTCTAAATTTTTCTTGCTTTTTCCAAGTCAAAATTGAAATGTTTAATGGCCCAATATGCTCGATGCTCGAGCTCCACGGGCAAATGACAAGGTTTTCCAAAAATAAGTCTATAAGGTGACATGCCTAAGGGAGTTTTGAAAGCTGTACGGTAAGCCCAAAGCGCATCGATTAGTCTCAAAGACCAATCTTTCCGATTCGGGTTGACCGTTTTTTCTAAAATTTGTTTAATTTCCCTGTCCACTTGTCCACTTGTCTGAGGGTGATATGCAGTAGAAAGCTTATGTATCACCCCATATCTTTTCATTAAAGCTTCAAAAGAACGGTTACAAAAATGCGTACCTCGGTCACTAATGATAGCACGTGGGGTACCAAATCGAGATAATACATTTTCTTTGAGAAACTTAATCACCGTCCTGTTATCATTGGTCCTGCAAGGTGCTGCCTCTACCCATTTTGACACATAATCTACTGCCACAATAATATATAAATATCCAAAAGAAGGGGGAAATGGTCCCATAAAATCAATGCCCCAACAGTCAAAAATTTCAATTACCAAAATTGGGTTTAAGGGCATCATATTACGGCGGGTCATAGCTCCTAACTTTTGACATCTTTCGCATGAGCGACAATAGATATTTGTATCTTTAAATAAGGTGGGCCAATAAAATCCACACTGCAGGATTTTTGCAGCGGTTTTCTTTATTGAAAAGTGGCCACCACAAGCTTGGGAATGACAAAATTCCAAAACGCTTGCAATCTCTTCATCAGGGATGCAACGCCTTAAAATTTGATCATGGCAGTATTTGAAAAGGTAAGGGTCATCCCAGTAGAATTTTCGTACCTCAATCATGAATTTCCTTTTGTCTTGGGTGCTAAAATCCTTTGGTATTTCACCTGCAGCTAAATAGTTCACAATATGAGCAAACCATGGTAGAGAAGTAATAGAAAGTAAATGCTCATCGGGAAAATCATCTTTGATTGGTATGTGGTCAGAAGTGTCCTCGAATGTGAGTCTAGAAAGATGGTCTGCCACTACGTTCTCCACTCCTTTCTTGTCTTTGATGGTGATGTCAAATTCCTGCAAAAGCAAAATCCATCATATTAATCGTGCCTTAGCATCCTTCTTTGTAAAAAGGTACTTAAGGGCTGCATGATATGTAAAGATAATGATAGGAGAACCAATCAAATAAGCGCGGAATTTATCCAAAGCAAATACTACAGCTAACAACTCTTTTTCAGTGGTGGAGTAATTCATTTGTGCATTATTTAGAGTTCGACTAGCATAGTAAATGACAAAAGGTTTCCCTTCTTTTCGTTGTCCAAGAACAGCACCTACAGCAAAATCACTAGCATCACACATAATTTCAAAAGGTAAATTCCAATCAGGTGGTTGCATTATGGGTGCTGAAGTAAGCTTGCCAATTAATGTTTTGAAAGCCTCTTGACAGGCTTGTGTCCATTCAAATGGGGCATCCTTAGCTAGGAGGTTACATAGTGGTCTAGATATGGCAGAAAAATTCTGTATGAATCTCCTATAAAAACCCGCATCACCAAGAAATAATCTTATATCCTTGATTGTTCTAGGTGTAGGCAATTTAGAGATTAATTCAACTTTTGATTGATCAACCTCCATTCCTTTGGAAGAAATAATATGCCCTAAAACAATACCTGAAGGTACCATAAAGTGACATTTTTCCCAATTTAAAACCAATTCTTTTTCTTCACAACGAGTCAGTACTCTTTCTAAACTCATTAAACATGCATCAAAAGAAGATCCAAAAACAGTCAAGTCATCCATAAAAACTTCCATGCACTTTTCAACCATATCACTAAAAATACTCATCATGCAACGTTGAAAAGTAGCTGGAGCATTACACAGTCCAAATGGCATTCTGCGGAAAGCATAAGTACCGAAAGGACAAGTAAAAGTAGTTTTATCCTGATCTTCTAATGCAATTTCAATTTGATAATAACCAGAATAACCATCCAGAAAGCAATAAAAAGGATGACCAGCCACCCGCTCAAAAATTTGATCAATAAAAGGATGCGAAAAATGGTCTTTTCGTGTGGCGGTATTTAATTTTCTGTAATCAATGCACATCCGCCAACCAATCACCAGTTTTGTAGGGACTAACTCTCCAAGGTCATTTTTTATCACAGTTACTCCTGACTTTTTAGGAACAACCTGCGTAGGACTTACCCATTTACTATCAGCAATAGGATATATCATTCCTGCATCTAATAGTTTCAATACTTCATTTTTCACAACTTCTTTCATTGTGGGATTAAGTCTATGCTGGGGGTCTCTTCGAGGATTAGTTCCTTCCTCTAAATTTATTTTATGAGTACAGATTAGGGGACTAATGCCTTTTATATCAGCAATACTCCATCCTAGGGTTGATTTATATTTGCATAAAATCTGAATTAATTTCTCACCTTGGGACTCAGATAATTCAGATGAAATAATAAGAAGAAAAGTATCACCTGGACCAAGGAAAACATGCTTTAAACCCTTAGGTAGGGATTTTAATTCAACTTTAGGGGCTTCCCTACTTGAAGGAATCTGTCTTTCTCTTTTTTCAGGCAACTTCTCAAACTTTGGTTGCCATGCCTGTGTGCTATAATCATGAGTTCTGTCAAAAATAGCACAAATGTCAAATACATCAGATGAATCGCTTATAGGATTAAATTCAGAATTAACAATAAAGTATTCAAGGGGATCTGAGTCATGAGTTGTAAGAACATCCCTTTCTATAAGTGAGTCAATCATGTATGTCTGATGACACTCGACATCCTCTTCTGGCTGTTTTGCAATATGAAAAATATTTACCTCAAGAGTCATATTGCCAAAAGAGAGTTTCATTAATCCATTTCTGCAATTGATAAGAGCATTAGAAGTAGCAAGAAAAGGTCTACCTAAAATTAATGGAATTTTAGAGGTGGTTTCTACAGCAGAACTAGTGTCTAGAATTAAGAAATCAACAGGATAGTAAAATTTGTCAACTTGAATTAAAACATCCTCTACCACACCCCGTGGTGCTCTAACTGAACGATCAGCCAATTGCAATACCACAGAAGTTGGTTTGATTTCTCCCAATCCTAATTGCAAATAAATAGAATATGGCATCAAATTTACACTAGCCCCTAAATCTAGCAAGGCTTGTCCAAGCTCATGATTGCCAATGTTACATGTGATGGTTGGACATCCAGGATCCTTGTACTTAGGGGGAATCCGCTGTTCAATTAGAGCACTAACTTGCTCTGTCAAGAATGCAGTCTTCTTCACATAATGCTTCCTCTTAACTGTACACAAATCTTTGAAAATTTTTGCGTAAGTAGGAACTTGTTTAATTACATGCAAAAGAGGAAGATTAATTTTTACCTGTCTAAGATTTTCCAAAATATCATTGTTATGATCTAGAGTTTGTTTGCTTGACTTTAATGCTTGAGGAAAAGGTACCTTACCAGGATTTTTTTTTACCGCAGGTTCCTCAGGTTTTGTTACCTCAAGTTCTTTGGGAAGCTTAGAACTGCTGCTATCTTGATCTTTCTCTACATCCTTTTTTTTGTCTATTATTGGATCACATAGAGACTTACCACTTCGTGTCACAATGGCGTTTACGTCCTTCAGATCTCCTTGTGCCATATGTTGACCATGAGGTACAGATTGAGTTTGGGAAGGAAACTTACCTTTCTCATTCATAGTCAATGAACTCATTATTTTAGACACCTGGCTCTTGATTTCCATATTTTCTTCGACAACCTGCATAATCAAAGATTCAAATTTTTGATTAGTCTTACCCTGTATTTCAATAAAAGTATGCAAAGTATCTTCTAAAGAATTTCTAGAAGATTGAGGTGCATGGTATGGTGCAGGATATGATCTAGAGAGTTGTGCAGGCTGCTGGTTTTCAGACTTCCACCTGAAGTTGGGATGATTACGCCATCCTGGGTTGTAGGTTTCAGAGTAAGGTGTGAAGGGCTTTTTGTACATACCTAGAGCATTACTTTGTTCCTCATACATACCATTCATGTTAGTATGTGTAGGACACTCTTGGGAATGATGATCTTTCCCACCACAGACAACACATGGCCCAAAAGATTCTGCATGATTAGCTGTGTGTGTTGGTTTTGAGTTTTTAGTTTTCAATAACTCTAATTCTCTGGTGAGCATTTCAACCTTAGCCTTAAGGTTATCCTCCTCCCTTAGATGGTAAATACCACCACTCAAGTTTCCTGTAGGTCGTGACCTGTTTGTGCTATCAGTAGCACTAGGTCCAGTCCAAGTATGAGCTTTTTCAGCAAGCTCATTGAGGTACTCTATGGCCTCATCGGGATTTTTCTGTAAAAATTCTCCATTGCACATCATTTCCACGAATTGACGTTCCCTGGGCGTAAGGCCTTCATAGAAATAACTCACTAAGCGCCAATTCTCATATTCATGGTGGGGACACATACTCAGTAATTCTTTAAATCTTTCCCAAGACTGGTACAAAGTCTCACTATCCTTTTGTGCAAAGGTAGAGATTTGTCTTTTTAAAGCATTAGTCTTATGTTGGGGAAAGTATTTATTGAAAAACACTTGAGTCATCTCACTCCATGTTCCAATAGACCGTGGTCTTAGTAAGTACAACCAACTCTTAGCTTTATCTTTCAAAGAAAAAGGAAAGAACTTTAGCCTTACCGTTTCGTCAGTGGTATTTTGACTGTGAAATGTTGCAACTACTTCCTCAAATTCCCTAATATGAACATAGGGGTTTTCATTTTCTAGACCATGGAAAGTCGGAAGTAATTGTATCATTCCCGTTTTAAAATCTACATGACGAACATTAGGTGAGAACATAATACAGGATGGTGTGGCTGTTCGTGCGAGATGAAGATAATCTTGGAGGGTTCTAACAGGTTGGTCCATGTGTTCACTCATCGCGTCAAAATTGGAAGAATTATCAAACAAGCGATTAGAAAAATTAGATTCTGAATTTGATTCTAGCACGGGTCTACTAGCAAACCGTCCAAAAGCGTCTCTGTACCTGCGCATGCAAAGTAAAGAAAAGCGTAATACTGAAAAAAAATAATTACGAAAAGAAAAGTAAAATAAAATAAAGATGCAGAAAGCTAAAAAGAAAATAAATGAAACTACCGCTCTTTTTTTTTTTTTACAAACTACTAAAAAAACTACAAATTCTTCTACCGTCTCCCCGGCAACGGCACCAAAATTTGATTACGCCCAAAGAATAACGCGGTCGTTTGCAGTATAGCTTTGGGGTGTCGATTCCACAGGGAGATGGATTGAGAAATTGAAGAACAGTAACGAAATTAATAAAAAGATTTAGATGAGTGCGAAAAGTAAAGCATCGGGAATCCTTTGTATATAATTGGTATTTTAATTATTTTCGATTCATTAATAACTCAATTGAAAATTCTATGTCCAAATTTTCAATCAGAAAATAAAACATTAATAACCAGATTTAAATCAAATGTAATCTTTCGAAAAATCATTCATCACAATATAAGAACAGGAATTGTTATCGATATTAAAGAAATTCAACGTCGACAATATACTCGTAGAGCAATATTGCAGCAGAGAATTAAATTAAAATAGATAACCAATTGAACCAAACATAATCAAAGGATTATTGCATTTAATAGAAAAAGCATGACTGAATCTATAAATGAAATAAATTCTAAGATTATTTGGTGACGAAAACATTTATAATAAATTTCGAATGACTAAACAAAAGAGTTTAATATTTGAAGAACACATATATGAATCAAAAACAATTACAAATACCATCATATATACAAATTCATCCCTAGCTCTACTAGAAAATTAGTTACACATATTGAAAATATGCAACAAAAATTCTTCAATGGATAATATGGAAGAGCCAACCATTATTTTCTTCTCTCTTCTTTGGTTTTTCTTTTCTTTTCTCAAGCCCTCAAAAATAATATATCTTCCAAGGCATCCAAGCACACTAAGCATGGTCTTAAAACACACACCCCTCCCTTCTATTTATAAGCATCCTTCATGCAAGTTGTCATGACAAAATCATCACAATTTCAACTTGTTTTGCCATGTGCCATTTTTGAATCCAAGTGATTTATGAGTTGTCATTTTGATCATTTATTTTCCCACCATGCATGAGCTGGATTTTGCTTGTAGGTTGAGTGTTTCAATTTTGCTTCTCTATCTATTAGTTGTCTTGTATGACTTAATATCTTGTGGTCAAATAATTTGTCTTGAATAAACTTGAGTGCACTTCATCTTGTATCTGAATTGATCATTGAATTTCCAAGTTGGTGTAGGAGTGCTTGCTAGAAAATATTATGATGACATTTGGATTTGATGCAAGTGGCTGAAAAATATCCAGGAACGTCAAGTGCAGGTGCGTCCACTTGATGGTCCAAGACATAAAAGTTGAATGGATATCTCTTCAAACACAAAACATAAAAGTTATAGATATTTCTCTTTCGGTTCTAGATCATCTTGAATAAGCTCAATCGGAAATTGGATGAGAGAGTTATGCCTATATTACGAAAAGATGTCAGAACTGTCTAAAATTCTGCAATTATCTTCATTTGCTCCTAATGCCTCTATTTGTGTCCTAAATCAAAATATAAAAATAATGAGTATATTTAGGCATCAAATAAGAATAAAATATTAAACATTAAGAGAGGAAAATATGGTATTTTATATTCTCATCAATATATTAAATCATGCTTATATCTATCTCAAGATAAATGACCATTAATTTTAATAACATGAGTTATATCCATTATTTTCTCATTTCTTTTAGTATTTAAATAGAGTATTTAGAGTGCATTTTTGTGCACTCATCAGGGTTCATGGCTTAGGCTGACTAACGCCCTATATTGGACAAGGCGAGCTCTAATTATGTGAGGCGAGAATGGATTCTGTTGGAGATGGGCCTGTTGGCCATCTACCCCTAATTGCCCAACTATTACCCGTCTGGTATAGGGAAGAGCACCCATTCTCTGACGTTTCGTGCGCTGTACATATTGATTTAGATGGTTTGTATCTCCATCATTAGGCGTTTGCCTCCTAAGTTTCCCAATTAGTAGTTGTCAGTCTGCCATGATTGGTACGTGTCATAGACGTGCTGGGCGACAATACATCTTCTCGAAACTCTCACCCACGCCCTCCTTTTTTGTTGGTTTGTGTGGTTCACGCGTCTACCACATCGCCTCATCTCCCGAGAGCCATGACTACCCTCATGGTATAAATAGGTGTTTTCTTCTCGAATCTTTAATCGACTCTTCTTGTTATTCTACTGCGGCGAATTCCTTATTTCCTTCATAACAACCTCCTTAACCCGAACTACGTTCGCTATTTTCATCTATCAATGGGGGCAGTTTCTATTTTTTCTGGATATCACTAGGTTTCGACCTATGCTTCTACTTCTATTCAACATCTTAGGGATCCGAGCTTCATTCCAAGGTCTACGGGCTTTGGGGTGGTTCGGGACCGACCTTGTGATGCAGAGGGGAAGGCTGAGCATGTTTTGCTTTATAAGGAAATGTTTAGGAATGGGCTTCGCCTCCCCTTTATTCGTCCGGTTCGAGAGGTACTTCACTATCTCGGCTTAGCTCCTGCTCAATTGTTGCCTAATGCTTGGCGACTGCTCCTGGCTTCCTGTGTAGTATTTCGCATTTCTTTGTTGGAAGCTGGGGAGGCCTATCCAGATTTGACAGCTCGAAAATTTCTTTCCCTTTATCGCCTTATCCGGAAGCCATCTCAAAGTTTGATTTATTTCCAATCTCAAGATAGTGAAACGAAGCTGTGTACTCTAAAGAGTCGATATTCTAATGTCAAAGATTACACAAAGAAAATATTTTATGTTAAAGGCAATGGATGGCCATTTTCAGAGGATGAAGTTAGAGGGAAGTTTCCCATTCAGGCACACTGCGGCAAGCTACCGCCCACCTCCCTTTTATACATCGATCGATCTCAATCAGAAGGAACTTGCTTAGGTCAAGGCTGTCATATCTTGGGCGAAGCGCCACTTTCATGAATTGGCGTCTGACCTCATCTTGACTGAGGAGAATATCAACACCCAATTGGTCGAGCCAAGACGAGGCTAGACGGAGTTCTAGGACTTCCTCAGTCCTCCGGCAAACGATCGGCCCAAATGCCAAGTTCTGCCTCGCAAACGTGCAGCCACCCCCTTTAGAACAAGAAAGGTGAGTAAAAACTTGCCACAGAAAAAGGGGCCAGTCTGTTGTTGACTCTTCCAGACTTTAGGTTTGGACTTTTGTTCAGGAGAGGTGCCTCAAAGCTCACCATGAGAAAAGGGGTCAATCTATTCGTCCTTCTGGACCTCAGGCTCGGACTACTATCCAGGAGGTTATCCACCCTCTTCCTAAGGGAATCATGATTAGCTCCTTCCCTATGCAGACTCCTTCTCTCCCCCCCCCCCTAAATTTCCTATCCTTGGGGTGATAACAGGTGGCGAGGTTGGGCGACTGCCTGCTGAAGCTCGGTTAGCTGCTCGTTGAAGGGCTGGGTTGGAGCCTCTCTCTCCTTTTATTTCGTCTTCTAGGATTGAATTAGTCCGAGTAGAAGAAGCGGTCTTACAGGAGCATTGTCCCGTCGCCGGTTTGGGTATTAAGAACCTAATATTGCAGGGAAAACCAAGCCTCCTCTAGAGGCACCAGAGGTGGACGAGGTCGAGCTGGACTTTTTGGCGGCCTTATCCCATCCCCCAGCTTATGGTGTTGGAATTCCCTACTTATGGCCATATGCAAGGGGTTTTGCTCAGGTTTAGGAAGATCGGGAAGCTACCCTTAGGCAACTTCCTCATCTTGAGAGGTCTCACTCTGGATCTCGACCAACCTTGCAAGAACAGCCCACTTCAATTGTGGTTGGTCGCCAGGAAGGAGGTCGAAGGGGTGAAGCAAATGCCCCAGAAGCCGGCGAACGAGAGGAAATTGTAGCTGGAGCCCATGACTTGTCTCCTGGCAATCCTGTATATCAAGGTTCTGGTAATCGCCTTCATGCAAAATCTTGGCGGGAAGTAGAACCAGCTAATTTGGAGGTTGAGAATGCTAGGGATGATGTCAGTTGAGAGCCCGTTCGACAACATGATGATGATGTCAGGTCGATGGTGGGATCTTGGTTAGATCATGTTCCTCATACCCTTGTACAAACGCTGCCCCAAGTACCTTCGCCTCCTCGCTCTCTTGAACAAATGGGGGTTATAACCAATTTACTTTGGTCTCTCTTAGCACGGGGAATTGTCTCTTTGCTTTTCGAGTTGAATTTGCTTCCTCTTTTTTTTTTTTACTCCTCGATGTTGTTCAAGCCGCTGACCAGGTAGTTGGTCTGCTTGAGTCTGAGGTGGCAATGTTGATTAGGAAGACGTTTGCCAAATGAGAAGACGTTCACCAAATGAGAAGACGAGCTTGTTATTGCCCATCAGGAGATAAAGTACTTAAGGTCCAACTTGACCACTTTGGAGCACACACTTGTGCTACTTGGGAGGATGAGTTGGAAACTCTCTAAGTTAGAGTGGATGTGGCGAAGCAAGAGTGTGATGCTTGATCTACAGAGCTGACGAGCACTCAGGTAGCTCTTGGCGAGGTGAACACTGAACTTGAAGTACTTAGGCGCCAAGTGGCGCGAACCCCTTCTATTGGCATCTCTTCTTGGGGTCATGGTTATGTAGGGGTTTGAGGCGATTGAGAGAAGAGATTGTCTGCAACCCTTCCTTTGATGTGGTCGCCATGGATCCTAGAAGTCTTGATCCTGACCCGATAGACAAAGCAGAAGCTATAAAAATTGGAACGCCCAAATGTCCTCTCGACGTTCAAGATTTTCAGGTGCCCCCGCCTACATGATGAAATAGCCAAAGTACGCATAAATGTACTTTGGCTATTTCTTTATTTTAATGAAGTTTCTTTTTGTTCCTCTGATACTATGCTCCCGATTGTGCATATTTGTTTCCTTTCTCCCTCAGTACCCCACAAATCCTCACCAATGAAACGTTGATTGGGATTTAATTGGGATAGAGGTTTGGCGCATGACTTGTTACATGTGATATCGGCGATTCCCCAATTTAGGTATTGCTATTGGGAGTGTACTTGGTTGGAAAACCAAGTCTCGATCCTTGGGGGAGTGAATCGTGGGGCAGGGTATGGACCTCAGATGACCCATGCGATTCATGTGCCGCCTCGATACAGGTGAGGGCGAGTGAGGATACCCGGTTTGAGGAAACTAAGTCTCAAGCCCTGTGTGAGCGAATCGTGGGATTGGGCATGGAACCCAAGTGACCACGCGATTCGGGTGTCACCGTCGAACAGATGAGGGCGAGTGAGGATACTTGGTTTAAGGAAACCAAGTTTCAGGCCCTGGGTGAGCAAATCGTGGGGTGGGGCACGTGGCTCAGGCGACCCCACAATTCGTGTATCATCGCCGAACAGGAGAGGTCGAGTGAAGATACTTGGTTTGAGAAAACCAAGTCTCAGGCCCTAGGCAAGCTAATCGTGGGGCAGGGTATGGAACTTAGGCGACTCCTCAATTTTTGTGTCGTTATTGTTGCTTAGCGAGTAAGGATAGTAGGCGATCACAAGTACTTCACATGATGTTAATAACTTGAACATTTACATGATTTAGCTTGTTACACATAGTATTTCTTCAAATGTTCCGCATTCTATGGATGGGAAAGTACATTCCCTTGGCTATCTTTAAGCCTGTACGAGCCTGGGCGACTGCTCATAATGACAACATAGGGCCCTTCCCATTTGGGTCCCAATTTGTGTTCCTCGACAGTGGTTATTTCTGTTCATTGTAAATACTCTTGTTACCTAATTAAGTACAACTTAGGAGTCGGCGCGCACCTCTACTTCTTTGGCTCCTAGAAGACGAGCGATAGTTAGACCAATTAAGAGCACCTCGTACTTTGCCTCATTGTTGGTGACTTTGAAAGTAAGCTTAAGATCATAGTTATATTCCTTGCCGTCATCAGTTATGATGTGGATGCCTGCTCCTCCTTCTGATTTACAGGCTAACCCATCTGCATGGATTATCCAAGGTTTGATAGAGGGAATTTTGGGAATTTCTTATGGGAAACCTATGAGCTCGACCAAAAAAATAGCTAAAACTTGCCCTTTGATCGCTTTTCTAGGAGCATACTGGATGTCAAATTCACTAAGTTCTATGACCCATTTCATCAATCTTCTCCAAGTGTCGAATCACTATAAACACTACTTTCAAGGGCTGATCAGTGAGTACTCGTACGGTGTGAGCTTGAAAATGTGGTCGGAGTCGCCTTGTTGTGACAATGAGTGCAAGAGACATCATTTCTAGTCTACGGTATCTGGACTTCGCCCCTCGAAAAGCCCAATTAACTTAATACACTGTTCATTGTCCTTTCAAAGTATCCTTTATTAAGACGGCTGAGGTAGCATTAGGCGAGATTGCCAAGTAAACGGTTAATACCTCACTTGGTTCAATCTAACTAAGCAGTGGTGGGCGAGTTAGGTATTCTTTTAATTCATTGAGAGTCTTGTCGCAAGTAGGGTTCCATTCTTGGGCCTTTCTGAGAACTTGAAAGAAGAGTAAACACCGGTCAGTGGATCGAGCTATGAAATGGTTCAAGGCGGCCACTCAACCCGCCAATTGTTGTACCTCATGGTGGTTATGGGGTGTGACCATATGGGACATGGCCTTCACTTTTTCTAGGTTTGATTTAATTTTCCTTTCGAAGACCATGTGACCCAGGAGTTTTCCTGACCTAACTCCAAAGGCACACTTGTTTAGGTTGAGTTTCATTTTGTACTGGCTTAAAACTTTGAAGGCTTCATGCAAGTCACTTAGGTGCTGCTCAGATGCTTTCCTTTTGACCAGAAGATCATCAACATATACTTCCATGTTCCGCCCTATTTGTTGCTTAAACATTTGATTTACCAGGCGTTGATAAGTGGCTCCTGTATTTTTCAGCCCAAAGGGCATTATCTTGTAACAATATAATCATCGATCTGTGATGAAGGCCGTTTTTTCTTCGTCTTCGGGACTCATTCAGATTTGATTATATCCTGAGTAGGCTTCCATGAAGCTGAGAAAGGGGTGACCCTCGGTCGAGTCAACAATCAGATTGATGCGAGAAAGTGAGAAACTATCTTTTGGACATGCTTTGTTGAGGTCAATAAAGTCTACACACATCCTCCATTTACCGCTTGCCTTCTTTACTATTACTATATTCGATAACCATTCTGGGTACTGGACTTCTCTGATAAAACCAACTGCTAAGAGGCAATCTACCTCCTCAGCTATGGCAGCATACTTTTCAACGCAAAAGTTTTGCCTTTTCTGTTTTACCTTTCGTACCTTTGGATTAACGCCTAGATAATGTTCAGCAACATTATTATCTATTCCTGGCATATCTATCTTGATGTTTGATTAGGAGTTGTCTTAGTTCCTGCTTCAAACTAGGCTCCAAATTGGAACCGATCTGAACTTTTCGTTCTGGTGTAACTTGGTTGAGGGCGACCAGCTCTAAGGGTTCACCAGGTTCAACCTACTTGATAGCTTGTTCTTGTCCTCTTTTGTTGGCGATGGTTACCATCTAACATTCACGCCTCAACTCACTAAAAAAGCACTCTCGAGCTAAAAATATTTCACCTTTAACTTCTCCAATACCTCTCTGAGTTAGGAATCTCATCTCAAGTAATACGTCGAGGTGATCGCCCTTAAGCAGTTCAAGGTGAGTCGTCCTAATATCGCATTGTATGAGGAAGGAGTTTTGACTATTGGAAAGTCTACCATGATCATAGACGTCTTGAGTGCCTTGCTGACCATGATGGGTAAGGTGATCAATCCTTCAGGTTGAATTGTTTCGTCGACGAATCTTCTGAGGGATGTTGGGGCCTGTCGCAACCTGTCTCACCCAATTCTCATCTTGTTGAAGGCTTCCCAATACAAAATATCAACCGAGCTTCCATTGTCTATAAGGATCCTTTTTATTGTGAAATTGGTGACTAGCAGAGTTATCACTAGAGCATCGTCATGAGGCTATATCGCTCCTTCATCTTGTTCATCGAAAATGATTAGGAGATTATCAGGGAACCGTGTATCCTGGGTTATTTCTAACATTGTGAAGACCTCACAATAACGTGCTTCTCGAGCGTATGATAGTTCATATTTCGCCTAAGCGGAAGTCTCTCCCCCCCCCCTAAGCACACTTCTGGCGATAGTTCATATTTCGCCTAAGGGGCCTCCAACTTCGACCAACTTCCTATCATTTCTTTTGTGTCTGTATTTGCGAGGACTAGAACTGTGTCTATTGTTAGAGTATCCTCCTCCTTTTTGTTCACTTCTTCGTTCTTCATCCCTCCTCTTTAGGGTCTTGCAGTTCCGAGTATTGTGCCACATAAATTTATGATATTCGCAGTACCTATTCGTTGGTCGCCACGGGTTTTGGTTGTGGTGTTGTCTTTCTTCTGAATCCTTGTCAACTACTAGGTTGTTGTGAAGGAGTGGTCAAGAGACTGTGGATTTCCATGGGTGTACCTTCTTCTGGGGTCGTTGGTATTTTTTTTCTTGCTATCCTTAGAGAAGTTTGCTTCCAGGTTTGCAATCGTCCTGTCAGCACGCTCTATCTCCTCTCACCGGGGCTGGGTTAGAGCTTGAAGGGTGTCTTCGGCGTTTATGAAACCATTAGCCCTATCCATGAACTCTGCTAACGTGGCTGGCGTCCCCCAGGCAATTTCTGCCAGGAAAGGGCTTCCTGGCCACACTCCGCTTAGGAGGGCAGCTAGAGTGATTTTCTTATCTTGATCGCCTATCGTCATAAGTTCCCTATTGAAGCAATATAGGTAAGTCTTGAGGCTTTCATGATCGTGCTACTTAACTGTAAGGAGGTAGGCAGCTGGTCATTTCCTTTTGTGATTTTCCAAAAATTGAGTTATGAACAGGCACGTGAGATAGTCAAAACTATTCACGGTGCCGACTGGAACTGCTCCAAACCAAGTTCAAGCTGCTTCTCTCAAAGTAAGGGGAAATGCTCTACATGCCACTTCACTGGGATAATTATGCAAGTTCATGTGCGTTCTAAACGCTTCGATATGCTCATACAGATCTTTGTTTCCATCATAAAGTTCCATTTGAGGTGCTTGGAATTTAGGGGGTAAGGGTGCTGTCATTACACTACATTATAAGGGGTGCTTGAGTTGTTGCATAGCTGCCCGGTGATGGAACGTGCGTCTATACACTTGCTATCTTTTCATACTTATCTTCCAATTCTTTGAGCTCCAGGTGCATTTTATGTCTTTCTTCCTCCTCCTGATTAGTTTCGCTTACTTGATGGGAATCCATGCATTTACTAACGAATGGTTCCTCACGGGCTGTATATTTTTCATTATCCCTCTGTAGCTTCTCGTTCTCCTTTGTCAACTTCCTGACAATTTCTTCCATTGCTGCTAGGCATTCTTCCATTGGGAGGCCTTCTGAACTGTGTATGTGGTAATAACCGATTTATTAACTTGAAATCACACCGGTTTGCAGAGGACACGTTAAGCAGAATCCCACAGACGGTGCCACTGTTGATGCATGTTCTGCAATCCTAAGTTACTTGATGATTCCAATTGAATAAACCTGCAGTTGATCAATAGAGAGTAAGGCGGGCAAGCCCTGTTAACCCTCCGACGGTTTTGCTAGAGAGGTTACCGAAAAATCACAACAATAATGGGTTTAGATACTTTTTCTTACCTTCTAACTGTAGATGATTGTAATATTTACATGGGTTGAGATGTCGTGTTAATATGTATCTACTGACTTAGGATAGTCAGTGAAAATGACAGTCAGTCAGGTGGTTTGTCATTTTTTTTTGTCTTGAGTCATTTATTGTTTTTATTTCTTCCAAATAAGATCTTCGTCAGTCTAATTATACCTAGGCGAGTCATTTCCCATTTAGAGTGACTCGTGTCGTTACCTAGTGTATTTTCCGTCTAGGTCGCATTAAATTCAAGAGGAAACTTTGTCAGTCATTAAATTATCCTAGTTCTTCTGATTATTTCACTGCTTAGATGATGTGATTAGGGACAAACTTTTATTTAATGCGTCTCTTGTACTTGCCTCCCCTCGACTCTATGGGGTAACAAGTCGGTTAGTTTGGGAAGGAAGTGGGACCCAACCCTTTCGCTAGCGGGCGCCCTCTAGCCCAGTATCTCAGATTGCCTCGCCTTTAATAAGTTGGCAATATTTGAATATTCGGATCGCCTTGACTTTATTAGGATTTGTAAGCAAGCGCCACATACTATTTTACATGACAATCAACGTGCTCGACTGATTCTCCCCTCACTGGTAGTACTTAATTAACTCTAACATGAGAAAAATCATTGAACCATTAAAATTACTAATATATATATTGTATATATATTCAAAGAAACGGCCTGCAGGCCACATGCCTTTCATAGAGTGCCACGACTTTCTTTGTTTGCAGGGATTATATTTATAATCCAGTTTTCATTTCAATGGTTTCTTAGTTTTCTTGACTAGGATATTCCCTTAAGTGCTGGTTGGACTTTAAGAGTTGATGCTTGTTTAAACAAATTGTAGAGTGCCTCGACTTTCTTTGTTTGCAGGGAAGAATACTTGGACGCAGGTGCGGGTAGAGCGCAGCGGTGGCCTTACCGTGATCGACAACTAGCAGTGGTCTATGGCCTGGCAACGTGAAGGGAAGAGGCTGGCTTCGGTCGCTGAGCTTCTCTTGCGGGTTGAGGATACAGTTTAATGAGGGAGGGTGGGTGCTCTGTTTTCGTGTGTGAAAACAGGGTTTTCTTAATTTGCTTTCGTGTGAGTTGGGTGGCTCACGGTGGTGATCTGAGGGCTGAATACTGTGGCTTCATGGTGGATAACGCAATGTATGAGGAAGGGCCGTGGTGCAATCTTGAGCTAAGCGGCAGATTAGTTTGGCTTCGTCTCTCGGCCTGCAGGTGCAGATGCTCAAATCATGCAATATTGATGGAGAGATGTTGCAGGATGAGGAGTCTCAATGGCAACGGATTCAACCCAAAATGGTAGTTCAACAAGATAAGGAAATTTAAACAAAAGAGGATGAGCGTATCTTATATTCAACTAAACTCAGTCCACCGGCAACGTTTGAAAGTTAAATTGACAAACAGAGCACGTGTTGTTTTGGAGCTCTCGGCAACTCTTGGATTTCATGCAAAGATCTCACATCAAAAGCAACCACCCAACAACAATTTAATTGCATGCAGATCTCGTATCAAAGGCAACCGTCCAGCACCAATTTAAAGTTATCTGTTAGCGAGATTCTTGTAACTAATTATTTTCCTTTTTCATCTTTAAGTAGACATGTGTTTCCTCTGTTTTGGTGAGCTGAATGCCAATGTTAAATTAATAAAAGAAGTATTTCATTGTTTAAAATGAATTTAATTGGATCATTTTATTGATAAAAAAATAATTAATTAATATAATTGCATTATTTCTTCAAATCTGAATTAAAATTAAAATGGCAACAATGAAGTCTAAACCTAATATAAATATATAAAATTAAACTAAAATTTAAAGTTGAGAATTGATAAATTGGTTCTTTCAAAACTAAAAAAAAAAAAAAGAATTGATAAATTGGTAAGAAAAAAAAAAGATAAATTGGTGACCTTTTTATAAACGCCGACAATGGTGTTTTATAAATGCCGGCTCTGTCATATATTACTATCACCACAATAATATAAACATCGGCAAATTTAATATTTGTCGGCACAAAAATGATAAATTTGCGACGTTTTTATAAATGCCAGATATTATTGATGTAATAGTATAAACGTCAGGAAACTTAATATTTGCCAATGCACAAATGATAAATTTCTGGCTTTTTTATAAACGCCGATACAACTATATAATATTAACGGCGTAACATTATAAATGCCAACAAAATATTAAATTTATTGGCGTAGAAATTAAGCATTGGGAATTCTTCATTTTTACCGACGCATAAATAAAGCCTGCTAATATAAATGCCGCTAATTCTAAGTTTTTTTGTAGTAAAATGAAATAACAGACCCTCCAAATTTATCATCATTTTATTAAAATATTAATTTTTACATTTTCATTTATTTAATTCTAATTCTAATTTAAATATTTATTCATTACTAAAAAGGTATATATTATTTTTTTAACGTTCATATTATTCATAACGAATATAATTTTCTAATGATCTTTTTTTTTTTAACAATGATCATATTTTTTCAACTGATATATTCTCAAAATTTTTTCTATATCACAATTTACATTAACATATTAAGCCCAATTTCATTTCAATTTCTGTTTAGCCACCAAAATAGCATTAAGATGAATTATTTTATTTTAAGAATAATATTTAGCTAGACCCTTGGACTGGCTAGATTTGGCCAGCCAAATAACCTTGAGTTATAATCACTATTTATTTGTTGAGTCCATGTTGTGCACCTTGACTAAACTTTGGCCAAATTCTTGACTTTGTTAGAGTCCACTATTAGTGCTCTTATAAGCCACATTTCATTACAAATTCATACATGCCGACACATATGAAAACCCACCATTCCAGCTCGTTGCAAGCACCGCACCTCAGTTCGAAGATCTAACCATAAACTCCAACCGGCTCATTCTATCACCACCACGGCTCCAAGGACACAGTCCTTCCAAGTATGTGAATTTTAACTTCGATAAAAAAAATTTTGTAAACTTACGCAATGCACAAATATGTTGGATGTCTAATATGGTTTGATGTTGCATAAGGAAATTGTCAATTTATTGTGGTCTATGGTTTGATGTTGCATAAGGCAGAAGGTGTTGAAAATGTTTTCTTCTCGCTTTAATTCACAGAAATATTTTTTAGGGAAGTAGAAAGATGTGAATATCCTTCTTGTTTTTGCTGCCTTCTAATGATGGATTGGCTTAATTTGAGGGATATATGCTTTCATTTTGGAAATTAATGATTGCTATTTTATGTTTATAAGATATCAGGTTATAATCTCCTTGATTTGGAGAAGGAAGCATGACTAGAACTTATCTGTTCATGTTTTTGTGAGCTACTCTTAAAAGTGTACTAAATAAATAAAATCCTAAAAAGCTTTGAGAATGTGAGAATTTTAAAATTTTATATTTTTGAGTTTTTTTAAAGATATACTATTCATTGAGTTTTATTTAAGTACATAGGAAAATTTGATTAATGAGATATGTGAAAGTGGTTAGATAGAGTTGTAAATTTTTTTTTCTTTTTTACCCTTGGGCATTGAAGTTTGAACTCTAGGCCTTGGATCAAAAGTTTGAAATATACTCTTTTTTGTTAATAAAATTAGGGTTCCTTTTTTTTTAAAAAATAATCTCATCTCATTTTATTTTATTTCGTTATAATTATTTTTTATAAATTTTAATATAAAATAAAATAAATAATTTAATTTTTTTAAATCTCAAAATAATTTTTTTAAATTTTAAAATACAATTAATATTAAGAAATATTTTATAATAATTTTTTATTTTTTATTTTATTTTATCTGAACTTATATATAAAAATAATCAAAACTTATATTTTTGAAAATTAAAAATAGGTTGAAGTTTACAGTAGACATGCTACATACTATATAAGACCCTGTTTGTATTCAAAATTCATCTTAACTCATCTCAACTCATATTCATTTCATCATTATGTTTTTATAATTTTTTATACAAAATACAAATTTATATACACCTTTTTCAAATCTCAATATATCTTTTTCAAATTCTAATACACATTTTTCAAATTTTAAAATAATAATAATATTAAAAAATAAACTAAACTCATCTCATCTTCAAATTCAAACTAGGCCTAAGTTGATCTTGTAGGACAGCTTTATCAATTTATTTTATTTTCTTGTCAAAAATTTTTTTAAGCTTACAATCGCGCTCATCCAATTCCCCCTAGCCTCTCTCTCTAAAATTTTATAAGAATTTTTAACATTTTTTTACAAGATCCCCGGCCCTCTCCCATCCATCTTGTTGACTATTTTAAGTGAGAGTTAATTCCTAATCATTTTTTGCAAATATTTTATTATAAATAATAAAATAATTTTTTCTTCTAATCATCTTCATTTTCTTTTATACTTATATTTTTATAGTTAAATTTTTAAAAAAAAATGTCACCATTCATGAGATGATCCTTTTTTTAAAAAAAATAATTGACCATTTGTAAAAATATGGTTTTTTTTTTATAAATATTATTGTTACGAAAGTTCTGATTTTAAAAATAGAACAATGTTATTCATCATTCTATTTGTTATCATACTCTCATCATCTTATGATGTGACGTTAAATGATTGAAGATTATTTATTATATTTTAATTATTAATTTATCATCTAATACTACATCATGAGATGATTAGAGAATGATAAATAAATTTATTTTAATAAATGATTAAATAATTATGAAAATGTGATAAAAAAAAAACTAAGTTGAAAGACTAAAAGTAAAAAAATAATAAAGAAATAATAGATAATTATTATTTTAATATATAAATAAAGAATATGGAATGAGATGTAGAATATTTTCAAAAGATGAGTAAAATTTAAAAATTTAAAATTTAAGAAAAAATTTAATCATTAAATGTGAATCCTCTTAATATTCTTAATTTGACAAAACTGAAGAAGGTGAAGGCCGACCTAATGTAAAGACTCGCCTGTAAACATTTATGTTATTTTGGAAGTAAGCCCATCAGGTCGGCCCATTAAAACCAAATGTTAATTATCTTTCCCATGAGGGCAAGTTCAGCCCATTAGACCCACAATTCCGTTTCTTTCACACACACTCGCTTTGAACAAGAGAGAGAGGAGGATAGAGTGAAATCGCAGAAGACGGACACAGACATCACTGCATCTGCGAAGCCAGAGTACCCTGTCATAGATTGGAACCCTCAGCTTGCTAATGTCTTGTAACAAACCCATTGATTTTCATATAATAATGCAGAAGGGAAGGGTGAGAACTTAAGAACCTCCGAGAAGAAGAAGAAGAAACAAGGAAAAACAGAAGCTTCTTATGCTATCCCAAGCCATTATCTTGTACGTATAGTCGTCAGGATCCAAACAAATGATAAAAAAAGAGAAATAATGTTTATAATTATAGAATGTGTAAATATTGTGTATTGATGGTAGAAATTTATAATCTAACTCATCTCATAAAATCGTTTAATGAGAGAGATTTATATATTACTTATAAGCATAAGAGAGGTTTGCACATTACTTATAAACGTATTCAAGATTTTGTCTACAAACAATATAAGATTCATTCTTCAACAAATTCAAAAGGATAAATATATAGTGCATATAAAAAATTAAAATTAAAAAAAAATAATGAATCTTGTTATTTTATAAATAAATAAATAAAAGTGCATATGATCACAATTTATGACACGATCTAACATTACTAAGCCCACTACGGTTAACAACCCAAAGTTCAATTGAAAGCAACAAATCTGCTTAAATAATAATAATAACAAAAGAAAAGACACTGGTGGCTGGCCCTTTCTCTAAAATAATCTTGACCATATATCCAATGAAAAAATTTATATTATCTCTTATTATTCACATAATTTTTACACTATCATTTTTTTTAATTTTAATTTTATCAAATATTTAATATATGAATAATGAATTAAAAAAATTAAATTAGTTTAAAAGGAATAAATTTAAAATAAAAATATTAAAAAAATAATAATATGTAAAAGTTAAAAAAGTTGGGTAAGATTGCTCATATCCATTACTCCTCTGACGTACTCCTCGCCATCTCTCTCTCTCTCTCTCTCTCACACACACACGCACACCCACACACACACACACACATATATATATATATATATATATAATATAAGACTTCATCTCCATCAGTTTGCAATGAGACCCTACTAGTATTTAATGTGAAACCAAATTGCCCATACTGATGAGGATCATATTCAGCTCAGAGAAAAGGGTCTTATTAGTATCCCATCAGTATCAGTCGGCAGCTCTTACAAAATTCACGCTTCTCCATTTCATCTTCAAAAGGTGCCTTTACTTTCATGCCCAGTTTCTTCTTTTCTGGGTAAAGAAGCAAGTGACATCATCCCACCAGCTTGTGTTCGAAGCTTTTTTGCCCTTTATTCCTGGCAGAAAGTGGGATGGTTCTACACACGTACACAGGAAAGAAAAAAGGCACTAAAGCTCAATGGAATGAAGCTGCTTGCGACAATAATCATATCTATTTGCAGTATAGGACCCACTGTGAAGTTCCTTTATTTAGGTAAGTAGATGAGGACAAAACGTGATTACCGATCGATAAACCCCTTATCGGATGATCAAATTAGTCACAGTTTTGACTTGGTCGCCCCTACATCATGACGTGCTGGATTACTCAACCTGCGTCCCATCCAGGCTGGCACTGCTGAATGGATGTTTTGGTCTTCAAAGTTCCCTGGCCAGATGATTTTTCATGATTTGGCTGGTTGATCACTTGAAAGATTTTATTTGTATTTAAAATTTATTTTTATTTATTTTTATTTCATTTTTATGTTTTTAAATTTTTTTATACAAAATACAAATTTTTATACATTTTTTTTAAATTTCAATACACATTTTTCAAATTCTAATATATTTTTTTCAAATTCTAAAATATTAATAATATTAAAAAATAAACTAAACTTATATCAATCCATCTCATTTCTGAATCCAAACGAAACCAATTATATTGATAATACAACTCTATATTAATTTGGCTTTTAGAATCAGGCAGATCAATATAGAGATTAATTCCTAGGATTAAGAGTACTTAACATTCAACAAAGCTATATTTCAGTACCTAGCTGTTTCAAGATTATATGGGTTCAAGTCAAAACTGTTGTGAAAATTGTAGTTGAGAAAGAGAATTTGAAAATTTTGTAGACTTTGAAACATATGAAAATACTGTCTTTAAGATGATATTTGACCTCACTCGGTTAAAGTTTACTAATAGATTTCTAACAAACCATTTTCAAGATACAACAAAACCTAAACTCTACAATTAGCAATTTTGGAGAGTTTTTTATGTTTCTATGATGAAATCTAAAATAGAGCAACGAAGAAAAAGAAGAAGAAGAAGAAAAATTGATCACACCTCACGTTTGTACAAATCCAATATAAATAGATATGAAAAGGCACATGTGAAAAATCGCATCCTTTTGTGTTATAACCACTGAAAATTTCAAATGAAACAGACGATTATAAAAAAAAATGCAACGAACCTACAATCTAAACAATCCCGCTCGAGTTAGATGTCGAGCGAAAGGCAAGCGAATTTTCGACCTGAACTTCATTCGAGTAAGGTGTCGTGCGAGTATCAAACGAAATCACTGCCTAAATTTCACTCAAGTGACACATTGAGTAATAGTCGAGCAAGATTACTGCCTACACCCTACTTAAACATTTCTACAAATTTTCTTCCTTCAACACATAAACATATATTACAACATAATTCAACAATCCTTCACTAGGTTGTGATATATATTGTATAATCTATTTCAATATTGACATTATCATGCATAAAAGAATATATCTTTCGACTTAAACCTTCTCTTAATGTGATTAGTTCAAAGTTCTGAAAAGTTATTGGTAGCTTAAGCTTAAACCAATTTTTTTTTTTTGTTCAAAATCGTAAATAACACACATGTTAATATCTTTTTTACAATAGAAGTTCATAATTATTAGCACTATTATGACATTGTGCTATATCCTGGTTTAATGAATATTTACAAGAAATAAATCCAAATTTCTTGTTAGAAGCATCACCACTTCTTTATTCATATAGGCGAAGTTTCACTTATGTCCATGTTACTAAGACACTTCTAAATTCGAATTTCATTAAGAGAAAAACTCATCCTCTTTAAACATAATAGACAGTATTATTTCATCATGAATGAGACTTTGTTGTTGTAGTACTCAACTAATCACAAATCAGTAATTTATTATTACCCATTAAACTCTTCTAGATAAAATCTAAAAAGTTGGATTACCATTACTAGTGATTCTTTTAAAAGGGTTTCAGTCCCACTCCAATAAATATAACTCTTACCAATTCTCGCAATAAACTTTTGGTAAAAATGTCGGATAAGTTACAACTTGACCTCACATAGGCAATTGTTATGATTCCATCAACTATTAATTATCTGACATAATCATATCTTAGACTTATATGTCTAGGCTTTCCATTGTACACTTTATTGTACGCTCTAGATATAATAGCTTCACTATCACAATGTAGAAAAATAGCAGGCATAGATTATGGCCATAACTTTATATTTAACAACATATTCCTAAGTCATTATGCTTCTTTTCCTGCTGCTACTAATACTATAAATTTTGATTCCATTGCGGAATGAGAAATACATGTCTGTTTCTTTAATGTCCAAAAAATAGTACCCACACCAAGGATAAATATCCAACCAGTCGTAGATTATTGTCACTTGTCCTAGTAATCCAACTAACATCTAAGTATTCTTCTAATATAGCTGGAAACTTTGAATAAAGAGTCATAAGTAGATAGTTTTTTTTTTTAAAATATCTAAAGAGAGACCAATCACTTTCCAATGATTTATATTAAGGCAACTAGTGTATGTAGAAAATTTGCACGTTGCAAAAGCAATATCTGGTCTATTACAATGATAACATACATCAATATCTGGTCTATTACAATGATAACATACATCATGCTACTAATTGCACTAGCATACTCAAGTTGTGTTATTGTCTTTCTAGAATTCTTACCTAATTTGACACTAGAGTCATATGGTGTATTTGCTTCTTTTATTTATAAATATTTGAATTTAAGAACACTTTCTCAATATAATGAGACTAACATAATGCATAACTGTCACTATGTTTTTCCACTTTAGTTCCCAAAATAGTATCTGCTTCATTGAGATCTTTTATTTTGAAATTTGAAGTCAAATATTTCTTGATTTCACATATATCTTTCATATTAGTACTGAAAATTAGCATATCATCAACATAAAGACAAACAATAACACTATAGGCTTTAGTGAATTTTGAATAAATACACTTGTCAGTACTATTGTATTTGAAACCTTTAGATAAGATAACATAATCAAATTTTTCATGCCATTATTTTGGTGCTTGTTTTAATTCATATAATGATTTGACTAATTTACATACTTTCTTTTTATTTTCGGGCAGAATAAACCGTTCAGGTTATTCCATATATACTTCCTGATCAAGATCATCATTTAAGAAAGTAATTTTTACATCCATTTGATGCACATATAAATCATATAACAGTGCAAGAGCTATAAGTACAAAAATAGATATGGTCCTTGCCACTAGAGTATATGTATCAAAATAGTTTATCCCTTACTTTTGACTAAAACCTTTTGCAACTAACCTTGTTTTAAATGTTTGGACTGAACCATCAGAATTAAATTTCATTCTTAATACTCATTTGTTACCAATAGCCTTTGAATTTGGAGGTAGACCTATTAGTACCTAAGTATTATTAGATAATATTGAACCTATTTAATCATTTATAGCTTCCTTCCAAAAAAATATGCATGTCTAGAAGATATAGTTTCATCAAAACTTTTTGGATCATCCTCCATATTAATAACAATAAATATTTTTTTTAAGGACCATGTTTAAGTCTCTTTCTATAAGGAAGACTACAGCAAGAGATAAAATAAAATCAGAACCAAAACTCTTTTCTTTTCTAACTCCCTGACTCTTTCTTTGTTGTTCTAGCAAATCTATTGACATTTTCTTATTCATATTAGGAGAGATAATCAAATCAGAGTTAGAACCTTGTATTTGACTCGGTTCTCAAACATATTCAAAATCATCATTAAATTTATTTTCAATAAATTCAACATATCTTGATTCTACTATAACATTAGAACTTAAGTATAATATTCCATATACTTTCGAATTTTCAGTATAACTAACAAGCACACATTTTATTATTCTTGGTCCTAATTTAGTCATTTTTAAATTTGGAATTCTGTAAAATGCTTGACACCTCCACACTTTAAGATAATCTAGATTTGGTCTTCTTCTATTTTAGAGTTCATATGGTGACACTTGTAGTTTTCTAGATGGTATTCTATTATGCACATGGAAAGCGGTAAATAATGCCTCTCCCCACAAATTGAAAGACAACTTTGTACTTAAAATCATAAAAGTAACCATATCTACAAGAGTCCAATTTTTTTGTTCAGCCAAACCATTTTATTGTGGTGTGTAAGGTGTGGTCATTTAGTGTATAATTTCATATTCTTCGTAGTAATTAGAAAATTCACATGAGAGATATTCTCCACCTCTATCGATTCTAAGAATTTTTATCTTATTTTCTTTTTTATTTTCTACTTCTAATTTATAGCGAATGAACATGTTATAAGGCTCATCTTTATTATTTAATAAATACACAATATTATATCTAGAAAAATCATCTATAAACGTAATAAAATATCTCCTACCTCCTCTAGTCAAAATACCATTTAATTCACACATATCAAAATGTATAAGTTCTTAAATTTGTAAATTTCTATTAGTAGTAGGAAATGGTTTTTTAGTCATTTTGGCTTGAACAAAAATTTCACACTTTGTACCATCAACATTCTTATAAGAAATCAAACCATACTTAGACATATGTTTCATATATTTAAAATTTAAATATGTTAAACAACCATGTCATAAAAAAATGACTCAACAATATAATAAGAATGTGTAACATCTTTATTCATAATACTGAGTTTAAACATCTCATCATAAGAATATCCCTTTCCAACAAATACCACATTCTTAGAGAAAATTAATTTATCAGACTCAATGACAGCTTTTATACCATTTTTATATAACAAGTTGGCAAATAAAATATTCTTCTTAATTTTTGGAACATGAAGAACATTAGTTAAAATTAATTTCTTCTTAGAAATAAGTTACATCTCTATATTTCTTCTTTCATGAACTTGGATAGCACTGTGATTTTCAACAAGAACTTATTGACCATCAGTAGCCATGACAAAATTCTTTAATTGTGCTTTATCATTGCATACATGCACAGTAGTAGCACCAAAGTCAAACCCTCAATCAAATGAATTTATAGTAGAAGTGATATGCACTTTAGTTATCTTACCAATTTGCATTTATGTCACCATTGCAATGATATCCTCAACTGCATGTAATGTTCGGACAACTATCATTTTCTTTCTTCTTATTTTTTAAGAATCTACTCTCACAAATGTAATGATCATTCCTTCCACAGTTAAAGTATTGCTTATTTTTCTTCTTTTTGTTGGTTGAGAAACTCTTCTTGAAGGTGTTTCCCTTCTTTAGCTTAAGAAAGTTCCGTTTTCTATCATCTCCCTTTTGAACATTGTTAACATTTACTTTAAAATAAAAATGGCTATCATCACAAATTCTACTATTCTCTTATGTTCGTAGATGTTTTCTAATTTGTTCTAAAGTGAGTTCTTCTATCATACGCAAAAGCTTCTTTCTGTAGTTATTCTAACTTGGTGGGAGTTTTGTAATAATTGTTCCCATTTGGAAAGACTCAAGAATATTAATTAACAGATTACGAAGTTTGTTAACCAAGACTTGCAACTCATGCACTTGATCTAACATAGACAAATTATCAACCATTTTGAATTCAATGTACTTCAAAATTATGAATTTATCAATATCCAATTTTTCTATCTTATACTTTACTTCCAAGGAATTCTAGATTTTTATAGGACATTTCATAGCAGTAAAAAGATCATATAAACAATCAGATAGAGTATTGAGAATCTAACCTCTGCAGATAAGTTCATCCTCTTCACATTTCTTCCTCTCTACTTTAACTGTTTCAGAATTTTCAAGAGTTGGCGTAGAAATTGCCTCTAAACTTAGATCCAGAACGTAAACAATTTTCAGTGTAGTGAGAAGAAACTTCATCTTCTCTTGCCAATGTGTGAAATTGGTTCCATCAAATCTATCCAATTTTATAAAAATCTTGATTCATGATTATAAAAGCAGTTGTATCAAACCCTCTTTTTATTGCAAATATCATCTTAAACTTGTTGTGAAAATTGGAGTTGAGAAATTTGTAGGCTTGAAGCATATGAAAATACTGTATTTTAGAAGATATTTGGCCCCACTCAATTAGAGTTTGCTAATATATTTCTAACAAATCGTCTGCATGATACAACAAAGCCTAAACTCTACAAATAACAATTTTGGAGAGTTTCTTGTGTTTCTATGGTAAAATCTGAAACAGGGCAACAAAGAAGAAGAAAAAAAAGAAAAAGAAAAATTGATCACACCTCACGTTTGTGCAGATCCAATATAAATAGATATGAAGAGGCGCATGTGAAAAATCGCATCCTTTTATAATATAACCGCTTGAAATTTCAAATGAAACAGATGGTTAGAAAAACAAATGCAACGAATCAGCAATCCAGACAATCTCACTCGATCTAGGTGTTGAGTGAGTATTGAGCGAAATTTTTTCTCAAATTTCACTCGAGTCAAGTGTTGAGCGAGTATTGAGCGAGATCACTACCTGGACTTCCCTCAAGCGACACATCGAGCGATAGTCGAGCGAGATTACTGCATACACTCTACTTAAACTTTTTCACAAGTTCTCTTTCTTCAACACAAACATATATTACAACCTATTCCAACAAAAACTGATCTTGATGATTATAGCTAGCCTAAGCTTGTTAAATGTTGCATTAAGAGAGATTTTCATTACACTATAGAAGGGCCCTTGAGTATAGAGATAAAATAAAACCTTCTCAACTCAAAACTTTTCACTATAATAAAAAAAAAAGTATTTTTGGCAATACCAAGTCGTCATAAAAAGTCTCCTTTTTGCCTCAAATAGTTATTTCCCTCTTATTTCCGTCGCCGGTAAGGCATCGCAATAGTTGAGTCTGAAAACATTTTCTGGCGCAATTTTAAAAAGCAAGAAAAATGCAAGAACATAACACTTTTTGAGACGATCAAAAATCGCCACAAAAGTAATTAAAAGTGCCGTAAATAACTCTTACATAGTAAACAAATGAAATTGATCTTTTGTGGCGACTAATGTTTGCGGGAAATATATTTTTTTAGCCCTTTTTTTAATAAATGTTGTAATAATTGTACAAGTTAGCCTGCTTTCAACATCAACTTAATCCATGATATATCTAACCAATTATATTTCTTAATAAACATTACAATATTATGAATCATTGAAATATATATATAAAGGTTTTAAACATCATATATTAATAAAAAGAGCTCAAATTGAAATTTATGATAGTTTATTCTAAGTTAACATCCTACAATGTATGAAGATTTTTTTACAAGTGTTGAATATATGGTACTAGGGTTTCTTAAGCAAACTTTGATCATCCTCAGGAAGCTCTCTTCTTCATGATTTCAAAGCCGTCTTCTTCAACTCTTCTCAAAATTGGATGCCTTCTTCATTAACTTCAATTGCTACAAACATGTACATTTTTTTTAGTTTTCAAAGTCAACAACAATGTACATTCTTTAGTACATTAACTGAAATTTCATTTTGAATAATTTACCAATGAAAGTAAAGCACACCAAAAATGCAAGAATGAATATATAGGAGAAAAAAAAAAACACAAGTATAAAGAAAATGATAGATAAGAATACAAACACAAATGCACATGCACTAGAGTTATATGGAGATTGACCCTCAAACAACAAGATTTTTCTTGTTACATGAAAAATTATCACCTGGCTAATACAAGGAAGAGTTAAAGTTTTCAAATATTATATTAACATTATTCAAGAGGCTAACTTCATTATTCACTAATCCATAATATAAATTTACATTCAGGCCAAATAAATAACAATAGTATAATATACATCGTCAAAACTGGTTACGACAGAATATTTAGATACATAAAGTACATAGTTTCAAGCACTAAGAGATCTTATCTTTGTACATCTGTTAAACAGTTAATAAAATAACAAATCAGAAAGAGCCATGCATATGTTATACTGCAAAGCAAAAAGACCAAACCAGTCCTACACACAACGGATACTGGAAATTTACAAATGCGTTAATCATATCGAAAAACAAGAAACAAATTTAGTAATTATTTTGATAGGTAAGATTAAATATGATTAAAACAAAGTAAATAGGAAAAGCCAATGTACATAGGAAGTACATAAACAAAATAAATAAGGTGCTAAAAATGTATGCAAGAAAATTATCATTGTTAAAATTGGAAAAGACATTCCAAAGAGGACATGCTAACATCATTTATAAGTACCTGGAGACTTTTGTACATATTTAGACTGCAAAAATGCATCCCTAGGGAGAAAAAAAATTAAAGAGTTGGTTAGATTGGGGCTAAAGCATACCAAACATATTTATCATGTTGCTTAAGTTCTATTGACCTATTAAAAGAAGTTTCCCTGTCAAAAGTTTTATTGGCCATCAAAATAAGCATACTCTCAAAAGTAGAAACTCCTCACCATCTCATAATTCCTTAACTAATTACATTAGAGCTCAAACCTATGGCACAGGAGAGTACTACCTTATAAATAGGTAGTTTCATACTTTTGCTATATTTCAACCCAAACTTTTGCTCAGTAATAATATCCAAGTTATAGCACATAAAGAGGTAAGGTGTTGTAGTTGCACTGGAACTGTCCAACAAACCTACAGGATAATATCCTAAACAAGACGGACAACATTTAAATATTTGCCTATCCTAAAATCAGCCTTAGGTACATGAGCAAATGAGTCTTGATATAGAAGAATCATACCAAAATGCTCCTGTGATGATATCAACAAAGATAGTTTAGTTTAAGCACATATCTTCCATCCTAACAAAGAAAATAAAGGAAACAAAATATCTTTTCCTATGTATCCTTTGCGGTCTAGGAGCTTGTAACCACTAAATGCTTTCAGGTATTTAAACAGCTTGTCTAAGCCACTTCATTTTCTCAACTATTCTCTTTAAATTGAAGAATGGCAAAGAGAGAGAGAGAGAGAGCTATTAAAAAATAGAGACTAATTTTCAAGCCAATATGCGATTGGTCAATATTGAGCTGAAAAATCATCTCCAATACTCCAAATAAATGCCAAACTAGCCAAGGAAGAGGTTGCAATAATATAAGGAGTACCTTAGCCTTACTTATGTGAAAAGTCCGGTTATACTTGCATTATCTAATACTAAGGTTGCAATAACATGCTGCAGTTTTGTGCCAACTAGAAGATCAAGTTGCACACAAACATATAGAACCGGATTTTTAGGTTGGAGCCAGTCGCAGGTAACAAGACATGTACGTGATGAAATTCCCAGCTATGTAACAGATCTAAGATCAAATCTCAATTTAGAAAATGCATTCTTGAGATAGTTCTATCAACTAGATATTTAATATTAAGATGTAATAAGTTGACCATCTCTGTTAGTTTGTGAAAATACACCTATGATACTCCCTTGGAATCCACAACGTATTCAATTAGTTAATAAGTAATTGTGAAAGATACAAATGAAAAAGAAGAAAGAAAAATACAACTTACAGAAATAGGAACGATCGCTATCTAGAAATAAAGGTTAGACCTTGTATCAAGTATCAGAAACAAATGAATGTATGTTTAGAGAATTTGGAATGACAAGTATGGTAGATTGAACTACAATCTATAGATGGGATAGACAGGACGACAAGAAGTAAATCCTAGAAGCTATGTTGCTCATTAAGACTAGTGCAGAAGAACCACTCGAAAAGTAAGAAAACTAAATAAATGAATATTAAAGGACCAGAAGTATATTCACTTAAGCACAATTCAAAGTTTTCCTATATCTAACCAAAACAAACACGAAAGAACCATCTATGGCCTCATTTCCCATAATTTGTTGTACCTTTCACATTAAGCCGCATGAAAGTAATGATGAATCCCCATAGTGGGCCACTGTAGGAGATTAAATAAACAGGCAAAATTAGATGTCAATTATTTTTTTTATAAGTAAATGAAAACCATGTCTAATTATTAGATCATGTGGCGGATCCCCCAACTAGTGGCAACCAGCTTAAGTTTTTACTGCATACATTGAGTCCTATTAACCACCCCCTCTCCCTCTTTTAAAAGAAAAGAGAAACCAAATGAAAATTCAAAGATAGAATAATTTGGAGAAATCTCACCACAACTCTAACCGGTTGTGTGAGTCTGTATTTATATAAATTTCAATCAATTTACAAAAGGAAAGTTAGAGAGGAAAAATGCTATAAACATGCCTGCTGTTATGCAATGCTTAAATACAAGATTATGCCATAAAGATGGCAGCTATGATGCTAAAAATGAATTCACGATTGCTACTATAATTTTGCTGATTTGCTTGATTTGTCTTGTTGACTTTCTTCCAAGATTGTAGGGATCTGATCTTCCACGATTCTAGGAGCAGTATGAGCTTGTATTCTATCATCCCCCCTCAAATTGAGTATTGTTATGATGCACAACTTGTCACGTAAAACTTCTAAGGCAGGTCTTAGTTGAGCCTTTGTAAAAATGTCAACAATTTGAAGCTGAGTTGGAATATGTTTTGTGACAAGTAAACCAAGTGATACACGCTCTCAAATGTAATGATAGTCCACCTTAATATGCTTGCTATGTGTATGAAATACTGGATATAAAGTCATGAAAAATGAGCTCATGTTATCCCCAAATAATGTTGAAGTTTGAAGAAGGGGAATGTTAAGATTACGCAGGAGGAATGTAATACATGTTAATTCTAATGCAACTTGTGCAAGTGCTTTATATTCAGCTTTTGAACTCGATCTCGCCACTGTTGGTTGTTTTTTAACACACCATGAAATGAGGTTGCTTCCCAAGTAGGTACAGTACCCTGTTGTAGATCATCGTATTTGTTGGCATCCAGCCCAGTCTGAGTTTGAGAAGGCATAAAGCTGCAATGAATTGAAAGCTTGAATATGAAATCCCACGTTAATTGTACCTTTTACATACCTCAATATTCTTCTAACCATACTAGAATGTGCTTTTGTTGGAGTATGCATGAACTAGGAGACGTAGTTGACACTATAGGATAGATCCGGCCTTGTCAAGGTTAAGTACTATAGGGCTCCTACCAATGATCAATATGCATGTGAATTAGGATGCAAGGGTGAATTGATATATGGTTGTGTCTTTGTGCACATTGGGGTCTTGATAGGTTTGGACTCATGCATTCCATTTCTTTCTAGAATCTCCACAGCATACTTTGTTTGTTGGAGAAATAAGGCACTTGATACTTTCGAAACTTGTATGCCCAAGAAATAATGTAGTGGCCCGAGATCTTTCATTGCAAACTCATGATGGAGTTGATTTATAAACTCTTGAATGAGAGTTGAAGATGAACTTGTTAAGATAATATCATCAACATATAGTAATAGTGCTAATGTCCCTTAATCCGAATGATTGATAAATAAGCTTGGGTCAGCAGCATTACAACTAAAACCAATTTGTAATAGATGTGAGCTAAACCTATCAAACCAAGCCCTTAGGGCTTGTTTTAGCCCATAAATTGCCTTTTTTATATGACAAACTGAGTCTAAAAAATCACTATCTTTAAATCCGGGAGGTTGCTCCATGAATACTTCCTCATTAAGGGAGCCATGTAAAAAAACACTCTTTACATCAAGTTGCTTGATATCCTATTATTTAATTGTTGCAAGAGAGAATATTAACCAAATTGTGTCTAGCTTAACAATAGGTGAATTTGTTTCTTTAAAATTTTAACCCCCTGTGGCTGATGATAACCTTTGGCCACAAGCCTAGCTTTGAGGCATTCTAAGGTACCATCTTCTTTGATTTTAACCACGTAAACCCATCGTGATCCTACAACATTCATTGAGGATGTTCGAGGAACCAAATCCCATATTCTTTGCTGCTTTAATGCCTTAACTTCATCATGCATTGCTTGTTTCTAACCAAGATGTGTGAGAGCAATTTTAAGAGACCTTGGTTCCTTAGGTATAGATGTATAATCATGCAAGAGAGCTTACTTGGAATTTGGTTTTCGAATGCCTACATAGTTGAGTGTCACCATGGGATGAGATACCAGTTCTGATAGAGTTGTGTTCTCTACTGTAATTGGACGTGAATCATGCTGCTCTATAGAATGAACATTTGGAGATAGTGACGCAGGAAAGCTGTTCTATGAAGCTGAGATACCATCAGTTTGGCATGTAAGATCTGCTATAGTGAGAGCTTTTTTTAGAGGAGCATGTGGAGTAGGATGGAGTTTAGTTTCTTGTGAGTCAGAGGACATAGTTGGGATTTCATGATCATTTGTCCATTGATCAAATTTATAAAAAAATTGCTGTCTGTGGTTGATTATTTGAGGTTGTAAATAGAGTTGTGGTCTTGTATGGTAATAGGGACTCATCAAAAGTGACATGTCGTGAGATATATGTTCTGTTTGTTGAATGTGAGTAACATCTATAACTTTTGTGCCTGTCACTATAACCCATAAAAACACATGGTATAGATTTGTTATCAAACTTGTTTTTCTTAGAATCCTAGAGATAGGGAAAGTATCTCGAGCCAAAAACTCTCAAGTAAGAATAGTCAGGATGCTTCCCATACAATCTGAAAAGTGAAGAATCCCACTGCAATGTAGCTGTAGGAAATCTATTGAGAAGAAAAACAGCAGTTGTGAAGGCTTTAACCCAAAACTTCTTAGGGATATTTGCATGAATCAACATTGTAATACCTAATTCCCTCATTACTCGATGCATTCTCTCAACTTTTTCATTTTGCTCAGGTGTCTAAGGACATGATAGTTGATGAACTATTCCAGAGTTCTTGAGATGAAATCTGAATTTGTAATTTTCAAATTCTCCTCCCCCATCAATTTGAATCACTTTAAATTGCCCATTAAATTGTCTTTTGACATATATTTCAAAGAGTAAAAATTGTTCCACAAAATCTGATTGGTTTTTTAATGGAATTAACTAAACAAATTTTGTGAAGTCATCAACTATTGCATCATAGAATCTAAAGTTGTGCATAGATAAAATAAGAGCTAGTCCCTATAGATCAATATGAATATTTTCAAAAGGAACATTGGTTTTTGATTCAGACAATGTAAAAGGTAACTTGGATAATTTTCCTAATTGACAACTTTCACATAGAGAGTTGTCTTTATTGCTTGCAGTCTTTATTAATTCCTTCTTGCAAAGATGTGCAATTGCAGCCGCCTGTGGGTGTCCAAGCTTCTGGTGCTAGACTTGATTTGAGACTGTTCTAAATATTGTTAAAAATAAGGCAACTGGAGGTGCACGAACTGAGTAGATATTACCCAGTTTGTTCCCCTTCAATATCACCCACTACGTCAGCTTGTCCTTAATCAAAAGTCATTATCAGTAAATTCACAAATAACTGAATAATCTGATGTGAGTTGTCCTATAGATAGAAGGCTTCTTTCTAACTCAGGAACAAGAAAAACATCTCTTAAGATAAGAGAGGAGGAACCATAACCAATAATAGCTTCACCGATGTGAGTGACTTTTAAACACTGCCCATTTCCTAACATAACATGATCATGCCCATTATAAGATTGAATATTGTGAAGATTACCTTTAGTTGTGGTCATGTGCGCAGAGGCACCAGTGTCGGAGGTCCACTCCTCGTGGTGTGTTTCAAGATCAATCTGTAGAACAGTGAAAGCTTGTGGTAGATTGTCTGGTTGCATAGAGTGATTAAATTGATACCAACAGCGAATGGCAAGATGTCCCTTTTTTCCACAGATCTGACAGGTCATGTCATGGTTGTTCTAAGAAGATGATGCTAGGGAAGAACCCTGTTTAACATTCTTAGGTGGCTGATTTGCATGTGCAAAGCCCCTGCCTTTTGAAGAGAACTGATTGGAGGGCTTTGAATTTTTGAAGTTCTTTTGATCATGTTTGTCTGCATAGAATGTCGTGTATTGGGAAGTGTTTGGAGTGTGGAGATTGAGGCGTGTTTCATAGCTTTGTAGTAAGGGAACTATCTCATTATAGGAGGGCATTGGTGGTTTTTACATTGAGGTGATGAATGGTTCAACTTAGCACCAAGTCCTGTAAGCAGTGAAAACACTTTATTTTGATCAGTAACATTATGTCTTATAGTAGCAAGACTGTCACATACCTCTTTGAATTTGTGAACATATTCATTGAGAGGAACTTCATGAGTCTTATTCATGTAAGTCAATTGCTGATTGAGTTAAAATTGGTGCTCTTGGGAAGACTGAGCATAGGCTTCCTTGAGAGCTGTCCATACCTGTGCAGAAGTGTCAAGCCCAATAACATGACTGAGTGCTTCCTTAGCCAATGTGCCAATGATCCATCCTCGCAGCAATCAATCAACTATTTTCCACTTTTTGAACTCAGGATTAACAAATGGTTCAAATCCATTGACTACTGGAAATACAGCAATTGGGCATTGGCTTTCTCCAATGAGAAAGTCAGTAAGTGCTTAACTCTCAGCAAGAGCAAGAACATATTATCTCCAGAGTGAATAATTTTCTGGTTTGAGACGTAATGTAACAAATTTGTTACTTACATTAAACGAAGCGAAAGTCATTGTATTTCTCTGATGCCAAATGGAAAATTCAAAGATAGAGTAATTTGGAGAAATCTCATCACACCTCTGACAGGTTGTGTGAGTGTGTATTTATATAACTTTCAATCAAAAAGGAAAGTTACAAAGGAAAAATGCTATAAGCATGTCTAATGTTATGCAAGGCTTAAATATAAGATTATGCCATAAAGATGGCAGCTATGATGCTAAAAATGAATTCACGATTACTGCTATAATTTTGCTGATTTGCTTGATCTGTCTTATTGACTTTCTTCCATGATTGCAAGGGTTTAATCTTCCATGATTCTATGAGCAATATGACCTTGTATTCTATCAAAACCAACCAACCAATCAGACTTTACAACAAAAATGGAACTTCGTTTCTGTGAAAGAATATCATGTTGGAAAACTTCTATAAACAAAAATAACAGATCTTGTATTTCCTTGTTTCCAACATAGCTGCTCACCAACACACAAATAAGAGATTTTTTAAACAAAAATGACAATAAAATATGGTTGTTATAGAGGTTTTTTTTTCTTCACTTTGCATTTTGGCTCTAACTTTTAAAGAATTTATTGAAATGTATTGTTAGTTACTTTTGCAAATTCTGCTAGTGTTCGAAATATATTAACCAATTCTAGTTAAGTCGTTCTGCTTGTGGCATATAATCTACCTGCAAAGCAAGTATTGCACATGTGACATATTCCACATGGTTTTCTTTTTTCCTTGTCATTTTTGTTTCATCTATGATTCTTTAATATACATTAAATTGCCAAATTCCTAGAACTTTTTTCTACAATTTTTGCTAGGAAGGAGACAAAAAAATTACATCTCGTTAAAAAGGAGCACAAGACAAGATAAAGATAACTAAAAGCAAAATGAGAAGTTACTGAAACCAAACAAAGGATTAGACATGTGAAACGATTTTCATAATTAGAGTAAAGACTTTCAAGTTAATTGTTTATTTTTGTCTCATTTATTTTTAAATTTTTATCAAGTCAAAAGCCATATTGTCTAAGCCGAAAGTAGCTCTTTGCCTTCGTTAGATCTCCAAATAAATAGAACTAATGAGAAAAATAGAGGAAAATAGGAAAAATTACGTGAACGGAATCATTGAGCAAATACCTCAATGCAAACGACAACAACGACAACTACTACAGTGGCCTCGAGAGGAGGTAACATAGATAAACAATAGATGAATGGAGACAAAGAGATGAATGGAGAGACTCACCAACGACAAAAGGAGATGAGATGCCAATGGGCTAAACTGAAGGCGTCGATGATAGTACATAGCCAAAAAAAAAAGTTGTAACTTTTTTGTGGCAGTTCAGAGTCAAAATTTGGCAAAAAATTGCTATAATAAATGTCTATTATGGAAAATATATTAACAGCTCAAAAAATCACCTAAACAAGTTTTTTATTTTTGACATCTTTTTACTTTATATAGATGATTTTCGGGTAAACGGTTAAAATTATTATTTTTAGTCATTTTTTTGCTCACAGAAAATAATAAGAGTCACAAAATCTCTATTTCTAGCAAGATTTATTATTATTTAAAAAATATTTTATCTCATTTTATCTCCTTTCATCATTTCATTATTGTAATGTATTCTATAATGCGATTAAAAAGATGTTGCTCTGGCACGAGGGATCGATCAGGACTCCAAACAAAACAAAAGGAAGTCTAAAACGAAATAAAGAAGCTAGGCTGGCATTGTATAGGTGATGACCTGGAAAACATTTTCCTTCCAAATTAATAATGTAGTATGAATCTTGTTTGTGGCTTTTTCACTTTCGATCCGACGCACAACATACAGTGTGGTACTACGTCTACAACTCTAGCCTCTAGTGTCATAAAAGGGTGAAAGAGATAGACGGGGGACCCGTTCCTTTAGTTCAATCTCAATCCGGGCAGCAATTTGCAACTTTGGTTCTTTGCAGCTTTCATATAAGATAAAGATAGGGCATGGCCGGGGGAACGTACTTAGAATGGTTCTCCTTTTTTAACGAAAAAAAAAGAGTAAGGATAGTTTGCCTTCGAAGATAAGATAAGTTTGTCTTAATTTATTTTAAATTTATTATTATATTTTTATATAAAATATAATTTTTAATATAATTTTTCAAATTTTAAAACAAAATTTTTAATTCTCAAATTAATTTTTTTTTAATTTTAAAATAATAATAATATTAAAAAATAAATTCAATTAAATTCATCTTATCTTATTTTTGTCTAAACATAGGGAAATGATAATAACCAGCTGATTCTCCTTTCCTGATCATGACCCTTCACAATAACTATCATAATTTTGCTACTGTCTAAAACAATTATTGATGTTTTGAAATTATTTTCGCTTGTCCAAAATAATTTGTTTTTTGGTTTTTAAATATTGCTTTATATTTTAGGTGTGACTGCTAGTTGCTGAAAAGGTGTGATCGATTAGTCATTGTAAATGAATTAGTGAACCAGCTTCGATTCCTAATGACCCTATACATATATATATATATATATATATATTAAAAATGATTGGGAGTATCCACACTCATCACACACACTCTCACATAAGCAGTACACGTGTACTGTTCATGTAAGAGTGGGTGTGATGAGTGTGGATGCTCTTTAACATTATTCTATATATATATAGAGAGAGAGATTCATTATTTGTGTCCGCTTGTTTGGATCTTATATATTATGTACGAATCTTTTTTTGTCTGGTAGAACTATTTTTACTTGGCATGCATCAATATTCTATTATAATTATAATTGCATATGATCTGTATCCTATTATAATTGTCCAACTCTGTATTCATCACAAGCCTTAATCCTGATCCTATCTTCTTGTCTTCTTCCTAATTATATGTTTGAGTACTTTTGGTTCTATTAATGAGTTCTCATACAACTCAATCTCTTCTATATGACAAGATGAGCTTAATCATGAGATCAACCTCCAAATCTTGAATCTACGTACTTCATCTCCAAGTACTCAAGTTTCGAGAAGAGATCATGCAAGCATGCATGACGTCAAATGTTTGATTCGTTACAAAAATGTTACTTTTTCTTTTCTATTTTCACATCCAATATTTGGATGTAATTAGTTGGATTTATTGGATGTTCTCTTGTTTTTCACTACGTGACCGTACGTGTCTTTTAACTAATGGATTTAATTTCAAGAAAAATTGGACTTGAGTTAGATCCTGACTTTTATTCTATGCGTTTCTCTAATAAACTAATAAATACTATTAACGAAGAAAGAGGGAGAGGGTGGTGAGCCTTTAAAAAAAAAAAAAAAACCATTACATATGCTATATAAAGTAGCACAACTGCACGAGTTGAAAATGAGAAATGAACAAATTTTATTGGCAGCTTATGAAGTAGGACAATCATGCTCCACATTGAAAAAACCCATTGAGACTAGGGATAACGAATGTGTAATTTTTTTTCAAATATTTTTAAAATTTTTTGAATATTTTTTAAAAATTAATTATGAATTCATTAAAAATATTTTGTTAATTATTAAATTAAAAAATAATCACCTTTGATGAATTTTCTCAATAGGACTAATTTTATCCTATTGGGAAAACAGGTATCCCTCAAGAAAAGAAAAGAAGTAACCCTCAAAATTTGTTTGAGAAGAATTTTCTCAAAATTTGCCAAATTGATGTCTTTTTTTTTTAAGAAAACCAAAATTCTCTCCCCTCAAAACATACAAAATACTGTACGTGTAGCCGTTGTGGGGAAAATGAGTGGAGATGGCGAAATCTGAGAAAGATAATGATAAGTATAAGTATAACTGATCCAGTTCGATTCAGTTTTGGCCAAAATATATAACCGAACCGATACCACCGGTTTTGCAAAATGAAAAATTGGTTACGCCTCGATTATCTTCTAAAATTGGTAGTATCGATTTTACTGGTTCCGGTCCGGTTTTTCGATTCTAATAAATTGTAAATTTTTAAAAATAAATCTATATTTTTATTTAAAAAAATCTGGTTTAAAATTTATTTTTTTTATCACAAAAATCTATTAGATTAACAAAAAACTATTATATAAAAAAATCTGTAATATAAAACCTGTTATAAAATAAAAATTGTTATATAAAAAAAATTGTTATATAAAAAACTTCTTTAATTTCATGTTTTAAATTAAACTTTTATTTTATAAATATTATAGTATTATTTATATATAATTATGTTATTATGTATTATATATGAATATATATAAAATGTAAAAACATATTATATATAATATTAAAAAAATAATTTAAAATATATAATTACTAGGACCGGTCTGATTTAGTCTGGTCCAATTTTAAAATGAAAGGAACCAGAACCGAAACCGAAACTGGCACCAAAATCGAAACCGAATCTTATTGATTTTGTATTTTTAAAACCCAATTCCAGATTAAACCTATTTGAACCAGTTTATCAGTTTACCGATTTTTTCTACACCCCTAATAATAGGTTTATATTTTATTTATTATCACTTTATCACTTATTGTGTATTTTTTTTCTTTTAAGAATATTTTTAACATCCTTAATCATTAAGAAAAAAAATTAAAAAATATATAATTTCACTAATAATCATTTTCTTAACCATTAAGTAAAATAAAATTTTAAAAAACAAATTAGTTTTAAAAAATAACATAAATAAAATAATCATTTTCTGAGTTAGTGTTATGGCAATTCTACCTTGTATATCACCCTGAACTGATAGATCCATCCATAATTATCTACCTTAAAGAACAGCAAAAATAAAAACTTGACTTTGAAAAGGTTCTTAAATTTTAAAAGAGGGAAATGCTTGGGAATTTGGAATGATGCATGCCCTTTAATTTATGAATTGGAGTAAGAGAATTATTTTATTCATAAAAATATTTTGTAGAAAAATCACAAATTAATGTAATTTAATTTGATTTGTTAGATTATAAAACTCTTTACACTATAAACAGATCATACAAATTACATTTATTGAAATAAGCTTATAAATTTAGTTTTATAATATTCCAACGCGAATGTAACAGTCCTCTTGGAATTATTATTCTAATAAAAAAAAAACTGAAGTAATTGTAGTGAGGTTAGCGATAAGAAATTAAAATAAAAGTAATGATATGTATATAATTGTTTTTACAGTCTGTTATACAATTATAATTTAAATTGGGTATATTTTTATAAAATCATGTTATTATTTTAGAACATATTTTTTTATTTAAAATAATATTATGTAAAAAAAAAAATCGTAAAATTCAATCATACCAACAAAGGCGGCAGTTTTAAGTACAAACATCATCAATGTACGTCCATCACGTGTCCGTATTTAGTACAAACGAGAAGGGTCGTCAGTCCTATTATTTGTCTAAAAAATTTTATATATATATATATAAATAGTGACGTGTACACGTTCTGGCATTTCGTGGTCGGTGATTCTGACTGAGATGCGCGAGTGGTGTCAACGTGTCGTACGAACGAAACGAGCCGAATACCGTAGTCGAGCACCTGATCCCTTGCCCTTTGCCTTGCCATACCGAGTGGAAGAAGAGAAGACTCTGTTTCCCACGTCAGCCCGCGCTTATTATTATTATTATTATTGAAAAAGGTTTGGCTGCTGCTTCGGCGAATGTGAGAACGGCAAACTTCCTGGTAGAACTGCGGTTATCAAAATGCCCTCTATCTTTCCATTATTTACGAAAATGCGATTTTGACTTTTTTTAAGTTAATAGTAAACGAAACCGTGTCTCCAGCAGGCACATGGTTTCGCTGTCCCGAGGGTTTGTACTTTGTACACTGCTACAGTTCTTCCACAACTACAATAATACTGACTTCAACTAGATCCCAAGATTCTCACACATTCTATTTTTCCTTTTATTTTTTATTTTTTTCCCTTCTCCCATTTTAAATGAGTTATTATTTCCCGACCATTAATTAAAAAATAATACCATTCATCATATTTGTTATCATCCTTTCATAATATTATAATGCCAACATATCATTTAATTTCTTATCAATAAAATAATGAGAGAATAATAAATAAGTTTTTTTCATAATTAAAGTATCTACATAATAAGTACTATTTTGAGAGATGGAATTAAGAAGATCATTCTGCAACTTAAAGAATTTTGGACAATATATTATTTCTCTTAATTTTGTTGTATGACATGATGCATGCGGCATCCATTAGGTAAAATATGGCCGGTTTAGTGTGATTAGTTGGGCAAACCTTGTTGACTTCATGAATTCTAAAATGATCAGGTCGGTTTAATACTTTTGGAACTTGGAAAACTAATACTACTAAGATTTGAATTGCAAGATGTTTGTTGATGTCATATTATTCTGCTGGCCTGGGCAACATCGTATCTCAACCACTCTATCATTTACTTGTGTGCACAAAAATGAGAAGGGTGGCCGGAGGAACAATGCCAAAACCAGCATATTTGAGAGATGAGAGTTCTAGTACGATAGAAAGTAAGAGATTAAGAGATTCGATCCCTTTACAAGGTTTGGGGGGGTTTATTTATAGAATTACCTGACCGACCCCTTTAAGAAAAATAGTTTCCATCGTTGTCGGTGACCGGCAGCGACATCGCTTATGCTATCGGGATTGCCTCCCTCCAGCGATCTCAGCTTTACGACGATGACCTCCGACGACCTCCCACCTTCCCCCCATAGCCTTAAATCCGAAATGGGTCCTAACTCTATGGTATGGGCAGTGTCGCTCACGGTGGTCGACAGAGGCGTGGGCTGGACTGAGGCCAAAGCCTCCATACCCATCACAGAAAATCATTTTTATTTTATTTTTATTGTGTTTTCTAAATTTTATTTTTTTATTGTATTTTTTAAAATTTTTTATTATATTTTTATTAGGGATCTGTTTTTAACATTAGGGGCAGCCGGACCGACCTCCAGCTTTACCCTTTATTTATACTTGTGAGAAGATCTTCTAATAAAATGATTGAGGATATCGTCCGTACTCCAGGCTGATTTCGTCATTTCATGTCGTGCTTTCCTAATCAAGCATTAAATGCAGCAAAACCTTTATTTAATGCATCATGGCTTCTCTTACACGATCGTACTACTTAGGGCTATTTTGTTGTTGGCACTCGAATGTCTAAGTACATTTGTGCAAATCGAATTTGTACATCTGTTGATTCTCATGCCTTGTATGTACTTGGCATTCCCAACAAGCCCTTCATGCTAGCCTTCGGGTAGTGGTCTGAGTTTCGAGCTCTAGGACTTTATTAATGATTTTGAGCCAAACATATTAGGTCCAAGAGGCTCGGGGTTAGGGGTGGAACTAAGTGTAAAACCACCCCCCCAAAAAAAATTTTAAAAAAAAATTTAATTTAGTATATAAAAATATATAATATCTTTTATATAATTAACATTATCCTCCCAATTAATCAAAAAAGAAAAAAAAATTGCTCTCCCCAAATACCCAGGCTACTAAAACTTTTGAGATGTAATAGATGAATTTTATTGCATGAAAAATTATTGTCGAGTTTAATTTTAAGAGAAAATATTAAATTGATATTTTCTTTTCTTTTGTTTTTGTATTTTTTTTTTTAAAAAACACATGTTGTATTTAATTGTACAGAATAATGAATTGAAAATACATCTATTTTAGATATTGGTATACTTCAAATATTTCCTTTTGACCATATATATTATTTATCAATCTTGTCTGCTCACCTAAACTCTGGACTTCTTAATATTTGGGGTGCAATGAGTACTTGAGTTTAATTTGAGCGTAAGAACGTTTCAAAAAGATGGAGCTAGCGTATGTACGACTGATCTTCTAACTTCATGACTAATTAATAGATCTTAAGATTGTCAGAAAAGACTGAAAAGTCTCATGATCATGTTTCATTAGTAAAACGCTCACGAAAGTAATTATTAATTTTTATTAATTTACAATCTTATGGATCAATCATCTATTAAATTATATACGTCATTAAATGCACTAATCAAATTATTCACGTGCGTCAAATGAAATTTAGCCTATTGCTTAAAACTATGGTTGATTGGTCCAACAGAGAAATTTGAAGTTCAACAAAAAACTCTTTACTTTTATAAGCACGCGTAGTTTTTTTAGTTGAGTCGGGGCTTTGCACATGTGATATTTAATGTTATTTGCATAAATAAGAACTAATACCAATATCATGTTTTAATAAATTTAAAATTTATAAGATCATTATGAAAAATCATAAAAATTTACATTAGAAATTAAGCTTCATCACAATAAAAGGCATCATGAATCTAATAAATAAAAAAAAATTGATAAAAAAAGCTTTTTTCTTGATGCATGCGGCATTCCTATCAACTAAATTAAACTTTGATGGTATTTTTCATTGCCATTGGCAATTCATGTTTAGAAGGAGTCTCACCATTTGGATAAGAAGAAAAAAAGTCATTTTTTAATTCTTAGGATTTGTATTAGGGTATGACATTTGAGATCAATTGTTCTCGGATTATTCTATTATTATTTATATCAATTTACTATTATATATAAATAATTTATTATTATTCACAAATTATTTTATTCTATTCACATATAATTTAAAATATTCTTAACATAAAAATAAAATCTTAGTTTATCTTTATTTTTTTTCTTAGAAGGATTAGTTGATCTTTGTTGTTATATAAAAGAGCAATGTTAGGATTTCGATTTAGAATTTCTATCCGTTCTCGATTTTACTTTTTTTAAAGTATTTTTTCACGTGATTTTTATATAAGTATGTTTAAATAATGTTGTGTTTTTTTATATTTTTAAAAAATATTTTAAGATATTAAAAAAATTATGTAAATAAGAAAACTAAAAATATAAGACAAAATGGATAACTAATAAGGATCCCAAAATGAGATTCCGTAACATTTTTTTTTATATAAAATAAAGTCCATTAATGGAATAGAAAATGTTAATTTTACCGTTGCCTTTCATTCCAATGGATCCCATTTTGAGTTTTTTTTTTTTATATAATTTTTAAGTAAATATTTTTAAATAATGTTGTAATTTTAAATATTTTTTAAAAAAATTTAAGATGTGAACAAAATTATGTAATAAAAAAACTTAAAAATTATGTTAAAAAACTAAAAAGAAGAAGGATTTCCATCGAGATCCAAATTAGTGGGATGATTGATGAATAGCACTTCCCTAATGCAATTGAGAAACAAAGCGGTGGAGGCTAACTGCCCCGGGAAGGTTCCTTGTTTTGTGTTCGAAAGTCTACAAACTACAGTGGTCAACCTTACAGGGCACGAGAATATTCTGCCATATTAAGGCAACCGCAGTTTGTGAATAAAATTAATAAATAAAAAAAGTTCACTCGCTTACAACATGGCTATAAAATTTAAGAAAAATTAAAAGCCTCATCATCTTCTGAGGTGGCAATATTGTCATTAGAAGAACAACGGAGGGCACTTGTTATGCTGATGTTTCCATATTATCTATAATCCTTCTATAAACTCTCCAGATGCATTATTAATACTACACGAGGGGACAGAGCTGCTCATTTTGTGGTGCTGACTGACTGATCTGTATAGACAAAGCAAGAGGCTCGGCCGAGAGTTTGGGATTAATATCTAAGGTATGGATGGTGGCTAAATACTCGTTGATTTGTGATTAATATCTGATATTGGTGTTGGTTTTGGTGTGGGTTTTTGGGTTATTTTTTAAGTATTTCGATTGGTTGGCTACAGATTTTTCTGGGTCCTTTTTGGGTCTTTGTGGGCGTGGGTTAATGTTGTTACTTGTTTCCGACTTTGAATTGATTTTGTTTGTTAGTTTTTATTGATATTTCGTGATTTGGGTGTGTGGATTTGTATTTGAATTTGTAAAGATGGATTTTTTTTTTTTTTCTGGTTTTCTCTTTGTTTGAATATCTAATTTGCGTTTTTTCTCATCCTTATTTGTTTTCATATGTTGTAATATTGGTGGAAATTTTGATGAAAAGAATTTAGTTCCTTTATTGAAAATTCTGTGGTGGCTAATCTTACATATTATCATGGAATTCTAGGCTGTGTAAAAAGCATGCTTGCTCTTAGAGGAGGTATTGATCGATTTGAGATTGTTATATGTTTCTTAGCGAAAAATTGAAACTTTTTGGTTCGCAAATGAGGTGGATCTAGCAATGGACTCATTTTGTTTGACTCCAATAACAGAAATTCCAATTTCTTTTCAAACTTGATAACTTCTGAACTTGGAGATGGAAGTATGGTCCATAATTTTTCCTAGATGTTATATCTGATTTTCGTTCTTTGTCGTCCAAGGTCGTTTTTCTCCTTTCTGTTCTTTTTCAGTATTTCCCCAATGTTAAGGTTACTTTTATGTTGAAAGTAAAAGGCGTGTTTTTCATGGGATGGAGAATAGACATATATAGAGATTTTAATGGTGAAATTTTATTCTTTTACATTGAACTCACTGACATATAGGCAATCACCGAGTTATATTTCATTTATGCTCATCTGATAGTTAGGTTAATGGAGTAGAATTAATCAGTGTTGTCATATTCTCTTGTTTTGTTCTCAACTTACAAAGTTACTGAGATAGTAGTAAAACATTTAGGTTTTAGGTCTTGTTTATGTGTGATCAAGTGAATTGAGTTGCGTGTTGGATCTGCACAAATTTCTATTTAGTACCTTTTGTAAATATGTTGGGAACTAGTTACTGAGGTTTGAAGGTGTAAGGCATATTTTAAGTTATCACAGTTGTAGATTGTGGCTTAGTTGTGGGAGATTTCTATGGAGCACCTGTTACCCTTTATCTTCTGATCCATAAGTTCTATAATATTCTGTTAAGTAGGTGTCAGAAACTGTCTCGTGCATAATCTTCTTTGGAGAGATGTTCCACATAATAAATGCATTTTCTACCCTTTTTCTTCAGTTTGGGTTATCGATTATTAATTTTCTGCCCATTCTAGTGACAGTCTTATCTCTACACCTGCTAAGTCAATCTCAATTGTATTTATCCTATTACCTATATTCATTGGCGCCTTCTTGCTCAAATGTTTAGTTGCTCTTACCAACTCCTAGCAATACTTGACTATTCAGCCACAAATCAAAAGAAGAGAAAAGAAACAAAGTGAAGCCTTTGAGGTGTAAGTTGTCATCGTATCTTTTTATGAAGATTGAAAGCAAAAGTGTCAAACAACCTACTACCAACCTGAGTTAATAACCATGATCTTGAAAGGTTACTTAAACTTCTAGGAAGGGGTTAGCCTGGAAATCATACATGATCATCAATGGGACTTAAAGTCTAGGGAGGGCTTGAACCAGTGCATATAGAGTCTGAGCAGGAAATGAGAGCCAAATGCTCATGGTGCAAGAGCATTTATTTATCTTGGCACTCAAATGGCCCAGTTGCAATGTATTCATTGCTGGCCCAGTTTCTGTTCAAGGTATAATTTCTTTAGAGAGGCTTTTGGCCATAAGAAGTCTAAGAACAAGCATAAGGCTGGAGGCAGAGGCAGTGGCGGTGACTCAGCTGCAGGGTCATAGAAACTGTATATCTCATACCTTCAATCACAACTCGGTGTTACAAATTTTCCTCCCTGCTTTCGATTACAACAATTTATCACTCATGATCAACTTAAAGTTGAATTTTAATCTTGCACTTTTTTCTTTCATATTTTTTGGTCTGTATAATTTCTTCCGTATTGCATAAGCTGTGATTAATATTTGTCTAATGCAGCTGTTTGAGTGACTTCACAAATCATATTAATTCTCCATGTATTTAAAATCAGATTGAAATTTTTGTGGGCCTTTTATTTTTCAAAAAGTTTTATCAAATTAATAGACAGAACAAATGAGAGCTATGTGCTGCATGCTTTATAACAAAAGCGCCTGGATATTGTGTTTGAGTTAGTATTAAGACTTCTCAGTAACTCAAACCATGTCCATGATATTACTGTTAACATATGTTGCATGCACAGCAGATACAAAGTTCACTGACTCAAATGTTCCCTTTTTCTGGGTAGTACATTAATTACTCTGTTCAATATTTTACAGTAAATAAAACTGCTATCTCTGTTTCTTGAATCATTGCCCTTGGGTGATTTGCTCCTTTTTAACTCCTTTACAGCACAATAAACAGTTTGTTGGTTTGTTTCTTGTCAAAAAAGAGGAAAAAAAACAGAAGAAAATAGCTTATTGACTTGGTTGCTTACCGATTTCATCATTTTCTGTATCTTACCCTTCTTTAGATCCTTGATTACCTTTTTCTTGAACAGCTTTGTTGGTTCTTTCCTTCGTTGAAATCATGTTTAATTAATTTTCTTTCTGGCACAGATAATATGGTATGAAAATTTACCTCTTGCTCTAGCAGAAGTATTCCATGACTGAGGCTGTTCCTGACAAGCAAATAGTCTACCTGTTTATCAAGTCTTGCCATGTATTCTGTGACCGTCATGTTTTGATGAATGACTGATATAAACAAGTCCTGGAAACACTTATAGTGCCACCAGCAATCTTACATTTGTTTTCTTTTTAAGTCGGTGACTTATTATTTACAGATGCAAACATCCCGGGATCACCATAGTTCAGCCAGTTTCCAAGCGTTGTACCATCAGCCTTTGCAAGATCCCTATTGTTCATCTCATTTCCAGATTTTAGAAAACAATGTCTCTGCAGATATGGGCAACCAAGGAACAAGTGTTTCCTTTGAACCCGAACAATACTTCACCTTGGACTCATCTCCAGCTACTGATGGTTACATTGTCTGTGATTCCCCGTCTATTTCTAGTGGCTTGTCTAATAGAAGTCCCTTTTCCCCCCAAGTTTCTCAATCATATATGTCTGATCCACATCGTTCTCCTGAAAACAACTATGGGTCGCCAGCAAGTGGTTCTTCTGTTGCTGATAATGGCAATGAAATGAGGCACAAGCTCCGGGAAATCGAAATTGTTTTGCTGGGTTCTGAACCAGATATTGGTGACAGCTGCTATAACTCTCTTAATGGTGGAATCCACCAAGTCGCTTCCACATCAAGGTGGGATTTGGATCAATTGGTTGAAATAATCCCGAGGTTAGACCTGAGAGAGGTGCTCATTTGCTGTGCAGAAGCAGTATCCAATAATGATGTATCAACTGCAGTTGCTCTAACGAAAGTGCTGGAGAAGAAGGTATCTGTGTCTGGAGATCCCATCCAACGTTTGGGTGCTTACATGTTGGAAGGGCTTAGAGCAAGGTTAGAACGCTCAGGGAGTGTAATCTACAAATCCTTAAAGTGCGAGGAACCAACAAGCTCAGAACTAATGTCATACATGTCTATCCTCTATGAGATTTGCCCCTACTGGAAGTTTGCTTATACGTCAGCAAATGCTGTCATTGGGGAAGTTATGGCAAATGAGCGCAGAATCCACATCATTGATTTCCAGATTGCACAGGGCAGTCAGTGGATGCTCCTCATCCAGGCGCTTGCACGTCGGCCTGGTGGGCCTCCCCTTGCCCTCCGCATCACAGGTGTTGATGATTCCCAATCAGCTCATGCTCGAGGTGGGGGACTTAATATTGTAGGGCAGAAGCTGTTAGCATTTGCTAAGTCGCGCCAAGTACCACTTGAGTTTCATGCTGCTCCCATGTCTGGTTGTGAGGTTGAGCTAGAAAATCTGAGTGTTCGACCTGGGGAAGCCCTGGCTGTTAATTTCCCGTATGTGTTGCATCACATGCCAGACGAGAGTGTGAGCACACAGAATCACAGGGACAGACTATTGAGGCTGGTCAAAAGTTTGTCACCCAAGGTTGTGACCCTTATTGAGCAAGAGTCCAACACCAACACTTCCCCATTTCTCCCAAGGTTCAAAGAGACAGTGGAATATTATACAGCCATGTTTGAATCGATTGATGTGGCTCAGCACCCAAGAGATGACAAGCGGCGGATCCGTGCAGAAGAGAACTGCTTGGCTCGTGACATTGTAAATATGGTTGCTTGTGAGGATGCTGAGAGGGTGGAGCGTCACGAACTTTTGGGAAAATGGAGGTCAAGACTTTCAATGGCGGGTTTCACTCCATACCCATTGAGTTCTTCTGTGGCTAATACTGTTATAGATTTACTAGGGATCTATAATGAGAATTATAGACTCGCAGAGAGCGGTGGGGCTCTCTACCTTGGCTGGAAGAACAGACCCATGGCTACCTCCTCTGCCTGGTGGTAAAATGATTTCTCTGGAAAATCATGTAAATCTTCATTCTCTCTTTTCTTGACCACGAGAGACATTAGTTTGTGTAGTTTTATAGAATCGAGAGTAGCACTCTTCCAAGAACACCTATTTTAGAGCATAAAGCTGAATCTCTCTGAATCCATTGTACAAGTTCGCTAAAACTGAAAGAAAATGTCTCATTATACTGCACTTAACGTGTTCTTCCTTTTGGCTGCCATAACGACAGGTCTACATTTAGCTGTGGCTTTAGTGCGTAGATAATAAAAATTGAATTAAGGTTAGAGACGTTTCCATGCGTCGATCACTGAGTTCATGCTGGAGAAATCATTGCATCCCTTGTCTACAATCAGCTGCCTGAGCTGATTACAAACAGCTGTTGTTGAGTCACAGTAAATGTGAAAGGCTCAGTTTGATTTGATTCGAAAAACTATCTAGATAAGGTTATTTAACACTTTATATGATACCTCCCAGGCAGCCTCCATTAGGGAATGTTTTGGAATAAGAAAGAAAAGGATCCACTATATAAAGTGAAAACTGCCGGATCATGTTTCAATCGAACACCGCTTTTGAGAGGCCTAGTTAATTTTACGTTAGCATGATTAACAATGTTTTTACAACTATTATCATTTCATTTGATCTAATTTTTGTGTTGGAAATAGTAAATACACTTTTAAATATTTTTTTTTACTTTCTTACTTAATTGCATGCATAGCACATGCCTTATTTCTATTGTGTGTGTGTGTATATATATATATCTATATGTATATGTATGTATGTAATGAGTCCCTCTTGGGTAGGTGGCACCTGCAAGTGCCAAATATCGGAGGTGAATACGGGGGTGCCACGAATAGGGTTCACAGTTTGAGTACTATACACGCAAAGTAGGTAATTGACTCCATTTTACTCCCGATTTCCCACTTTTTTTCTCTCTCTCTCTCTGGCGCACTCTCCCTTCGCTTCACCCAAATTGCCTCTCTCGCACTCTCCATTCTCGGAACTACAAGTATTTTTGCTCTCCAATTTTGGCTCTCCAGCCATAGGTAAACGACTCGCTGCTCAAGAATTGCGATTTGCTCAAGAGTTTCTCTACGATTTCTGCTCTCTAGCCATAAGGGCATTTTGATCCATCCCATTTAGCTATATTCTTGCTCCTGCGATATATTCTGGGCATTTTGATCCATATATTCTTGCTCTTGCCTTTTTTTTTTTTTGTCATTTCATTTTGTTAATGCTTGTAGCAGGGGCATGTTTTTCTTTTTGTTAGTTTTGTGATTCTTGGAATCTATATCCAAATGTTAGATCCCAGTTGTGCTTATTTATTTTTAGGAATTGATAAATTAATTTTTTGAATCACTGAACCATTATTAGTTTTGTGATTCTTGGATTCTATATCCAATCGTTTGACCCCAGATGTGCTTCTTTATTTTTTAGAAATTAATTGTTAGATCCAAATGTTCTTGAATCACATATTTTTAGAAGTATGTTAGATGTTCTCACGATCATCAGAAATTTTGACCCGAGCTGTGCGATCGATTTGCATGGGAGGGAGGCATATATGTGCCCAGGGAGATGTGAGAGAGAGGGGGATGAATCAGATGGAGTTTTTTGGGTAATGGGTTCGAACGAGAGAGATGTAAGACCGTGATCTCCTGCAACGCAGTGTGAGGAAATTATGTGGCAAGTGCTTACGTGGCAGTGTGCTATTGGATTCCGATGATAAGGGTTTATAGATGTCTCCTGTTTTAAGATTTTCTCATATATAATTCAACTTATCAAGTACTAGATGGTTATTGTCGACATAATAACACAAGTATTCAGTTTACACTCCTCTCGAGTTCCAGAACTTTCTTGGCTTCTCTTGTACTGTTAGGGTTTTCTTGCTATCAATCGGGTGATTGGATCATCCTCAATTATGTTGCTATCGATCGAGTGCCATAAAACCCTAGTCCCCCAAAAACACACAACCTCCTTCTCTCACTGATAATCATTCTGTCCGAAAGTCTACTAGTGGGAGACATCCATTACAGTATTTATAGTAATATCATTGTGATTTAATCACTTCTTCTTCCAATCATGATTCTCCCAATGATGTAGATTTTTCTTCCAAGGTACTTAAGTACCCCTCATTCTTTGTCTAGCTACCTTTCATATAACAAACTTCCTCCTACATATCGTGCTTTCATTGTTAATCTTTCATCTCATTTTGAACCAAAGTTCTATCATCAAGCAATTAAATATCTACATTGGCAAGAAGACGTTATAATAGAGTTATCTGCACTTGAGAAAAGTCATACATGGATTCTCACTAATTTGTCTCCTGATAAACATCCCATTAGTTGTAAATGGATGTACAAAATTAAATATAAATCAGATGAAATCATTGAACGTTATAAGGCTAGATTTGTAGCTAAGGGATATATTTAATAGGAGGGATTGGATTTTATTGACAATTTTTCTCCTTTTGCCAAACTTACCAATGTGAGATATTTGATTATTGTTGCCTCTTCTCAAAATTGGTATTTACATCAGTTGAATGTAAATAATGCATTTTTGTATAGAGATTTGGATAAAGATATGTATAGGCATTACTTCAAGGGTATGACATCAAGCTAACCAAGTCATTATATGGCTTAAAATAGGCTTAAAGGTAATGGTATTGCAAACTAACTAACTGCCTTTTATAACATGGTTTTTCACAGTCAAAATGTGACTTTTCTCTCTTCACTAAAGTCACTAATTCTACATTTCTTGCACTCTTGGTATATGTTGATAATGTGATTGTGGCTAGCATTGATTTAAAAGATGACCGAGACATAAAATCCATCCTCCACAATACTTTTCAGATTAAATATCTTAGAGATCTTAAATATTTTCTTGGATTAGAAGTAGCTAGGACTTCTAAAGGAATTTATCTTTGTCAAATGCATTATGCCTTGGAGATATTGGGAGATTCTGATTTCCTTGGTTGTAAACCAGCCCAAGTCCCTATGACGTCTAATATCATATTGACAAAGACAGATTCAGATTTGTCGGAAGATCCTACTAATTATAGGAGATTAGTGGGCAGATTTTTGTATTTGACAATCACAAGACCATAGTTGAGTTTTTTTGTCCAATTTTTAAGTCAATTCTTGGATAGAGTTTCTCAAAGTCATTTAGATGATGCACATCATGTTTTAAGGTATCTCGAAAGTACACCTGGACAGGAAATATTCTTGCCTTCTTCTTCTTTACATCTGAAGGCCTTCACAGGTTTTGACTGGGCAACTTGTCCAAATACTGGAAGATTAATAACTGGATTTTGTGTATTTTTGGGTAATTCTTTGATTTCTTGGAAATTAAAGGAATAACATACTGTGTCCAGATCTTCAGCGGAGGCCGACGAATATAGGGCTCTAACTTCTACTACTTGTGAATTGACTTGGTTAATTGCATTACATAAGAATTTTGGCATTAATCATTTTTTTCCAATTGTGTTATTTTGTGACAGTAAGGCTGCTATTCATATAGCTGAAAATCTTGCTTTTCATAAAAGAACAAAACACATAAAGATTGATTATCATCTTGTTCGGGAGAAGATACAATCTGGACTACTTCAAACTTTACATCAAATCTCAAAAGTAGCTAAGCAGATATATTTACAAAAGGCTTGCCTTTAAATCAGTTTTTTTTTTCAAGATGAGTGTACTTAATATTCTTGAGGGAGAGTATTGGAAATATATAAATACACTTGTAAATATTTTTTTTACTTTCTTACTTTATTGCACGTGCATAGCACATGCCTTATTTCTATTGTATATATATAGTTCAGCTTATCTTGTACTAGATGGTTACTGTTGACATAATAACACAAGTCTTCAGTTTACACTCATCTCGAGTTCTAAAACTTTTGTGGCTTCTCTTGTGTTGTTAGGGTTTTCTAGCTATCGATCGGGTGATTGAATCATCCTCAATTAATTTCTCTACACTTTGCAAAAACAAACGAGGCTTATTTATTAATGTCAGTGCAAAAGTTAGTCAAATGACGAATCAACTCTAGATGAAAGTATATACCTTGGGATGAAATCATATCATTTTGGAAGAAGACTCCTTTAATAATAAAGTCAAATATTGCCTCACTCATTAAAGAGATAATAATGAACTTCATAAATTAACTCCTAAAAGGTCTGAAAAATTCACATAAATGTCAAAAACTACACCAAATGAGCCGCTTTCAAAAATCAAGCTAGAATCAATTCCATTTAAAACACTCCCCCTTGTATCCTTTTCCCCCATACTTATGACTCCCATGATCAAGTCTCTGCACAACCAAGAAAAAGATAATATTATCATGACTCGGGACCCAAAGGGACATGCATAATCACTCTTTTCTTGGACCTTCCATCACCAACAAGGGACACTTAACAAAACTTCCTTTATACTGCACAAAGAATATATAGCAAAACCCAGGTTTGCCTCAAATGGTAAGCAGATTTGGTGGTATACTCTCTCCAAAGTCAAGTTTTGCATTTCATTGGGTGCAAATAATTTCTAGACGTCATCAAATAAGATGATTCCGATTTTTTTTCTTAAATTATCCGAAGTGACCTTGTAGGAAACTCCCTAACTAGGGTCTATAAACTCCCGAAATTAGTTGTGATGTTATTCTGAACAATCGATGCCAATAAAAAAAAATACATACAACAAAATATCCTTAAAACTACCCAAAACCAAATAACCAAAATAATAAGTAAAGTTAAAAGAGAATAACTCCAAACCGATAAATTCGTTGTTTGGAGAACTACAAGAACTAATAGATGTGGGTCACTTAGGGGATACATGTTCAATCTGGTGGAGTGCGTTGCAGAGGATCATCAAATTGATGGGGTCATCTGTCGAGACCCTCCCCTCTCCCCACCTTTGTGTGTGTGTGTGTGTTTGGTTGCCTCAAGACTCGAGCTTTCTTAGCTTCTCTTATAGCTAAGATTTTCCCCCACCTACTTTTTTTTTTCTTTTCGCTTTGTATGTTTGTGATTTCTTTTGTTCCTTTGACTTGTAATGGGATCCTGCTAATCCATGGTTTGTGTAGTTTTCCTTTTTGTTTCGCACAGAACCAGCAGTAGGGAAGAGAAGGGATTATATTTCTCGTCTATAGTTTTTGCAAAAACTAGCGCTGATCAGCGACTGTAGGTGTGGCGGTATGGGTTAGCCAATCTGGAGTAGGAGATTTCAGTTCCTATAAATGGCACGATTGGGTTTGTGAAAAGGGGAGGAGGAAATATGTTCTATAGGATGGGTATTCTGTAAAGGTATAGGTGTTTCAGTGTGGCCAAGTTTAGTAATCTTTTATGTACTTAGCTGATGTATCTTCTTAGTAATGGTCTCCGATAAAGTGGCCTTATAGGATGCACTTGTCAAAAAAGGGACTGAAGTTAAAAACATCATACCTGAATCAATTTATAAAAAGCAACCTGGTTTTGATAATAACTTGAAATAAAATGAGTAGAAATAGTTTATGAATAGAAATGAGATATTTAAGTTGATATGTGATGGGTAAGAAATTGTTTTAGTTAAAATGTTTTATGCAGTTTTAAAAAGAAAAAACCTTGAGGCAGGATGGGCTTGAAAGTTATTTTCACACCTACCAATTAATAAGTGCCATATAGGCATTTCAAAAAAATTAAAATGAATTTGCATATTCTGGAAACTCTACCTCTCATTCTCTCCTCCCTCCCCATCTACACTCAAGACTTGAAACCTTTCCCTCTCCTTTTTCTCCCTCTCCCTCTCCCACCCCCTCCCCCTCCCCATATCTTGTATCCTTATTCATCTGGCTCATCATGTTCAGTTTCTCCATTTTGTTCGTTCTTTTCTGATGGATTTTGATGTATTTCATGGACTCCATGTCATTGATTGATGGGTCAAGTTTTTCCTTTTTATTTTGGGTTCATTTTATTGTGAGAATGTGGGTGAGAGGAGAGGCACTTGGTGCATTTTATAGTCCCAATTTTTTCTTCGGTATAATTGTGGATTGGATTTTAATTGTTTTATTTTAATTTTTATTTTTTGGAGTGAAGAACTTAAATATATAATATAGTATATTATATAATATATAATATAATAATAATATATTGTAGTATGTTATAATATATATATTGTAATTTTATTATATAGTATAGTGATATATTAAATATATAATATATTATATATTAAATATATGATATAGTATATATTATATATTTATAATATATGATGATATAGTATTAGTATAATTATTAATATTTTAATATTATTAGTGATATAACAAGTGGAGAGTTTGGACTGTCTAGCTCTTGCTTAATTGGAGGCAATCCAAAGAAAACCTCAGTGCCTCCTTCTCCCCCACCCCACCTGTGGAGAAAAACCAAAGTCTTGGTTTCATTCTCTTCACTCTCCTTCCTCCATTCACCCACTTTATTAGTTAAGATTTATTTTGTTTAGTTTTACTTTACTTTCTTTAAGATTGAAAAGATAAATCTACAACTTTTCTGTAATTTTAGAGAGACATGCATGATACAAGTAAATTCATAAGTAAAAAGTTCTTCGATATAAAATTAGGACGGTACTATGTGATATGACTAGTTAATCAAACTCGAGTACAACACGATAATAGAGAGTTTGGATTTAATCTTAACGGGTTGATCTGTTAAAACATGATTGTTTAATGGGTTGATAACAAGTCAACCCGTTCTGACCTATTAAGAAAGCTAAAATTAGAACTATATTCTTATACATAAAAGTAAAATTATTGAGATTTTAATTTAAGTATTTTTATTATTTGGATTGTAATTTTAGATTTGTAGTTAATTTTATATTTATTATAAATATTATGATTTTAATATTTATATAAAATTATGTTAAACTTAATCAGATCAAATAAGTTAATTTTGAGTCTATTCATTCAATTTATATAAACATGTTAAAATGGATCAAGTCGTGTCATGTTAACATATTTCGTAATATTCACTAACGGGTCAAAACGGGGTGTATCATGTCAATCTATTATGTTAATAGGTTGAGTTAATGTTTGCTGATTTGACACAATAAACTTAATGAGCCGGTTCAAATTGATTGATTTATTATTATATATAGAAGCGATGTTATATAATTCCAACGTGACATTTAACCCATAAAAATAGGTTATTGTTAGCAATAATTAGAATAAAAAATAGAATCTTAAAATGTAATGTTTACAGAGTGGTAATTTTTTTAAAAGTAATGTTTTATTATGAACTGTTGTAACTTTTAAATTTCATTTCTTTTCTTGCATATAAAGATCGATTCAAAACTCCACCCAGTAGCAATATTTCAAATTTTCAACCTTTATTTAGTTTTATTAAAATAAATCATCCCATAAATAGTTTTAAATATTTCTAGTATAAAATTTGGTCTCTCTCTTGATCTCTCTCTCTCATACACTTAAAGTATTATGTTTATGAAACAGTAATCATTTTAAAAGTAATATTTCATTATGAAGTATTGTAACTTTTAAGTTTCATTTATTTTTTTTACATATAAAGATATAAATTAATTCGAGATTCTATCCAAAGATACTAATTTTATCTTTATATTATTTCGTCAAAATAAACAGTCTTATACGTTTCGAATATTTTCACTATAAAATCTTTTCTGTCTCTATATCTCTTTCTCATATACAAATATACACAACAATCCGCGCATTGCATGAGTTATAGGCTTGTATAGTATAATACATGTCTTAATACAATAAAAGTATGATTCATTAATACGATTTGACATCCCTAATAGAAAGTGATAGTTTTATAAAAATTATCGCGTGTGGTTCTCAAGCCACACTCCTTTTAGTAACTCTTCTCGACATCCGTGCTAGATCACCAAACTTTTCACCACTTGAACTTTCAATTTTGACTTTTGTGGATGAAAAGATACAAGTGTGTTGCCTACATTGATCGTCACAAATTTCAAAATCTATTGAAGTTAATCCAAATTGCATTAATCCATTATTTTTTGCATCTATCTATACGTTTTTCACCAACTTTCATTTATAATTTCCTTATTGATTAAAAAAATAAAGAATTTATTTCTCATACGTTTGTCTGTTGAGGTTAAATTATCTATTTTTATAAAGAGTGAGTGAGTCACTAGTTAGGTAGAGGGTATTGTTTTTGACTCTCTTGAATATTGTTTGTAGAGAGTATTAATAATAGTGAAGACTAGATTAGTCACAAAAAGAAATAATGTATTAGTGAAATTCTAAATGCATTATTTTAATTTATGATGTCATTTTGATATGGGATGTCCTATAATGAATGTGATCATTGATGTAAGTTCTTCTCATGAATGAATTAAGATAATTTTCTTTAAAAAATAATGATATAAGATTTTAAAATTTAATATAATATTAATTAATAACTTATCATATAATATAAAATTATTTTATATAAAATTATATATTATTTAAAAATTTATACATAATATAAAAATATTTTATATAATATAAAAAATTAATAGACATATATATATATATATATATAGACCAATCTTGTCCGGTTCGATTTGATCTGATGTTACAAAAAGAAAATTACGATTTTGACCAATTATAAGAACATAAAACTAGTACCGGACTAAATTTAATCCAAGATCAGATCAAATTCACTAATTCGGTTCCATTTACCGGTTCACCAATTTTCTTTTGGGTTTTTTTCACCCCAAGGACAGTAACGTGGATAAAGTACCGTTTTTATTGTTCGCCAATGAAATGAAACGCACTTAAATTGGCATTTCACGATATTCTCCCCCCAAATCAGACGCAAAATTAGGTGTCGATCACCAATTAGGCGAAAATAGCTGATGAATCGGTTACGAAAGGTCCGCGAAACGTACGGGCTCTGTTCATCGAGATTCATGTGAAGATGCAAATTGCTCGGTCGCCGAATACCAAAGGCCACAGTCGAAGAAGTCGGAGGTACAATAGCTCGATTCTCTTCGATCCCCCCAAAATATCTATTTTGTAAAACAGAACAATTCTTAAGCTGAAGCCTTTTTTGTTTTTGCTTGATCAAATTTTAAACAAACAAAATGTCCCTTTAATTTGTTTGTTTAAAGATTATTTTTGGGTTACGTTCATCTTTTTTATTAGTGTTGAAAATGGGTTTCGGGGGCGGAAGGCCAGAACTTGGAACTTGTTGAATCGTTGGTAGGTTTTTTGTTGCTTTTTATCGATAAAAAAAATTATGCCTTTGGATTATTATCTTTGAGAAAATGAAAAGAATATAATTACACTTCTTGACATTTAAAACTGTTTTTTTTAAATGTTTATCTAGGAAATGAAAAGAATATTATTACACTTGACATTTATAACAATTTTTTTTTTTAATGTTTATCTAGGAATGCTGTGTTCAGTTTTGTGGTTATGTTAATGGGATATGGCTTTGTTTGCTTGAAATATGATTAAGGTCAATTGGGTTCAGTGTTTCTTTTCTTTTTCGAATTTGGAAGTTGATAGACAAATAAAAATACTGTAATTATGCATTTCTGTTCTTGGATCGCCTTAATTTTGGGTATGTTTAAGGTTTTTGCACCCTTGTTACTTATCTGTTTGGCGCTGGAGCCCTTGAATTTTGACGGTTCAGAGGGATTTGGGAAATACTCATTCTCTTGTGTATTGTGTGTGTTTTGGGGGTGAACTCAGAATAGGGAGCTGAATGTGAGGCGAATTTGTGAAACTTCTTAAGTTTTTAAGTCTGGGTATGGAAGAGGTATCAGAAAGGTCAGAGCTGCGCAGAATGCAACGGGAACAGGAAAGAGAAAGGCGCCGGATGCGGGACAGGCAAAGAAGACAGTCAATGACGGTTGAGCAGAGGGAGAAACATCTTGCCAGGCGTCGTAGAAACTATCAATTGAGAAGACTAAGAGCTGAAAGTGCAAGGTCAGGTTCTCAAACTAGACAAGCGGGCGTGGTGAGTAGAGGTGAAACGATCACCAGCGATGAACTTCAAGCAGTACCTTGTTTTTCAGAATTGAGTGTCAAGAGCAATGGTGTCACTCATGCTGGAACCAATAAAGGTGAAGAAAACCTAGCTGTTGACTGCAAAGATTCTGAGGGTAAGTATTTATCTGTGACTTTAGGACATGGTTAGTCCTTGGAAAGATAAACGAATATGCATTGCTTCTGCATCAAACTGATTGCATATTCACAATACTTCTGCAACTACTTCTATAGGTTTGGAAGCTCTAGCCCACAAAGGAACTAATTTTCCAAGAAGGCTACGGCTAAGTCATATAAGACATCTTGCAAGATCTTTGAATAATTCTAAGGGTGAGCTTGGTGGCAACAACCAAATGGTGGAGGCAGTCATAACCAGACGGGATGTTGCTAGTAACTGTAAGTGATTTAATTTAATTTTACACATTGATATTGATAATCCTAAGAAAATTAGGTTTGTGTGCTCATAATTTGTAGTAAATATTTTTTCAAAACATGTTGGAGAAATCGTTATATCGTTATGCTCAAAATTTATTGATTATCTCAAGGTGGATTATTAGTTGGATGGAAAATAACTTATATAGAGTTCCTTCACCATATCATAGGTTTGCAAGTTGGATGTTCTAATTCTGGTATATCGCCACAAAGTTTACGTTTGAATCGTGTGAAGCGTCTTGCTCGCACATTCAACAATTCTGCAAATTCTTCTACAAGATCAGCTAGTGATCAAGACCACAGAAGTGCGATGGCAGGTATATGATTATCTGTATAATTATTTTTGCTTGCAAGTATATTATAAAAGACTTGTGTATACAGTTTTCAACAACACCTTTTGCTTTCTGTGAATTTGTCTCTATGCATAGCCAATTCCTTTCGTTTTCCATGATTTTGTTTCTAAGCATAGTAGATTTACTCCAGTGGAACAGAAGCTACCGTGTGGAGAGCTGCAGCTAATGAGCAATGATGAACCAAAGCTTGTATGATCTATTAATGTTAAAGGTGAATATAAACGAAGTTGCTAGAATGGTAATAGCTATTAACTGTTTGATATTCTTAGACCAATAGTTATTTTTATGATGCATTATTGGTCCTTTTTGTTTTTATGAGATTATCTACTTCAATATTTCTTTTGGTATAACATTTCAGGACAACCATCTGTCATTGGCTATCGAAGAGAGGAGGCAACCGTTTACTTGGTCATGTGCACAAATGATGTTTTCTTAGCTTTTCTTAACAGGTTCTTGATTGTAGAAATGTAAGTTAACAAAATTATTATTAATTTTTTGTTGGCCCTCACGTAGTGATAACCATCAATCCATGTAATTGGCTTTAGAACAATCAAATAGAATCTTATCCCTACTATTGAGACATGGTTGCAGAAAATCAAAAATGGTTTCGCAGAACATGTATATAACATTTAAACACGGTTTCAATCAGTGAAAGAAATGACATGTTAGAGTGTTAAAATTTAAAACTTCAAATGGATTAATTTTCATAAGGGTGCAGTCTAATGTTTTATCCTCATGGAAACCTTTGAATACATAGATAAATGGTCCTATCCTTCAAAATCTGAGGGATTGGAAGCCCAATAGAAGCATGTGCGTTTGAGTTGATCGAAAGGGCATGTCATTTATTTATTTTTAGAAGGTTTTTGCCTCAAATTAGTGTGTAATGATGACAATAGCTCTGTTTGGCAACATTCTATCATGGAATTCAGAGCATGTATCAAGAACTAGTTACGTGGTTGTTATTTTAATAGCTAAGCTTTCATATTGTTTTATTTAATATGATTGCAAAAATATATTCCAAACCACCCGTTGATAGCTGTATGGTTCTTTAATTGGCTCAGGCTATTATGTTAATCACACAAGATTTCTCATAAATCTTCATAAAACTCATTTTCCTTGAAGTCTAATTTCCAGAACACATTTCTTGAGAATGATTCCTACTAGCCAATGGCTTTTCTTGACTTTTTTGGTCAACACTTGAACACCTTTAATGTATCAGCGCCTCTTCTCTGGGTGATGGTTGATTGTTTTTTTTTTTTTCATTTTCTAGTGTTGCAGGACAGAGAAAAAAAAAAAAAAGAATTTCGCGGGCATAGATTAATTGTTGGACAAGTCTGCATGATGTTACAATTACATTGACTGTAGGAAAAAACCGGAGACTGAAAGCTTTGATACTGCCACCCAGCAGCTGGGTGAATTGTTTCGGTTCCTTTTAACAAATCTCAGGAATTTTAGTTGCATTGATTTACACAGATTTACTGATATGCCAATGTGTAATTGGTTTTCTGGGTTGATTGGTGCTTTTTTATGTGCTGTAAATGGCTTATTCTCATCAGCTGTATGTGTTGCCAGGCCTTGAACCATATCTTGTTAGTGCCCCCCCTCTCTTTACTTACCACCTTTCAATTTCGCAATTATCTGAATATATTCTAAGATCATGTTTTCCATATATTTGTGTAATTTATTTTTGCACATTTAACCTATTGCTCAAAGTGAAGAAGTATTGACCATGTCGGTGTATGTACATGATATTTGATTAAAACAGCTTTTACCAACTTTCTATTTTTATTTTTATTTTTTTGAACTGTTGTCCCTAAAACCTCTTCACTTTTCTTGTAAGTTGTGGAGCTTTCTGAGCTGTGATTGTCTCGGTAGAATTATGGGGTTCAAAGGCCTGTTTACAAGCTTAACAGCTAAGAGAAAAAAATTCCCCAGTGTATGCTTTCAGAAAGGAACATCAATTTGCTGATTGGGTGGCAATCAAGACTAAGATCATCAGTCTTTGATTTGGGTGGATTTTGTCTTCGTTGGCATTGACTTTGAGTAGGCTGTTTACCCATAAATGTCCTCATCATAAATATATTAAACTTTTGGATAATTCTACACATAGTCAGCTACGTGTAGTCGAAACATAGTCAGATGACGTGGCATCAGGCCACGTCAACAAAGAAATTTAAAACAAAAAATTTGAATTTGTCTAAATATCTATGGGAAAGCGGGAGTTTGGAGACATTTTGCCAAACCCGCGCGTTTGGTGAGAGAGTGTCCGAGATTTCGACTCCGGCGTAGTCATTCCAAACGTCGGCTTTCTACAGTCTAGACTTCGGCGAACTCCTACCCCAACTCCGGCCATCTTCGTGGTGGCACGATCGCCGACATCTCTTCTTGGAGATGCGTTGAGTTTCTTCGGCATTTTCCTACTCGCAAACTCCGGCGTTCTTCAACCCGCGTGTTTGGAGACATTTTGATCCATTTTTCTTCCCTCTTTTCTTTTCTTTTCTTTTCTTTAAAACAAACATAGTCAGCTTCTGCTCCAGGAATGTGAGGATGGTTTCTAGGTGTTAGTTGCTGGACCCTAACTGACAACAGTAGCATATGAGACCCATAATTAACTGTAAACCGAAGAAGAAGAAGAAGATGAAGAGGAGAAAGAAGAAGATAGCTTTCTCACTGCGCTCTCTCTATATAATATATGGGTTCGGAGCAGAATAGATTCCCTCAGCAGGAACGGGTAATGTCTCTCTCTCGATTTCATTTTGGTCTTTGTTCGTTCTTTTAATTCTGTTAGTATTGGACCCTTCGGGAGTTCGATTTGGTGTCAGATCTGGGTCGTTCTGTGCACAAATCTACACATTATCGATTTCGTTTATGCATCCGCAAGTTCTTGTTCAGATCTGGGATGGTACCCATTTGAGTAATTAGAACGAAAAAAAGCTCTTTAACTCCACTAATTGTTTGTGTAATACTTCAATTTGCTAGTATTAGCTAAAGACCAAATGTACCAGTTACCTAAAGACTTTTGGGGACCTGGATTACGCTTTGAAAGGCTTTATTTTTGCTCGTTTTAGTTTATCATATGAACGAATGGATAGGTTTCTCAGACTAGCTGTCAGATCTGACGAAAACTCTATTTGATTTTTACCCATGGTTGTACTCATAAAGAGTCAAGATCAGGTCATCCTAGGGAACTTTGATTTCGTTTTTGTATTTTTACAGAAGTTAATTAGTTTCTTTCTCTCAGTTCGATCTCTAAATGATACCCAGAACGTTTCAGCTTCGAAAGGATGAATACAGTTGACTGAATTGTGAAAACCATGATTCCAGTTCTTCAGTGCGAGCGTATTTTAATTCATTATTAACTATTACAAGGTGTATTTTCTCTTTTTTCCATTACAATATTAGCATGAAAATATTGCCCATCGATAGCTATGATGTTTTACAAATCTTTTGTTCTTCGTTTGATTAGGTTGATTTTTTTAAACTGCTGATAGCCTGATTGTGGCATTAGTTTCAATTTCGGCTTGATGATAGGGATGAAGCTGGTCAGAATTATTTCCCATTTCAAATCAATAGTTTTCAAAACATTCCTTACAGAGGTTAAGTGTGTCCAAGGAGTCGGATGTTTACTCCTCTAGTGGAAATGGACATCAGGACAGGCACAATAAAAGTCCCAAGCAAGTTGCGGAAGAATTAGCCCTGCTTTGATTCAGAGATGAGATGAGTTGAGATGAATTTGATTTATTTTTTAATATTATTATTATTTTGGGATTTGAAAAAGACGTATTGGGATTTGAAAAAGGTGTCTAAAAATTTATGTTTTGTATAAAAAATTATAAAAATATAATGATGAAATGGAAGTGAATTGAGATGAGCTCAACCCACTTTCCAATCCAAGCAGCCCATATTAGAAGCTTACAGAGCATCCTTTAGGTTGAGTGCAGATAAAATTATCACTACCAATCAGTATGTGGAGATTTCTGACGTAATGGAAGACTTATTTACCATGACTCCTTTTACCTCTAATTATCCACCCATGGAAGAAGATATAGAACTTGCATCTGTAATTGAAGGACTGAAGGCTCAGAAAACGCAGACAAACTTTTTGAGTCTAAAAGGCCTTAAATTAGGATCAAATAATGTTAATGAGGGTGGATGCCGTGATGTGCCCACATACTGCAATGGTCATGGAGGCTTGTGTAATATTTTTTTTTGTTAATTTGACCGAGGCTTGTGATGTAATTGTAATATCTTATATTTTTGGATATGGTATAGCATTAGCAACCTGATTGGATCTGAGTAATGTTGAAATTGTCATTTTGGAATGTGTATCGAATTTGTTCATGTGCATTTTGTATCTGAGTAAACCGAACATGTCATTTTGGATGGTATCTCGCGATCATTCTGGGTATTTAATAATGCAAAGGGATTGATCTCTGGTGGTATTTGAAACTATACAAAATTGGATTTCAGGGTATGTGTGGAAGGGTATTTGAAACTATACATATATGTAATTAGGTCAGTATTCTTTTAGTTTATTTTAATTTCAAATGACGAAAGGTACATGCCAACCATGGACACAACAATTATTATTCAAAGAAAAATACGAACCTTGTAGCAGCATTTATGTAGTTAACTGATCATGCCCAAGTCAAAGTACTGGAAGCCCATAAATAAATAAACGCAACTAATAGAACGTTAATAATCTGCAGGCTAAGACCTCTATGAAACTCTATGAATGCCAAGATCTTGGTAAAAACAAAACTGCCAAAATATGAACTTCTACACTATATACCAACTTTCAATCTCATTTCAATTCAATACAAAATGCCAAAAATCTCCACTTCCAATACATCAAAATCTGTCAATCTCATTTCAATTCAATAAAAAAGGTCTAAAATCTCCACTTCCCATATATCAAAATCTGTCAATGTCATTTTAATTCAATACAAAAGGCCTAAAATCTCCACTTCCCATAGGCCACTAAAGCCAAATACAATCCAGAGAGTCGAGGCAACAATAAGAGCACCCTGGATTCCACGCATTATCTTCTCAAATTTCTGTATTGACACCACAAATCACGAGATCGAGGATACATTAATGTATATAAATTTCATTGAAAAAGGAAAAAGAAAAAACAAAGAGTGAGAGTAAATGAACCAACCTCCTGAGGATTTGCAATGTTGCTGTATCGACCAGCCAAAATGATTGAAATGGTTGTTGGCACATAACTATAAGAAGCTTCGATCACAGCAGGTAGACGAGTCCCAAACTACGATTGAAACAATGTGTTCAAACCAGCCACAAACAATATTGTCTGAATCATTTTTGCTTTCTCCTCCTAAAATTTGCATTTTTATTATGATGAAAACTTTCATAATTTCAAAAGAACAAAAGAAATCAGAAAATCTTCGCTAGAAACCAGATTTTCTTACAAAAACAACTCTTTTACCACCCCCAAGCACAAAAACACCTACAAAACCATCTATAAGAATGCCGATACTCACCCACTAGCATACGAGGACAAGCAAAATAGAAGTAGTGATTACCAGAAGGCAAGCATTGTAGTGAATGGGCTTGTTTTAATTTCCTTTTCGTTTCTTCTACTGGAGGTGGAAAAAAACAATTCAACAATGATAGTTTTTTTCCTTTCTAATTACTGAAATGGGTACCATCCCAGATCTAAACAAGAACTTGCGGATGCATAAACGAAATCGATAATGTGTAGAATTGTGCTCAGAGCGACCCAGATCTGACACCAAATCGAACTCCCGGAGGATCCAATACTAACAGAAATAAAAGAACAAACAAAAACCCAAGACCAAAATGAAATCGAGAGAGACATTACCCGTTCTTCTTCTTCTTCGGTTAACAGTTAATTATGGGTCTCATATGCTACTGTTGTCAATTAGGGTCCAGCAACTAACACCTAGAAACCATCCTCACATTCCTTAAGCAGAAGCTGACACCATTTTAGATTTTGCTCTCAAGAGAGAGAGAGAGGAAGTGAGAGAAAAGAAAAGAAAAGAAAAGAAAAAAGGGGGAGAAAGATGGATCAAAATATCTCCAAACACGCGGGTTGAAGAACGCCGGAGTTTGCGAGTAGTAAAATGCCGAAGAAACTCAACGCATCTCCAAGAAGAGAAGTCGGCGATCGTGCCACCACGAAGATGGCCGGAGTTGGGGTAGGAGTTTGCCGGAGTCTAGACTGAAGAACGCCGACGTTTGGAATGACTACGCCGGAGTCGAAATCGCGGACACTCTCTCACCAAACGCGCGGGTTTGGCAAAATGTCTCCAAACTCCCGCTTTCCCATAGATATTTAGACAAATTCAAATTTTTTGTTTTAAATTTCTTTGTTGACGTGGCCTGATGCCACGTCATCTGACTATGTTTCGACTACACGTAGCTGACTATGCGTAGAATTATCCTAAACTTTTAGTAACCAGTTTGGATTTTAAACCCATTTTAACTAAATATCAACTCATTTTTATTTTATCATTATATTTTTTTAATTTTTTTTATATAAAACACAAACTTTTATACATATTTTTCAAATTTTAATACATATTTTTTAACTTTCAATTGAATTTTTTCAAATTTTAAAATAAAAATAATATTAAAAAATAAATTAAATTTATTTCAATTTATCTCATCTCTAATCCGAATCCAAACGGTGCCTAGGGATCCATGATTCGTATCAGATCATTGACATTCTGAAAATTAGCCTCCTAAACCTGGCTGCTTATGTCTAGTTCCCGAATAAAAGAACTGATGCAGCAAAGCAACCGTAATTCTGAATTTCAGCGATGGTGAAGTATTTAGACTCTTGAAGTCTGCATATTAAAAAAAAAAAAAAAATAATAATAATAATAATAATTCAGTACGTAAAACGTTCCAAATTACAAGAAAGATGAATGAAAAGAATTACTTGGTTCCTTAATAGAGTTTCACCAAAGTGCAAAGACTTGTAACGATTTTAATGGATTAAGATTTAAAACTCCTATCCAAATTCTAGGACCTAAAGAAATATTTTCTCAAAGAAAAATTATACTTATTATCTCACACATCACACACTGCTTATTATTTTTTTATTTGCAATTATTTTTTTTATTAAATATATAATATATAGATAATGAGTAGAAGAATTCAAATTATTTAGAAAGAATAAAACTAACAGAACTTAAAAAATTTAAAAGAATTAAGATAAGTATGGTGTGTGGTGTGATAAGTAGCAAAATCCCTCAAGTTAAAGAAAAATTTTAAACATAAGCCTACATACATTTTTTTCTTTTATAAAATATTTGGTATATGGATAATGAGTAGAAGAATTTAATTAGTTTAAAATAAATTAAAAAAATAAAAATGGTGTATGGTGTATGGTGTGTAGGCTTATCATATTGTATGATATTAAAATTTTTATAAAAACTAAAAATATGGTAATTTGAGAGAGAGAAATGCGAACTTTCTATTTTATTCCAACAAGGAAACGAACTCTCCAGATTAGGGTTTTATCTTTTTTTATTTTTTAAAAGAATAACCATTTATCCTCTCTCTGGAAAAATAAAAATACAAAACAATTCCTAAAACCGGAAAAGTAGGAAAATTTGTCCAAAAAAAAAAAAAAGAAGTATTTCTTATAATTATTTAATTGTTTGATCAAGTCCTGATCTCCTTGTTTAAGTAGGCTTCTGCACCACTGATCCTACTCCTACCATACTAGTTCAAGTCCGCTCCTTGCGTACCAAGAATTATTATAAATTAGCAGAAAGCTGCGGGTTTTTTTCGAACAACTCTTCCTCCCTCACCTTCGAGTCTTCTCTTATTGTCGTTCTTGTTTTGTACGTTTCGCTCAAGAATTATCATGAAGAATAATAATAACAACATTAGAGCTACAGGTGATAGAGATAGAACTGATGCTTATAATCTCGATAACGAACTAGCAAGCATCTGGGGACGAGTTCTTCCCAACAATGGAGATATTGGCCGTATGTCAACATACAGTAGCTATGTTTTGTTTGTTTTAAAACGTCTATATTATGTATATTATGTATGTTTGAATGCCTGATCGATATATATATATATATATGTATTATTATATGCAGGAAATTTTGTGGATGATTGGAATGGTACTACGAACAATCAACAAAGAGATGATCATAATGTTGAAGACCTCGGAGAAACATTAGCAAGTACTTCTTTGGGTGGAGCAGCAGCAGCAGCCTTCCGAAATAACCCTACTAGATTGAATGCAACAACGAGCCAAGTACTGTCGGATATTGGATGCAGGAGAGAGACCCTGAGACAAGTAGCTGCAGATTTTGATGCAGCAGCAGCCGCCTTCCGAAATAACCCTACTAGATTGAATACAACAACGAGCCAAGTACTGTCGGATATTGGATGCAGGAGAGAGACCCTGAGACAAGTAGCTGCAGATTTTGATGCAGCAGCAGCCGCCTTCCGAAATAACCCTACTAGATTGAATACAACAACGAGCCAAGTACTGTCGGATATTGGATGCAGGAGAGAGACCCTGAGACAAGTAGCTACAGATTTTGATGCAGCAGCAGCCGCCTTCCGAAATAACCCTACTAGATTGAATGGAGCAACGAGCCAAGTAGTGTCTAATATTGGATGGAGAAAGACCCTGAGACAAGTAGCTACAGATTTTGATGCAGCAGCAGCAGCCACCCGAAATACCTTTGCTAGATTGAATGCAGGTATTCGAGGATTACAAATTAGAGGTCGGGGAGAGCGCGTTCATGGAGAGGGAATGATATTTCAGTTGATGGGAGACGTCGATCAGTTTCCCGTCTTTAATAAGCTAATTGACTCAGCCGATGTCTCTGAGTTGCGGCGGATTGTAGCCGAGATAGTTTCGCAGCCTGAATCACTTATCGAGGCATCTCTTAATCAACAAGGGTAATTTAGCCTTAATCTTTAACTTGTTTTTTTTTTTTTCAATGTGGCAGCATCGTTATGTTTGGTGCTCGTCATTTTGCGGAATTGATTGTCATGTAAATTTCATCGCTTGTGCAGTTCAAAATCAGTTCGGAAGCTTATCAGTGTGCTTGGAAAGACAGGCTTGGTTTCTGATATGAATACAGCTCTCTGTACTGGCAATGGATTCTATAGATTGATGACAGATTCAACCGGATCTCTTACTATATTTAGGTGTCTTGATGTAGCTAGTTCTGAGCATAACAAGGTAATTCCCATTTATTATTTGTTGAAATTACTGACTTAGATGCTATAGATATATACCCCTTATTTATGAATTTTCTTGAGAAAATAAAGAAACTTGAAGTTTTGACTGATGAAATTCTTAAACTTACATCTCAGCTAGTTACCTATCATCGCCAATACTCTTCGAGTTTTATGAAGCCATACTGCATAATTTCTTCTTGTTTATTTTGCATCAATGTGACTTCGTCTTCCCTGTTCAGTTGCTATACGAAGCAGCCATAAGGTACTGTCTCGAGCTGGCCAAACATGAAAGAGGATGCCTAAGCTTGAAAAAGTTCATCACATCTTGCAGAGGCCAAGGCAGACAACAACTCCTAGATTTTATTGCAGAACATTCGGTGTACCTCTCACAGGATCCCACCGGGTACTTCCCATTAATCACTATTTTCTGATCTATTCCTAATTTATTTTGAACATAATTAATCTATTTTATCTAACCCGGATTTTTGTGCATTAAGTTCTGTGCTTTTTGTCATATTGAGTTGTTTAAATTTCGAGTTTTTCAGGAACTATGTATTGCAACATGTCATAGCATTCGATGATCCTGCCTTGACCGATAAGATCTGCTCTGTTTTGAGCGGCCACTATATACAAATTTCTTTACAGAAATGTGGCAGTCATGTGGTAGAGAGATGCTTACAATCTCCTGGCATGGAACATGTGCTTGAAGAATTTCTCAGGACTGAAAATATTCACAAACTCTTACAACTTGCTCGAGATCGATATGGGAACTACGTGGTCCAAACAGCGCTGGCTGTCACAAAGGTATTTTACATTCCGAATTACATAGTAGGGATGATATTGATCGATGGTTTTGGACCTCTCTCAATCTCAAAAACTAACTCCAGAATTGAGACTTTTTCTCACACTCATAACTACCCACTTACATAACTAATATTGGGTCATTCTCACAACAAGCATTCTTTCACACATCAGGCCCTGTATTGGAGGAGCGACAACTCATTTCTCCTATAGACTGTTGGTAAACTTAGAGATTTTGATACCCTAAATCCTAAACTCTTGCCCATAAGGATGGGCGAGTTCAGTGCAAGTGTTTATTGATCGGGTAGATCTATATGCTCCAGGGGTGAGATGAGGTGTAGCACATTATCTTTAAAAAACCAAATAATCATTATTTTAATTTTTAATTTTTTTTATATATAATTTGTATACAAATAAGTATAATATGTTGAAAGTACTTTAAACATATTGATTATCAAATAGTAGATAACTTTTTAGTAATAGAATTTCTTGATTATGTTATAAGTTATAAATTCTAAAATTATAAATTATATTTTCTATTGTACTTCCAACCATGCACGTAGTCAGTCTATCATGATATGTCAAGTTGTAAAACTGTTTTTGAAGTGAAGTAATCTAAGGTGTCGTATTTAGCATAAATAGCTACCAAATTAAAGTAACAAATTGTTTTGCATTTTCTGTCTTCCAGGGTACAGATGGTCCCTCCCATGGAAGTCTTGTATGCCTCTTGAAACAACATTCGAAATCTCTCCAGTCAGGGTACGGAAGTAATGTCCTGAAGCTGATTTTACTAAATGATAAGAAGCATAAGAATCCTGATTTGATTGCAGAAAATAAAGATACAAATTTTGATGGTGAAATTAAGTAGTAGTGTTCTATTTTTGTTGAGATTCTCTGTTAATTTTTTATTTATTCTTGGAATTAGTTGATGAGTTGCTTCTTTGTAGCTGACTAATATTGTAGTGTGAGTATATAGTATGTCTGCAGTCTGCGTACTCTTTAAGGGGGGAAGTCTAGGTTGAAAGGTCTGATCTCCAGTGTCCAATTTTTTTTATTTATTTTTTATGTTTATTTTCTATTATGTATTTTCAGATAATTTGGATTTAAATATATTTCAAATTACTGTAATCTTTAATTTTGTTATGGATATAGGATTTGTTGTCATGATCTGGTTGGGAAAAGAGAATATTCTAAGATTAAGCGTGGAAATCAGATTATGAAGCTATGATCTCAAACGTGAATTTAATCATATTCTTAAAAAATATAGATTAATGTAAATAGCAAAGATAATGTTTATAGATTTAACTAGCCAAACAAGGTGCAGCTGACCTAGTAGATTGAAATTTGAATACATTCTTTCCAAGGTGCAGCTGACTTATTGGCAACACAAGGGAATAAGTTAAGTGACATCTTTTAATAGAAAAAGTGATAGATAGTGTCATAAAGAAATTTCTAAAGTTATGAAAAACATTATCAGATAATTATATTCGAAATCTTCTATGGCTCCTCAAACAGCATTTGAATGAGGACATCAAGAAGAAGATGATAAATTATAAATTATAAATTATAAAAATAAATAACAAACAGGACAAGATATCCAAGTGGAGAGAGAGTCCACGAGTGTTGTAAGAATTTACATGTGGAGAGTAAGAATTCACATGTGGAGAGTCCACGATAATGCTGCTTTGCCAAGTACAGAAGCTAATTTGGCAAGGCCATGTCATGTACTACTTGAAGTAGAAGAAGGCATTTTGGACAAAGATGTGTGTGATTCAATTTCGCAACAGATTCGATGACTCAATATGCCAGTGGTAAACTTTTATCTATTGCTCGATGAAGCTAAAACTAAAAAAGACTTTGGCAGCACGAACCTTGTGGTTAAGGACTAGGGAGAAATTTGTGGTCTTACAGAGAGCTCGCTTCTACAATAACGTCACTTCAAAATTTGAATCTAACGTCACTTTTAAAAAATTAATTATTTTTCTTTTTATTTTTCTTCAATAATTAATTAATTTTACTCATTATTTTAAGGGTAATATTGGGGCTAGTCCAGTTGCCCCAACGTTAAAAGCAGCCCAGCCTTTCAAAATACAATAAACACAATATTTTTTTTTTTATAAAATATAATAAAAAATAAAAAAAATAAAAAAAAATACAATAAAAAATATAATAAAAAATAAATTGAAGAAAACATAATAAAAAATATAATAAAAAATAAGGCCCTTAGCCGAACGGTTCTTTCCGGCGACCGAACCCATTTCGGATTTAAGGTTGTCGGGGAAGGTGGGAGGTTTGATAGGGACCTCGGTCTTGTCCCGATCACCTGAGGGTTCTTCCTTGCATGGTTTGTTCCCTCCAACGATCGAGTTAGACTCCAATGCCTAGTAAGGAAAATATGGATGAGGGAAAATATTAAGTGAGGTTAAGATTTAGTGGAGGTAGAGTTGAATGTGAGGTTAATTGGCTAGGTTGAGGGCAATGGGGTGCACGACAATGAGTATTGTGGAGTGCACGGCTAGGATTGATTGTGTTTAGGCTAGATTGGGTTTTTGTAGGGTATTAAGTGGCCGAATATGGTTGATGGCATTCTAAGGTTTTCGGCCAATGCAATTAGGATTAGGAATTTAGGGTTTTGAGTGGTTATGGATAAATCCTAAAAAGTAGGAATATGGCTTATAGCCAAGTGAGGTGGGCGGCAATATGACTAGGGTTATGGCCGAATGTGCTTTGATGATGGGGCTGGTTTTAATTGGTTTTCTTCTTCAATTGATGACCAATCAAATAAGAGAATGATATGGCACTTAAATGAGGTGGCAAATGAGGTTTCGGCTTGGATAAGGTGATGATGGCCGAATGAGATAAAATAGGAATTTGGTTTGATTTGAATTTGAATCAATTTGAATTCAAATTCAAATGTGGTGGCTGGTTATGCAAAGGCTAGGGGGGGCACAAAATTGGCTTATTTTGGATGAGGGATGATGTGGATTTAAGTGAGAAAATATAGAAGTGGATGAGGTTAGGTGGCCGGCTAGGTTAAAGGGCAAAGTTGGCAAGTGAATAGGCTAATGTTTGATGGCCTTTGGCCGTGAGCTTCAACGGTTTGGGGAGTGGTTGCCGTGGGCTGCTTTGGGGCAAAAGAAACACTTAATTGATCAATTGAACAATCAAATGATGATTGAACAAAATACCATAGAAGAACACACAACACCCTTCACGGCACCAAAGGGTTCGGCAATACCTTTCCTTCAACTCTTCATTCTTCTTCAATCACTCACACACTCAACACTCACACTCTTGAGCAATCCGAATCTCCCAATAGAGAAGAGTTTCGAATTCCTCTAGAGAACACACACACAAGTTTTCAAATCCACAAGTGGTGTGGATTTGACTTCACAAAGACAAAACTCACACAACAATCAAACAACCACTCAAGAACACAAAAACATAAAATCACTCAACAAAACACACACTCAACACCGAAACACTATTTATGAATAACCTCAAGTTTTTTTTATAAATAAACTGAAAACAAATAAATAATAGATGTGAATCACCGATTCACGAATTGCACGATGATCCTCTTTAAAAAAGATTCACGAACTGCACCCTAGGGAAACCCAAGTGCTAAGTACCGAATTCCAAACCACAATGAGTGTGGCTGGCCCAACTCTTTTTCAAGAGTAAAATTCTAATTTTCCAAATATCCAAAGATGTCTAAAATGAAACCTAGAAAACTTATTTAAAATGTCTTATAACTTGAAAACTCTCATTAGGTCGCTTATTAAAAATAACTAATTACTAAAATAACCAATACAATAAAATAATAAAATAACATGAAAATAAATGTAGGAGGCGCCAATTGCAATAGGTGGCCGTGGGGTGCATGTGTTCCATAGTGGGCTAGTGTGATGCTATCTCCACGGTCAGGCTTGTCTCGTGCTGTCTCGCTGCATCACGCCTAGTAGTGCGCGAGGCATAGCTCTGTGTAGGGCCAACTGATGGTGCTCATGGTAATGTGTCATGCATGGTCGTGGTGATAGGCATAGGGTCAAGCCACGTTGCTCTGGTGCTTCCCAATCAAGGTGCTCGGGCGGTGGTCCTGCATGGCCCGGGCTGAGTGCCGGAATGGTGTGCATGCATGACCTAAGCTGATGGTCTGGGCGCGGGCTGGTGCCGCGCGCTGGATAGCATGCATGTTGTGCATGCCACTGGCCTACTCAGCAAGGCGCAGGCTGATGCCACGTGCTAGATGGCGTGCATGGTGTGCATGCCACTAACCTGTTCTGCAAGGCGCAAGCTGGTGCCACGCGCTGGATGCCGTGCTTGTGAAGACACACCACTAACCTCGCTGAGTGGGGTTGTGGGACGCGCTTATGCACACGCCGGGTTGTGCGCATGCACTGTGCATGGCCAGTAGCTTCGCTGAGCACCTGTTGCGTGTCAAGGCCTAAGCCAAGGTATGCCTGCAGGCTAGCCAGGGAACTATCATGTCCTTCTAAGACCTGAATCAGGGCCTAATCCTGGACATCTCTTCTAAGGGTTCTGACAAGGTTGCCAGGAATCGTCGTCGCAGAGGTGAGGTCGTCGGAGAGAGCCGGTCTCGATGGCATGAGTGATGTCGACTACCGTCACCTCTTACGACAAACTACTTTTAATGTGAGAATTGGCCCACCAATCTCAAGATATCTCTTATTTTCAATAGTCTGCTATGTCAAAACTGTCTACTTGCAATACTCACAATATCTGACAAATCAAATTTTGTCATTTAAATACTCTGTTTGCACGCCTAAGTGAGAATACAAAATGAAAGAAGATTGGCACGCACAGGGTCTAGTTAGAAATAGTGATTTGACTATTTGTCAACCTGCCTGTTATTCTTAAGAAGAAAATCTTAGAAACGGTTGGGCCCCTAAGAGTAGCCTCCCATTAAATAATTGACACTTATTTCATTATCCCAACGTTCAAATTAAACTCACTTTAAACAAGTTTCGGAAAATTAAGTATTGTTCACGGCACTGCTAACCTATGTTTTGAATTTCGTTCCGTTCCGGTCGGAACGGCCGGAATGTTCCGTTCCAGTGCCTTAACCGGAACGGGATATCACCTTATTCCGTTCTGGTCCAAATTCCGGCCGTTCCGGTCAAATTCCGGCCGTTCCGGTCAAATTCCGGCCGTTCCGGCCGTTCCGGTATAAATTCCAGCCGTTCCGGTCCCTATTCCGGTTTAGATTATTTTTGTAATTTTTTTGTGTTTGAATGATATTTTTTTTTTAATTTTAAATTTAGATGGTATTTAATTAATTTTAGAATATAAAATATATTTATATGCTTTGTAATTTTAAATATGTTTTTTTTAAATATCATTATTTTTAATATTTTATCTATTTATTTATTTTTATATTTCAACTCAAATTTATATTTTTTCAACTTCCAATCATTTTATAAATTTTTAATTCTTTTAATATGTATACATATATATGATACACACTTACATATAAATATGTTTTTATTTTATTAATTGTTAGTTTATATATATAAATATTTATTATAATATATAATTAATCCCGAAACGGAACACCGGAACGAAACGGAACCGAAATATTCTGTTCCAGTGCCTCAACCGGAACGGCCACCGGAACGGAATTCAAAACTTTGCTGCTAACACACTGTACACATCTTTCAAGTCACAGTATACGTTATTGTTCACATCAATGTTTTTAATTTCGTACCGTACTGACCAGTACGGTCGGTACATACCGTACTGAAGCAGTGACCGGTATAGAAATGGAGTCTGTTTCGACTGTACCAGTCATGTGTACCGGCCTGTACCGACCGGTACCGGATTTGAGATTTTTTTTTTTCATTTCTTCCTATTTTTTTATCCTAATTTAGACTAGATTATTTCCATATATATTAATATATATAATTGGGACTATTATTTTGAAATATAATTTATAGATATTTTTATATATTTAATTTTTTTTATGTATAGACTATTTCGAAACAATACACGAAACGGTATCGGTACCGAAATATTTCATTCCAGTGCCTTGACCGGTACGCTCACCGGTACGATATTCAAAACATTAGTTCACATTCCTTTTTACCGTTGCCTGGCAATTTTTTTTTTTAAGTTTTGATTTATGTTTTACGCCGGCCTCTCTCTCTCTCTCTCTCCAATTCGACAACAACATAATAAATTTTATATCTTCTTATAAATTTATCTAAATTCATCTAATTATTTAAATATATTTTAAATTTATCTAAATAAATTTCATAAAACTCATTCAACTATTTCAATTAATTAATATTAGAAAAAAATTCAACCCAATTCAACACATTTCCATATCTAAACCCAACTTAGACTCTCCATAAATAACTATAATGTAGTTGCACTACATGTGATTATTTTGAATTTCATAGAAAAAGTCATTCGCAGTATTCACACCCCATTCTCCACCCCCTCTCCCTACCTATTTCTTCGCCTTCCCCGATTTCTAACCCCTCTTTTGTATCCCAGATCCCGTGACCTTAACCCCCTTTCCTCTCTCCCATTCTCAATGTCTATATATAGTATCTAATTTTGCTTCAAATCCCAGCTCATTGCAACTCAGTTTCACTTCATTCTCAAGCTCCACATTAAAATATCTCTCTACCAAAGCTTCAATTGATAGACCTCAAAGCCTCCAAATAACACAAACCCAGTTACCAAATTTTAACAAACATTTGAGACGATAGAAAAGTGACGACAATGAAAGTCTCACCAGAGACGTGAATAGACAATGTCGTAACAAGAAAACCAAGCAAGAACCAGTAAAAAAATATCGCACCAAAAGCTAGAACCGAGCTAGTCGCATGGAGCCCACTCTCGCATGCATGGCTGTCTTCGCACGGCTTCATTTCCTCTCACAGTTGCCACCAAAGTTTTGAATTCTGGCTTTTGGTGACATTTTTTTTCTTGTTTTCAGGCATATTCTGGCAATTCCGATTCTTGTTCTGTCACACTGTTTTTATAATTTTCTTGTATTTGAATTTTTTTTAGATTTTAAATTCAAATAATATTTAATTAATTTTAAAATATAAAATATATTTTTATATTTTTAATTTTTTAAAATTTTAAATATGTCCCCTTATTTTTTTTAAACATTATTTTTTTTAATATTTTATTTATTCATTTAACCTTTTTTTTTTATATCTTAACTTAAGTTTGTATTTTTTCAACCTATATTTATTTTATAAATTTTCAATTCTTTCATATATGTATACATATATATGATATATATTTATATATATATACATATAAGTATTTATATATAAACATATAATTAATCCCAGAACGATATGCCAGAATATACCAGTATCAAAATATTCAATTCCAATACTTAAATATAATATAAAAATTATTATATATAATATTAAAAATTGATTTAAAATTACTTTAACATAAAGTAACCAGACCGAATCAATCGGTTCGGCTTGAGTTGGATCCATTTTTTAATTTTTTGATTGATTTCATAGCCTTAATATTTATAGAAAAAAGTCCAGAAGATGATTTTTTTTTCTTTTTTTAACTAAACCATAAGGAAACCAGCAAGATAGATATAAAAAATGACGGATTATAATTTGGACTAGTTCCAGTAGATTTAAAAAGTTCGATATGTTACAACGCATGAAGACACCTGCATGCTTGTCTTTTTTCAACCACAAAAGTTAGATCTAAAAAAATCTTTTGGTAGCAATTATGGTGATCCATATATTTATTATTTAACCCAACAATTAATATAACTTCATACACAAACAATTAATATAATTTCATATACAATATAATTATCATAACTATATAAATTATTTCCATTTACAATTGAATTCATGATAAAAATATATTATATGTCAATATCCAAACTAATTATATATACGAAAATTATGATTTTTATAAAATGAAATTACATATTAACAAAAAAAAAATATTAATAGTTTGAGATATTAATTAGTCAAATACTAATATTATAATTAATATTACATACTAATAACATAAAAATACATAAAAATGCACTACAAGAAAAATGGGTAGAAATAATCAATTTGATGCAACCAAAATGATTGTTTTTGCTGGAAATAATTTTTTGTGATATTCTTTCCTACTTTTTGCGATAAAATTTGATGTCGCAAAATGCCTATTTTGTTATAGTGATAAATCTTTATAAAATTTGAAAATAGAATTGATCAATATTACTGTTACACGTACAGCTTGATTGCAAGTTGACTCATAATTGATGTGTTTATTAATCATGTTTTATTGGATCATAATTAACATGTTTTAAATTTTTAATCCAAACTCGTTTATATCAAATTCAAACTGATCATTCATTTGTGTAAAAAAACAAATTGGGGTAGGAACTCGGAATTCGTAGAATCGTAGATATACATGCGCATGAAAAAATGATAAATTTATCAATTAAGAAAACAAAATCAGATGGTAATTAAAATAAATTATATATATATATATAGAGAGAGAGAGAGAGAGAGAGAGAGAGATCAGATCTGAGTTTCCTTTTATGAAATCGAATTATGATATATTATGCTAAATTAAATGGTTGAAAAGTCCTATTGGGATGCTATTTGATATGATATAAACGGCATGCATGCATAGTACCACGCGTACAATGAGGCGATCGAACGAACTACGTACTACGGATGCAATTCATGAATTACGTTCCATGCTCATCCTAATTAATTGATCGATATATGAGCACGTGATCCAGCCAATTATATATATATATATATTTACCTGCAAATTAAAGCAATCCGGCATCTAAGTAAGGAGATCATGATCATTGATCATGATGATGATAAGATAAATCATATGATCAGTTAGAAATTAAGTATTCAAATCTTAGTGAGATTCTATTTCTCAAAAAAAAAAAAAAGGAAATCCTTGATTTAATCCCTAATTCTTTTCCTACTAGAAGTCTACAACTGGTGTAGTATTTGCGTGTCTATATATACATTCAGAGCCTTTAAAATTTATTTTCCTAAAAGCTTCAATTTTATCTCCATTGTTTATTCTGCTCTTTCCTTCATTCTTTCGATTCTCTTTGTTCTCCCACTGATCTCGTAAACATGTTTTGTCACCGTCTGTATCTGAAGGAAGCTCGCACTGCTTACTTCTTAGTGATTTGTTCTGCCTCAGTTTTCATTTGATTCTCGCGATCTTTCGATCGCATCGTCGTCTCGCTATTCGATTTCCTCCATTGTTAAACACACAAGGTTTCTTCCTTGTCTGGCTATTTGTTAATTTCTTGAGCTTTTGACGGTTGGTCGGGTTTTTTTCTCGGCAAACATGCCGTACGTTAGATCAGATCCGTCCAACAAAGACGCCGAGCCGTTTGTGGAGGTTGATTCAAAGGGACGGTACGGGAGATACGGGGACTTGCTCGGTGCCGGAGCGGTGAAGAAGGTGTATCGAGCTTTCGATCAAGAAGAGGGAAGAGAGGTGGCTTGGAACCAGGTTTCGTTGAAAAGGTTCTTGGATGACAAATCGATGTTGGACAGGATACGAAAGGAGGTTATTTTGCTGAGAACTTTGAAGAACGACAAAATTATTACGTCTTTCAGTTCATGGATCGATCAAGAGCACAAAACGTTGAACTTCATTACCGAGTTTTGTACATCCGGAAATCTGAGGGAGTATAGGAGAAAGCATCCTCAAGTCTCAATCATGGCCATGAAGAAGTGGTCAAGACAGATTCTGAGGGGTTTGGAGTATCTCCATTTGCATGAGCCATGCATAATTCACAGAGATCTCAATTGCAGCAATGTTTTTATCAACGGCAATAATGGGGAGGTGAAGATTGGGGATTTGGGGTTAGCAGCAGCGACGGGGAAGGACCATAAGGCACATTCCATTCTTGGGACGCCGGAGTTCATGGCGCCGGAGATTTACGATGAGAAATACACGGAGAAGGTGGATATATACGCGTTTGGGATGTGTGTGCTGGAATTGGTGACAATGGAAATCCCGTACAGTGAATGCGACAGTGTGGCCAAGATATACAAGAAGGTAACATCTGGGGTGAAGCCACGGGCAATGAACAAGGTTAGAGATCTGGACATCAAAGTGTTCATTGAGAAGTGCCTTGCGCCACAGTCTGAGAGACCATCTGCCTCTCAACTACTCGACGATCGCTTCTTTGCTGGACTTGATGATGATGAAAACTAATAATGGACCGGTATAAGCTTTAGACTTTTGCTTTCAGAAGTGTACAGTGTAGTCAGACTTTCCAGTCGTTCCAATATTGTACATGTTTAATTAATCAATAATAAATTAAGTTGATAGTCTCTGTGCGTAATATATATATATATATATATATATAATCGATCTTGTTTGCAAAGCACAGTTGTGGTAGATGTCGATTGCGGAATCTACGAAACGTTTCATTTTTTGCGGAAGGTAATTGGTTGGTTTAGAGTTTAGGGTTTAGAGTCGGATATGAAGGGAAGAACTGTTCGAGCAAATTTAATGAGGCGCTTAAACAGTTGTCACCAAAACCTTAATCTATAGTTTTTTGTTTTTTTGTTTTACAAAAGAAAATGTGAAGTTCATAGACAGGCTGAAAGTTTCTCATATACATGATCCATTAATTGTTATCATTCAATACTGTTAGTCAAAATCTCTAGTAGCCTCACTTCATAAAGTTGCCAAGGCAGTAACTTTTGAACGAGTATTGCAGTTTTTGGGTTCAGAGTATTGGTATTACACTCATTATTAGATTTATTAAATATAATTTTGATAATTTTATCTAAAATAATTTTATGTTAGACTCATCAAAATTCACAAACTTAAACTTTGAACTACAATACTTAAAAGCATTATTCTTCATATTTGAAGGGGTATTATCTACCCATCAAACTATTCTTTTATTGTTTTTTAATATGTTTGTTGAATGAATAAATTATAGATATGTTTGCTAATTTTACAAATTTAATATTATATTTTTATTTTAATGAATCTAATATAAAATTATAAATGTAGAAGTGTTGACTTTCTATTAAACTTATATTTTTCATTAAATTTTAAAAGAAATTTTTTATGTAACCAATGCCAATCCTCTCGCATGGCCGATTGGGATTATGATCTTTTCAACATTACTCTATATGTGTAGCTTTCAAAAGCCACTCTCATTTTTTAGGACCGACAGATATTGAATGCTCTAACTGATATAATTAGAATATTATATATAGTTCCAAATATTATGATGAACTTATTATAAGTGATGGATCTCAACTTTAATTTCACAAGAATTCTCTCCTTTCAATGTATGTCTATTGATGGATGCGGGGTCTGAAGGGAAAGAGGTGGAAGGGGATCACTTAGAGAGGGTGGTAAGACAAGCTGTTAGTGGGTACCGATTGAAGATGGAGTGGCTATCTTTTTAGTTTGAATTGGTGATGCACAAGCGAAGGTCGGAAAGAGGAAATCCTCACAAGGTCTTGAAGCAATCTGGAACAGAACTAACAACCGTAACATTGATTAATATGATTCAAAAGAACAGAGAAGAACTGAAACATGAACGTAACACAATCCGATTGCCAACTTCTCTGACGAAGGAGACACTTAACTGTTAAAAGAGCTACAAATATTTTACATACCATAAATGGATGATCGTTTGAAATCCATATTCACCATCACCAGAATCTTCAATTTCCCAGTAAAGTCTATTGATGGTAGTTGAAGTCTCAATCAAACATTCTTCACATGAATAGATTTAACCATATCTACATCCATAGCATGGGCCTAAGAAATAACGTTCTTAATGCCAATGTAATTCCAGAGTCTAACAAGTTGTGAAGACTACTTGCGAGAGAGCCTATTAGGAAATCCCAATTTCTACCAAGTAGTTTGCACTACGCAAGAGAGACGCAATCATCTTTCCGAGATTCCAGCACGGTCCTTGCAGCTTCGATGACCACTTGTCCACTAACATAATGCTGTCGACAAACAGGCATGTACACATCAGCCCCGCCAATCAGTTCTGTCTGTTTCTCCTCTGTTTTCCTTAAGGTGAAGAAAGCACGTTTTTGACAAAGTTCACAACGTGCAGTTAATTTGGTCACAGAATCAGCAAGGGGAATTATATCTAAAACACAACCAAAGCTCCTCCTGACAACAATATATTCATTCCCCATCAAAGAAGTTTCAAGCAATGTAATTTTCATGAAAACAAACAAAATATGGTATGAATGCTGGTAGCTTGTAATTGGGAAATAAATGAAAAAAATTAACGAACAAAAACATCTTTCCGTTAATGGGCGGCCTATTTAAATAATACCTCAAATAGTCACCATCTAGTCCAGCAACTATTACTGTTTTTCCATCACGATCAGCAGCTACACGACAGAAGTCATAAAGGTCCTCAAAGAATTGAGCTTCATCAATACCAATCACATCTAACTGTCACCATATACATGCAATGATAAACTATCACTCCTAGATTACATGAAAGACTGATGAAAGTTAATTACAATAATCTAAACAAGAAAATCCTCGAGGTCAAGACAAAGTTCATGATCTGTGGATGATTGCACAAAGCTACGTCATTTCAGATTGAGATATACTAGGCCACACAAATCATTAACACATTGAGACAGAACACCTATTAAAAACCGAAATAACTTCATTTCAAACCTTTCTCTTTATCTTTGGATGAATGCTTTTTTCTTTTTCAAGCCAAAAACATGCATTCAAATGAATGCTCATGTCCCCACCATTTTTAGTTTTCAGGACTTTATTCTTCTTGTTCCTTTTGTTAATTGGGTGTACCTTTTCTATACTCTCTGCTTACTTGGTAGTACCCTAATAGTTTTCCATTAATAACATTATTAACTAAAACAAAAACTGTATGTCATACCAATCAAGCTAACAATTCTGTACAATTAATAAAGTACACTTGCTCCTTATACGTGGTTTCACCAAATTGTGGCAATAAGTACCTGATCATATGCGTCAGGACCAAACTTTTGTCTGAATGATGATAAATCAGCTAAGGCCCAACATGGCAGTTTCATCCCATCATGTGTCACAATTGCATCCAATCCATATCTTGTATCCTTATTTGATTTTATTAAAGCCACACTTCTGCACATCAGGCAGAATAAAAGGTGAGTAATGAAATCATAAGAACAATTTTAGTTTTTTTTTCTAATATAAGTAGGACAATTCTAAAATACTTAAGAATTGGCATCAAGAAGTGGAATAATGTTATATGAACAGTAATTTTGGCATTCGGCAAGTTCCCATCACTGCACAATGGGATGCTTCAGGTTCTTTAAATATTTCTTGAAGTAACAATAGCACCCATGCCTATGAGCTATGACTATAATAGCTCCCACAGTTGCATATTTGTTCAGATCCCAAGTGTTACAGAATATGTGGAGGGCATGCCAAATAGAATATTGATCTCTCTCAAACTCTCAAAAATATAATTCCATTATCTACATAAGTATTAAGATCCTAGGGTGCTCAAGAAAATAATATCAGGTTCAAGATTCTGGCCCTGAAGCATTATCTTCATCTTCAAGCAGCATAATATGAAAGGGCCTGAGTTTAGAGGCTTGGAATAAGGATCACAAACTCATTTCCATCTCTCTTGCTTTTGACTTGTGATCTATAGTTGGAAACAATTAGAAAAAAGGAGTCAAAGATCTGAGAATGCTTCGGCTTGTTGCTTACCATTCCTCTAGCAATCAGAGTCTTTTAACTGAGAAAGTGTACCCTTGAAGGATTCCTAAATAATATGGAGCCCATAGGGAGTGACTGTACACAATGTATCTTTAGTAGATATCACAGCTATCATGGAAAGGGGTGTCTGAAAAAACTTGAAGATTTCATAGAACTCCAATTGTAGGACATGCAACCCATTATTGTGACGTAAGCAGGTTGATATATATACTTGAACTTGCAAACACTGTAGCTGAATTGTTTCTGTAGACGGTGCTCATAAATTGGAAGTAACCAATTTTCTTCGGCACTCTTCAAACAGCTTTTTATGGTCCTGCCTTGCCAGTTAAAGGATTGCCTGATTCTTTATCTTTCAGAAAGAAAACCCAAGGTTTTAGGCATCCAGCTTCTGTATCCCTCATATAGTAATGCTTTGCAAGAGATAGACTTCACTTGAAAAATGCTCCTTTTCACAATCACGTTTGGATGCTTAACTGTCCTCCACTCACTTCATCTTATCATTACAATTTTCCCAAATCCCCATACACTTTTCCAAATTTCCATGCAAAATATAATAAATAATTCAACCTTTTCAAATCCCAAAACACTCAAAATATTAAAAAATAATATTTTATTTAACTCAACTTAGCTCAGCTTGACATCCAAATAGGGTCAACAATTAGAAACACATAGTCTGTGTCCTTTAAAATTAAAGTCATTCCCCTAATCGTCTTGTATAACTCTGGAGATTGTTATAGGAGATTTAAAGAAAAATTTCCTCCCAGTTCGAATTTCTATCCTGCCATCACAGGGCTCCTTTATGACCCTTGATTACCTAATCACAGTCCTAAACTCTGCAGCACTGTCCCACAACCCAGAGGTGTCATAAGCATTAGCCAAAACCACATCCTTTCCAGGACTTCCTGGTTCTAATCGAAAAAAAATAAAAAATTCTTTGCTGCAAGCTTTGACCAAGTCCAGTCTCCATGAATCCTACTAGCCCCAAGTAAAGCACCCCACATCACTGAATGCCCTTTACAAGGTGAGTTTAGAAAAAATTTATACCTAATGCTATCTGTCATGAATTATATAATTCCAAAATCTGCACAACTTTTTTATGCTGGCCACAATCAGAACTGAAGACAGTCCACGTAACAAGATTCCTAGTTAATTACTTGTCACTTATTTGATTTTCATAACATGAACTACTGCATTTAAGTACATCTCCATGAAAACATCATTGACAGCAACAATTGCCTATTCAGCGCTTTGTCATACGACGTGAGCCTGCTTCCCATGCTCCACCATTGCCAAAGTGGCACAGGCTTTGAAGACTGATGCAAAGGTATATTGATCTAGCATAAAAGCAATCGATCTCATCTTGCAAGATAGATCCAACACCACTTCTTCAAGCCCACCTTACACATACCCTGCAATCATTGCATTCCAAGAGACCAAGCTTGTATCCAGCAATTTACTAGACAGCACGTGAGCAGTTACTAGGTCCTCTGATTTCACATATTAGTCTTCAAATATTTTCAGGGATCATACCTAACAACAACCATTTGCACACGGATTATCTTCTCCCCTAATTATACTCTTTACTAGATATGAACTCCTGCAACAGGAGCATAGGTCTCTGGCTCCGCTCGCACTAGGAGTCCACAAAAGCCTGTCAGATTCTTTCAATCTTCCCAAGACAAAAAGACCTTTAATTTTCATTTAATTGAAGATAACCTTTGTACGGCACAATATAGCAAGTGACCAAATACACTGCCAAAGTCTACTCCTTTTCTGTTGAAAAGAATAATAAACAGATGGCAACCCCTTAAACAATGAGATATACATACCAAGTATGCATATAAATATGTAAAATTTTCCCTCAGATGGTGAAATATTTAAATTACCCAATCCAATATTGAACTTAGATGACTCATTTTTTACACAAACACCACCACCGAGAAGAGCAACATTTGATAAACAACCCACAAAAAAGAATGAAGCTAAAATATTCAGCACTTAACACAGAAACCGGTATAAAAAATAAGAAATAAAAAAAGCAAAAGAAGAAGGTCCAAAACCTGCCACTGCTGCTCTCAGACTGAATCCTGCGAAGAAGCGCGGTGGTTTTTCCGGCGAACATTGGGCCGACGATCACGTGAATCTCACCGGTCGAAGACGGCGGAGCCACCTCCACGTGCATGCCACGATTTTGGATTAAAAGAAACGATGATTTGGGTGAAAATATCGCGGGTTTTAGAGGGAGAAAACTCGGGTGTCGGAAAGTTGTGCTGCTGCATGGATGGGATTTGGAGGCGAACGAGAATAGTGCAAGAGGAGTGGGTTTGTGGAAGGCTGAGAACGTTGGGGTTAGGAAGGACTTCATTCCTGAAACAGCAAACACGTATGTTGCTGCATATGGAGGAAGAGAGGCGATGGAGCCTGATGAGATTTTTGACTACAAGGGTTTTTGCTTTTACTTCGCCAAAATTACAAAGTCAAAACTAGTTGAGCGGGTGATGCTACTCAACCCGGTGAAACGGGTCCCGATTGGGTCCGTTTCACCTTTTTATTTTTATTTTTATTTATTTTTAGGTAAATATTTTTAAATAATAATGTGATTTTTTAATATTTTTAAAAAATATTTTAAGATATTAAAAAAATCATGTAAAAAAATATGTTTTTTTATATAATTTTTTTAAAATTTTAAAATATTTTTTAAAATATAAAAAAATTACATTATTATTTAAAAATATTTACTTAAAAATAATATAAAAAAAACTAAAAATAAAAAATAAAAAAGTGAAACAGGACCCAAACGAGACCCATTTTACCGAAAAACTTAACATTTTCCTTAGTTGAGCTATGCTAGGTATCTCGAGATGTCACTCCGGCGTGGCTTTGCAGTTGCCACGCCAGCTGCTCTGAGATTTGGGTCATTATCATGGATTTTGATCCATCACAAATTTCTCTCTCTCTTACTTTCTCTCACCAGATGATCTCGATCTCTTGCAAATCTCTCTATATGACCACTAATCTATTTGCTTGTGGGGGGAATATGAGAGGATGACAAAATGGTTCACAGGTTTTTATTTTAGCTTTTCTTTATTTGGTTGCTAGGTAAGAAAGCGTAGGAGTTGAAAAAAAGTAAAAAAATTGCAAGTTCTTGGAGTATATTATTTTTTGAGCTGCTGCGATTTGTGAAATTAAAACTTGAAAAATTTACAATTAATTTGGCCAGATTTAACACCCTGCCTTCTTGGGTATGTAAGTCATATTCAAACTCTCAAACTTGCGGCCTTTGTTTATTTTTATTCTTTATTTTCGTTTGGTTGCCATAATAGTTTGGGAAAACTAAAGCAATTGGATTTTTGCAGAATAGTTGATTGTGCACTAAAGTGGATTTGAGAAAACAATTCCAATGCTACATCTCAGCCATCTGGCTTTGTTTAGGTGTGAGTTTTCAGCTTTTGAGAAATCAGAGCTGCTAAATTTATTTTGGGCAGAGGAGATTTAGCTATTTAAAATAGAAAAAATTTATTTATTCCTTATTTTTTACATACTCAACACACTGTTGATGTGGCATCATTTATGCTAAAAAATATCGATGTTTTGATTTTTTTAAGGTTATAATGGGTTCCACTTTAAGTGATGTGCTAAAACATTGGCTTATGTTGATGGTGTGAATCAGTGGTTGTTGGGAGGATAGTTTAACAAAATAAATGTGTGAAATTAGCAGGTTCTTTATAGAAATCTAATTGCATACTTTTTGTATTTTTTGCATAATGCTAGATATTCATTTCAATATGGCATAGAACCTCCTCTGACTTATATCAACAATACATGTTTCACGACCATTACAAGTAAAGTCGTTGGGTCTCCTGTAGTTGAAGAAAGTGTTCAGGATAGACCACTTCCTAGAAAAATTGAAAATGACAGTGCAGGGACATTTAAAAATGTGCAAATTGATGTGAATATGGAAGGATTTTTTTTTTTTTTTTTTTTTTTTGTGAATTGAATATTTTTGAAGATTTTTTTTTTTTTTTTTTTTTTGTGGATTGCATATGGGATGGAATATGAATGGATGATTTTTCTTTTTGTGGAAAAATGTATTTGGTGTTTTTGTTATGGATGAATATGAATATGAATACTTAATGTATTTGTTATGAATATGGATGGGAAGTTGCAAGATTTATTTGCTGTCTCTTTAATATATATATATCAAAAATGATATAGAGCAACCACACTCAAGTACACACACTCACATGAATAGTAGCATGTTATTGTTCATACTACTATTCATGTGAGTGTGTGCACTTGAGTGTGGTTGTTCCCTAGCATTACTCTATATATATTTTTTGTAGTCTCTTGTTTACTTGAAGCCCTCAAATTCAAGCAAAGATTTGAGGGGAACTTGATCCCTTGTTAATGTGTGTGGCAATAGATACCTGTAGTTTTGGCATTACATTTTTTGAGTTGATACTGACCTCTTCACCATGCTAAATTGAAATAGTACTTGACACACTATAGCAAAGAAAATATTTTACCAAACAAACTTTAAGTACTTGATTAATTCTCTCTCCAATACATTTGTAAGACAACGTAAACAGATCACATAATTTGTGCTATGGAAAGTGAAAGTGTACTCTTAAGTGATGACAGCTTCTGGTACAAGCTTTATTTAACATAATCGAGCCACCAACTTATCCCAAATAGATCCAAAGAAATCGTGCATACATTTTATGTGTTTCCTTTCAAATATTTCATAATTTTAGTGTTTCCATAGGGAAGAAGTACTGCATTATATTTTAGTGTTTCCTTTCAAATATTTCATACAAAATGTTTAACCATGAAAGATCACTAGGTCCGAATTTCCCCTAATCTAAACATAGCACCCATAGCAACAAGCTTATTTTCACTGCTGCTAGAGCTTCCATTCACTATGCTTCCTATTGATGAGGCTGCAAGTTTGGCTTGCTCCTATTGCATGAGCTTGTCCTTGTAGCATTTGGAATACATATTCATTGTTGCAACCATTCTAAAGAAACCACAGTTGTTAATACAATAATGGGGCATTCAGGTGCTTGGCATCCTTTATCTCATTGGACCCAAACCTCCTCATTTACACCAGCACCAAGAGCATGGAAGTGGCGATGGAGATCAAGTTGAGTGACTTGCAAATGAGGCAAAAATACAACTTCTAAGAGATTATCCACACCCAACTTTGACTCACCATTTATAGAAAACTAAATGCACTTGATGCGATTTGCTTAATTCTATCAATAAAAATCATTTTTCATCATTTACAATCCTATGGAACTTGTACTGGGCTGCAAATGAGAAAAAGAAAGCGTTCATAATTGAAGTAACATAGACTTTCTTGAATCAAATTGAAACCCAGAAAGAGTTTAAACAGCAAGAAAATGCAAAGAATGAAGGCATGTAACATCTTCTTTTTCCATTTTTCTGGGTTTTGTCTTCTTCTTTTTTTTTTGTTGGGGGGTTCTCCACCAAACATATACACAGACTTTAGCAGGATAAACATCTTCACTTTTTGCATAAATGAAACCAAGTCAACAGATTCATCAACTTCTCTAAATGAGATGAGAAAAAATACTCCAAAAACAATACTAATGTATCTCTAAAAAAAGCAATTCAAAATATATATAACCCAGCACAGCATATCAAAACATCAAGAATTTCTTCCTTTTTTTTAAGCACATCAAGAATTTCCTTCCACACACAACAATTTATATATACGCCAAGGAAATACAAGACGAATCCAAAATATTCAACAAAAACCCCGACTTCCTCAACCTTCTTCCGAATATTATTACCCATCAAATATAAAACTATTGCCCAACTTAATTGGCCCAACTATTGCCGAATATTCAGCAATTGGCCCAACTTAATAAAGAACCACCTCGATTAAAAAGCACAACCAATCACCTTCATAAACAAGAAGAAGATTAACCCTCAATATGTATGTTCGTATACATACAAGCGGATGTAGATACAAAAAAAGAAAACCCTAGTCAGGATAGAGGAATATATCAAGAAGAGTGATGATACCTGTACAATGGGTTCCACAATTTTTTTACAATTTATAGTGTTATCGTATATTTTTTTATCATTTTATTTTAAGTATTTTTTTCAATATTCTTAATCATTAAGAAAAAAATAAAAATAAAAATATAATTTTATTAATATTCACATTCTTAATCACTAAGTAAAATTAAAAATTAAAAATTAAAAATATATATATATAAAGTTGTGAAATAGTTGTGAAATATTGGTTGTAAGTGTATCATTTCTGTATCAAGAAATTGGTCGTCTGTTTGGTTTCCTTGGTGCAGAAAATCCAAACATAAAATTTCTACAAAAGCAAATTATTTAAACAAAAGACAAACACAAAAAAAGGAGAAAAAATCTTACCCAGAATCAATCGATTAGATAATCGAAAAAGAGAGACGGGTGAGCGAACTGGAGAAAAGACACACACACACAGACACACAAGGCATAAGAAGGAATCGAAGAAAAAGGAAAGTGAGCCGAGAATTTTGGGGTTTCAAAAAATGATGTCGTTTTCTTAAATAGTCCACGTATGATGTGAGTTTGCACCAGGGTTATTACCCCAGTTTCCTATAGCTTTTTCCTTTGTACTTTGTAGTAGAGATGATCCGGACCGTCCCTCCATAGCTTGCCAATTAGACTATCTAATTGTTCAACGATCAACACCACGAGTTTATTTCTTTTTTTCATTTTTCTTTCTTAGCATCTCCATTCGGATTCTCAAAATTTTCTTCAAATTTTAACTAAAACTCCCATTACTTATATATATATATATATATTTTTTTTAAATTTTACTCATTTTTAAAAATTCTCCTACATCTCATTTCCTATATTTTTTTTCTCATATATTACAATAATATTATTCTATTATTTCTTTATTACTGATTAACTATTTTATTTCACATCATAATACTATTCCAATAAAACACAATAATATATACATAAATAATATTTTGAAGAGTGAATAGTAGTACCTCAAATTTGAGGATCTACTATTCACCATCTCAATTGATCCCTTCAAAACACACCTCATATTTTAGGGGTGGGGAGTGTTTGAGCTCTCCAATGTAAATGCTCTTATATCTCAACTAAGAGAAAACTTGGAAAACGGTTAGGCTAATAAACATAAAATAGCATCCCACCACTAATTAGCTAATACCTAAGGTTTGCATATAAAATATCCTTCATATGAATCTGATATGATTATTGTAGATTGCAAAAACTCTCGCACCCCTCTCCGCCTTCACACTCACTTCTCGCACCTCTCTCTCTACGTCATCACATGATGTCAACTTGCACCTTCCTCTCACACGATTGAAACTCACACACCTTCGCCTCCTTTCGCAAAACAGATACAATTCAGAGAATGTATTAATTTAGAGTTAGATTTGTTAAAATGGTGAAAGAATTGTTTCAACCCCCCACTTTGATCTTGAGCTTGTTTGCTTGTATGGAAAGTGATGTAAAAATTGCTGAATGATTGTATGCCCTGAGCAAATTGTTTGCTTGTATGCCATTTTATTTCTTTTTATAACAATTTATATGAGACAAGAGGGAAGCGAGAAATGAAGAATAATCGAAGCAAGATAGATCTGATTCTTGATTTATAATCGGCGCAAGGTACCTCCTCTAATTGCAATTGAAAATTAATCGAGAACTAATTTATAATCAACACAAGATACCTCCACTCAGAAACCCCAATCGAAAGTCTCAAGGAATTTCAAATTAAAGAGAAGCCCACTACTATAACTATTAGCAGTAATTAAAACACCTCAAAGAAGGAAATCTCATCTACACACATAGAGGACGTGCCAAGCCAAGATTCTTTTCTAGAATAATTCCTTTATACACGTGTCATCAAAATTTTAAATTTCATACCGTACTGGTCGGGACGACCAAAATATGTCATACCGTCTAGTTGACCGGTACAAAAAATATGTTGTTTCGTTTCGTTACAAATTTCAGCCGTTTTGACCGTACTAGATTTTGAAATTTTTATTTTTCATTTCTTACTATTTTTTTGTCCTAATTCAAACTCTACTATATATATATATTTATATGTATAATTTATTCATATATTGACTATTATTTTGAAATATAACTTACATATGTATTTTTATATATAATTTTTTTTATATATAGACTGTTTTGAAATGGTACACGAAATGGTACCGGTATCAAAATATTTCATTTTAATGCCTTGACCAATACGCTTATCGATACGGTATTCAAAATTTTGCGTGTCATGTTATTATTTGTAATTCTAAAAATCTATTACAAGGAATATTCACATGTGATGTATATAAATATCGAGTATGTACTAAGAATTATGCAATGAGAAATACAACAATTCCTCTCAAATTACTTTGCTTTGTTTATCGTAATATAGTATAATCGAGAGCTTGTTAGGACTCACGTTCATCATTCCAGGCATTTCATTCCAAGTTCACAAGGCTGTTTCCATGGCTGAAACTTGCCAAAAGGTCCTCTCATCCCTCAAACCCCTTCTGTTTCTCCGAATGTTACCATTCCCTCTCTCACAAATCTCATTACCATAAAGTTAAACCATGAAAATTATCTTTTGTGGAAGGCACAAATCCCATAACTCAAAATTCAAAACTTATTTGAGTATCTTGATGGGACCATTATTGCCTCTCAAATGCTCAATGAAGGTACCCAACAAATCACCCTTGAATTTTTAGCTTGGCAATAACAGGATCAAGCTATCATAAGTATTATCATCTCCTCTCTATCCAAAACTTTAATTGCACATATTATAAAGGCATCCACTTCTCACAAAATATGGGATGTTCTTGAAGAAATTTTTGCTACAAAATCTCAAGCTCAAATTATTCAAATTCAAATCAACTTCCAACCTTTAAAAAGGGTTTAGACTCCATTGCAGAGATCAGCGTGCCAAACTACTCCAAGATACTCTTTCTATGGCTGGAAAAATCCTTTCATCTACTAAGTTCATTACCTCTCTCTTGGTTGGTTTGGGCACAGGTTATGATTTTGTTGTGACTTCCATTACCACCCAGATTGATCCTCTAACCCCCTCACAGATTTATAGCCATTTATTGATACATGAGTCTAGCCTTAACCACCAGCATACTACTCTCATAGCCTCACATGCGTTCTTTGCCAATAACACCTAAAAGCAACCTGGTAACAATGCTCCTCACGGCAGATATTCTTCTCGGGGTAGGGGTAGTTACAAAGGACGTGGTCGAGGTCGAAATGGTAGCTACTTTCCTTCCTTTCCACCCAACTTTACACCAAACAAACCCACTTGCCAAGTTTGCCATAAAAAGACCATACAACTAGCGCATGTTACCATAAGTTGGATTTTAGCTTCCAATCTTTCCCACCACCCTTCCTTTCAGCTAACTTCACTTCTGGTCCACACTTTTTCCAAACACCATCTCCACCTGTTGATAATTGTTGAACTCAAGGTTTCAAGTTTCATGTAAATCTACAAATGGATTTTAATGATAACAAATGAATCCAAAGAATAAAGGAGTCTCAAGCTCAAGTTGTCCACACAATATAATCAAGCACATCAAGGAAGCAAGCATGAGCAAGAAGGAAACAAGTTCACATTAAAATCATAGAGTAATGTTGTAAATCTCTTAAAAATTCAAAATTAAGATTAAGGCTCAAAATTAATATTTTATCATAAAACATTAAAATACATTTTCCACATGTGCATGATATTTTGAAAATTAAATTTGAAAATTTTGAAAGATGATTGATTGTCATCTTTCACATATGCATGACATGATTAAAGGTTTGAATTTTAAAAATATTAAGATAATTGATTGTCATCTTTCACATGTGCATGACATGATTAAATGTTTGAATTTTGAAAATATTAAGATGATTGATTGTCATCTTTCACATGTGTATGTTTTATTTGAATATTTTCAAAAGTGGTGGATGCTTTTCTTGACTTATGCAAAAGGTAGATTTCTTTATTTGAAAATTTTGAAAAGTAAAGTGTGTACCTTTTGTCATATGCAAAAAGTAAAAGATTATGTTTGAAATTTTTGAAAAGTAAAGTGTGCTCCTTTTGTCACATGCAAAAAGTAAAAATATTAGATTTGAAATTTTTGAAAAGTAAATGATGATGTTTTTGATATGGGAATCTTTTCAAATTTGAAATTGAAAAATCATTTGCCTATAAATAGCTCACTTGAGTTTTGCAAAATTCACAACAAGAGCTTACACATCTATTGCTAAGTTTTGCACCATTTCTTCAAAACTCTCATTCTCTCTTTTCTAAAGTTTTGAGCCTTAATTCTTATTCTTGTTGAGAGAGATATAGGTTGTGCTGTATTGTTTCTATCTCACTCATTGAGGAGTGTACTTTGATAGTCTACCTACTATCAATTCTTGTATCAGTAAAAGGGTGTGTATAACCCTTGTGTGTGTAGAAGGTGTTCTACACGGGGAATAGTTAAATCACCAAGTGTAAGGTGATTGGAAGTGTAGAAGGTGTTCTACACGTGGAATAGTTAAATCACCAAGTGTGAGGTGATTGGAAGTGTAGAGGGTGTTCTACACGGATTCTTTGGAGCGGTACTGCTCAAAGGTGTAATAGGTTTCTATCTCCACCTAAAAGAGATTGAATAGTGGATTTGGGGATCCTCAAGAGGTAGCTTGAGGCGAGGACGTAGGCAGTGGGGCCGAACCTCGTTAACATACTGAGTTTGCTTCTCTCTTACCCTTACTCTTTATATTTATTATTGTTTCATATTTTATTTATATTTTATATTATATATTTGATTTATAATTGTTATTTTTTTTAAATACAACTCAATTCACCCCCCCTCTTGTGTTAGTCATCTGGGCAACAAGTGGTATCAGAGCTAGAGCTCTATTATAAGATTAACTATCTTTTAAGTTAAGATCTTATGGCTAACATTGCAGCTTCATTTGGTGAAGGTCAATCTAGCAGTCGGCCTCCACTCTTTTGTAGAGACAATTACTCATTCTGGAAAGTTAGAATGAGAATATTCTTTCAGGCTCAAGGTCGAGAAATCTGGAAATGTATTGTAAATGGATCTTATATTCCAACAAAAGTAGTTGATGGAGTAAAGGTCAAAAAGGAAGAAGAAGAGTTTAATCGTGAAGACGATAGACTTTATACTTTGAATTTAACTGCTATGAATTTATTATATAATGCTCTCCATGGTAATGAATTTAATAGAGTAATGACTTGTGCTACAGCAAAGGAAATTTGGAATAACTTGGAAGTTACTTATGAAGGAACTTCTCAAGTCAAGGAATCAAAAATTTATATTCTTACTCGTGAATATGAAATGTTTAAGATGAATGATGATGAATCTATTTTTAGTATGTACACTCGTTTTACTAACATCATAAATAGCTTGACAGCTCTTGGCAAAGTTTATTCCAAAGTGGAGATAGTAAGAAAAATTCTCAACTCTCTACCAAAACGTTGGGAATCAAAAGTGACAGCGATTCTTGAAGCTAGAGACCTCAAGAAGCTCGAAGTGAATGAACTCATCGGGTCACTTATCACCCATGAGTACACATTGAAAAGAGGAGAAGAAGAAGGAAAGTCAAAGAAGAGCTTGGCACTTAAAGCTGTTCCACATGAAAGTGAAAGTGATGAAGATGAGGAAAATGACGACAAAGATGAAGAAGTTGCGATGATAACAAGAAGAATTCAGAGGTTCTTAAAGAAAAATAAAACTCCTCCAAGGAAATCCTTCAATAAGTTTTCCAAGAAAGATTCAGGTAAAAATGACACTTTAATTTGTTATAAATGCAATAAACCTGGTCATATCAAGCCAGATTGTCCTCTACTAAAGAAAGATCGAAACAAAGGCAAAAAGGCAATGAAAGCTACGTGGGATGATGATTCAAGTAGCTCAGATAGTGAAGCAAGCAATGGAGAATCAGCAAATCTTTGTCTTATGGCTAAAGATGACATTGAGGTAACAAATCTTGATAATATTGAAGATCCTTCATATGAAGAATTGCAAAATATTTTAGAAGAGGTATATGAGGAATTTGAAAAATTGGGTATCAAGTATACTGTTTTGAAAAAGAAAAATTCTTCTTTAACAAACGAAATTGATATTTTAAAAAAAGAAAATATTGTTTTGAAAGATGAAAATTTTGAGTTGAAGAAAAAGAAAACTGATTTAGAAAATATTATTGAAAACTTTACGAATGGAAAAAGAAATTTTGAAAAATTTCTTGGTAGTCAAAGATGTGTTTTTGATAAGGCAGGCTTGGGATATATGCCAAAACAAAAATACAAACCTTATAAAAACTTCTTTGATAATCCTTCTACATCAAAATCCAATATTCAAAATTCTTTTCATAAAAATAATTTTGTTAAAAAAGGATACTATTATAATCACTCAAGTTCTTCATATATGTCACATGCTATTTGTAATTTTTGTAATAGAAATGGTCATAATTATTTTGCTTGTCCTATTAGAAGAAAACATACAATGACTATTAGGACCATATGGGTACCTAAAAATCTTATTTCTAATACTAATAAATGAAGGACCCAAAGAACTTGGGTACCAAGAAAAATCATTTTAATTGTTTTTATAGGTGTGCATGATGTCTTCCACGAACAAAAATAAATGGTTTTTAGATAGTGGATGTTCAAGACACATGACGGGAGACAAGACTAAATTCTTTGATCTTAGATCTAAAGAAGAAGGACATGTGACATTTGGAGACAACTCGAAAGGGAAGATCGTGGGAATAGGTAAAATTGGTAATGAGTCTTCTTTTATAATTGAAGATGTTCTACTTGTTGAAGGTTTAAAACATAATCTTTTAAGCATAAGTCAATTATGTGATAAAGGATTTACAGTTATTTTCAAAATGGATAAGTGCATTATATTGAATGATTATGATTGTAATATTTGTTTTATTGCTTTTAGAAGTAACAATGTTTATACAATTGATTTTGAAGAAATTACCTCACAAGATGCGATTTGTTTTTAAGCTCAAAATGAAACTAATTGGTTATGGCATAGAAGACTAGGTCATGCCAATATGAAACTTATTTCTAAACTTTCAAAAAATGATCTTGTGAGAGGTTTACCAAAGGTAAATTTTCTTAAAGACAAAATTTGTGATGCATGCCAATTTGGTAAACAAACAAAAACTTCTTTTAAAATCAAGAAACATATTTCCACTACTAGACCACTGCAACTGATACACATGGATCTTTTTGGACCAAATAGAGTTGCAAGTTTAGGAGGAAAATATTATGCATTTGTTGTTGTTGATGACTTCTCAAGATAAACTTGGGTCATCTTTCTTACTCATAAAGATGAGGCACATAATGCTTTTACCAAGTTATGCAAGAGAATTCAAAATGAAAAGGGTTATACTATTTCAAGTATCCGAAATGATAGGGGAAAAGAGTTTGTTAATAAAAATATTGAAACATTTTGTGATGAAAATGGTTTTGTGCATAATTTTTCTGCTCCTCGAACTCCTCAACAAAATGGGGTAGTAGAAAGGAAAAATAGATCTCTTCAAGAGATGACAAGAACAATGCTCAATGAGAACAACTTGCCTAGTTATTTTTGGGCTGAAGCGATAAGTACTGCATGTTATGTTATAAATAGAGTTATGCTAAGGTCTAAATTAGATAAAACCCCCTATGAGCTTTGGAATGAGAAAAAGCCCAACATTTGTTACTTTCATGTATTTGGATGCAAATGTTTTATTTTAAATGACAGAGATAATTTAGGCAAGTTTGATGCAAAATCTGATGAAGGTATCTTTCTCGGGTATTCTACTAATAGTAAAGCTTATAGAGTATTCAATAAAAAGACTTTGACTGTACAAGAATCTATGCATGTAGTATTTGATGAATCTAATTCTCTACTCTCCAAGAAATCTATTAATGAAGAAACAGGAGGTATAAATAATACGGAAAGTCTCAATCTCAACAAAGAGAACACAATAGAGGAAGTCCAACATGGAGATATCAGGAAAGATCATCAAAATTTAATACAAGATGCAACCAAACAGTGGAAATTTGTGAAAGATCATCCAATGGAACAAATTCTGGGGGAACCTTCACGAGGTGTAAGCACTCGATCATCTCTTAGAAATATTTGCAATCATACTGCTTTTCTATCTCAGATTGAACCTAAAAATATTGATGAAGCACTTCTTGATGAATCTTGGATTCTAGCTATGCAAGAAGAGCTTAATCAATTTGAAAGAAATGATGTTTGGACACTTGTTCCTAGACAAAAAAATCATACTATTATTGGAACAAAATGGGTTTTTAGAAACAAGAAAGATGAGTCTGGAGTCATTACTAGAAATAAGGCTCGACTTGTAGCCCAAGGTTTCAATCAAGAAGAAGGAATCGATTATGATGAGACATATGCACCAGTCGCAAGATTAGAAGCTATTCGAATGCTACTTGCATATGCTTGTTATAAAGAGTTCAAACTTTTTCAAATGGATGTTAAAAGTGCTTTCTTAAACGGTTTTATAAATGAAGAGGTATATGTTGAGCAACCTCCAGGTTTTGAAAATCATATTTCTCCAAATCATGTTTTCAAATTCACAAAAGCACTATATGGACTCAAACAAGCTCCTAGAGCGTGGTACGAGAGACTTAGTGGTTTCTTGATTAAAAAAGGCTTTTCAAGAGGAAAAATTGATACAACTCTTTTCATTAAATACGAAAATGATGATATTCTTTTGATTCAGATTTATGTTGATGATATAATATTCGGTGCTACTAATGAAAATATGTGCCAAGTTTTTGCTAAGACTATGCAGGAAGAATTTGAAATGAGCATGATGGGAGAGCTTACATTCTTTCTCGGATTGCAAATTAAGCAAGCAAAAAGTGGGACATTCATCAATCAATCGAAATATATTAAGGAATTGCTGAAGAAATTTGGGATGGAAAGTGCTAAGGAAACTGGAACACCAATGAGTCCATCCACTAAACTTGATAAAGATGAAACCGGTAAACTAGTTGACTCGAAGGTATATCGAGGTATGATTGGTAGCTTATTATATTTGACAGCCAGTAGACCAGATATTATGTTTAGTGTGTGCTTATGTGCACGCTTTCAATCATCTCCAAAAGAATCACATTTAATTGCAGTTAAGCGCATTCTTAGATATCTTAGTGGTACAATTAACTTAGGGTTATGGTACCCTAAGCACACATCTTTCGATCTAATCAGCTACACAGATGCAGATTATGCTGGCTGTAAAATAGATCGAAAAAGCACTAGTGGAGCATGTCACTTCTTAGGTCGTGCACTAGTTTCTTGGTTTAGTAAAAAACAAAATTCTGTTGCACTATCTACTGCTGAGGCAGAATATGTTGCTGCGGGTAGTTGTTGTGCTCAAATTCTTTACATGAAGCAACAACTTGAGGATTTTAAACTTATGTACAATCACATTCCAATCAAATGTGATAATACAAGTGCTATAAATCTTTCAAAGAATCCAATACAACATTCTCGGACCAAACATATTGAAATTAGATATCATTTTCTTAGAGATCATGTGCAAAAGGGCGATATTGTATTAGAATTCACTAGTACACATGATCAATTGGCAGACATTTTCACAAAACCCCTACCAGAAGATAGACTATGCATGATTAGAAGAGAAATAGGAATGATGCATGCCATGGATATCTGCTAGATACTTTTATTTCATTATCTTAAATGACCTACAGAAACTTGAGACGTTTAGCCTCATCATTCAAATGCATTTGCTCCTCATAAATCATCATGCCATCCTTGTCTAAAGGATTAGGCAATCGAAATGAAGAGGTAAGCAAGGATTTCAAATCCTTATTCTGTTGCTTTAATTCTACTATTTTTTTGTTTGACTCATAAACAAGTCGTTGAAGTACAGATACAGTCTCGTTAAGCTTCTCAATTTCGCGAGTTTTAGACTGCAACCGAGCAGAAAACGCAACGATAGATGATGAGTATCGAGTTCCGAGACCCACAAGCTCGTAAATGGCATCATGATCTGATTTATTAGCTAAATCAGTCTCTTGTTGCTTCATGGCACCCACGACAGATGCAGAAATAGATTGAGATTGAGGTGAAGGATACCTCAAATCTTGATCAAGAGAAGCACTGAAGGGAATTCTACGAGCCATTGAAAAATTGTAGAATGAGAATGCAAGCAAATTGCAAAGATGAGAAGAAAGCTTGATGCGAAATAGATAAAGCTAAGGATTGCTCTTATAGAAACGGAAATAAGAATAAGACAAACTTACAAATCATGATAATATCTCATTTTTCAGCAACATCAAGCGAATCAAATCTCTGCACCGAATTACCAGAGCTACGCCTCCAGCCTTTGCAGGTTTTGTTGGGCACTGGTGGTTTCAATTATTCAGCTTTTTACAAAATCTCCTTCCGCACCGAATTACCGGAACTAGGCCTCCAGCCTTTGCAAGTTTTGTCGAACACGTGTGGCTACGCACCGAATTCTCTACAGTCTCTACTAACGCAGCGTTTTATTTATCTATTGGTTATTGCAGGAATATATCTTATTGATCTAATTATGATTCCTTTTTAATGATGCCAAAAGGGGGAGAAGTTTTAGACTAGAACATTAATATTATTTAAATTGCTAAACTTGTTATATATGCTTGGAATTATATTTATAATTTTGCTTGAAAAACTAACGCACATTCTCAGGGGGAGCTTAAGTATTAATACAGAATTCAGGTTCTATCAAGCATTTGTCATCATCAAAAAGGGGGAGATTGTTGAACCCAAGGTTTCAAGTTTCATGTAAATCTACAAATGGATTTTAATGATAACAAATGAATCCAAAGAATAAAGGAGTCTCAAGCTCAAGTTGTCCACACAATATAATCAAGCACATCAAGGAAGCAAGCATGAGCAAGAAGGAAACAAGTTCACATTAAAATCATAGAGTAATGTTGTAAATCTCTTAAAAATTCAAAATTAGGATTAATGCTCAAAATTAATATTTTATCATAAAGCATTAAAATACATTTTCCACATGTGCATGATATTTTGAAAATTAAATTTGAAAATTTTGAAAGATGATTGATTGTCATCCTTCACTTGTGTATGACATGATTAAAGGTTTGAACTTTGAAAATTTTGAAAGATGATTGATTGTCATCTTTCACATGTGCATGACATGATTAAAGGTTTGAATTTTGAAAATATTAAGATAATTGATTGTCATCTTTCACATGTGCACGACATGATTAAATGTTTGAATTTTGAAAATATTAAGATGATTGATTGTCATTTTTCACATGTGCATGTTTTATTTGAATATTTTTAAAAGTGGTGGATGCTTTTCTTGACTTATGCAAAAGGTAGATTTCTTTATTTGAAAATTTTGAAAAGTAAAGTGTGCTCCTTTTGTCATATACAAAAAGTAAAAGATTATGTTTGAAATTTTTGAAAAGTAAAGTGTGCTCCTTTTGTCACATGCAAAAAGTAAAAATATTAGATTTGAAATTTTTGAAAAGTAAATGATGATGTTTTTGATATGGGAATCTTTTCAAATTTGAAATTGAAAAATCATTTGCCTATAAATAACTCACTTGAGTTTTGCAAAATTCACAACAAGAGCTTACACATTTATTGCTAAGTTTTGCACCATTTCTTCAAAACTCCCATTCTCTCTTTTCTAAAGTTTTGAGCCTTAATTCTTGTTCTTGTTGAGAGAGATATAGGTTGCGCTGTATTGTTTCTATCTCACTCATTGAGGAGTGTACTTTGATAGTCTACCTACTATCAATTCTTGTATCAGTAAAAGGGTGTGTATAACCCTTGTGTGTGTAGAAGGTGTTCTACACGGGGAATAGTTAAATCACCAAGTGTAAGGTGATTGGAAGTGTAGAAGGTGTTCTACACGTGGAATAGTTAAATCACTAAGTGTGAGGTGATTGGAAGTGTAGAGGGTGTTCTACACCGATTCTTTGGAGCGGTGCTGCTCAAAGGTGTAATAGGTTTCTATCTCCACCTAAAGGAGATTGAATAGTGGATTTGGGGATACTCAAGAGGTAGCTTGAGGCGAGGACGTAGGCAGTGGGGCCGAACCTCGTTAACATACTGAGTTTGCTTCTCTCTTACCCTTACTCTTTATATTTATTATTGTTTCATATTTTATTTATATTTTATATTATATATTTGATTTATAATTGTTATTTTTTTTAAATACAACTCAATTCACCCCCCCTCTTGTGTTAGTCATCTGGGCAACAATAATACTTAGTATCTAGATTCTGCGGCTACACATCACTTCACTCACGATTTCTCTTAATCCATTTGAGTATAGAGACGAAGAGCAAGTGCATTTAGGTGACGATAATTCCCTTCCAATTCATCATGTTGACACTTCAACACTTCCTTCCACCAATGGAAATTTTCTTCTCTCAAAATCCTATCATGTCCTTTTAATTTTTAAAAATTTAGTTTGTTTGTAAATTTTGTGAAAATAATTGTGTATTTTTTTAATTTCACTCTTCATTTTTCTATGTGAAGAATTCTCGAAATAAGAAAGTCCTTCTCAAGGCCATACTAAAGATGGCATGTATGCATTTCCATCCAATCCTCCATCTCCTCAAGCACATGTCGGTAAATGTGTCTCAACTTCCAAATGGCACATTCGACTCGGTCGTCCATCTATGCAACTCATCAATATAATAGTTTCTCAAGTTAATTTTGTTGTTAAAGCTTCCTCTCCACCTAGTTTATGTTCTTCTTACTGCAAAGCAAAATTCCATCAACTCCCATCTGATCGGTCTTCATCAAGATGAGAAGCGCCTTGTAATACTCTCAATTTATGTATGGAATTTAACGTAAATTAAAGTGCGTGACTTGTGATGTTAGGCTACAAATATCCTACTTTGCATCAAAATAATATGTACATGCGCCTAACTTACTAGCAGTATGCAGAATATATTGTAGCAAAAACTCCAAATTATCAACAGAGACATTTAATTTTGCGTCATTATCACATGGTATGATATAGTAAAAATCCATATCCTTATAAAATATCAAGCATAATGTAATAAATTTCTTCTTAATATGTATCAATAACTGATAGTCCCAGAACAAATATTCAACTACCCTCTATTACCTTTAGGGGATTTTTTTTTTTTTTTTTTGCATTCTCTATAATCTCTTCATCAACAATTGATTACTTCATTAACAAATGAGTATTCTGTAAGACTCTCAGGGTACCTCAAAACCTCCCGTGATATATGGGTCTCGTAATGAATTATTTATTCCTTTAATAACATCTATCATTTCGTAAGAATGATAGATCAAAATAAAAAAAGTGAGGTTTTCAAAAAATCTAAGTAAGTACACATATAACATAATAATAACATAGCTAGACTTTACAAATAATATATACTTGCATGAACATATGAATCATGACATGATTTACACTTGACTTATGCTTAAGACTTATATCATGACTTATGCTTCATTTTACAAAAATTGCATACTTTCATAAAAACTTTTCATGAAAACGGGTGCAAAAATTTTCATAATGTATGAAAATATTTTTCTTGAAATTTTTGTACTTTCATGCTTTCATTCTTATTCATGTAATTCTTATCCTTGATCTCGATGGCCAGTCGTAACGTCTTCACTGTTGGGTTCTTAGCATGACGGCCGTCAGTTTTCATATTCTCGTCAGTCATTCGACAGTTATGTATCACATTCATCATCGTAACAAACCTTATCATATTATGGCGGCAGTTACATATCGTCTTCATCACCAGTCATGTCAGTCATACATCAGTTACGTATAGCTTTCACTATCGTGATAAGACTTTCATTTTACTACGACAATTACGTATCATTTTCATCATCGGCACATCTATCACCCGGTAGTTATATATCACATTCACTGGCGTGATATGACTTTTCATAATCTTATTATTTTCTTTCTCTTTTCTTATTCTTGTAAAATGTTCATGTTCATATTTCTTTGAAAGACATTGTAATCTATAGCGTAAAAATCTTGTGATGTACTTGAACATGCATATACTTTTAAACTTTTCATGCATGCTACATGTATTCCTAGACCATATGCCATATAGAACATGCTTTATCAATACATAACATGCATATAATAACTTATAAAAATCATTCTTTATCAATTAAAACATAAGCAAAATTCATTTGAGGAAAATTCACTTAACCTTAACCTAATAAGTATAGGGTCAAATATCACCATGTAATAACTTCCATATCTCTTTTCATTTCCTTGGGATTAACTTACTCTCTTATTGTGATAAAGAATAAGAGAGTAAGTTATTAGGTTAAGGTTAATCATTCCAAAATAATTTTCAAATTAGGCAAAATAGTCCTAACTGAAACCCACATTCACATGACAAACCTATTTTTCTTCAATTTCTTCCTTATCCAAAATAATCATTCCACCACCAAATAATATTAATTCTTTCACTACTCTTCAAGAGGATTAATCCATAAAATATTCCTCAATCACTCATTAACTTAACTTAATCATCATATCCTTCATAGAAATATTAAAATTCATAAGACCTTAAGGTATCCCAACCAAAACCGAAACCATCTAATTCCCTTAACTTGGTTTTTTTGTCATTCATACACCACATATTATCATTCAGTTTTCAATCCATAGTTTACTAACGTAAAGCCTTGCTTCTTTGAATATTTTCCTCCATTTATCACACTACTCTCCACTTAAGATATTTTGGAAACTTCATCACTAAACCAAATCAACTCGTTGTCAAAAGCCTTACTCAATTAGTAAATTTTTTTCTGCAACTATTCCCTTATCAAATAATCATTCCACTACCACTAGTCTTTAAGAAATTAAATGATATAATTTCTTCAATCACTTAGGGATTCCAAATAAATCGCTATACCAATTATCTAAAAATTTAAAACTTAAAACACCTCTAGGCATTCTACCAAGGCCGAACCCTTGCAAGTCTCAAAATCCAATTATCTTGTTATCCAAACTTCTCATAGTATTCCCTTTAACTTCCATCCATATTTTCATAAAATAAATCATTGCTTTACAAAAGACTTCCTCCATATACTTCCTTATTTTTCTATACAATAATTTATCACAATCATATATGGATTCAATCATTCAATCAACATAATACTTATTCAAAAAGAACAAACAATATCATTTTTAATTACATATATATAAGAACAAACAATAACTGCTCATGTGAGGGTGAGTGTGATGAGTGTGGATGTTCCCTAACAATACTTTATATAAATAGAGAATAATAAGTAATGCATTAAAAATAATCATAAATAGATTATATAAAATAAACTCATAAGTTGACATAATTTGGTACTCGAAAGTTCAGTATAAAGCCTGTCCAAAATTATTACCATAATGCATGAAACTGAAAAAGAAAAAACCTTTTCACCCAAAAACAAAAACATAAATATATTTATTCAACACGCTCAATCAATACTTTTTCTATCATCCAAAAGAAAAGAAAAAAAAAATTTCTGAAAAATGTTCACTTTCTCTAACCATGAAAAGTTGTTCTTATACAAACAATATCATTTTTAGTTAATTCCTTCACCTCATTTGTGTCTTATTCCAAATTTCTCCATTATACATATGCTTAATACCAATAAAGGGTTCATAAGAAATATATTTCCAAAAAACTTCAAAGAGTAACTAAAATAAACGTAAAGAAATTACAATCATTCCAAGTATAAGAAATCCAGTAAAAATAAAAATTTGAGTTATCACACTCCTCTTCAACTTCTCTTCTCAGACATATGGAGACATGCACCAATGTTATCTCGTGGTGGTTTTCATTTTTATCTTTCTTTTGTAGATGAAAACAATCGATTTACTTAAATTTTTTCATTAAAGTGTAAATTTGATGTAGTCACAGTTTTTCTTTCCTTTAAATGTTATGTATAACTATTTTTTTAATACAAAAATTGAGCACTCCAATTTGATTGGGGTGGAGAATTTAGAGTTTTTAATCGTGTGTTGCAATCTTTGGAATTTCTCAAATACTGTCATGCCCATATGCACACTCTTAAAATGATTCAGTGGAAAGAAAATACTGTCATATAGTTAAAATCGAACTTGCACTACTTGCTCATTCGTTATTACCTTACTCTTACTAGTCATATACCTTTGTAATAGCAATTTTCTTAATTAATAGACTTCCAACTTATGTATTATGCAACAAGTCTACATTTGTGGTCTTATTTAATCAAAAATCAAATTATATGTTTCTAAAAATATTTGGGTGTCAATGTTGGTCTAACCTTAGGTCATTTAATAAAAACAAAATTAATTTTCATTCTCTTCCCTATGTATTTCTTGGCTATAGCTCCACTCACCATGGTTATTTGTGTTTTCATCTTCCCACTGCTAGAATGTATGTTTCCAAGGTCATTCTATTCGATAAAGATAAGTTTCCATTTTCCAAGTCTTCCACAAGCTCATTTCTTCAAACTGGGTCCAACTCATCACATGCAATCTTATCGTTTTCCCTTTCTCCCAGTCGTGAGCCCTCTCTTGGACCAACCCCACTTCACTCCTCTTGGACCAACCCCACTTCCCATCTATTACTCATTCCACTCAAACAACGCCGCATAATCTGAACACCTCAACTCTTACCCACATAACACTGGCCCATATAGACTCAAGTCCACCATCCGAAGCCTCTCTTTTAGAATCAAACCCATCCTTTGTTTCCCTTAGCGTACCAATTCCCTCATCCCTTCCCGATCCTTCCCTACCCATTGAACACCCAAACACTCACCTAATGCAAACCAAAGGAAAATCAAACAAATCTTGTCCCAAAATAATGACAGACGGCACCATTTCTTGGCATGTACCTCGTGCTCATATGACTTCAACTACAATTCCAGATAAACCTACCTCCATCACTGAAGCCTCCAGAATTTCAGAGTAAATGGGTATTCAAGACCAAGCTTCTGCCAAATAGCTCTATTGAGAGGAGAAAAGCAAGACTGATAAACAAGGGCTACAATCAACTTAAGGGTTTGGACTACAACGAAACGTTCAGTCATGTGGTGAAACTTACTTCAATCATATTAATTCTTTCCATTTCTATTTCCTCTGGTTTGCCGATCCACTGATTGGATGTTCAAAATGCATTTCTACATAGGACACTGGATAAACAAGTTTTTATGACTCGGCCACTTGATTTTGTACATCCTTAAATTTTCCACTATATATGCAAGCTCAACATAGATTTATATGGTCTGAAACGGGCACCACATGCTTGGTATGCACGATTAAGTTCTTGATTGATTGAATTGGGTTTTTTTATTTCTAAATTTGATATATCACTGTTTATTTATTGACATCAATCTATGGTTATATATTTTTTTGTATACGTTGATGATATAGTGCTTATCGATTCACATCATAATGTTTTAACCCATATTATATTGATATTAAGTACTGATTTTCCTATTAAAGACCTAAGATCTTTACATTATTTTCTGGAGATTGAATGCAACCGTACCAGCATTAGTCTTCAATTATCTCACAAGAAATACATTTTGGATTTTCTCACATAAACAAATATGTTGAATTGCAAGATTGTAAGCAGTCCTATATCTCCTTCAACGAAGTTATCTACCTTTGACTCAACTTCTATTGAAGATCTCTCTTTATATTAAAGTGTAGTGGGTAGTTTACAGTATTTATTATTTACCAGACCTGATCTTGCCTTCTCTATTAATTGAGTTTGTTAATTTATGCATGCTCCATGCTTATCACATTGGCAAAGTGTTAAAACGATTTTAAGATACCTGAAATAAACTTTGGATTATGGTCTCTACATTACACCTTCTCCTATTTCTTCTTTGGCTGCTTACACCGATGCAGACTGAGCTGGTGGCCCAGACGATAGAAAGGCAACTGGTGGCTATTGTATTTTTTATGGCAAGAACTTGATTTCATGGAGTTCAAAAAAGCAATCAATCATAGCTAGATCAAGTACGGAGGTAAAATATAAAACTCTAGCTCATGCTACCAATGAACTATTATGGTTGCAATCACTCCTCTCTAAGTTGGGCATATTTATTGCCAAACCTCCTACTCTTTATTATGACAATTTGGGTGACCTATCTCTCCATGAATCCTGTGATGCACTCTCGCACCAAATATATTAATATAGACTACCATTTTGTCTGGGATCATATTCAAGTAAAGGCACTCTAAGTCTTTTTTCTATCAATGATCAACTTGTTGGTGTATTTACAAAATCGCTGTCAATCACCAGATTTTCAACATTGAGATTGAGCCTCACTATTCTTTTAGATATGCTTGGCTCGCAAGGGCATATTAGCAATAATCAAAGAATGACACCTCATCTGCACACACAAAGAATGTGCCAAGCCAGAATTCTCTTCTAGAATAATTCCCTTATACACATGTCGTGTTATTATTTATGTCATGTTATTATTTCTAATTCTGGAAATTTGTTACAAGGAATATTCCCATTTGATGTATATAAATATCGAGTCTATACTAAGAAAAATGCAATGAGAAATACAACAATTCCTCTCAAATTACTCTGCTTTGTTTATTGTAATAACAACAAAGAGGTCTAAAAGTTGGAACAAGAAAAGATTGCAACCTGAAAGCTAAACAACAATGGCTATCTGGACACAAAACTAGAAATCAAAAAATCAGAAACCATATTTAATCCCATGTGGTTGAACCTATTTATCTTATGATGAATTTTCTTACGTGTCAAATAGTGATTGGAGGGCTGCCATTCTCATTTAAAAAGCTCGATCGTCCTGCAATTGCTCTCTTTAACCAACAATTACAAAGAGTAGTTCCACTAAGACCAAAAATAAATGAAAGACAACAAAATAAATGTTTGATCTATGCATAAGTTTTACTAATGAAAGTTATAAGTTTACTATAATTTGTTAGTTATAAATTTTTGTTATCATTAAATAGATCTAACATATTATGTTAAATCAAATAATTTTTTTAATAAGATTTACGTGTAAATTTAACCCTTCTTGACCAAAATATGGTAAGAGAATGTAGCTTGTTGTGTGATCTAGTTCAAAATCATTATGAGATAGACTGCCACATCTATGTCATTTATTTGCTCCCATTTGAGACACTATTAATTATTGAAGCAACAACTTTAATTAAACATGACCAAAATATCCAATGCTTGTTGGTTTAATGGTGCGAGACCCATTTTTCCAAAATAAAAAACTTGGATTTGATCTCCCTCCCCCTGTTCAAAAAAAAAAAAAAGGCCAAAACTTTCCTATTTTATAAGTTTTAACTATGTACAGGCACTTCCTTCCCTTAGATCTCCTAGTTAATGTGTTCTTATTTTGACAACTTTATACAAACCATTTGGTAAATTTATAGTTTAGGTTTAATCAGACAAAGGTACTTTTTATATAGAAACTAGGAAATACAATGTAGGGGAGGGGCGTTCAAAATTTTGCAAAAAGGACATGAACCGACATTTCGAATTTCGAGCCAATTCAAAAATTTTGGAATTTCAGACCATCGGCCCAGTTTGCAGAAGAACTAAAATTTTCAATTTTGACTTCTATTGGCTTGGCTGGAAATTTGTAACTCATGTCTGTGTGTGTGTATATAGATGTATATATAGATATAATAAAAAGTAAAAGAAAACATGTCGTTCAGACTAGGTAGAGGAGCCGAGTCTATTTTCTTTAGGCAAGAACAGTGCAAGTTTACAATCTATCTTTATGGGGTGAGGTTTTTTTCTCTCTAGAAGAGTTAGGTCCCTTAGGCTAACCTTGCTAGCTTGAAGAGGATGATGGAGGAAGATCTAACGAAGCAATGAAACGCACTAAGCCTTATGGAAAAAGAAAGAGGAGAAGTTATAGTATCACAAACCTCAAAAGACAAGATGGCGACACAAGGAAGATATTATCTCCTGGCAATGATCATAGCAGAAAGGTCAGTAAACAAAGAGGCCTTTAAAACTACAATGTCGAAAGTATGGAAGTGTGCCAGTTGGATGCAATTCTCTGAGGTTGGAAACAACCAATATTTGGTAGAGTTCCATCAAGAGCAAGACCTCCAACAAGTTCTGCAGGGGAGGTCATGGTCTTTCGACAGATGCTTGGTTTGTCTATTCCCCTACGATGGCAAGAAATCAGTCAAGGATATTCCTTTTTCTACTAAATGGTTCTGGGTGCAAGCACACAATACCCCTTTGTGAGCATGATCTCAAAGGTGGTAGATAGGTGATAGTATTGGGAAATGCCTGGACGTGCAAGTAGACGACCGAGGGATATGCTGGGGACCATTCATACCCGTAAAAGTTGAGTTGGGCATCACGAAGGCCATCTAAAGAGGTCTGTTTCTCAATACTGATGGTAAGAAATCTTGTATCTTATTAAAATATGAGCATCTTCCTAATTTATGTTTTAGATGTGGATAGATTAAGCACATAACAAAGAGATGTCCTGTCACTGAACCACGAGATGACAAGCCACAATATGGGGCGTGGTTAAAGGCTCTAGCAACTAGGGCCTCTGAGTCTGATAAGAAGTATGGTATACATGCCAATAAGCCTAAAGCAAGAGAGAAATCCTTGAGGAAGGAACGGAGGTTAGGGATGACCCACCCTTTGAAAACTTTGAAATCTCACCAACCATGCAGACCCTTACATAGACTGACAGTGACAACAAAGGTGCTCGAGATGCAAACAAAAAGCCTCTTTACGCTCCACCTCGTGCAAAAAGTACCAAAGACCCTATTGAGCAAACTGGGAGGGTACCAATGCAAGAAGTAACCAATTGCATTGTCAACCTTTCTGAGACTTGTCTAATGTAGGGTATTGAAAAGTCTGACCCTTCAGAAGGCAAGAAGCTTGCTTTCCAGACCCCCAACTCAAAGGTCCCCTCAATGGGCTTGAAACTTAGTAGTGAATTACAAGCCCAAACCTCATCCCTAACCCATTTTGTCTTGGATCAGGTCCAAGCTCTACAAGAAATAAAAAAGAAAGCCACATGAAAGAGGAAAGCTCGGGATATAAGTTTTATACACTTACTTGCTGATGCAAACAATAAAAAAGAAAACAAAAATACCTGCTCCAAAAGAGGTACATCTCAAGATGCCTTAGTGACACTTTTGTGCACCAAGAAACTTAAGCATGAGAAGAGAGTACTCGAGCAATAGAACATTGATAAGTTGGTGGTGGTTGGTGTCCAACCCCACCAAAACCTGTAAGTTGCTTAAGTTAGAACTGTCGCAAGCTTGGGAGCCCCTGGACAGTGAATAACTTGCACTGTCTAGTGCAATCTAAGTCCCCCCACCTTTGTTTTCCTGATGGAAACAAAGTGTAAGAGAATCAAAGTTGAAGCTGTGAAACGTATCTTGAAATATGAGAACAGTTTTGTAGTAGATTCAGTAGATTCGAGAGGTGGCCTAGCCTTTCTTTAGAAGGAGGAGATTGATGCAGAAGTGATCACCTACACCAACTCCCACATCTCTTTACAAGTCTTAGGAAGAAATAAGGTGAACAATGGATTTTGACTGGCTTTTATGGCAATCCAATCACAGAAGCTAGGTAGGGAAGCTAGTCCTTTTGCAAGCCTTAACACCTGATGGAAATTTAGGGTGGCTTTGTGTAGGTGACTTTAATGAAGTACTCCACCATGTTGAAAAGAAATGAGGGCCAACAAGACCCCAAAAACAAATGGATGGCTTCCAACTAACAATTGATAAAAGTGGACTGCATGACATGGGTTATATTGGAAACAAGTTTACTTGGAGCAATGGCAATCAAGGCTTAGCTTTCACCAAGGAGAGATTAGATAGAGCACTTTGTAATGCTCAATGGTCAGATCATAACATTGATGCTAGAGTTCACATCTTCCCCACTCTCAACTTAGATCATAGCCCTTTATGCATTTGACCAACTCCCAAGTCTTGGCCCCCTCGAGCACCAAGCCCTTTAGATTTGAAGCAAAGTAGAGTTTAAATGAAAAATGCTATCAACAAGTTGAAGAAGCTTGGAAAACCCCTGAACTAGTCAGAGGGAAGATGGCATACATAACAGCTGGCCTACAACACTGTCAACAAACCCCTACTAGGTGGAGCAAAATTAAATTTGGCAAAATTAAAAAGGATGTTACAGATAAGATGGAAATGTTAGCCCAACTTCAAAAGAGCAACACAGGTGACTTAACTGTTCAGATAAGACACTTACAAAGAGAGATAGACACATACCTTGAGGCTGAGAATTTGAAATGGAAGCAAATGACTAAGAAAAAGTGGTTGAAAGAGAGAGACAGAAATACCAAATTCTTCCACCAAGCTGCAACACAGAGGACGAAAAATAATCTCATAAAAAAATTGGTTGACAACCAGGAGCAAGTGACATACTCAACTGAAGGAATTAAGAAACTCTTTCAAGACTACTTCACTGAGATTTTCACCTCCTCCCACCCTGACTTGGAATCTATGTGTATTTTTTTACTTAGAGCACGAGTAACAAATCACCAGAACATGATGCTGACCAGTCCTTATAATAAACAGGAGGTAGAAGAAGCAATATTCCATATGAATGGATTGAGTTCACCAGGGCCTGACGGGTTCCCTGCTATCTTCTATAAAAAAACATTGGAGCATTGTGGGAGATCAAGTCACAGGAGTTGTTCTAAATGTACTCAACTATGGAGGTAGCATGGAGGACATCAACAACACTCACATTAAACTTATACCAAAGAAGAAGGAGCCTTTAAGGGTAACAAACTTTAGACCTATTTCTTTGTGTAAAATGCTTGCTAATAGATTGAAGAAAGTCCTGCCTAGTATTATTTCATCATCACAATCTGCTTTCATCCCTTCTAGACTCATTTAAGACAATATAGTTGTGGCTTTTGAGGCACTACATACTATGAAATGTAAGGTGGTAGGAAAAGAATGCTACATGGCCCTCAAACTCGACATGAACAAGGCTTATGATCGAGTAGAATGAACCTTCCTAAGAGAAATCCTATTCAGATGGGTTTCTGCAGCAAGTGGGTAGAAATGGTGATGCAATATATAGAAATAGTCAAGCCCTCAATACTTGTGAATGGCATAGCTCAAACTCAATTCTCTCCAACATGAGGCATAAGGCATGGTGATCCCCTATGACCCAACCTTTTCATCATATGTGCAAAGGCAAGTAAAGCTGAGGAAAGCAAGCAGATGCATGGTATGCCAGTAGCCCGAGAACAGCTGAGAATTTCTCACTTATTTTGCCATATGACTCCCTCCTTTTTTGTAAAGCAAATGCTAAAGAATGGGCCAAAATGATAGGATTGTTGAGATGTTATGTAACTCTGAGTGGCTCTAGTTGTGTTTAAAACAACCAGCATCTTTGACAAAAACACAGCTAGAGTCACTCAAAGTTACATAACTTCCATTGCTGGAGTGAGAACAACCATGCCATTTGAGAGATATTTGAGTCTCCCATCAATGGTTGGTCGAAATAGGAACAAAACTTTCAAATCCATTATGGATAACATCAAACAGAAGCTGAGCATTAAGTCCATCAAGCCATTATCCCAAGCTAGAAAAAAATCTACCTGAAACTTGTAGTGCAAGCACTTCCAACTTACACAATGAGTGTGTTCAAATTGCCTCTAAGTTTGCTTCAATCAATCAATAATGCCATGGCAAATTACTAGTGGGGGCAACAAGATCAAAGCAACAAAATCCATTGGATATCATGGAAAAGAAAGGGGCAAGCTAAAGCTGATGAAGGTCTAGGATTTAGGGACCTTGAAATTTTTAACAAAACTTTACTCTCAAAGCAGTGTTGGGGGCTTCTACAAGACCCTAACTCACTAGTAGCACAAGTTTTAAAGGCAAAGTATTTTCCCAACTCAAGCTTTCTTCTTGCAAAAATTAGCTCCAAGCCCTCCTATGTGTGGGGGAGTCTTTTGACTACGAGACATGTAATGAAGGAGGAGTCCTATTGAATAATAGGCACAGGAGAAAAGACCCACATATGGTCAACAAGTGGATTCTAAACCCTCACCCCACCCCTTAGCACTCAAAAGATTCTGTCTGAGAATGCCACTATTTCTGATCTTATTGACACCACTACCAAGTGCTGGAAAACTGAACTAGTAACCAGTATCTTTGACTAGGAGGAAGCTCAGCTAATTCTAAAAACTCCCATCAGTACACTAAATTCAAAAGACAACCTAATTTGGCATGGTACAAAGGGTAGTACATTTTCAAGTAGGAGTGCATATCACATAGTTAAAGCAAAGGAGATGGCTACCAAGGGTCAAGCATCCTCAAGCTCCAATTTCAGGAAAGTTTAGAACAAAATTTGACAATTAAAGATTACACCTAATGAGAGAAACTTCCCCTGGCGACCATGCCAAGAAGCTTTGTCCACACGACACAACCTCTACAAAAGGAAAGAAGTCACAGACCCTTTTGTGCTCAATATGCAATAAAGAAGAAGAAACAGCTCTACATGTGCTGTGGACCTACGAGGCAACCAGAGATATATGGGACCAAATTTCCAGAAAGATTCAGAAGTGTGCACTATCCCATACTTCCCCTTCTATACCTGCTGGAAGAACTCCTCAAGATCCTCAATGATAAGGAATTACAAGAGTTTCCCATCATAGCATGACAAATATGGCTTAGAAGAAATTTTGTTGTCTTCAATGATGAATTTTGGCATCATCCTTCAAAAAGCTAAGGAAAGATTACCATGTAATCAAGAGGAGGATCACAACTTCCAGTAGCACAACATAAGCACCAACACATGTACCTACATGTCTCAATGGAGTCCCCCACCTCGAAACTAGTACAAAGTAAATTGGGATGGGACAGTTAAGCAAGCACAGGGCATTGTGGGTGTGGGTGTAGTGATAAAGGACTGCTAAGGGATGGTGATAGCCACGCTAAGGAAAAAAAAAAGTATATCTTCATTGACCCCCTCCTACCTAAATCACTTGGAGCTTTAATAGCAACACAATTTGCGTGGGATCTTGGCCTGCCACATATCGTAATAGAAGGGGACTTACTGCAAGCCACCCAAGCACTGAAAGCTGAGACAAAAGCGTGGAGCAACTCTAGCATTTTCCTTTGTGAAGTAAAATTTTGTCTTTCCCAAGCACCGAAAGCTGAGACATAAGCGTTGAGCAACTCTAGCATATTCCTTTGTGAAGTAAAATTTTGTCTTTCCAAATTTGCAAAGTGGGCGGTTTCTCATGTTAGGAGAACCGGTAACATCATAACTCACTCTCTTGCAAAAGATGCTCTTAACATTTCAGATTGTATTGTAACCATGGAAGAATACCCTCCCTGTATCTCATGGTTATTGGAATGAAATGAGCAAAGGTTTTTTCCTTTCAAAAAAAAAATTGTTGCTGTCTTTAAGTGTCACATCTTTAGGTATACAAAAAGAATGATACTGTTTGATTGGTAATTAATAATTTAATTAGATGAGATGATGTAAAGTGTAAAGCCACCATTAATCGGATAGCAGGAAAATATATTTTCTCCTCATGAATTATATAAAGCCACCATCAAACTTTATAGATGGTTTTTTGGGTTTTGGTAATAACAATTGATGTAAATAAGGATTAGTTTTGGATGAATTAATTAGTTTGCAAGTCTCGTGCACTAATAAAAATGAGATCGATGTAGTTAATTGTAGACATATTGATTGACAACTAAAAAATATGGGGATAAAATGTGTTTGTGATAGCGATACGGCGACATATGAGGCTCATGAACAGTTTTAACTAAAATTTAGGTTGTACAAAATGTCAAAAATGTTAGATCGATAACAGAGGATAAATTATTAGGGTGCATAAAGTATCATAGAAAACTCAAAGGCATTACCCATAAAAAGAAAAATCAAAAATATTAAGTGAATGTAATTTGGAATTATGGTAGAAAATATAATTTATAATTTTAGAGTTTATAATTTATAATTTAAATAATAAACTCTATATTTTCAAAGTTATTTACTATTTAATAAACACGTATATAAAGTGATTTTAAAGTTAGTTATACTAATTTTTTTAAAATATATAATTATCCATATGAATTTTTTGATAAAACCTTTAATTTAGTACTTTTAAAAAAAATGATTTTTAATTTTTTTAATCAGTTAAAATATTTTTTATATTGTTTGAGAAAAGTATTTTTAACTATTTAAAAATATTTTTTAAATTTAAAAATGCAATTTCAAATAAGCTATAACTCTATCTATTACTATTCATGATGAAAAAAAAAGAATAAAAATGTTGGGGACAAATATTAGAGATAAATGAATGATAAACACTAACTGATAATTTGTGATATTTGGTACTTGTTATGTGCGGCACAATATTTATAAATAGAGGAATGAAGAAATGAATTTAAAATTAAAAAAAATAAAAATAGTATATTTTATTTATTATATTATATTAGTTTATATTTATTTATCATTTATTTCTAGCATTTATCTCTAATATTATTATATAAAAGAAAAAGATACTTGAACGAAAAGAAAAAGGAAAAGGAAGGAAAAGAATAAGGGGATCAAGGGCATGGCTCAAAAGTTTCATTTATTTATTTATTTATTTTATTTATTTATTTTAAGCGAGAGAAACAGCAAATACCTATATTCGATCTAAAAGGTATGAAATCAATGAATTAAGCAGTAAACTTTTGTTACTGCAAGGTAAATGTCGACGTTGTGAGTCGAAATTCTACCATTGATAGAAAAGAAAAGCTTACCATCTTATCATTTTTCTAATATTCTTTCACGTTTTTCATTTGGTTATACAATCTTAAAATCAGAAAGTTTTGCATATTTTTAATAAAGAAATAAATAATGAAGGGTGATATTCTCAAGTAAATAAGTGTGAGCAAGGCATGGGAGAATAATTGTGTAAGATTAAGTGTTTCGCAGGTGATATTTTATTGGCCAACCCACTCACCCTTGCATTTAAAAAAAATCCCAAGAGGCTTTGCTCATGGATACAACGTCATGCATCTCTCTCTCTCTCTCTCTCTCTCTCTCTCTCTCTCTCTCTCATGTGATGCTGCTCAAGCAATCCCTTCTGTCTTTCACACATCTCCCACTTTTTTTTTCCTCTTTTTTTATGACATCTTAGCTCTTGAAAGTTGAAACAATGTTTTGGTAATTTCCCTTAAACATGCATTCATGTGATTTTGATGGTCCGTCTCTCATTTTCAATAAAACCATTTTCAATTTTAAAAATAAAATAAAATAAAAGTAAAAATTAACAACGAATTCTATCCTATAAGTAGAAACTATATAAATCCTTACAAAATGAATTCCACCAAGAGAGTAACAATAAACTCTATTTTCTCGTTTATTTTTATTTCCCTTCCCATCAAAGCATTTTATTGCTTTTTAGAGTATTCTCATTAAATTATATATTTTCATTTATAAAAAATTATAAATTTATATATATATAAATTATATTTGATTAAAAATGAAGACGAAAAAACAAGAAAATAAAATAAAAATAATTTTTATTTTAACAAGAAAATAGAATAAAAATAATTTTTATTTTTATAAGTGAATAGTAACTCTTTCTCCCAATTTTGCCTCTTTATTTTTAATCAAATATCACAAAATTTTTTTAATATTTATGTAAATTTATATTTTTTTATAAATATAAATATATAATCTAATAAAAATACTCTTATTATTTCATCTTTGAACCTTTTAGAATCCATTTTAGAGAGGTGGACTCGAAAGTCAATACGGATACGTGGGAAAATATAATAAGAGTCAAAAACTATAAATAAAAATAAAAACATTTATAATAATTTGTTCTCAAAATCAAAAGGTGAGGAAGTCACCATCTTCCCATCGCTCCTACCTTGTAAACTTTGTTACGCGAAAGGATAGACAGCCAAAACTCTCTCTCTCTCTCTCTCTCTCTCTCTCTCTCTTTGTAAATATATATAATGCAAATTCCTTTCCTCAGACTTGCTATCTATACAGCTTTGGTTCATTGCACGTAATATATATAATCAAGAACAACTAAAAAAAGAGAGAAAAGGAGGGCCTCACGCCCTCTTTCTTCTTCTTATGCTTCTTCTCAGATCTTAGATTCTCTCAAACTTCCCGTTTGGTTCGTCTTCATTGGGTGGTAATATTTTTCTCTTCAAATGCGTGCCTTTTTAATTTCCTTTCCAATATAAGTTCTGGGTTCTAAATCTTTCAGTCATTCCGTGTTAATTTTATATTGTTTTAAATTTGCTATTTAGGTGTCCCGGGTAGTCGATCGGTGATTGATCGGTGTATGCTTGGAGGTTCCTGGATTGAATCCAAGAAAACCATTTTTTTTTTTAAATCTTAAGATTAGAGCATCCGAGTTTTCTGTGAATTCGGCGTGAAGGTACAGTCTTTTATTGTTCAATCTGCATTACGTTGTATGTTATATAGATTCATAAAATTCCGTATTCCTCGGAAAGCGACTTTTGGTTTGTGTTTTACCCGGTTTTCAGTAAATTTTGTATTGCTGATTAGATCCGGTGCGGGCTCTTTCACATCTTCATTTGCTTCTTGGAAGAAGTTTTGGTTGGCGAAAAACAATTTTATTTTTCATTTTTTAAGGCGAGTATCTTCATACCAATTTATTGGATGTGCAGATGGAAATGGAGCCTGGAAAGCTTTTTATTGGTGGGATATCTTGGGACACAAATGAAGACCGTCTTAGAGAGTATTTCCAGTCTTTTGGAGTAGTAGTGGAAGCTGAGATAATGAAGGATCGAGCCACAGGTCGTGCCCGTGGTTTTGGTTTTGTTGTTTTTGCAGACCCTGTTGTTGCTGAAAGAGTTGTTATGGAAAAGCATGTGATAGATGGCAGAACTGTAAGTTTGCACGTTTGAATTCATATTTTTATTTCTGCTCGCTTTTGGCTCTTTGAATTTAGAACGATACTGTTTTATTGGTTCCCTTATGACATCGTGAACCAGCGTGCCCACTGCATATTTAGGTTTGCGAGTTAGTAAATGCACTTCAGAATTGAAGTGCACCCAGATATTCTTTTGTGCATCATGAGTCAATGATTCTTTATTTGGGTTTTCTTAAAAAATAAATTTAATGAAACGTTCTCTATTGATTTTGGAAGCTTAAGTTGTAATGTATGTTTTTGTTGTTTCCTCTTTCTAGGCTCATTTACAGTAGGTGTTGGTTTTGATTGGGCTTCTCTCAATAATCAATATTGAGTTCCTACAAGATCGAGACTCTAGTTTCTGTGTGTATGTGAATTTCAAATAGATGGGATTACAGTAACTGATGAAAAGAAGAGACAATGTTGTCAATGTCAAGTGCCCATTCGGCAACCTTGTAACCTTGGGGAGCTGTTAGTTGATCAGACAATCAATTCTCGAAAGAAGATTATAATTTTAAGAGGGCTTTTGGGCCAAGCCAATTTGTCAGGGAGGGGGCAATTATTGAACAGTCATAGGATGGTGCTGCATTTGCATGAGGACTATCCCTTGGAAAATTGAGAAAGAACTGTAAGAGCTAAATAATTTTGACCAGGGAGTGTTTGTTAGTATAATTTGGCAAGCGGAAAGGAAAAGAAGCTTGGTTGGACAATTGCTGATGGTATAATTTGGCCGGCAATAGTCTGGTGATGCTTGCAAATATTATGCTTAGTGTCACTGGCTCATTTAAGTTCAGAAGGTAAGTTTTGGAGTTTGTGAATCCTAGTTTGAAACCTGGGAATGATGAGCTTTCGGTTGCCTAGAATTAGAAAATTTAGAAAGAAGATAATGTAGTCTGCCAATATTCTTTGTTGCTCCTCTGAACCTAAGCCTAATTCTTCATACAGTTAAGCATCACAAGTAATGCAAAAGCTCAATAATCTGCACAAAAGGTATCACGCTCAGGAAGTCATCAAATCTTTAGATTCTATAACACTGTCGCTGGCATTTGTAGTTACCAATGTCTCCTTCAATCTTACGCTATATGTATTTGAATGAAGATTTCAATGTTTCTCTATGTTTTAGGCACTCTCTGTTATCAAGTTCATTTTCATCCTCTTGCTTTCCATTATCAGGTTGAAGCAAAAAAAGCCGTTCCTAGAGATGATCAGAACATTCTGAGCAGAAACAATGGCAGCATGCTTGGGTCTCCTGGTCCTGCCCGTACAAAGAAAATATTTGTAGGAGGATTAGCATCAACAGTCACAGAGAGCAATTTTAAGAAGTACTTCGATCAGTTTGGTACAATAACAGATGTGGTGGTGATGTATGACCACAATACGCAAAGGCCAAGAGGATTTGGTTTCATTACATATGATTCAGAGGAAGCAGTGGAGAAAGTGTTGTACAGAACCTTTCATGAACTCAATGGCAAACTGGTTGAAGTTAAAAGAGCCGTCCCCAAAGAACTGTCTCCAGGGCCAAGTCGGAGTCAAATGGGTGGATATAACTATGGTCTGAGTAGAGTTAGAAGCTTACTTAATGGCTACGCTCAAGGATACAATCCAAGCTCAGTTGGGGGCTATGGACATAGAGTGGATGGTAGATTTAGTCCAGTTACAGCTGGTCGCAGTGGATCTCCTTCATTCAGTCCTGGATATGGGACAGGATTGAATATTGAGCCTGGATTGAGTCCAAGCTATGGGGGAAATACAAACCTTAGTTCTAACTTTGGCTTTGGACGGTTATTGAACCCTTTATATAGTGGAAATTCAAATAGGAATGTTAACCCTGTTGGATATGGTGTGGGAAATGGGGGGAATAGTTCAGTCTTAAATTCAGCAAGCCATAAGCTGTTCGGGAATGGGAGTCTTAATTACACTACTAACTCTGCGAACTCCACTGCGCTGCTGGGCCTCAGAAATGGAAGTTCAGGAATAGATTCTTTTGGCAAGATTGGAACACTTTGGAGTTCCTCTCCTAACTCAGGTCAAGGGGTAGGTGCTGGTACCACCTACAGTAGTGACCATCTTAGTTATGGCAGTGGAGAAGTCAACTTTGGTTCAGGAGAAATGGGTTATGGAAGAAACAGTGGAACTGGCGTTTCACCAGTGTCATCCTATGCTGCATCAAATGGTGGTTACAGTGGATCCTATGGTTTGTTTTATGGCGAACCAACTTGGCAATCTTCACCTCCAGAGCCAGAGGGGTCTGGCTTATATGGTTATGGGCTTGGAAGTGCGGCTTCTGATGTTTTAAGTAAAAACTCTGATGATTATGTGGGTCTTTATAGTGTTACCAATAGACAATCATATAAAGGTAAGAGACCTTTTCTCTCTTAATACCATACTTCTTCCCCCTTCCCCCTCCCCCTCCCCCCCTCAATGTTTCATGTTCTCTTTTTAGTGAGTTCCTTTAGCAAATTTAATTGATGTAGAGAATGGAAATGATACTTGTCTTCTCTGAGCGTGTGCATCAGTCATGACTTCTGCTTATATCATGAATGAGAGGTCCCAAAATGTCTTAACACCACCATTATGGCCAATTGTGTTATCGAATTGACTACAATATTAAATCCATTCTTTATCTGCACAATGGGAACATATAAAAGTAGGCCATTTAATTTCAGAATTAGTTCTGTAGTTGATCGGATACCAGAATACGGATTTTCTTAGTTGGCCATTTACTACCCAATCAATTGGATCCTAAATATATAGTTCATGCTATGACACATCCTTCCAAACAAATTTGGTTGGTCTACTGCTGGGGATTTTATAATATCTCTGCCATCCATGTCAAAATGCCATCTAATAAATTAGGCATGAGCTTCATTTTGCAGTTTGCGCCATCTTCTCAATCATCTTTTCTGTTGATCTTGAAACAAACTATTTATGTTAGGCTACTCTTTTCTGTTGTATTTATATGTTTTTCTTATCAATGTGCTTCAGGAATTGCTGTGTAGAATGACCAGGATAAGGGTCAACAGGAAAAATTTATAGCTGGCATGTAATTGGTCGAGTACCCTTAATCCTGGTACAATTTCATCGGTCAGAGGCTTCACTTTACAAAACATGATTAGAGCCAATCGTTTCACCAGTTTCGAAGTACTTCTAGAGGACAGTTACGAGGCATTTCTTATGAGGTCTGAGCTTGAGTTTAATAGAGGTTTCTTCCTTGGAGTTTGATTGAGATTTGTTATCAGGTTGCTGAGGTATACCTACACAGATTTATTGTATCTTACTTGTCTGGCTACAATGCGATACAGAAACGAGTGAGTCTCTTTCTTCCTCGAATTTTTTTTCCTTCCATATCAGGCAAAGTTCGTGGAGGTTTTGTGTTTTGGCTGATTGTACCTAATGCCTGGTTTGATTAACTAGTTACTAGTGTGATTACTCTGAAGGGATTGCCTTTATGGGTCTAATCTACAGCATGGTGAGTCTTCCCCTGCAAATCTTTCCGTGGTAATTACTTCGTTTAAGGATATGGATGCTGTTCATCTTGATTGGTTTTGTGGCGGTCATATCGTATTGTTTGGGGAGTGGAAAGGTGAAAAAGTGAAAATTATTAGTACTTGATGTATCCCTATTAAACATTTTGTTTTTAATTTAATACTAAAGAGAATTGTGATCATCTAGACTTCTATATAATGGTCGAGGCCATGTTAGGCACCACGTACATGCCATAAAACCTTTGGATATGTGGCGCTTGATTAACGGCTCACAGAGTAAACTCAGTAAAGAGCAGCATTTCATTAAGAAAAACCTATTTGTGAATTCATTGATTGGCATAGTTCACTACCATGCACCGCATCATAGTAATTCCATGTCTAAATGCATTGACTTGTTTGTCCTAAATCTACTTTTCCCTGATGCCATTTCTTTTTTTCTTTTTTTTTTTCTTTTTGAAAAAATATATATATATTAGAGGCAATAGAGTTTTGATAGCAAAATAAAATCTAAAATCAGATCATTTTCAAATAAACTGTATTTACACGGATTTTTGAAAAGTGATACAGATACAAATAAGTTTTACAAAACTAAATCCACAAACTATCATGAGTACTTCATTATAAAATTAACTTTACAATCTAACCTAACACGTTGAATCACAAAATCTATTTATAGACATAATATTTTCCGTTTGGAAAAGGCTTAAAAGTGATCATCACTTGGTTTTCATAATATATTTTAGACGTTACTGCTAGGCTTAACTTTGTAAAAGTAAGCATTATTAATCATCATAATAAGCATTCTCAAAATAAAAACACAATGATAGTACGAAAAAAACAAGCAAAACATAATGAATAAAACCACCAATAAAAAAGTTTTGATTAACAAATCCAGATTCCAGACAGAAAGACAGCACTCAGGCACACAGTTGTTTTGAGTTGTGGCATGGAGAACAGCCAAACCCAGAGCATTTAATTATTATCGGATTTCCTAGCAAATGGCTTGAAGCCTCTTCGAAGCTCATTCTCAATCTCCTCAAGGGGCAAGCCTTTGGTTTCCGGTACCAGCAGGAAGATGACAACGAGGCCAATGAAGGAGAAGCCAGCATAAAGAAGGAAAGTAGCCCAAGAACCCAGAGCCTCGGTCAGAGACAAGAAGGTCATGCTCACAATCAGATTGGATGTCCAGTTAGCCATGGCTGCCATACCTCCTCCAAAGCCTCTGTATTTCAGTGGATAGATCTCTGCGTTCACAATCCATGGCACTGTTCCCATTCCCGGAGAGTAAACTATAATGTATAATCCAAGAAGCACCACAGCCAAGAATCCCAACTTGCTCGGACAGCCCTTATCGTACCACACACGATTGCTTCCCCGGCAACTGTTTCCGATTACCTTTTCATTAGCCAAGCAAGCCCCCGGTCGGAACTGATCACAGAACAGAAAACAAATACATACATATATAAATAAATGTCGGAAAGTTGTTGAAATTGATGAATTAATTAATTTCGAGTCTTGAGAAATAAAAAATAAAAATAAAAAAACTTAATTAGTACTTGATCGCCTTCGCTTGCACAGTAGCCGCACTGCAGCTTCAGGCAGTCCATGCAGTTCCAAGAAGAAGAAGAAGAAGAAGATGTAGATGTGGTGGCCGTGGGAACATGAGAAGCGTAAGCGGGGCAGGTGGCATTGGGAGCAAAGTGGGTGGAGTCAAAATTATTGACTTTAGGTGCATTCTTAGCTGAGGTATGGAAGACGATGGATAGGGAAACGAGGCCAATAATGATGCAGACCAAAGAAAGGATCATCATTTTTCTTCTGCCATATCTATCGACGAAACACATGCTGATAACAGTGCCTACGCAATTCAGACCGGCTGTGACAAGAGAAAGGCCTAAAGCAACCACTTTGGAAGCATAGCCAGCGAGCTGCATTATGCTGGGGCTGTAATACATCACTGTGTTTATGCCAACAAATTGCTGCACAACTTGAACAGCTATGCCAGCACAAAGCGCCCTTCTCACTACAACGTTTCCCATTGCACTTCTCAACTTGGCGATGAGATTGTTTCCTATGTCTGCCTCAAGGGCCTCTTCCGTTTCAATAGATGCCTTCAATAGATTCATCTCTTGTTCAACTTCTTCTTGAGGGTAGATCTTTACCAGAATCTCCCTTGCCTCTTCTTTCTTGTTCTGATTATACAATTAATTAATTAGAACAAAAAAACAAAAGTTACATGAGAGTCTGCTGCGGCCAATATATATAGGGCTTTGGGAATGATATCATGAGATAATAAAAAGGCTAAAGTACTGATCATGATCATCATGATCTTTTTATAATAATAATTCGTTTGATGGATGGATCACTTGTATTAATAATGCATAGCTCCATTATCCATAGAGAAATAAACAAATTAAAGCCTTAATTCATAATACCATTCTGTACAGCCATCTGGGAGATTCAGGAAGTGATAACATGAGGAAAAACTGAACCAAAGGTGGGATCCCAGCTACCCCAAGCATCCAGCGCCAAGTTCCCGGTACCTGATGATCAAAAATCAAATATTTCATGAAATACAATCCTTCTAAGAAAACTAATGGCCTGGATTAATACATGAATTAAATAAATCAAGCTAAATTATTTTCAGAAGATCATTTTATGTATATATATACGTACGTACCTGAGTAAAGCCAAGATTAATAAGGTAGGATAAAAATTGTCCAAATGTGATGAGGAGACCATTCATGCCGACAAGTGCTCCTCTAATCCTAGCCGGAGAGGCTTCAGATATGTAGAGAGGAGCAGTCATGGATGCCATTCCAACTCCCAATCCAACGAAGACCCGTCCAACGACAAGCACCCAAGGAGCTGGAGCAGCAGCCATCACTATCGCACCCACGAAAAATAGAATGTCTGCTGCTAAAATGGATTTCCTTCTCCCGAGGCTGTCATTCGTCCATGCCCCGATGGCTGCGCCGATGATGGCTGCTCCTACTGCCATACTCACTATCATTTCCTGGAGCCATGTTTTCTTGCTCACGGAGTCAAAGTCTTCACGGATATACAGCAATGCTCCCGATATCACACCTTCATATATCCCAAAAATCAGTACATGAGATTAAATAATAATCACTTTCACATGATCTGAAAAGGAGAAACAAACATGTGTCGATATATTTATATTTATATATATATATATATATATATATTACCTGTGTCGTAGCCGAAGAGGAGGCCACCAATGCCAGCCGTGAAAGCGAGCCGCAAAATATATGGTGTTTGCCATGTGGTGCGGAAACATTCCAAACACTCTGTCTTGTCTGCGCGATGGAAACCACCTTCCACCATTTTGACGTGAATTTGCAAACCGAACTGATCTCAAACGATGTTCTGCAAAAGATCAGAAACAAACCTATTAATTTCGAAAGCTAGCTTCCTAAGACGTCATCGCTGATATTTATACCTAAAATTTTCATATGATCGATAACAAAACGAAAATAAATTCAAAAAACAAATTCAAAATCAGTACCGATCATGTAATGCAGATTGAAAGAAAGCGCAAATATTTGTTAAGAACCCTAACTCAACAATATAACCATCTTATCAACAATGTTATTTTGTAAAATTCAATTTTTGTAATTATCTCATAGCTGTTATCTCTTATCTTATCCTTATTTAGGAGTGTCGTGGGTTCAGTTTGATTCGTTTTAGATAAAATTTAAGACCGAGCCTATATGCACTGATTTTATATTTTTTAGAACTGATTCAGTATCAATTATCTCTTAAACCGTATTTTCAATTTTACCAGTTCAGGTTTAGTTTTTTAATTTTAAAATACAACATTATATATTATATATTATATATTAATATTATACTAATTATACTATATCACTATATATATAATCTTTAATCTATAATATATAATATATAATATATACTACATATAATATATAATATAATGCATTATAGTATATAATATTATAGTGATAATATATTGTAGTATATTATAATATAGTGATATGGTATTAATATAATTATTAATACAATAGACTCTAGTGATATAAGATTTTGACATTTAATATTATATTAGTTGATAATTTATCATTTAATATAAAACTATTTTATATGTAATTGTACATTATATATAAAAATTATATACAATATAAAAAGTTAAAATATATATATAAACTGGTCCTCTCCAATCCGATTTTAAAAAAAGAAAAATCGAAACTAGACAGATATTGAGCGCTTTTAAGAAAAATAACATCAGTATCAAAAGGAACCGAATTCGGCACCAAACCAAACCACCCACCTCGGTCCATCTGGTCTAGTTTACCAGTTCACTGATTTATTTTTACACCCCTATTCTTGTTTTCTTGTATTTTTTTTAAACTTGTTTTCTGGTACTTGTCAGATTGTAACAATACATATTATAAATATAAGTACCAAGCTACATGAACATTTATCTTGGCCAATTCACTCAATTTTAATGTCTTTTTTGGAATCAGAGTTAGGTTTTGAATTCGAATCACTTTATCTCATTTAATTAAATATTTTCCATGTTGGATCATATATTGAGAGAGTGTCTAGCTCACACGTTAGGAGGAGCGTTAATAATAAAATCCACCTCAATCCAATGTCCTACAATAAGATGAAGTATGGTTAGTTGACAACTAAGCGACACATCATATCACAACAAATCTAGACAACCGTACATTGCAGCAACCTTACCAAGGTATTGACTCCCAACATCTACCTTACATATGAGCAATATTTTGCATTGTCCTAATGCCTCCAACAATCTTTTTTCAATTCAATGTTTTTGTCAAGATAATAATTATTTCTTTAAACTAACTAATACCTATTTTTTGGTAAAGGACAATTTGATAGCAGCAATCGAGGCTACAGGGACCAAGTGAGGGAGGTTTGTATCCTGTAACTTTGTCAAAAATAAAAAGGCATATGTAGCCCTAATTGGAGTCAAGACTTCTACTAATATTGGCACCAAAGACTAGGAAACCCTCATTCACAAATTCTATATCTGGTTCTTAGGCATCATCAACTTCGACTTTCATCTAGCAAGTCTTCATCAGTTTTATGCATGCCTTATTAGTTAGGAAAAAGCAAGCAACTTCCATTCAATAAATCAAAACATGTTTCTTTTAAGCTTTTAGAATTGATTCATAGTGATGTATGGACCTCACTACTTTCATTAACAAATGAATTTTTAGCATTATATAATCTTTGTTGATGACTTTTCCAGATATTATTGAATGTTTCCATTAAAACTCAATCCTAAATTGTTTGAGTGTTTTGTTAAATTTAAAGGCATTATTGAGAACCAATTATCATATAAAATTAGACAATTTAAGACTGATGGTAGAGGTGAATACATCTTAAACATCTTCACCAAATTTGTCAATGAAAGTGGCATCTATCATCAATTTACTTGCCCATACATATCCCAACAAAATGGGATTGCAAAAAACAAAGATAGATTTGTGAAAGAATACTTACATTGCTAGCACTGGCCCATCTTCCATCTAAATATTGGGTAGAGATATTTCATACAGTAGTCTATACTATTAATAGACTAACCTCACCTATGATCCAATATGAAATACTATTTACCAAACTATTCCATAAAGAACCAGACTACTCATTTATAAAAAAAAAAAAATTGATGTGCTTGCTACCTTCTTCTAAGACCACGCACCAAATATAAACTAAAATTTAGAAACAAACAATGTTTATTCCTAGATTATGGATCTAACAAAAAGGCTACAAATGCTTGGATTTGAAAACTCATAAACTTCACATATCTAAACATATAGTCTTTGATGAAAAATTATTCTTTGCATAGGAAAAAGACTCTACCTCCAACCTTTCTCGAGGTTATTCTCCTACTTAGGTACTGCCCTTCTACCTTCTCAATTTTATTCTATAAATTCTCCAATGAATGTATCTTCAAATATGCCTACAATCAATTATACAATTACAAGACAAAATAGTGTTGAGTCTACTGAAACAACACTAACTAACCCTATCATAAGCTCTGAAAGCCTACATGTTGCTAATACAAATCAACCACAAAGCTCAAATCCACACCATGCAAACCATACCTTTGACTCAGTGCTTGACCTTTCCATTTCCCATATCATTACTAGATCTATGACTGGACACTCTAAAGATAAATAATTTCCTGGGTTCCATTTGTATCACTCAGCTAAATCCACTAAATACCTAGTTAAAGCCTTACATACCAGCATCCTACCATGTAAACCAACATCATTTTCTCTAGCAATGCCTAATCTTGATTGGTTAGCTACAATAGAAAGTGAGTTTCAGGCCTTAATGAATAATGAAACATGGCTTCTCTATCCAAGACCTAAAAATATACATTCTCAATAAATGGGTGTACAAGCAAAAACAAAAGTCAGATGGATCTATTAATAAATACAATGCCAGATTAGTGGCAAAATGATTTCAATAAATATATAGTGTGGTACTACACAAAAAACATTCAGTCCAGTCATCAAACTAACTACAATTCAACTTCTGTTGAATCTTGCTTTACATTTTGACTGGCCTATCAAACAGTTAGATGTATCAATGTATTTCTTTATGGTTTCCTTAATGAATAAGTGTTTATGGAACAAGCCCAAGATTCTATTGACAGCAAATATCATGAACATATATGTAGGCTACATAAGGCCATACATGGCCTTAAGCAAACCCTGAGGGCATGGTATACCCTAATGACACAATCTCTACAACGACTTGGCTTTATATATCTTTGTTGGAAACTTCATTGTTGATGTTTCACAAGAGAAAAATTCATATTTTTGTCCTTATCTATGTGGATGATATTGTAGTAATTGGCTCACATAATTCCAACATTACATGGATGATTCAAAACTTGCAGCAAGAATTTAAAATGAAAGATTTGAAAGACTTGACACATTTCCTAGGAGTTCATGTATACATATGACTTGTTAGCTCAAAATAATATGTTTGGAGCAAAACCATATTTTGCTTCTTGTGTTTCTAGACAGAAGTTGAGTAAATTTGAGGGAGATCCATTGTCTAACCCTATTAACTGTAAGCATATTGTAGGAGCTTTACAATATTGCACACTTACTAGACCTAATATTTTCTTCTCAGTCAATCAACTGTGCCAATTTTTACACTACCTATCATGGCACATTTTACTACAGCAAAAAGGGTACCCAAATATTTGAAGGGGACAATTGAGAATGACTCATTGTTCACTTTTGAATCTTTGCAATTGTCAGCTTATTATGACTCGGATTGAGCTGGAGATCCTACATATAGAAGATCAATAAGTGGCTATGGGGTGTTTTTAGGCAACTGTTTGATCTCTTGGCAAGCCAAGAAATAGCCAGTAGTTTTCAGATCTAACACAAAAGCAAAACATGGAATCACTTTATCCAAAAAAAAAAAAAACAGGGGAGCACTTGCCCTAGCCTCTAATCCTATTTTTCATGCTAGAACAAAATATGTGGAGATTGATTATCATTTTATTCAAAAACAGGTATTCAACAAAGACATTGTAATATGTTACATGACTACAGCATATTAAATAACAGATGTGTTCATCAAGGATCTGACCTCTCCTAGGTTTCTACAACTCAAGGACAAACTTATGGTCACTGCTCCTTCCATCAATTTGTCAAGGGGTGTTAAGAATCATAACTCAACTCAGTTTCTATAAGAAATTTCGAGTCTAGGGTAGCATAAACAATATACCATATTATCCACAATGATATTTTGTAACAATACATAGTATAAATATAAGCACCAAAGTACAAGAACATTTATTATAGCATGTTCATTCAACTTTGATTTTTTTCTATATCATCATGACACTCTTTGGTGTTGGTTATATTAAAACACGAAAAATATGGATTAAAACTTGAAGTTCAAAAGCATGAAAAATATACCAATAATACAATACAATATGAATGAAAAACTTGAGTTTCAAACAATTGCTCCCACTCTATCAGGAGCTTTTTCATCAAATATTAAAATTGCTTTAATGTGCATTTTTATTATTTTGCTATGATTCTACTCACTTTCTCAAAGCAATTACGTGGTAATTGCACAATCCACGATTACAAATATCTTTTCTCTTCTAATAATAAATCTTAATCCAATTTGAAAATGAAGATCTATGAACTATGCATATCATACATATCTCTACCATTGAGAATCCTGTAGAGATCAGACTTCTAAAAAATCGAGTAATTTAAAGGGATAAGGAGTCCAACTAATAAAAAAATTAATTTTATGCAACGAATACATGCTTGTATAGTGTACAAGTGGATTAACGACCATTTCAAATTTTAATGACTTATTGATTGATCTCCTTTTTAGAAGAGTTATTCTATTTGTAAGCATATTATTTTAATGATAAAACCTGATTTATAAAATTCAAAATTTAAAGTCTATTTTTTTATTATATAAGTAATTTGTTAGACAAACTCTATATACCAACTTAAGATTAAAATATTTTGTTTTCTTAAAATATACTTAAAAGATTATCCTAAACACATTACAAAAATATATTTTCAAACAGATCGATTTATTTCTGTTTATAGGTTTTGACGTTTAATAGGAGAAAATCGATCACCTTTAGATAATCAGATCAGGTCATCAAGAGTCAAAGGTCGTTCCTCCTTTTTCAAGCTACCTAAATTAATGATATTTAATTTTGGATAATAAGGTATATATCCTAATTGGGTATGTACGATAAACTTTTATCTGATCATTTCATGTGTACGTTTTGAGTCAATGCGTAATCATATTGTACTCTTCTTTCCTAATTTGACCTTCATTTTTCTCTTGCTTTTTAATTCACTATTCCTATTTAGGTCTAGTTTAAATATATAAAAAATAGTTTCATCTTATCTCATCATTATAATATTTTCAAAAAATAATAAATAATCCAACATTTTTAAATCTCAAAACAATGATAATACAAATAATTAGTATTATAATAATATTTTATTCAATTTTTAATTTTCATATAAAATCATCTCCTCTCATCATATTATCTAAACAAGACTTTATTCCTCCGACCGTTATCTTCTTGTTATTTCCCTCATATATTTCCAAAACAACATTATTCCATGTCGTTTAGCATGTACAGTCGAGTGTTTCCTATTATATAATATGTATACTTTTTATTTTTTTTCTTTAATTTTTTTTAAATGTTTACAAATATTTATAGAAAAAAATACATTAATTCATTAATAATCATTTACTTAACTATTAAAAAATAAAATAAAATAAATGAACAGTCAAATTGAGGGATAAATCCAAACAACATATATAGTATCATTTTCCTTTTAAATATATGTGTACATGTATGTGAGCGCGCGCATGCACGTGTGTGTGTATAGCATGACTTCTTTCTAAAATACTAAAAATACGCATCTAGTTAGCCAGAGTGAAAACAAAAAACATATCAAATGATCATTTAAGCCAAAGAGAGAGAAATAAAAGTGCATCATGTGAAATTAAGGCAGAAATTAAAGCCTTTGATCATCACATACATACCAAAGTAAGTAGTGAATTTGATAATCACTAGCCTATGTTGATTGATCCAAATATGAAATAGAATTAGATTTGAGTCGTTAATAAATAAGTTGTTGTTGCTACTGTTGCTGCTGCTGTTGCTACTACCTGCTTTTAGTAACGTGTATGTAGCTAGTCTTTGCAATGATTGATGCTACATGCATGAGAGGAGAGTGGAGATGTTGTTCATTTGTTAAAAGAGGATTTGTCTAATATAAATCAAATTTGTTTAATGCCCCTTGAATCGAATTTTTATCACAAATAGAGAAGTAGTGGATCGTATCCTAATATGGTATAAGGCTGACCGCATTTATCCACTCAGTTTTCTATTTTCTTCTTAATACCTTGGCACCAAATGCGCATGCACCAACAATATCATAAGTTAGATAGGTTGAATAGAAATGTCAAGCTATTCATCAGTACTCCACTTCTTTGAATTCAAAGTTGATTCCAAGAATATGACAGCTCAATAAGTAAACATTAACTAATTATAATTATCACTCCAATCCACTAAATTAATTTATCCAATAAATTATACATTGTATAATAAATTAGATCATTCTTGTAATTTTATTCTCAAATTATAAAAACTTTGTTAAAGCAAGCAATGTTTCCATCATTCCTCTCTCATATAACTTTTATTCATATAATTTTCAAAAATTGGATTCGGATAATTGTATCATATTTACTAATTTATATTTTTGTTATATTATGTTTGCATGATCCTTCAAAATTCCTTGATGAATTGATACTCATGAGTAAAAGCATCTTTCAATTTTGTGAGAAGTTGTTGATTCTTTTAAATTCATTGATGCATGCTAAAGAGACCACAAACATAAAATGCAAAATGCATATTGACTATTGCTCAGTTATTCCCAAATGTGGGTGATATGGGTTAATAGCCCACTTTTGTGCAGACAATATCGAGTCCTTGTTTTATATCTGATACAATTTTTTTTTCGTCCACAAAACTTCTTGCAACATTGCAGTAAATCTAATATGTTCTTCATGCAATAAGCTATTTGGAAAAAGTCTATTTTGTGATACATGCCCCATGATGAGGAGGACACTCAGAAGTTATCACTTTTAAGCTATTCTTTTGAGGAGTTGGAAAAAATATTGTGACATATATTTGGTGCATTACTTGAGGTGCCAACAAGAAAAAATAGGAGAATAGCTAGATCCGCATGAGCATCTTGATTTCTGAAATGTATAAATTTGTTTTAGTCTATACAAATGTTAGATAGTTAACAATTAGTCATACTTTTTCTGAATTTGTTTGGATCAGTCTCAGAAAAATAATCATTTGAACAAATTTAAATAACTTGTGCATAAATGAATATTGTCATTCAAGATGCACCCTAGCATATCAATATTATTTTTTATAGATATTTATTTTGGTTTTTATTAAAATTCATTTTGAATTTAACTAGTTATCATCAATAGGTTGTCATTTTTAATTACATTGTTGCAAAATCGTTCTAGAAAAAGTCGCTCTGGCAATTTCGACTAAACAAAGTAACCGTTTCCTTCGAACGTCGAGACAGCATCCACCACCAACGGTGGGAGCCTCGGCTCCCCCTCCCTCCCTCCCGCTGGGTTGTGGGTTGTGTTTGCTCTTTGTTATTTTGTATATCAATATTTTCACAATCTAAAATCTTGAGTTGCTTATTAAAAAGTATACTATGGAGAGGTTGGCTGAGATTTACATGGTATGTTAAAGTTACTGTAAATGCACTTTTTAAATATCCATTGCTTCACCTTCAACTTTAGGTTTGTTGTATATTGTTGAAGGAAAACATCTCATATGTACTCTACTTTCAATCTTGAATGCTTTTTGAAAACTCTCACACTTGCATACTTGTTTTTGTCTATGAGTGCTTGTTGAAATTTTCTACATTTACTTTGTTTTTACTTTGTGAAAGTTGTTAAAATTTCTCACATATATAATGTTTTCAACAAGTAAATGCTTCGTGGAATTTGTATGTTTTCTCTATATTTTTATTAGAACTTGTATGTTTTGTCATTATTCTTATTGGATAAATTTTCATTATGTAAATGTCTTATGGAACTTGTTATGTTCTCTCAAATTTAACGAGCACATTTAAGCTATTCTAGTTCATAATACATGATCTACATATTGGTTAAGGATGGTTGATTCCAATGCTAATATCTTAACTTTATTGAATGTGGTTGGGATGTGATCTTGTTGTAGACAACTAGTAGGTCAATTGTTTGTGTTAGGTTAGATTTTCAAGCTAACGAGACTACTTTATATTATATTTACTGCTTCTTTGGGAATCTTTTGCTTTCAGCTCTACTGAATTGCATTTGATTTTTTTTTACTTAGAAGTTTTTCGTTTTATTCTTTTACTCATTCAGTGCATTTTTTTAATGTTTAGTACTTGTGCTTGTTTTTCCCCCCTTTCTTTTCAAACTATCTAGAAATTTTTGTTTGTATACAAATATCTTCTCAATCTAAAATCTCAAACTGCTTGTTAAAAAGTATACCATGGAAAGATTGGCAGAGATTTATATGGTATATTTCAATTATTATACTATTATTTATTCTTATTAATCTATGAGCATAGTGCATTTGTAATATATTATTCACATTCTTGATATGTTTTAAGAAGGGTATAAGGCTGTAATATTGTTTTAGTCACAAAATCCACTCATGAAAAGAAAAAGAGTTAATTTGTTGTAGTGTGGGACACTATCCATTCGTTAGATGGGATTTGTCTTATGTAAATCTATTTCAGCTACCCTTGAAACCGGATTTAAACCACAATTAGAGAAGTAGTAAATCATATCCTAATTTGGTATTATCTCACCCAGTTTTCTATTTTCTTCTATATGCCTTACGCCAAATGCGCATACACCAACAATATCATAAGTTGGATATGATTAAATAGAAGTTGGATGATTAAATAGAAATGTCAGCCTATTCATTAGTACTCCACTTCTTTAATTTCAAAGCCCGTTCCAAGAATATGATAGCGCGATAAGCAAATATATAATAATTACTAATTATCACTCTAAGCCACTAAATTATATATTATATCATAAATTAGATCTTTGTCGTAATTTATTGCTCAAATTGCCAACACTTTGTCAAAATAAGAAGTGTTCCCCATTAATTCTCTCTCATCTCTAAAGTTGACAATTCATACATATTATTTTCAAATTGGATCCAAATTATTGTATTAGTCCATCTAAATCCAGCCAATTCATGTAGAAATGTGTCATGCATCAACCACGATATATATGCTATTTCATTTTGGGTTAATGTTAGATTTGCATGTTGTAACAAATTTATCTTGGTCATCATGATCATATCAAATTTAATTAAAATTATACATAAGTCAAACAGAACTCAATCAATTTAATTAAATGAGTCAAAAGGATCCTACTAACCTTCAGCTCATTTTGTATTAAGTTAATATAGATACATAATATGAAAAGATCCGAAACTCAAGTCTACTCAAAATCATTATCTTGTTTATACTTTATTCTTATTTTGACTAACCACCCTAAGGACAAACTTGAAGAGTGAGAAGAAATGAGAAGTTTATAAATTGTAATAAGATAGTTTGTGAATAGTAGTAACATAGTTAAAAAAGAGAGAAAAAGTTTGAGTTAATGTTTTATGGGATTTTGAAAAATGAGAAAGAGGAGATTGAATAAGAAATATATTAGGTTAAATATTGTCATAATAAAGTTTTTTAATATTCATTTTATTTACAAATTTGAAAAGGTTGAATTGTTTTTAGTTTTTATTTAAAAATTTATTAAATTTGTAATGAATAGCTTGAAAAAGTTGTGATGATTAGTTTGAAAGTATTTATATTTAAGTGATGCTTAGAATGAAGATGAGATATAAGATGAGATGAAATTTTAGAATAAAATATTTTCCAACATGCCCTAAGTACATCAAAAGGATAAAATTCTGATGAGACACTTCAAATCAAGTAGAAATTTGGATTAGATGGCATGAATTGATTTCTAAGCAAGAAAACCAAGGTTTGATTCCCCCACCCCATGTATATAAAAAAATAGAAGATAAAATTCTAAGTCAATTTTTTTACATTAAAAAATGTCACATTTTCAAAAAGAAAAAAAAAATCCTTCTTATAAATCAATAAGAGAATACTGAAAGAGTTTAGAAAGTTGTTTTAAAAATTTATCAAAATAGAGTATATTGGTATATTTTTATAGATAATGAACTCAGTATAAACAACTCTAATATAAATACAAAATAATAAGTCCCAGCAATAAGGTAATAGAAAATAACACTTAAACCAAATCATAATGATAAGATAAACATGAAAACTACAATCTGAATCAGATGCAATTTCTTATCTTTATTTGGAAGTTAGTGATTATCATGCAATTGTATTGAACTATCTTCTTCCTTTATAGCCCCTCGCAAGCTCATGAAGAATGCGCACATGAGACTTGGAGGCTAAGTAGGAGAATTGAGGAGATAAAAGACTTTTGGTGAATATATATGCAATTTGATCTGTAGTGGCAATAAACTTGAGATGAACATCATGATTAAGGGCTTTTTCTCATGGTAGTTAATCTCTGTAGTATTGAATACAGGGTTGGATGCTAAAACTGGTGTGTTGACATTATCACACCATATGATAGAAGCTGATCAAGGAAGTGAAATACAAAAATCCTAAAACAGCATTCTCAACCAATATAATTCAATCATCACAAAATCTAAGGATATGGTGTAATATTACATATAATCGTGGAATAAGCAAACATCGCATAGTCGTTTTAAAAATAAAGTAAAATTTATTATTAAAAATTAATTTTTGTTTCATGTGAGTTTATATTTGCTCACTCTTTTCAAGGGATTGCGCAGCCTTGCGCACTATGATTGGAAATATTATTTCTCAAAGACATATATTCAGCTTTGGTACTTGACCTTGAAACTACTAATTTTTTCTTTGAGCTTCACAAAAAAAAGACAATTTTCAAGGAACACTCCAAAGTCAGATGTTGATCTTCAATTATCTGGGTTTTCGACCTAGCTAGAGTTACAATAAGCTGTGTATTGTGGAATTCCTTTTGTATAGGAAAAACCATAATCAATGGTATTCTTCAAGTATCTAAGAACTCTTTTTGTTGTTGTGATTGAGAAGGATATATATGATCTAGTGAGTGTGCAATATTGTAATAACTACATAAAAATACTTAGTAGTATTAGTTAATGTTTATCTTATAAACTAGGACAATTTGTTGTGTGAAGATGCTGGAGTTTTAGAAGGTTTTGCTTTCAACATGAAAACTCAATGGCACATATTTTACTTGATTTGGATGAAACCTTTTTGAGTCGGGGTAGCATGAATTCCCATAAGTAACTCAATGTTCCTTTGTGTTTGAGATGGAATGTTTTCTAGAACTTAAATAATAGAATGCAAGACTTATGAGTTTGTCCCTATAAGACTAATATCATCAACATATATGAGTAAAAAAAAATGGGAATTGCCACTATGAAATGTGAAGCAATGTGTCATCTAGAGAAGTTGTGAAGCCAATGTTAAGTAATGTAGTTGATAATTGAGTAAACTAAGCTCTTGGGCTTGTTTGAGGCCATTAACGACTTTTTTCAATTTGCAAACATAGTTTGGATGTTCCTTGTTGCGAAACTTTGATATTGCTCATTAAGTACATCCTTTATTAAAGCACCATGAAGAAAGGCATCCAGTTGCTATATAGGCCAATTAAACTGTACTACTAAGGTAAACAGAATTACGATTGTTGAGGACTTAATTATTGGATTGGATATTTCTATAAAATAAAATTCAAGCTTTTGTTCTAAATCTTTGGCAACCAATCTAACCTCGAATCAATATATGCTACCATCTGGATTTTGTTTGATGTGATAAACTCAATTGTTATGGATCACATTGTGATCTGTGGGTCTTGGACAGGAAGACCAAGTGTAAGTAGTGGTTGAAGCCTCAAATTCTTGCCTCATTGTAGCTTTATATAGTAAGTCAGTAGTAGCTTAGTGTAACTAATAGTAGTGATCTCTGTAAGGGTGGTGATAATGCCCAAAGAATAACGCAGTAATTATAGTTTAGTTTTGGGGTGTCGATTCTAAAGGGAGACAATTAAAAGAATAGTAAAATAGTAAAGAAATTAAAAAAAATTAAATTATTAATGAGGGAAGAAAAATTGATTTTAAATTAAAATTAAAATTAAACAAAATAAATAATGGAAAAGTAATCAAAATTGACGAACAGTAGAGTGTCAGGAATCCCTTACACATATCTAGTATTTTAATTATTTTCAACTCACTGATAACTCAATTGAGAATTCAATTCCGTAATTTTCAATCGGAAGATATAAAATTATAAATCAAAAATTAAAACAAATGTAACTCTTTGAAAAATCATTCATTACTTTAAATCACACAAATTGTTATTCACATTGAAAAAATCTAACGACGACAACATACCCAGGGAGCAATATTGCAGCAGAGAATTAAATCAATATAAATAATCAATGGATCCAACAATAATCAAAGAAAAATCCATTCAATAGAAAAAGCATTACTGAATCTATAAATGAAATAAATTCCAATATTATTCGGAGAAGAAAGTACTAACAATATTTTGAGAATGATAAAACAAAGAATTTTAATAATTGAAAATCAAATATATGAATTAAAAATAATTTAAAAATACCATCTAGTATGCAAGTTTATCCCTAACCCTACTTGAAAATTTAGTTATCCATGCACATGATTCAAGAAGAAAATCATCGAAACGGTGGCCATCCTTATTTCCATTCGTCTGCAACTTCGTTTCCGTACGTCCCCAGCCTTTTCTCATGTTCGTCTACAGCCTCTTCTCACGTTCGTCTGCAGCCTGCGTTCCCTTTCACGTTCGTCTGCTTCTCGTTCTTCTTGCGGCTTTTCTCGTTCGGCTCCTCTTCGTTTCACGTTTTCAGCGCTGAGTACAAATATATATATATATATATATATGTTGCTGTGTTGCTATTCCATTGCCCTTTTAATTTCATGCTCTTGCAGGTCCCATGAAGGCCCATTACGTGATAGTGAATTGCAGCCCATTAAAAGTCAAGCCTCTTCAATCATGCATGCGGGTCCATTATATCATATTGAACTTGAATTTCAGCCTATTGATCTTGAAGTGTTATTTCCCTCCTTCAACTACAAAAAAATAAATAAAATAAATAAATAAATAAAATAAAAATAAAAGAAAATAAAGAAAATAAAGAATACAAATAATGCTTAAAAACATATCAATGTAAATAGAAATCTTAATTTAATAAAATAAGTGAAATCCAATTATTTCTATTTTCATTCTTTGCAATTTAATCAAATATGAATATTTAGAGTGCACTTTCGTACACTCATCAGGTGGTATGGAAGGCAACAAGATATTTAGTTGAGTAATAAAGCTTACAATTAAGAATGATTTTGGACTTGAGTAAACTTGTCTTGGATCGAGTGAGTTTAGTGTGTGAAATAGTTTTGTTATGGGCTGACTTTTATGATATATTTTTTGTAGTAGGTGAAGGAATTATCATCAAATGCCACGTATATGAAGACGTAAACTTTATGGGTGACAAGGTCGAGGCATCTATATTTAGCATGACTATAGTCTAGGAAAGGACAAGCTTTGGATTTAAACTTATACGCATTGAGTAGTTTAATATCGTAGAAAGTCTTTTAAAGATTTTAAAGTAAGGCGACTAAAATCTAAGAATTGGTGCGAACAACCTATTAATTATATAGACTGTTGTTAAAAAAAGCTTTCAACCCAATACTTATTGGATAGCTGGGAGTGAGCCAAACAATTGAGACTAATTTTCAAAATGTGTTGGGGCAACGATGCATGACACCCAGGTAGACGTGCCCTCGGCTGAATGGCTTCGGGCGCAACTTGCGTTCAAAGACTCGATGATTCGCGGGATTCTGCAATTCACACCAAGTATCGCATTTCGCTACGTTCTTCATCAATGCGAGAGCCGAGATATCCGTTGCCGAGAGTCGTTATGTATCGTGGTAAGATGTCGCCAACAGCACGCACGTCGTTTCTAAGGCGGCCGTGGTTACTCCTTGTTTAAGTTCCTTAGTGCAGACCGCGCCGGGGTTCATTGTTCGATTGGGAAGGGAACGAGAGCATTGACCCACCACACACGAGGAGCAGTGCGCAAGATTCAACGTGCCCTCCCAACCGTGATACCATTTTGGATGAGGTGTTCATGAAATTTGGTTGAGCAATACTCACACCTTCATTTGACTACAATTATTTTATTTTACAAGAGAATTGATTTTCAATCAATAGTTTAAACTTGACAATGATGCCAAAGATTTCAAATTTGGTTTGAAGAGGATATAACCATATATATATATATATATTGGGAATGATCATCCACAAAGATGACATAGTCTTTGCAGCCACTTATTGATTGAATTGGTGAATGCCACACATCGCTGTAAATTTGGTTGTGGAGAATACGATTTCAAAAGGAAAGCATACATTTTTTCCCACTTGACAAAAATTGTGATATGTTTTATTCATATCATTGCAAGATAAGTGTAAATGATGAGATGTAATGATGCTAGATACATTAGAATAATGACCTAATCTAGAGTGTCACTTGAGAGCCTGGTTTTTATTTCTAAAAGAGTTGTAAATAACGACTGATTTTTTAGAGAATTTATTCGTAGCTACATTATAAAAAGTTCATTATCACTCTTACTTGACAATAGTAGTGTGTAAGCCTGATTGTCCTTAAAAAATAAGATTAATTTAACATAATGTAGTACTTGTGATCATAACAAAAATTTTGGATTAACAGTAAATTAGTTACTGCCTTAAGAATTGATTGAAGAAAAAAAGGAATGAGGGAATATGGAGGTAGTTAAAGTAGTGGAATAGATTGAAGAGAAAATGAATGAGAAAATATGGAGGTAGTTAAAGTAGTAGAACCACCTTTTGTAGAACCACCTTTTGTGATAGGGAGGTTTCCCCCATTACCCACTTCTACTACTTCGTTACTCTAGAAGGGCTATTGAAGTTTTTAAGATTATTTGTGATATGAGCATAGGCTCTACCGTCTGCATACCATTCTTGTTCTTTAAAAATAATATTTGTGCGTGCCACCATGATTGGCTACCTGTTGGGGAGGAGGATATCTACCCTGATAGGAGTAGTTTATCCTGTGATAACAACCAAGTGTTTAGCAATTGTTCTTAGCCTCTTTCCACATATTTGACATGGGACACGAAGGGTTGATTGTTGCGAGTTTTAATACTGAGTGAAATTAGAAGAACCTTAAGGTAGTGCCTTGTTTTAGTTTCCACTGCTTCAAGGAGAAAACTTATTAAATGGATGATTTTATTTTTGTTCTTGAAGTTAGCAATGGAATTAAAACTGCCTTGATGTTGAATGTACAAGACAAAGGTGTTGGTTGCAATAACAACTTGTTGATTTAGCAACATCTCATGATATAGTAGTTTATCATAGAAATCATCAAATGGTAAACAGTTGTCATGGGTCACAAAAGTAAATGCTGTGACAAAGTTCTTGAAGGAAAAGTTGAGGCCACTAACAATGAAGGAGATATGATTTTCATCTTCAAATGGATTGCCAACAACAATAATCTAATCCAACTATGATTTGGAATACTATTCAGAGCATGTTTTAGAGTCTTGTTGTAGACTTTGAAATGATCTCTTCAAGTGAGATACTCAAGACCAAGACTGTGAGGCCAATGTATCGGCCAGGGTAGTCCAAACTTGAATTTGTGGAGTCTATAAATAGTAGAAATCATTTTTTTATAAGCGACATAGATCTAACGAAAAATAGATTGGTTTTTCTAAGACCAAAGGGCATATTCTAAATTAGGAATTTCTTTGACAAGCTGAGTACAAATGATAAGACAGGGGCATGGCTCAATTCCATCAACGATGCCCGTAAGATCATGGCTCTTCAAGACTAGTATTAGTTGTAGGGGGTGTCAAATCATGTTAACAGACCGTGTTCGTGTCGTGTCAAGACATATATATTATACTATATAGGTCAACTCTAACCTGACTCATTAAACTTATTGTGTCAAAATCTCAAATCCTAATACGACCAATTAACATAACGTGTCATATTATATCAACTCGTTATGACCCATTAGTTAATATTACGAAATAACATAATACAATAAAATATTATACGTTTCAACTTGTTTATATAAATGTGTTAAATATGCCCAAAATTAACTTGTTTGACTTAATTAAACTTAGCATAATTTTATACAAATATTAAAACTACAATATTTATAAAAATTATAATACTAACTGCAAGTATGAATTACAATCTAAACAAGAAAAATATCAAAATTAAGATTCTAACATTTTTACTTTTAAATGTAAATGTATAATTGTAATTTTAACTTTTTTAACGTATCATAACGTGTTATAACGAGTTAAAACAGGTTGACTCGCTATTAACCCGTTAAACAATCGTGTTGTAACGGGTCAACCTGTTTTGACCCAAAATTCATTAAGACTAAACCCTAACCCGCTATTATCGTGTCATGTTCGTATTGAGTTAACGGGTCGTGTAATATATTATCACCCCTAATTAGTTGTGAGAGCCACATGAAGTAGTTGTTACTATCAAGTTCGGTGGAAGCATTAAGACTTAGGCCAAAGGATCTTTTGGACGTGAGCCTAAGTAGGATTTTGATACCATGAAAGAGTTTAGAAAATTGTTTTAGTAACTTACCAAAACAGAGTATATTGATGTGTTTATATAGATGGGAAACTCAGTCTATATAATTTTAAGATAAATACAAAAATAATAAGTTATAATAATAAGATAAAAATCGTGAGATAATACTTAAACCAAATCATAATGAGCCAAGAATCTAGATTTCATGCTGATTCTTATTTGTTGAGTTATTTTTTCCCTTCACAAATACGTATATGCACCTTGATATTATAAGAGCCACTTTGAAGGATAAATATAAATAAATAATATTTTTTATTATCTTTTAAAACATAACGGGTTATAGAGGGTTAAAACAAGTTGACCCGTTATCAACCCGTTAAACAATCGTGTCGTAATGGGTTAACTCATTTTGACCCCGAAATCCATTAAGATTAAACCCTAACCTGCTATTATCGTGTCGTGTTTGTATTGAGTTAACGGGTCGTGTAATATATTGTCACCCCTAATTAGTTGTGAGAGCCGCATGAGATAGTTGTTGTTAGAAAAATTTATATGCGTATAGAGATTGAAAGAAAAGAACAGTGAGGCGATTGTTAATCTGTCTTTCAGACAAATATTGCCTCCCACTCGTATAGAGTTCTGCAAAAGGGAATCATTAGCAATTTTGTCTTTAGGATACAACACTATTTATATAGTGTGTAGATTGCAAATTCTGAACACTAACCTTTTGAACGAAAAGATGCAATAGCAGCAGGCATAATGTTTCAGTTAAAATAAAATTATGACAGTTATTGTCTGAACAGTTACAAAAATAACTGTAATTGACAGTTAATCACAACTGTCAAAATAGTGATCAGACACATTAAAGCGTCTATGCGTCTATGCGTCGCGCGCGCGACGCGCGTGCGCGTGATAGAGACCTCGGTCTTGTCCTGATCACCCGAAGTGGGTTCCTCCTTGCAAGATTGATTCCCTCCAATGACCGAGTTGACTCTAGTGCTTGGGAATGGAATTATAGGTGAGGGAAAGGGTTAAGTGAGGTTAGGATTGAGTGGGGTTAAGATGAAATGTGAGGTTAATGGGCTAAATGGGAAGCAAAGGGGTTCACGGCCAAGGGGTCTTTTGAGAGTTCGGCTAGGCTAGTTTGGGTTTAGGCAAGTGAGGTTTGTTTAGGATTATGGGTGGCCGACTATGGCTTATGGGGGGCTAGGGTTTTCGGAATTTGTGTTTAGGGATAGGATTCTAGGGTTTTGATGGAGTTTGGATAAGTCTTAAAATGTAGGGATATGGCTTATAGCCATTTGAAGTGGGCGGCACCTAGGGTAATTGGGTTGGCCGAATATGCTAGGGTTTTAGGGAGGAATTTGATTAGTTCTCTTCTTCACTTGATGACCAATCAAATGGAAGTATGAGGTGGCAATTTAAGTGATGTGGCAAGAGGATTTCGGCTAAGAGAAGGGTGGATGGCCGGTTGAGAGTTTGTAGGGATTTTGGTGAGATTTGAATTTAAATTCTTTTGAATGCAAATCCAATGGGTGGCCGGTCTTGCTAGGGTTTGAGGGGCACGAAATTGCTTTGTTTTGGATGATGGATGAGGTGGCTTTAAGTGAGGAATTATAGGAGAGGATGGGGTAAGTGGCCGGCTAGGGTAAAGGGTAGAATGGACAAGTGTTTAGGCTAGGGTTTCATGCCTTATGCCGTGTGGTGTGGGTAGGGTTTTGGGGGCTTGATGCCGTGGCTTCTATGGGGCAAAATGAACACCAATTTGATCAATTGAACAATCAAATGGTGATTGAACAAAAGACAATTGATGAACAAGCCAACTCCTTCAAGACACCAAGAGGATTCGGCACACACACAAGCATCCAAGTCTTCAACTTCCTTCAATCAATCACACACTCACTCTCACTCACATGAGCAATCCGAATCTCCCTATGAAGGAGGATTTCGAATTCCTCTATGGACACACACCAAAATTCTCAAATCCACAAGTGGTGTGGATTTGGCCTCACAAACACAAAATCACTCAACAATCAACAAATCATTCAAGAACACAAAACATGAGAATCACTCACACAACTCACTCCAAAACCGAAACACTCTTTATGGATTACCTCAAGATTTTTATAAATAAAAATGAAAACAAATAAAAGGATAGATGTGGATCACCGATTCACAAATTGCACGATGATCCTCTTCCAAAGGGATTCACGAATTGCACCCTAGGGAAGCCCAAGTGTTAAGCACCGAAATCCAAACCACAAGGCTTGTGACCGGTCTAACTCTTTTCCAAGAGTAAAAGTCTAATTCTCCATTTGTTCAAAAGATTCCAAATGAAAACCTAAAAGTCCTATTTATAGAGTCTAACAAATTGGAAACCCCCAAAAGGTCCCTTATTAAAACTAGTTAATTACCAAATTAACCAAAGCAATAAAATAATAAAATAACATAAAAATAAGATGGGGGAGGCGTCATTAGCATAAGTGGCCATGGGGTATAGGTGGCCCATGGTGGGCTTGTGTCATGCTTCATCCACGGTCAGTCTTGTCTCGTGCTGTCTCGCTGCATAGCGCCTAGTGGTGCGCGAGCATGGCTCTGTGCAGGGCCAACTGGTGGGGCTCATGGCCATGTGCCATGCATGGTCCTGGTGGTAGGCACAGGGTCAAGCCACGGCGCTCTGGTGCTGCCCAGTCAAGGTGCTCGGGCGGTGATCCTGCTTGGCCCAGGCTGAGTGTCGGGGTGGTGTGCATGTATGGCCCAAGCTGGATGGTCTGGGCGCGGGCTGGTGCCGCGTGCTAGATGGCATGCATGGTGTGCATGCCACTGGCCTGCTCTGTAAGGCCCGGGCTGGTGCCGCGCGCTGGGTGGCATGCATGGTGTGCATGTCACTAGCCTGCTCTGCAAGGCGCGCGCTGGTGCCGCGCGCTGGATGGCATGCCTGTGAAGACACGCCACTAACCTCGCTAAGTGGGGCTGTGGGGCGCAGATGCACGCGCACGCGTGTGCGCAGGTGAATGCGCTGTGGGGCGCGCCTAAGCACACGCCGGGCTATGCGCACGCACTGTGCATGGCCAGTAGCTTTGCCGGGCCTTTACTGCGTGTCAAGGCCTAAACCAAGGCATGCCTGCAGGCTGGTCAGGGAACTGTCCTGTCCCTCCAAGGTCTGAGTCAGAGCTCGGCTTTGGGCGATTCTCCTAGGGGTTCTGACAGCACGTGCGATCAGTGCTTCGCACTGGATGACGCTTCTAGACTGTCTACCCTTTTTATTTATTTTATGTATAGTGAAATACATTCACTTACAAACTATTAAATATTTTATTGTCTAACCAATGTGGGATTAAAAAAATACCTTAGAGAAATTTTCAAAAAAATAAATAATTTAAAATTTGAAATAACATTTGAAATAACATTTGAAATTCAAATTTAAAATATAATTTGAAATAATCTAACAGTTGTTACCATAAAGCTTGGTGGAAACATTAAGACTTAGGCCAAAGGATCTTTTGAGCCTAAGTAAGATTTTGGTACTATGAAAGAGTTTAGAAAATTGTTTTAGTAACTTATCAAATCAGAGTATATTGATGTGTTTATATAAATGAAAAATTTGGTCTATATAATTTTAAGATAAATACAAAAATAATAAGTTATAATAAAAATAAAAATCATGAGATAATACCTAAACCAAATCATAATGAGCACTAGAATCTAGATTTCATGCTGATTTTTATCATTGTTGAGTTATTTTTTTATCTCTGAATAATATTTTTTATTATCTTTTAATCATCTTTCTATGTGATATCAAATCATTGAGTAATAAATAAAGAATTATAAAAATTTTTTGTTTAAAATTACGTTCAGAATTGATTAAAGGTTTACTAATTAAAATAATAATGAATAACGTGTTGCCTATTGTTGGAAGAAATTTTAAATGGCCTGCCAAACGTTGAGCTCACCGCCTGGCGCCTGTAAATTTGTAATCCTGAGTTTTGACTTTTAAGTCCCTTTCCATTAGAGCGGTTTTCCGTTCTGCCTTTAAACGGCGCCGTTTAGCAAGCAGTAACCCTAATAATCCACATCATTGGGAATCTATCCTCATTCTCTCTCTTCTCTGTTTAACTGTGTGTGTCGTTCCTCCCCCACCGAGTCTTTTTTTTTTTTTTTTTTCTAAGCATTTCCTCCCCACCGAGTTGAAACCGAAGTGCTTTCTTTGTTTCATCTCTGAATCTACAGTATATTTTTTTAGGATATATCTGTAGAAGCATTTCTATTATCTTTTTGGGGATATATCTGTAGAAGCAAGAAAATATGTGAGGCGCAGAGACGCAAATTCATGGCTTTATGTGGATGGAATTTCGGCCACCTCTAAAGCTACCACTGGCAATTTAGATCTACTCCTCTTCAATGACTTCCTCTGCAACGTCTCCGGCCCCTCTCGTTCACTCCCTCAATGTAATTTCTCTCTCTCTCTCTCTCTGACTTTCATCCCAGGTGTTTGGTTACCAATAAATTTGTTGATAGGGAAGCAGATAACTTCATTGCTCACATGCTTTTGGCTATTTTGGGTGTTGTTTATGAGGGATTCTGCTTATGGTGGATGCGGCTTTGTTGGATTTTATCTATTCACTTGTGTTTGTTTTCCCAGAAAAAGTGATTTTCTTTCCAAGAGCAAAGATTTTCTTTCATCTGTTTGGTTTCTTATAATATGCTGTCGATTTTATGTTTGGTTTCCGATTTTATTCTCTTTCCCTGCCCTTTCAATTAATCAATTGGTTTACGCACAAGCACACAAGCCATTAATCAATATGTAGATTGTCATGTACTTTCTGCCTCAATACCCTGCAAATCTGGTCAGTAGTTACCACGCTGCCCCCACACAGTAGAGAACATAGAACAAGTACTGTATAATTAAGAACTGGGTTTTCTGCTCAAACAAATATAAGGGTTTGGTCTTATAACAAAAAAAGGGGGGTTTGCTCTTAGTCAATTTTAGAAAACTGGGTGGTATGGTAATTACATGTTTCACTGAAGGTATTGTTCATCAGAGGGAGAGAGGATTCAAGATTTTCTGTTTGAGAAGCTATCAGTGTGAAGAAAATCAAAATGAGAAAGTAAAAAAATAAAGAATCGTTTAATCTTCTGTCTCTTTCTCTTTCAAATGCTTATCAGGAATAGGAAGATATTTCAAGTGTTATTTTCGTTATCTCTCAGTATGCTCACTTTTATATGGAACTGAGAATAGAGAGCTTGAGGGGAATAGAATATTCGTTCTTTACCGAAATGCATTCAAATGCAAGAATATCTTATAGATTTGTTCCATTTCCTTACAAAAGAGAAAATGGAGAACACAATACCAACCTATAACAAGTTATAATCTCTGTATTGATTGATAAAACTTCATCCTTTTTGAGGTTTTTCATCAAGCACCTTCTTCCCCAACTTGTTTTTTTTTAAAAGAAATCTTGTTATCCATGATCTTATTGATACAAATGAGGATTTCTGAGTAATCTTGTCCGAACTTTAGAATCTATAGCAAGAAAGAAATATTGATATTATCTCCTCCATTCTTCTATTTTCCATGATTTGCTTGTAGCCTATTGTAGTTCCTAGCTTGTGTTTGGGTGTTTTCTCTTGTATTGTTTCTTTGTAATTGGGCTATGCCCATTTTACTTGTCAATAAAATCTTCTTATTACTTATGAAATAAGTTTTTCAGGCAGTGTTAAATGCTCCTTAAATTCTTAAAAGTCACCCCTCACGTGTCTACCTCTCTCCCATGCTAGACCTTAGAGTTTGAACGAGGAATGTAGAGGATTTTGATTCCCAAAATACAAATTTTTTAAGGAAACTCTAAATATCTTATTCCCACATTACTTGAGAATGAAAAATTATTGCTCTTTATAAGCTTTTAATGGAGCTCCAATTGTATCATTGACTAGTTCTTTTAGAGTATAGGTCATGTGGTTTGGATCTTCCATTGGGGCACTACATACCATGAATTGATAATTTACATACTCAACATGAGACACAAGTTTCTATCCCATGTCATTACTGCACACCTTGAATCAATAATTGAATCAATCTTCTAGCTCAAGAAAATATAAAATATATATATATATACTAGTCACCTTCACTAAGTCTTGTAGATGCTGATAGTTTCTTGACTCTTACAAACTTTGAAGCTGTTCACTTTTCTAGAAGGGGCATATTTGAAGCTGAGGGTGGATCAGAAGTTGCAAAATTGTTCAGATCCCACCCAATGCGAGCTCCAAAAGATAGATATTTGCTGACTCATACTGTGCTTGATGTATTTGCTGAGACATTACTGAACTTGATGTTTATATTCTTGTCCTGCCTCCAGTTCCTTTTTTTCCTCCTTCTATTCTCTTATTCCATTTCCACGTCTTGATGCATAGGGGGATGTCTGATATTTATTAGTTTAATCCCTGAAAAAAGACCCACAAAATCTAGAAGGCTACTCATGTCAATATGGCTATATAAAGTGACAATCGCTTGAAGTTCAAAAGATGGCTTTTTATTCTGGGGAAGAAAAACCTGAGGATTACCTCTTCAAGATTGTTTTAATTGGTGATTCTGCCGTTGGAAAGTCGAATTTGCTTGCAAGATTTGCTAGAGATGAGTTCTACCCTAATTCAAAGTCAACTATAGGAGTAGAGTTCCAAACCCAAAAGATGGATATCAATGGAAAGGAAATCAAGGCTCAGATCTGGGACACAGCTGGTCAAGAGCGATTCAGGGCTGTTACATCTGCATATTATAGAGGTGCAGTTGGAGCTCTTGTTGTGTATGACATCAGTAGACGCCAGACATTCGATAGCATTGGCAGATGGCTTAATGAACTTCACAGTAAGATCCATAATATGTTGTTTGCTAAATTCTCTCTCTCTCTCTCGGTTTCTTTCTTGTGTGGTGCTCGCCTGTTTGGTCCTTACTGGACAGTAAAAATTCTAGTCAGAAATCCTAGTTGCTGTCAGATATTTTTATGTGTACCATTCAGTATATAAACTGTTTACATAAAGAGGGAACTGGTTGTGATTCTGTGTTATGATTTTTTTAACATGTATAATGCACTGGACATTTTTTGTTAATGAATTATTTCTTCACGATTTTTGTAATACTCAGACTGGTCATTTTTTTGGGTACATTTTCAGTTTCTAGTGCATTTGTATAGCCAACTCATTATTGAACAATTTTATGTAAAGTTTAAATGTATATAGATTTTGTATAGTGATTTTCTTGATGCTCAATGAAGCTGTTTCCCACCGGGAACCTTGATATTCAATTGCTTTCAACTTTTGGTTCGGTTCTTTTATGTTCACATTATAGTTTATTGGATGCGGGATAGATTTTGGTTAATGGTCTATTGTTATGGTTCATTTCCCTTACAGTTTTTCTTTTCCTGTCAGTACGTTGATCTTATGCATTTTAATTTTGATAAACTGAGGATTGATTCAGTGGTTCCACTATTGAACAGCTCACTCTGACATGAATGTAGTTACGATACTTATTGGCAATAAGTCTGATCTCAAGGATGGCAGGGAGGTGCCCACTGCTGAAGGCAAAGCCTTGGCAGAAGCACAGGGTTTGTTTTTCATGGAAACATCTGCTCTCGATTGCTCCAATGTAGTTGCTGCTTTTCAGACAGTTGTGAAAGAGATCTACAATATATTGTCTCGGAAAGTGATGATCACTCAAGAGATCAAGAAACAGGATACTACCTGGATGGAAAATGGAAAGACTGTAGTTTTACAGGGAAGTGAGAACCAAGAAACAGTGGCAGGGTCTAGAAAAGGTTGGTGTTGCTCATCTTAAATCCTTGCTCAGACCATAAATGATATATTTGCGGTTCACGCGGGTCTGAATTGTCAAGTCTAGTTATACACTTTTCTTCATGTGATCAAAGTTCTTGATTTTCTTGCAATTTACACTTTGTTCTGGATCAATGGCGGTTGAATAGATATTGGGGTAGAGTACATGACCTGTAAAGGAACTTAGAAAATCATAGTTTATACTTTGAATTTCATTTCAAAGCATTATGCTCTCTCTCTCTCTCTCTCTCTCTCTCTCTCTCTCTGTGGAAGCAATTTGGAGTTTCTGTTTGTTGTTTATCTTGATTGTTGAGAGGCTATGGAGCAACATTCTGTTTTTCCAAATTTTATAAGGACGGCCTGACCCTTGTTCTTTTTGGTGGTGGGTTTTGTGTTGGGGGGGGTGGAATGAGAATGGGGCCTGGAATTATTTCTTTAAATATTAGGGATAAAACAATTCGGAACATTTTAATTAATGAGAATAATTGATGCATAGTACCTTTAAAACTATATAAAATTGAAATTTCGCATCCTTTATAATTAAATTTAATTATTAAGGTCGTTACGTATCATTTATTTCATTTAAATCGAAATGTTAAGGTGTATAACCTAAAGTTGTTTAAGGTTGTTTGTTATCATAAGATTTTAATGCATCTAAACGGTCGAGTTGAATAATGTTACAAAGTGCAAGTTTTTCGTAATTGATAAAAGACAGAAGATCGAAGATAAAATTTGAAAAACTCATATTGAATGGTAGGTTGAGATGTAAAGTTTTGAAAACTGAATAGTTTGAGGATTTATTTTCGTTTCCTTATTCTCATGTTGTAAAAGATAGAAAATCTAGAACCCAAAAAAAAAGACTGAAGACCGGCCGAAACCTCTCCAAATTATCTTCATACTATATAATGTCTTGCAGTATAGACCGAAATTAAGGCTTTGTTTGCTTTTAGAAATGATGTTATCTTATCTTATTTTATTTTAAATTTATTATTATATTATTTTAAATTTTTATATAAAATAAAATAAACAATTTAATTTTTTTAAATTTCAAGATAATTTTTTTAAAATTTTTAAATATAATTAATATTAAAAAATATATTATAATATTATTTTTTTAAATTTTTATCTTATCTTATTTATAAAAATGAATCAAGCTTAAGATACTAGTTTGGGTCTTGGGTTATTAGATAACAGCAATCTCTTTAATTTCCTCAAAAAAAAAAAAGGTGTTTAAAAAATTAAAGTTATTTAATAATCACTAATTAATATAATTGTTGAAATTAATTGGATTCAAATCGAGGTTGTCCGAAGATTTTCGTGGTGTAATTACAGATTTTACGTCATGAACCATTAACATTGTGATGCCGTGGGCGTAAAATCATTTTGAAAAGAAGTATAAACAGTGAGGAGTGAAGAAATTGTAATTTTGTACATGAAATTGTAATGCCTTCAAAGGCTACAACTCCATTACCGGGGGTTTCCCTAGGGCCTAAGGAGCGGCTCTACAGCTACAACCAATTGGGACCTCCAGGGAAAATATTTTCTTTTTTTGTGTTTTTTGAAAAACGCTAAGAGTACAAAATATGGTACAAACAAATTTTACAAATTATGGATAGTTAGCAAACCCCCCTCCCTCTCCCTCCCCCTCAGCGGTATGTGGCTTGTAGGGCAGAATGAGGGTAATTTTCGTCGATATCCCACCCTTTTGTAATAGATATAATACATATTTTATATATTAAATTTATAAATGAATCAATAATAAATGTTACTTAAAATAAATAAATCTTGATAAATGGATACCTAAGTTTTTTTAATAACTTTATACTTAATACGGTGTCACTTATTGTTTTCACTCTAATTTATATAAACCTTTAGCCCTCTCCTTTAGGGGTGGGTAAAAATTCCGACTTTCGACTTCCAACGAGTTCCTTTCCGATTCTAACTCTGATCGGAAGTCAGAGTCGGAGTCGGAGTCGAAATCGAAGTGGGAGTCGGAAGACTTCCGACTCCGAAATCGGAGTTCGGAATCGGAGTCGGAGCACACGATTGCTCCGAACTCCAATCTTTTTACAAATATCCCAAATGCAAAACAACGTGAGTTTTTTTTTTTTTTAAATGTAACGACGTTGTTCCAATTAATGAGGAACGATGCCGTTTTCCATTTACATTATCTCCCCCCCGATCCCTTCTTCTCTTTCTCTCCTCTTCTTTCTTCTTTCTTCTTTCTTCTTTCTTCCTTCTTCTTTCTTCGGCTTCTGCTTCGCTTCGCCTCGACACCATTCCGTTTCTCTGCGCGCAGCGTTCCAGCAGCCCAGGCCCCACGCCGCCCCAGCTTCATCTTCGAGCAACCATACGCCGCTGTCTGACTCTCTCTAGCCGCGACGCAGCCCTGCCTAGGAGATCCGAGAAACCTCCAATTTTAATTGGTATTTTTTAGGGTTTCAAAATAGGAATTTATTTTTAATTTTAATTCGATAAATTGAGTTTGAATTGTGTTAATTATTTTCTATTGTATTAATTTTGTAAGGTAATTGAAGATTCAAAATTTCTAGTGTTTAATTTCTTTGTTTCTTCAAATTCACTAATTATAGGGTTTCAAAAATTTTCAATTAGCAAATTAGTGCGCCCTCTGCTTGTATATGGTTTTGGTTGTATTGCATATAGTTTACTTAAGAGAAAAATTATCCTTGATACTTGATAGAATGTTGAGAATCTGAGATGCTCAATGATGTTTTATGCTTTTTTTATGGCTGCCAGTGCCGGCTAGTAATTGGTGACTTGTGTTATGCAAATATGATTATCACAGATTCACATAAGAGAAAAATTATCCTTGATGCTAGATAGAATGTTGAGAATCTGAAATGCTCAATGATGTTTTATGCTTTTTTGATGGCTGCCAGTGCCGGCTGGTAATTGGTGACTAGTGTTATGCAAATATGATTATCACAGATTTACATGATAAAAGTTTTAATATTATGAGTAGAGAAGATTGAGAAGAACAATTTAAAAGAAAATAAAAAGAGAAAAAACGGTTTAGTTTTATGAGTTTGGATTAAAATTTAGAAAAGCTGGATTTTCTTGATAACCTATTTTAAATGCTTAATTAAAATATTTTAAACACAATGTGACAATATGAAATAAATAAATGCTTTTTTTGAATGGTATGTGACTATGTGTCTACATTTGTTATTTTAGATTATAAAGTTAGGATAAGAAGTTAAGAACAATAAAGAATCTTGATCTAGACTATCCAATATGATTAATTAAAATATTCCCTCAATACCAATAATATATATATATATAAACTTATATTATTATATATTTGCTTCGAGAGTTGGAATGTGGATGATATAAGAATGATTATATTGAAAATAAAAAGAAGAAATGTACTATGATGAGGTATAAGATCATAAAAAGTTTAAAAGATATGTATTACATGTTTATATATATATATATATATATATATTTATATATATTATAAACATTATATATATAGTACAATCAATGATTCAATAGTGTATGATGAGGCTATGAGTTATAAGAAAGTCAAATGGATATAATTTTTTTTTCTTTTCTAAAATTTATATGATCATTGTGATGTGATCAATTTCAACATCCTTCCACGTTGTCCCTTTTATGATAAATGGGCAGATTGTAGAGGATTTCCAACTTTCCATCTTTTGCCTTGAGCCATTGCTTTCTCACAGTAAAGGAATATATTCAACATAATTCTACGACTTACAGCCTTAGGCCTTTACATGACATCTACCACGGTCTACACCAAACACCTAATATTTAAAGAGTTATTATTGGTATAAAAACTAGTGAAATCTTATCGACACAGGACCTATATATAAATTATAATAATATAAAAAAATGATAAACTAGTATGGTCTTTGACTCCTTTACATGATTTCTGATTGAGGTTCTTTAATCAAACATATATAGCTAGCGGTGTGAGTTGGGTGATGCTTTATAAGCATATATATAAACTTATATATAAGTCAAACATATATAACATTTTTTATATTGTTATACTTGAATTTCAGGTCTACTTAACAGATGGATCCCTCACGCTCACAGACCGCCAATGGGAGTCCGACTCCATATGAGACTCCAAATGTCAGGACTCCGTCGACATCCCAAGCAGCAGTACCGAGTCGGACTCGGAGTCAACTACCTAGTTCTACTCGAGCACAGACCTCGTGTGCTAGTAGTGGATTTCCACTTCCAGTCAACATAGAATTAGAAGCGGAAGATCTCGATCAGTTTATGGAGGAGGAGGATATGAGTCTTGGGGACGATCCGGTTCAGGATCCGGATGTACCAGTACACCCCGCAGCTATGAGGCCACCCCGTCCAAAATCAAATAAAAAAAGATCGTGGACATGGGAACATTTCACGAAAGTTGACGGTGGGGATCCCGAGAAACCACGAGCTGAATGCAACCATTGTGGCGCTCAAGTTGGGTGTCATTCAAAAAAACAAGGCACCGCTTGTCTATCATCACATCTCAACGGTTGCCAGTGATACCAAATAGTGAAGGGGCTGGCGTCAAGAGGTTAGTGTCTTATTAATCTCATAGGGTCCATATGTATTATGTATGCTAATTGATTTATTCATTTAATCCCATTTAATTTTAACTTAAAAGTTTAAAACTAATATTGGGCCATAAATTATTATATGCAGTTGCAGGTGGGTCTCAAACTAATCTTAGCTATGAGAGCTCTACAGCAACTGATGGGACTAAAAACCAGATGAGAAATTTGGTGGTCCCTCAATATAGTGAGAAGGTATAGCGTGAGGCACTTGCAGAGATGGTTATAGAGGATGAGATGCCATTTAACATTATTGAGAATAAAGGGTTCCGCAAGTTTGTGAAACTGCTTGAGCCAAGATTTCTATTGTCATCCCATTATACAACAATGCGTGATTGCATAAAGAGACATATGAGGGAGAAGGTAGAGATGAAGAAGATGTTCATCACCACTGGCTAGAGAGTGTCATTTACGACTGACACATGGACGTCTATACAGAATACGTCGTACATGTGTATCACAGCACACTACATTGACAGTGAGTGGAATCTTAAAAAGAGAATTATTGGATTTAAAGATATAGTTGACCATAAGGGTGCATCAATAGGGGCAGAGATGAATGATTGTTTGATGGACTGGGGCATCCAATGCTATGCATTACAGTTGATAATGCCAGTGCTAATGAGACTGCTATCAAGTGATTTTTGCGAAATACGAGGTCAAGATACGATGTGATTAAAAATTATCAGTATATCCACATTCGATGCGCTGCTCACATACTCAACCTTATTGTTGGGGAGCCTTTCTGGTTTTGATTTTGTATTTTATATTGTAATATTTTTATGATTAAAGTTTTTTAAAATGGTATCATTTTTCAATAATGAAACAGTTAAGGGGATGGAAAATGTGGACGACTCCATCAAAAAAGTCCACAACATTGTGCGGTACGCGAGGGTTTCTCCCCAAAGGCTGCGAAAGTTCAAGGCAATAGCAGAACAGGTTGGGGTTGAGTTTTCAAAAATGTTGTGTTTGGATGTTCCCACTTGATGGAACTCCACATATCTGATGTTGGATGTGGCACTAAAGTACCAGAAGGCATTTTAGCAGTTGGAGATTGAGGATGAGGGTTTGAGGTATGCCCTGCTGAAGCCTAATAGAATGAGGCTCGGTCCGCCAGACAGTACGGATTGGCAAGCTATATCCGAGTTTGTCAACTTTTTATAGATTTTCTATAATATTACGAAGCGGGTATCTGGATCCACATATGCGACGTCAAATATGTGGTTCAGTGAGATTTCAATGGTACACCACCACTTGAAAGAAGGTTGTGTTGACCTGAGTGGAGTGTTATCTGGTATGGCATTACGGATGCAGTCGAAATATGATAAATATTGGGGGCAAGTTAAGAAAATAAATCGATTGTTGTTCATAGCATCGATCATCGACCCCCGATTGAAGTTGGCGGTGATAGAATGGTGGGCAACTGAAGTTCTCGGGGCAGTGAAGGCAGCTGCAATTATTGCAGCACTTAAGATAGATCTGAACGACTTATACACCCACTACAGCATCAATAGCCTGCCTTCATCCTCAGCAACCGCAGGTAGCTCATATTTGAGCTCAAGGTCAGGACCTCCTTCAGATGTCCATACCCGTCAGGCCAGTGCAGACAATGTCAGTCGATCATGAGGCTTCAATGTTATGACGTTGTTTCATGCACGGTCGGCGAGAAATCCACTGCAGTGTACGAATGAGGTTGAGTGGTATTTATTGGAAGAGGTCAAGGAGCCTACTGATGAGTTTCAAATCTTGATATGGTGGAGGGCTAATTCCTCCAAGTACCCAATCATCTCCCATATTGCTCGAGATGTATTAGCAATTTCTATCACTACAGTTGCATCTGAGTCGACGTTTAGCACCAGAGGTCGAGTGTTAGATACTTATCAAAGTTGATTGGCACCTTCAACTGTAAAGGCCCTCATTTGCAAGCAGAATTGGATTAGTGATATTCTTTCTGGACTAGAGAGCATTGGCATCGATGCTGTTAGCTATAGGCTTGAGTCAGGTAAAATTAAATTAATTTGTTTACTTATTTTTTTTATGATTAAAGTAACAAAGGGTATATAATTATTTCAATAACTATTTTTTATGATTTCAAAAATCTATCTAACTTATATTGTCTATAATTTCACAGATCTACATATCAATCCTGACATAATTGCCGATGACTGATAATGAGTGATGAACCACATTACGATGGAGCGTTTGCGTATATTTTTTCTTTACTTTACAAATAGTTTATTTTGTAGTTTGTACAATTATTTGTATTATTCAGTTTGTCCTATTTTTTGTATTAACTTTAGCAGTTAGCATTAACAATTAGTATTGTAAATTATAATAATATAATTTGTATATTTGTTTATCAAATATCAACTATTCAACGGTAGATTATTTTAGACTAATTTACTAATTTATTATTTATATGTAAAACAGATAAAATATATCAAAAAATTAACTCCTTCCAATTAGAATCAAAAGCCCATTTTGTTTCGAAATGTCGAAAATCGGAGTCGGAAGTCAGAGTTCTGACTTACGTTCGCAACTCCGATTGAACTCAGATCGGAGTTCGGAACTCCGAACTCCGATCAGAGTCGAACTCCAATTCCATTTCGAAATCGAAGTCGGAAGTGATTTTCGACTCCGACTTTATTCGGAGTCGGAGTCAGAAACTCCGAACTCCGACTCCATTGAAGTCGAAACCCACCCCTACTCCCCTTCATGCTCCCTGTACCATCTACTCTCAAGTCTTGCCTCCCAGTCCTTCACAGTTCACTTTGTCAGTGATTTTTTTTAATATATTGGAATATAGATTATGGAGGATAAGAAACCCTTGATGATAGGATTGTAAAACATTGAAAAATATGGTTCATCTTTGAAGAGGAGCAAAAAGTGAACGGATGGGAGTCTACCCCATACCCCGTTAGGTGGACTTAATGGGGTAGGGGGTGGACTGTGGGGTAGAATTTCCCACCCCTACCCATGCGAGGGCGGGGGATGGGGAAGGGGTGACCCCACCCCCGTAGGGGCAGGTAACACCTCTTTCCCAAACTGTACCACATCAGCTATTTATTTTCTTTTTCTCCCTCTTCCCCACGTAAGCCTCTCTCATCCTTTCCCTTCCCTTTCATTTTCCTTTCAAAGCCCCCACCACTACAAAACTCCATTGACAAGCAAGAAAACTTATTAGTCTCGAAATATGTTTCAGTAAACCTATTACCTGCCCTTCCCAACTCCTTAATACAACCTGTAGCCCAACCACTCTTTCTCTCTGAATTTACATAATGCCCCCCAAATACTATTCGTAGATTCAGATGTCAAAACTATTATTCTATAAAGTGTAATCACCAAATGATATATCCCTTGGAAATGGACTTTCTCCATAGTGATGATTCTTATAAGGGGTGATGGTGGTTAAGAAAGGATGTAGAGATACAACCTTTTGACTAATTCAAAAGGTTGCATCTCTTGTGTGAAGTGTTAAAAGACACAATACTTTGATTTAATCAAAGTGTTATGTCACTTACTAAGAGTTGTATCACTTAGTAATTATAAATATTTCAATGGTTGTAACTCTTCCGAATGGGTGTATGGTTGCCTATAAATAGACGTCACTAGTGCACAAATCATTCACTCTATTCTTTCTCTTGCCATCACCAACTTGTGAGACAAATACCCCAACGGGATTGTCACCATTTTCATTCCTTCTTGTTCTTCTTTTTCTAACAGTAGTATCAAGAGCCAGTCGTGTTAGAAGGAATTTTAGGAGTTTTTTCACGCATTGAGAAAACGATTAATAAACAAGTGATTAGTTTGGCAACCACATTTGCATATTATAATCATTTTCAAAGGCTTGAAAATCTAATAGTTTCACTTTATCAAGTCACAATGGGAGGATTGGAGTATACCGGTAATTTTCAAGATTTGGCAAAATGTTATTATTCTGAAGAAAATTATTGGATAATTTTTACTTAGAGAAATAGCATTTTTTCCAATTTTTCATCGTCTACCAACACTGTTTTGGGGGGTCATCGAAGTTCTTCACCGCTGTCAAATTTCATAATGTTGAACCCAAGGTTTCAAGTTTCATGTAAATCTACAAATGGATTTTGATGATAACAAATGAATCCAAAGAATAAAGTAGTCTCAAACTCAAGTTATCTACACAATATAATCAAGCACATCAAGAAAGCAAGCATGAGCAAGAAGGGAACAAGTTCATATTAAAATTATAGAGTAATTTTGTAAATCTCTTAAAAAAATTTGAAATTAGGATTAAGGCTCAAAATTAATATTTTATCATAAAGCATTAAAATACATTTTCCACATATGCATGAATATTTTGAAAATTAAATTTGAAAATTTTGAAAGATGATTGATTGTCATCTTTCACATGTGCATGATATGATTAAAGGTTTGAACTTTGAAAATATTAAGATGATTGATTGTCATCTTTCACATGTGCATGTTTTATTTGAATATTTTTAAAAGTGGTGGATGATTTTCTTGACTTATGCAAAAGGTAGATGTCTTTATTTGAAAATTTTGAAAAGTAAAGTGTGCTCATTTTGTCATATGCAAAAAGTAAAAGATTATATTTGAAATTTTTGAAAAGTAAAGTGTGCTCCTTTTGTCACATGCAAAAAGTAAAAATATTAGATTTGAAATTTTTGAAAAGTGAATGATGATGTTTTTGACATGGGAATCTTTTCAAATTTGAAATTGAAAACTCATTTGCCTATAAATAGCTCACTTGAGTTTTACAAAATTCACAACAAGAGCTTACACATCTATTGCTAAGTTTTGCATCATTTTTTCAAAACTCTCATTCTCTCTTTTCTAAAGTTTTGAGTCTTAATTTTTGTTCTTGTTGAGAGAGATATAGGTTGCGCTGTATTGTTTCTATCTCACTCGTTGAGGAGTGTACTTTGATAGTCTACCTACTATCAACTCTTGTATTTGTAAAAGGGTGTGTATAACCCTTGTGTGTGTAGAAGGTATTCTACACGGGGAATAGTTAAATCACCAAGTGTGAGGTGATTGGAAGTGTAGAAGGTGTTCTACACGGGGAATAGTTAAATCACCAAGTATAAGGTGATTGAAAGTGTAGAGGGTGTTCTACACGGATTCTTTGGAGCGGTGCTGCTCAAAGGTGTACTAGGTTTCTATCTCCACCTAAAGGAGATTGAATAGTGGATTTGGGAATCCTCAAGATGTAGCTTGAGGCGAGGACGTAGGCAGTGGGGCCGAACCTCGTTAACATACTGAGTTTGCTTCTCTCTTACTCTTACTATTTATATTTATTGTTGTTTCATATTTTGTTTATATTTTATATCATATATTTGATTTATAATTGTTATTTTTTTAAATACAACTCAATTCACCTCCCCTCTTGTGTTAGCGATCTGGGCAACAATTGGTATCAGAGCTAGTTGACCTGTACTGTTCATACAGGCAGATCACTCATGAGAACTCTCGCTTGTGACTGTGTCACCGAAGCAAGACTCTCCGACCATGGGTGACGGTGCACCGGTAGAGACGGTGGCCGGCTAGTCTGGTAGGTACAGTTGTTAGGTGATATAGGTGCGGCCTATGATCAGTAACAATTGGTATCAGAGCTAGTTGACCTGTACTGTTCATACAGGCAGATCACTCATGGGAACTCTCGCTTGTGACTGTGTCACCTAAGCAAGACTCTCCGACCATGGGTGACGGTGCACCGGTGGAGACGGTGCACCGGTGGAGACGGTGGCCGGCTAGTCTGATAGGTACAGTTGTTAAGTGACATAGGTGCGGCCTATGATCAGTAACAATTGGTATCAGAGCTAGTTGACCTTACTGTTCATACAAGCAGATCACTCATGGGAACTCTCGCTTGTCCTATTAGAAGAAAACATATAATGACTATTAGGGCCATATGGGTACCTAAAAATCTTATTTCTTCTAATACTAATAAATAAAGGACCCAAAGAACTTGGGTACCAGGAATTGTTTTTAATTGCTTTTGTAGGTATGCATGAAATATTCTACAGGTAAAAATAAATGATTTTTAGATAACGGATGCTCAAGATACGTGACAGAAGACAAAACTAAATTTATTGACTTCACTTCTAAAGAAAAAGGATGTGTGATATTTGGAGACAATTCAAAAGGGAAGATCATGGAAATAGAAAGAAAGATCATCAAGACTTAGTACAAGATGCAACCAAATAGTGGAAACATGTGAAAGATCATCCAGCGGAATAAATTCTAGGAGAACCTTCACGAGGTGTAAGTACTCGATCATCTCTTAGAAATATTTGCAATCATACTGATTTTCTATCTCAGATTGAACCTAAAAATATTGATGAAGCACTTCTTGATGAATCTTGGATTCTATCTATGCAAGAAGAGCTTAATCAATTTGAAAGAAATGATGTTTGGACACTTGTTCCTAGACCCAAAAATCATACTATTATTGGAACAAAATGGGTTTTTAGAAACAAGAAAGATAAGTCCAGAGTCATTATTAGAAATAAGGCTCGACTTGTAGCCCAAGGTTTCAATCAAGAAGAAGGAATCGATTATGATGAGACATATGCACCAGTCGCAAGATTAGAAACTATTCGAATGCTACTTGCATATGCTTGTTATAAAGATTTCAAACTTTTTCAAATGGATGTTAAAAGTGCTTTCTTAAACGGTTTTATAAATGAAAAAGTATATGCTGAGCAACCTCCACGTTTTGAAAATCATATTTCTCTAAATCATGTTTTCAAACTCACAAAAGTACTATTTGGACTCAAACAAGCTCCTAGAGCGCGGTACGAGAGATTCAGTAGTTTCTTGATTGAAAAAGGCTTTTTAAGAGGAAAAATTGATACAACTCTTTTCATTATATACGAAAATGATGATATTCTTTTGATTCAAATTTATGTTGATGATATAATATTCGGTGCTACTAATGAAAATATGTGCCAAGTTTTTGCTAAAACTATGCTAGAAGAATTTGAAATGAGCATGATAGGAGAGCTTATATTCTTTCTCGGATTGCAAATTAAGCAAGCAAAAAGTGGGATATTCATCAATCAATCAAAATATATTAAAAATTGCTGAAGAAGTTTGGGATGGAAGGTGCTAAGGAAACTGGAACACCAATGAGCCCATCCACTAAACTCGATAAAGATGAATCCGGTAAATTAGTTTATTCGAAGGTATATCGAGGTATGATTGGTAACTTATTATATTTGACAGCCAGTAGACCAGATATTATGTTTAGTGTATGTTTATGTACACGTTTTCAATCATTTCCAAAATAATCTCATTTGATTGCAGTTAAGCGGATTTTTAGATATTTTGCCAATACCATTGATTTAGAGTTATGGTATCCTAAACACACTTCTTTCGATCTTATTAGTTATTCAGGTACCGATTATACTGGTTGCAAAGATGATCGAAAAAAATTTTAGTAGAACATGTCATTTCTTAGGTCGTGCACTAGTTTCCTGGTTTAGTAAAAAAAAAAAAACAAAATTCTGTTGCACTATCTACTGCTGAGGCAGAATATGTTGCTGCGGGTAGTTGTTGTGCTCAAGTTCTTTACATGAAACAACAACTTGAGGATTTTAAACTTATTTATAATCACATTCCAATCAAATGTGATAATACAAGTGCTATAAATCAAAAAAACAATTCAACATTCTAGAATTAAGCATATTGAAATAAGATATCATTTTTTTTAGATCATGTGCAGAAAGGCGATATAGTCCTGGAGTTCACAAACACACACGATCAGTTAGCAAATATATTCACAAAACCCTTACCAGAAGATATATTATTTATGATTAGAAGAGAAATAGGTATGATGCATGTTATGAATATCTCTTAAAAGATAGATCAGAGTTCATAAAAATAGAGAGATATTTTTTTAAATACTTTTACATAAACTTGAGGTTCTTAACCTCATGTTTGAGACGCTCATTCTCTTCATACAATATCATGTCATCCCTATCCATGGGAATTGGCAAGCGAAATGAAGAATCTAATAGAGATTTCAACTTTTTATTCTTCTACCGAAGGATTCCTTCCCATGTGTGAGACTCTTGAACAATTCGTTGAAGTACAACAATTTGTTCTTTAAGCTTTTCAACCTCATGATTTTTGACTTGTAGCCGCTGGGAAAAAGCGACAGTAGAGGATGAGTAGCGAGTCTCGAGACTCACCAAGTCGTAGATAGCATCGGAGTCTGGCTTATTAGCCAAACTGTTGTTCTCTTGCTGCAACATGGCGCCAATGGTAGCTGCAGAAAGGACATGAGATTGAGATGTAGAATACCTCATGGATGCATCTAGAGGAATGTTAGAAGAATGAGCCATTGAGAAAAGAATTGAAAACTTAAAGCGAGAATATTGAAAGAATGCAGATGAGTTATAGAGATGAGAATAAGATTTGATGCAAATCAGATGAACTTTAAAACTGATTTTATAGAGATAGCATAAAGAACAAGACAAACTATTGTCTCTTCAAATCTTATTAGTCAAAAGAAATATAAGATATGCTGGACACACATTGTCAAAAGTTTTCTTGCTAGAAAAACGGTTCTCTGCTCCTATCATGGCATTGACGGCCTTAGGAGAGAAGATTGATAGTTGATGCGTCAAGGGTTCCTGATTCAAGTCTGGAACATTAGTGGAAGAGAATTGTTCGGCCATTCTATCGTTATGGAGAAACAGAACTTAGGTCAAGAAGCAATATTTTTTTTTTATCCGATTGGTGAAAATGATTTTTTTATAGAAACTCAGAGCCTTCAAACCCGTTTGTCAACAACATCAGGCGATTGATCTGCTTTCGCACCGACTGCTAGAGCTAGACCTCCAACCTTTACAGGTTTTGTCAGATACGCGTGGCTCCGCACCGAATTGCCAGAGTTAGACTTCCAACATTTGCAGGTTTTGTCGGACATGCATGGCTCCGCACCGCATTACCAAAGCTAGGCCTACAGCTTTTGCTGTTTTTTTCGGACACGAATAATTTTAATTATTCATCTTCAAATCTCTGAAACATCTAATTCGTCAATAACATCAAGCGGATTTAAATCTTCTTCCGCACCGAGATGATAAAATTCGGCTTCAACGTTTGCAAGTTTTGTCGGACACGGGTGGTTCTAATTTCTACAATCTCTACTAACGCAGCGTTTTATTTGTCTATTAGTTATTGTAGGAATATATCTTATTGAGTTAATTATGATTTCTTTTTAATTATGCCAAAAGGGGGGAGAAGTTTTAGACTAGAACTTTAATATTGTTTAAATTGTTAAAATTGTTATATATGCTTGGAATTATATTTATATTTTTGCTTGAAAAACTAACGCACATTCTCAGGGGGAGCTTAAGTATTAATACAGGCTTCAGGTTCTATCAAATATTTGTCATCATCAAAAAGGGGGAGATTGTTGAACCCAAGGTTTCAAGTTTCATGTAAATCTACAAATGGATTTTGATGATAACAAATGAATCCAAAGAATAAATTAGTCTCAAGCTCAAGTTGTCCACACAATATAATCAAACACATCAAGAAAGCAAGCATGAGCAAGAAGGGAACAAGTTCATATTAAAATCATAGAGTAATTTTGTAAATCTCTTAAAAAAATTTGAAATTAGGATTAAGGCTCAAAATTAATATTTTATCATAAAGCATTAAAATACATTTTCCACATATGCATGAATATTTTGAAAATTAAATTTGAAATTTTTGAAAGATGATTGATTGTCATCTTTCACATGTGCATAACATGATTAAAGGTTTGAACTTTGAAAATATTAAGATGATTGATTGTCATCTTTCACATGTGCATGTTTTATTTGAATATTTTCAAAAGTGGTGGATGATTTTCTTGACTTATGCAAAAGGTAGATGTCTTTATTTGAAAATTTTGAAAAGTAAAGTGTGCTCCTTTTGTCATATACAAAAAGTAAAAGATTATATTTGAAATTTTTGAAAAGTAAAGTGTGCTCCTTTTGTCACATGCAAAAAGTAAAAATATTATATTTGAAATTTTTGAAAAGTGAATGATGATATTTTTGACATGTGAATCTTTTCAAATTTGAAATTGAAAACTCATTTGCCTATAAATAGCTCACTTGAGTTTTACAAAATTCACAACAAGAGCTTACACATCTATTGCTAAGTTTTGCATCATTTTTTCAAAGCTCTCATTCTCTCTTTTCTAAAGTTTTGAGTCTTAATTCTTGTTTTTGTTGAGAGAGATATAGGTTGCGCTGTATTGTTTCTATCTCACTCGTTGAGGAGTGTACTTTGATAGTCTACCTACTATCAACTCTTGTATTTGTAAAAGGGTGTATATAACCCTTGTGTGTGTAGAAGGTGTTCTACACAGGGAATAGTTAAATCACCAAGTGTGAGGTGATTGGAAATGTAGAAGGTGTTCTACACGGGAAATAGTTAAATCACCAAGTATAAGGTGATTGGAAGTGTAGAGGGTGTTCTACACGGATTCTTTGGAGCGGTGCTGCTCAAAGGTGTAATAGGTTTCTATCTCCACCTAAAGGAGATTGAATAGTAGATTTGGGAATCCTCAAGAGGTAACTTGAGGCGAGGACGTAGGCAGTAGGGCCGAACCTCGTTAACATACTGAGTTTGCTTCTCTCTTACTCTTACTATTTATATTTATTGTTGTTTCATATTTTGTTTATATTTTATATTATATATTTGATTTATAATTGTTATTTTTTTAAATACAACTCAATTCACCCCCCCCCTCTTGTGTTAGTCATCTGGGCAACACATAAGTCTTGAAAGTACATCGAAATCTTCAATCCTGGTGATAATATCCTCAAACGGAAGTGAAGATGGTGAAGTTTCAGTTTCAAACAGTGAAAAAATCGAGGAAGAAGAAGAAAATTCAATTCTGCCAGACGAAAACGATTTGTCGTTTAGCAGAAAGTCAAAATCATCGTGCATAAACAGCGTGTCGTTTAGTGATTTCTCAAAACTGTCATCACTAAACGACGTGTCGTTTAACACTTCTGAGCCGAATGACACTGCCGCTTCGAGCAAGGGTCGTGTCTCTCCTCCACTAAACGACACATCGTTTAGCCAACCAAGGCCAAACGACATTGCCGTTTCAGTCGCTGAGGGGCTACAAAGTTTGGTGCTAAACGACACTGTTTCAGTCCAACCGAGCTGAGCCGCCAGTCTAGTCCCGAGCCAAGCCACTCTTCCAGCCCTAACCCTGGTCGTGGTCTGCAAATATCCTCCAAGGCAGCCACATCATTCCCCACCAAACTTGCCTAAATCGATTCCCCCACTTTCCATATTTGAACCAATCTGTATAAGGCAACTTGCCAAACTCGAAATCCTTTTATTTCCCTAATCAAATCAGATTATTATCTTCCTTATTTGATTAATTAATCCTGCCTTAATTGATTTAATCAAATCCCCAATAGCCCAAGTCAAACCAAATCAAATCCCCTTTAATTCCCAAAATTGGCCACCTTAGTGCAGTCTGGATTTTCAAATTCCCTCCATCAAATATTCATCATTCAATGCTCAAACCCTAATCCAGAAGCCAACCAATACCCTTGGCCGAAACCCTCATTAACCCTAGACCCTCATTCGACCATCTCAACCCCAAAGCAAGTCACACATTCACTCAAACTCTAGCCCCATTACCGTGACTCACCATTCCCTCATAGCCGAACCACTATATGCCCTAAACACTTAACATTTTGCTCCACATATCTTAACCACACTTCATCTATACCATCCCCCACGTGATCATCATCAAGGTTAGAGTCCATCTCGATCATTGAGGAGCAAACCGAAGCAAGAAGGATCTCTTAGGTGTATGGAGTCTTGACTAAGGATTCCATCAGGTCACCGAGAATCGTCATCACAGGAGTAGGGTCGCCGGAACCTACCGATCCCAATGGGGTGGGCGGTGTAGCCCACCGCCATCGGCGATGGAGGGGGCTGCAAAACACATAAGGTTCATTCAGACCGAAGCCCAACTTTTCTCTATAAATATATATTTATATATATATTCCCAAATTAGGAAATCGGAAACTTTTTTTTTATACTTCATCCCAAATACTTGAATTAGGTTCAACATGAATTTCGAAAACCTAGTTTCGCAATTGTTTTCATTTTAAAAGACCTCAAAAACGGGAGAATGCAATTAAAGTATAAGAGCACTGGTATTGAATTAGCCAAAAGTTTTTTTCAAAAAGTATAAGTTTTGTACATAATTCAAAAAATTTTCATCATATTTGATTAATTGTGGCAAAAAAAAAGTATATAAAGGGAATAAAAATATCTTTCTTCTTCAAAAATAAATTGTAGTTTCAAAAGTTTGTTTAAATTTGAGACTTGAATAAATAATTTCTCCTTTAAAAATGAAGGGTCTAATTAATTAGGTGATCCTCATGACATTATAAAAAGCTAAGGAAGCTTTTTGCATGTATTCTTTATACATAAGTACGAGCCGTATAATTACTATTTTTCATTTTTCAAATTGTACTTATCGACCGTTAATGTACATTTTTAAATAAAGATGAAAAATTCAAAATCCTGTGGCTGTGGGGTTGGGGATATATGCTTGTCAAAATCTCAGGTTGTTGATTATGATTTATGATCCTTCTTTTAACTTTGAAGAACCGGCCAACTCGATCGAATTAGCTGTACTAATAATTCAATGCTAGTGCTCTGATAATACGCACCCACTCACACAAAGAGTAAAAAACACGCGACGGGAATGTAGAGGCATAAGGCTTTGGGTAGTAAGTAGTTTTAGGAACCGTTTGGAGGGGGAAACATATATTGCAAAGTTTTCTGGAAAAATAACGAGTATGGTGCACGACCAGAAACATATTGAGAAGCAAATGGGTTGCATGCTGGGTTCATTCAGATCTTCGACCGCCCGCAACCAGATCCTCACCGGCAAATGTCTCTACTCCAACAAGCGCTTCTCTCTCTCTCTCTCTCTCTCTCTCTCTCTCTCCAAAAATGGAAGGAAATTTATTTGTGTGCATATTTCTGATCAGGCGCTGGATGAAAGTTTCAACAGAAACGAAACTCTCTTTCCAAGACATCGGTATCACTGTTGAAATGTTTGATGAAATTTTTGAACGGAAAACACTAGGAACGAGTTACGAGAAGATCATGAAACTCAAATTATGGACTGGGTTGGATTTGGGGGACTGAAGCGGAAAGGATACGGGACAACAAAACTACCCAAATGAGTTCAGAAGGAAAATAATAATAATAATAATAAACATTAACATGGCACTCACATCGTCAGTTTGTGGAAATTTTGTGTGGGATTTCTGTGTGCGTAGTGGGACTTTTTATATTATACTAATGATAGAGTTATATTTCATTTATTATCATTTTTTTTAAATTTTTTACATAATAGTTAAGAAAATAACTATTAATAAAATTATAATTTTTTTAAAATTTGTTCTTAATAATTAAGGATGTTAAAAATATACTTAAAAAATAAAATAAAAAACAAATATATTATATGTGAAAAAATAGTAGTAAATAAGATGCAAATATATCATTATTCTCTTTTTATGTATTTTTTAACAGTTTTACATAAAAAAAAATTTTCAAATTACATCATCATTAAAAAAATATATATCTTTTTTCATTCGATTTGTATAGCAAAATAAATTTTATTATTCATAACTCATTTCAACTTTATTATTTATAATTTATCTCATCTCATTTCTAAATTCATATGAATTAATTTTAAAAAAAAAATACTACTCCCACCGTTGATATCTGATTTGTGGCTGTACTATATCTCTTCCATATGATAAACAGAAAACGCAACGGCAGGTAATTTTCTGCTCAAAGACTTGGCCATGTAAAAGTTGGTAGTTGGTACCGACAATACACGCCATTCAAAAACCACTCCCGAATTCGGAAATGCAAACATTGATTTTCATTACCAGAATTGCAAGCTTGACAAACTCAACGCCGGGACAAAACTTGATCTCCTTTGCCAGCTTTTAAGGCTTCGATTAATTGCGGGGGGACCATATTAAAAGAAAAAACTTTTGAGTACAAACTAGAAATTTGAATCTTAATTATGTGTCCGGGTTGGACTTTGGGGACTGGGATTCGGTAGATTCTGTTCAAGGACAAGCGGATTCATCAGATGGACCACTTTTCAACAGAGCAGAGCAGACCAACCAAGCCCACCTTAATTTACATTTATTGACAGTTTTCCATTTGAAACTCAAAATTGAATGCTGAAATAATAGAAGGTTACTTTGAATGCATATATAGTGATTGACATTGTTGAATCAAAGGATGATATTCAAGCAAATGGAAAATATATATATATATTTTTTTTGATAGGAAGGAAAATAATTTTAATGTCTACAGACATTTACATTGTTTGGAATATCCACCAACATATATCATTCACCATGGAGAAGTTGAAGGCTAAACGAGTATGGAAAATAATAATAACATGATCCAAGCAAGTACATAGTCTTCTTTATTTCAGCTACACGAAACAAGACAACCAATAAACCTTTTCACAAAAATTGGGGTCACCCAAAACAAAACATGAAGGAGAACAACCCAAAACACAAAAAATAAATTATGTATATTCCACCTCTAGAAATCATAAAATGAGAAGGACTAAAGAAAATCCAAAAACCTACAATTAAAGGTCAGTCTCTTGCTAGCTTCCCTAATTTTCTTATACAAATATTCTCCTAAATTTCTCAACCCCTACTATACAAAACATCGACAAAGCATTCCATATAATATATATACACCACCAAACCTCCCACAGTAGCTACCTCTGCTAAATAGTACGTAACACCCCTCCTGTTTAAGGACTTGAAGAGGTTGCCTCTTGTCTTGGTTCTCTCAGATACCCGAGAAGTGTTTCAGCCTGCAAAGGCAATAAGAACCATTGTTCATATTAAAGTCAAATATAACCCCAAAAATTAAAATGAAAGGGTTGTATCAGATGCAGTATCCAAACAGCCTTTAACAAGATCATAATCGCAGAAGACACACTGAGCACAAGGATTATATCGTTCTGCACCTTGTATGCAGTTAAATTCATGCATAACAAAAGATGCAAAATTTATATATTGGAGATTATTCTAGAAAATGGAACATTCATGGGTCAGTCAATTATTACTTTAATTATCTAACTATAACATCATCTATCACTTCCTAATAAGCAAGACCTACCAAAAACTGATATCGCTACCCTTAACTACACGACCTAATATCTTTTTTTTCAAGGAAACCCCAACAAATAAATTGTGACCCAAGGTGTTGTCCTAGGCACTATACATGTATCGCTCCCCAAACTTATCAATACCGTCCATCTATATACCAAGATGATATAACTTTTTTTCATCCCAGCAAGCAAACAACAAACACTTAAAAGAGTAACACAGTTCTATCAGTCATTGCCGCGTCATGCAGCAATAGTTTAAGTTTAGTTGCAGCAATCAGCATCATGAAACGCCAAATTGATCTGAGTTTGCAAATTTAAAGGGCTTGTTTGAAAGTTGAAGAAGAGAAATCTACAACCTATAATTCAATGAAGCATATTGCCTGCAAAAATGGTTAGAATTTGAAGAACAGTACAGAACAAAAAATCCCAATCACCGCCAGCAACTCAACTACTCACCTTGTGCTTGGCCCTAACACTCCCCGTCTGAGAAAGCGCCACCAGAGGAGGAATAGCCCCCTCCCTCACCAGCAACCCTCTGTTCCTCACTCTGTCCGCACACAGCTGCAGCAGCGTCACCACGGCGAACTCCTTCCCCTTCACCGATCCATCCTCGATCGCCTCCACCAGCGCCGCAATCCCGCCTTCCTCGACTATGGCCTCCCTTCCCTCCTCGATTCCCGCCAGGCTACTGAGCACCACCATCGCCTTTTCGGCCATCCCCGTGCCCTGCTCCGCCACCAGCGCCACCAACGGCTTGACGGCCCCCGCGCTCACGGCCCTCTCCTTGTTCGGCCTAATCGAGCAGAGTTTGTACAAAGTCGTTAATGCGTCCTTCTTCCCCCTACTCGACCCATTCAGCAGCAACGAGACCAGGGGCGGAATCGCCCCGCAGGCCCCGATGGAACTCCTGTTCTCCTCCACCAAAGCCAAGCTCAGCAGGGCGCACGCCGCGTTCTGCTTCGATGTCTCGGTACCGGTCTTGAGCACGTAGACAAGGGACTTGACCGCACCGGCGTTTGTTATCAACGGCTTGTTGCCTTCGTGAAGGGACAAGTTGAGGAGCGCCGTGACGGCATGTTCCTGAGTCGACGGGTCGCTGCTGGACCGGAGTAGCGGAATCAGAGCAGGAACCGCACCGGACTCACCGATTAAAGCCCGGTTATCGGCCCGGTTTTTCGCTAACAGCCTTAACTTAGCCGCCGCAGACCGTTTAACTGCAATCGACGGAGATTTAAGCCCGTCGACGCAGATCTTCACGGTTGGTTGAAGATCCTCCGGTGAAATGCTCTCGATAATTTCTGTCGAGAAGCTCTCCCTCTGGAGAAACCCCAAACAAGGCTCGACCTCCGCCGCGCTAGCCTCACCGTTGTTTTCTTTCTCGGAGGACAACGTGGGCAACGTCGCTAGCCTCTGTAACTCTCCCGAGATATCGCTGCTGCACGCCGACAAGTCGCTGAATGTCTGAGAGAGATCCAGAAACTCCCTTATCTCCTCCGAGGACGACGTGGAGTTTGCTGACTTACCTTTCCGCAGAGCGAGCTCGCTGAGCCTCATGTCAATGCCCGAGTCCGTTAGGTTGAGGTTCTCGGACACGCATGTAGATCTCTCAACGACAAACGAGCAACTATCATCTTCGTTTCTTTGGAACACACTGGACCGTATCGTGCGCATGGAGCGGCCGGTGTGTCGGTGAATTTTGAGTGGATCAGAAGTGTAAATATTTCGGGTAAGAGGGAAACGGTTGGAGCTGGAATGAGAATCTCCGACAGAAACCATTGTGGTCGGAGACAAAAAGCTCAGTAGAACTTATGAATGTATATATGAACGAACTATTGTCTCAGTCTGTTAGACGAATTTTAAAAATCTTTTCAGGAAATTTTCATGGCGAGAGAGGAGTTGGGAAAGGAGGTCAGGGAATAGACTTTAAAGGCTGGTTTTGGTAGTGGCTTTCGTATCTGGTCCGAGCTAGAGTAACAGACGAGTGAGGTACTAATGGTCACAGGCCCTATATATAACACTTTTCGGCATCAGGTCTTATCGGCAGGGAGGGAACTGATGTGACAGTGATCACAGTACCGTGTGCGGTGTGGTGTCTTTTTACAATTGGGACCCTACCACCAGGCGTCGGCGAATAGATGAAACGACGTCGCTTCCCGAATTTAATTTGTTAAAAGTTTTTATGTAGATTTGTTTTATAAATTTTCATGTTATATTATAATTTGGAATTAATGAAATATACTTGGTAAATAGGTGGAGTTTTTAGTGGTTCTCAGCTTCTTTAACCTATTTCAGGTTGTGTTGACAGAATACAATAAAGTTAAGAGACAAATTGAGCGACAGTTTCACCATTTCTCACCAATAGCTTCTGACCAGGATGGGGACACTTGGTGTCAATCCATAACCCCCTTTTCTGCCTCCTCTTTCAAAAAAATATCTTTATATATATAAAATGTTATTATTAACGAAAAATATGAGTTTAATAATTTTTATTATTTTTTGATAGAATATTTTTATTAGATTGATTAAAAATTATTTTTTTAAAAATATATTTTTATATAAATACTAAAAAAATTTGGTCATATTTGAATTTAGCAATTGTTGGACCAAATTTTAATTTACTATTCACAAAAAATATTTTTATTCTCTATTTTCATAAATTTTATTATCATATTTACAGTCGTTAAATTCATCAGTTTCCTCTTACTTAATTAAAATCTAATTTATATTATTTGTTACTCTGATCTTGAGCTCCTCAAAGCACCTTTTCCACTTCGCCGCTCCCTTTTCCACCTTGGCAATTATTTCTCACTCTCTTCTACAAGTGCCTCTCTCTCCGAATTTCTTTCTTCCCCTAAAATGTTTTGTTTAGTTAATTTGTTGGTTAGGAATGTGATCCATTTTCTTTCAGATCCATTTTCTTTGATGTTCGCTTTATTCTCTTTATCTTTCTGCATTATGCGTATTCGATTTGTGTCCCAGTGCATTTTGAATATAGTGGTTGTTCATATCTTTTTTATTGTATTGTGGGTTGTGCATCTGTGTAAGGACCCTGCCCTTACATGACATTTGTTTTTTTCAAAACAGATTTAGAAAATTGGGACTAATTTCGTTCGTTTTAAACATTTCAGTTCATTCTCAAGATGCTAGACTCCACATTCTAAAATAAAATATATTCTTACAATAAAAGAGGTTCACAGAAAAATATAAAATTTAAAAATTAAAAATGTCATTCTCACATGCTTAAACTATCGTGCTCTTACTTCATATCGTTATTAATATATAACAAAATAGGTTTTTCAAGCATACAACCAACACACAATATACATACATATGTATAAAACAATACATGCATCTATTTTCATAATATAATCCTATTGAGTCCTTCCTTCTTATGTGTCTTGTTACGCTACGTTCGTTACATAGAAGATCCAAAAACCTACCTTATTCTTTAATAATTACTTTAAACCATTAACACAGAAGGAATCAACAAACAACAAGCATCTAATTACTGAGCAAGTACGGCAATAGACACAACTACCAAACAGCTATCAGATAAACAAGTCATAATTCAGCAAACCAGAGCAACAACCACAAGTTATCAAACAACTAATAAACAATCACTCATCCAATACATACATATCATACATATCATGCATACAATACACATCATATATAACATGACATTCATTCATGTTCATTCACTTTTTTTAGATCATCGCACACTGTTAACCCCTGTGTGCTAGGGTTAGTAGATCTTCTCTTGGATTCTGGGTTTTCCTTTGGATCCTTGAGTCATCCATTGTACCCTTTTCGTATTCTTATACTTTATGCCATATAGCCATTCAAAATTTCTTTTCTTTTTCTTTACCTTACTTTTCCTAGACTTTCTTATCCTTTAATTCCAAATATTTCTATCTCTTTCCTCCTAATCAGTCCATCTATAAAAAATATCTTTTAGAAGCATATCCACGAATCGGATGCATGCGCATACATTTAATCTCGTTGGGACATAGGGTCATCGCATAGTATGCTCGCATTGTGCCAGTTCATAGCATTCTTCCATAAAATCATGAGACAGAAATTTCAAATTTCATTTTACATTTTTCAGAGAATACATCCAATAATTATTACGTATAAGCATCCAATCACAACCATGTAATTAAGCATTTGGGATTCGATAAAAGAGACTACCAAGAATGGTCATACATACTTATACTAGCATTTTTAATCCTATTATCTTTTTTTACTAATCCGATAAATACTAAGGTGTATGAATATAATGCTTACCTGATTTTCATGTGATTTCCATAACATGAAGTTCAATCGCAAGTGCATCATATAGCAATCAACGTATAGCATACACACAAATAGCATCAATATAAATATCTAACTCACAAGCAATTAAACTAGAAGGACCCTACACTTCACTTAGAACACACTCATGTATCCCCATGTCCTTGGGATCCTACTCTACTTAGACCATCGGGAGACTTACTGTGAACATTGGAAAACTTTTCGATATCCCTATATCCTTAAAGTCCAACTTCACTCAGACCATCAGGAGACTTACTGAAGACACTGGGACATCTTTCGATATTCATATGTCATCAAAGTCCAATTCGATACACGTGCCACGAGACACATATGTACTCTACCTCCACGTCACCTAAAATCAATAAAGAATACGTTGATCACTCGCTGGTGCAGAAAACACCATATATCGATAGCAGTCTTTTCCATACCAGTTGGCAGGACTAGTTCCACTTCCCGGCCTTTGATGAGTTCATCCCAACACTTAACGCAATAATGTCCATCTCAAATGTACCTCCGTCGTGTCATGCAATTCGAGACTACTATCGAGCTATCTCGTCGTCCTCCACCTCAAATGGCATTACGCTACGTGATTCCTACATCAACTCCCGACTCGACATGAGTACGACTCCTTACGTACCTTCATTACACTCCTAATACATCACTGCTACACAATTTTGTCGCTTTATACGTACTTCAAGACATAACACAATTGCATAATGATAGCCGTCACTAGGGCAACCGATCACATCACTACTCTGGGATACTGTTCCACAATTCTTAACACTACATGCGCCTTACGTGTCCTAGTCTGCAACTAGTCATCTCTATGACACGTCTTACAATGATTCATAACTACAGCATTAGGAGTACCCACCACGTTTTTGCTGTGCACATCATTTTGCACATACACCACACGTCAAGTATACTCCATGTCTACTCTCTTCATTGTACTCTATGCCATAACTCGTATAATACACGCTACACGGTGCATCGTTTTATCCTCATGGAGTACACTACACGAATATTCCCTTCAGATATCTACCGCAACACCATACCTACACACAAAGCACCCTCGTACTATGTAGCACAGTCCACAATACATAATAAACATAAATACAAAAGAAAGAAGGTTCTACCATAACGAAATAAACTCGTACGTTGCTCGGTGGTATCGGAAGCCACTAACTCGAATGTTAATCACTCCGTTAAAATCAATGTCATAATCTCGGAACGGGAATGTCTCGGAGTTCAGACGTAGGGTTTTGACTGCTAAAGTTAGGTTGGGTGAAAGTGGTCATCATGGTGGGGAGTTCGTTGGTGGCGAAAGAGGAGTCGTACGTTACGGCTAACGTCGCGTACTGTGACGTCAACCACGTAAAGTAACAGTTTGGGCTAGGATGATTAGTTTGATACCAAAATTTAGAAAAATACTCATTGGAGGATGAGAAATCTCATGGTAGTGGTGGTGAGGCGGTGCAACTACTGGAAAGTGGTGGATCTATCTTAAAAGGGTGGAAACTCATTTTAAGGTTTAAAGTTGCTGGCGGAAGGTGGGGTTAAGGATGGGGCAACTGGGCTAAGGATGGGGGAACTGAGCTAAGGGTGAGGTCGCTTGAGGTGGGGGAGGCTTTTGGTAGTGGAGGTGAGGCCCACAGTGATAGGACGACGACGCGGTGAAGATAGGCCCCTTTGGAGACCCATTTCGGGTGGAAGAGGAACGATGGAGCTGGGGTGGCTATCGACGGTGAGTTTTATACTCCTGAGGAGGGAGAGTTTAGTGGTGATGGCGGTGAGCCAATGCGACCTGTGGTGGTGCTAGAAAATGGGAGAAAAGCTAAGAGAACCCATTTCAAATTTGAGACTCATGCGCCGGCTAGGGATGGCCGTTAAGTGCATCGTCGATGGGGTTGGACTCAGCTCCAACCAGCGATTCAGGGATGACTGGCGGTAGTGCCGCCACGAGCTGGAAGTCAAACAGGCATGGGGAAGACCTACATGCAGGAGATAGAGGAGAGAGAAAAGAAAAAAAAAAGTGAGAGTCATGAGCTTCCTCAAGCTATTTATAAGCCATACGTGTTGCCGTTTTCAAACTCACAAACGATGCGTTTAAAACACTGATATGAAAATACGTAAAATCAATTTAACTTAAAAACACTCAGAATAAATAATAAAATATTATTTTAACTTAACTTAATTTGTAATATAATATTCCTCATCATTAATTAAAATGATAAACTTTACTAATTAAGTTAAAATAATATATTTAGCATATATTATATTCATCAAATTTAATTTGTAATATAATATTCCACATTTTCTGTATTATTAACTTGAATTGCATATATTTAGCATTTTCTTTTGCTATTCCAAATTTAAATTTGATGAATATAAGTTAGACATTCTACTACAAATTTAATGTCCATTAATCTATTGGTTTGTTTATAATAGAGCTTTTTGGGCTTTGAAAGATTTAAGAGTTTTGGATTTTTGCTAAGCCCCTAAGATTTCGATGAGAAAGCGCAAAATTCCTACAGTTGAGAGGGGGGAGACGGGGGAAAAGAAAAGAAAAATTGAAAGTGATGTGGTCCCATTACAATGTTCCCTCAACATGCTTGAAGGAGATACTAGATAAGCTTCATTGTTGATGTCTATATCTTGCATGTGATATTTGCAAACTAAAACATTGATGAGTATTTAAACAAGTATCAAAGTGCAAGATTGCTGGAAACCATTTTCAATCATTGCTAAGAGAATGGCTCTATTTTTTTTCATAATGTGATTTTTCAAGCCTGAATACAGTGAACTAGCCTCCTTTTGGTTGAATGAATGAAAATTATTGATTTTCTATTATTGTTTAATTACCAAAATCATTATCATCTTCAAGATGATTCCTCTTGAAAAGATGGTTCCTTTACTGCATTACATTAAAAAAGCGAATGGCTCTATCCTTCACCACGAAACAATTCCATTCCCATTAGATATCATAAGTGCAGACCTTACCTCGAATTCAGATTCTAGATTGCTTTTAGTAGAAGCTAAGCAACAATACTTGGAAAAGATAAAGTAGATATAGTAAGTGAATGATTTAATACGCATATCTTTGGTAAATATCGATTCACCATACAGGAGTAGATAAAAGTATGATCCTTGATACATAATTCTATTACAAATTAAACAGAACAATTCTTATTTATGTTAGTTCCAGTGCAAAAAATATAATATCGATGTTACAATAGTTTGAATAATATTTTTCAAACAATTCTTATTTATATTAGTTCTGTTTTGATACTTTTCTTCTATATGTATCTTATATATGTGTATATTGCGACTCATCACCCGTATTGTAGGTTACAATAGTTTGAATAATGTAAGTTCTATTGACCGTGGTTCATCACTAGATTTATGTGCTAGATTTATGTTCTCCGCAAACATGCTACTGAATGCCTTCCTCTACTAGTAACATTTTTCTTTGTACCAACAGTTTGCTTTTTTCTTCTTGTGTATTTATTTTTCTTCATTTAAGATATATTGATTTCCATGTATGGATTTACTTCAGGATACGACCTAGTCGACCCCAACTCAGGAATTGGTCTGCTAAGAATCTTCATGGTTATGCATGAAGACAATTTAAGCATATTTTCACATGCAATCAATTTTATCTTTTTAAGTAGAGATCTAAGGTTTGAGTTTGGTTTATTTTTCGAGGACTTGGTTGTGGAAAAGTGATTGCATAAGTGGTTTTGTAAACAGGTTAGCAACGAGAAAATTGTCTTCACACACAGCTTTTGTTAATTACTTATTCTTTATTTGTGTTTATATTTATTTATTCTCTATTTTTGTCGAATTCTCGTAAACTTATTCAAATGACATTACATTGCACCATTTATATAATTTATTTACCATCATCTTAATTATGATTAACCATCAATTTTTTTTGTTGAAATTTACATTTTTTTTCATAATTTTTTCTCATAATCCATTTTTAAAAATAATTGCATAATTAAACTAAATAAACATGTTTTGCACGTTGCACTTACCATATATATATATATATATATATATAATTTATAATATGTTGTCGTAGGATATCTTAAAGTTGGTTTGTATTGAAAAATAATCTCAATTTATTTTAATTTATTTTGTTATTATAATTTTTTTAAGTTTTTATATAAAATATAATTAATTTTAATTTTTTAAATTTTAATGTAACTTTTTTAAATTCTTAAATAATAATAATATTAACAAAAAAATTCAAAAAATCCATTTTTATTTAATTTTTAATTTTTATTTAAAATAATTTCATTTCATCTCACTATTTAAATAAATTTTAATTATCATGTATTTTATATTATAAATAGCAAAGAGGAGAGTTGGATCTAATACGGATATATAATAGAAGACTTGAAGCAGATTTTTTTCATTTACTTAACATATGGAAGATATAACACATCTATAGGGGAAAAAAATAAGGTAGTATGTAATTTAATTAAAGTTTTGAATATTGTATTGGTGAGCGTATCGATCAAGATATTGGAACAAAATATTTCAGTATCGATATCGTTTTGTGTATCGTTTCGAGATAGTCTACATAAAAAAAATTATATATCTAAATACATATCTAAATTATATTTTAAAATAATAGTCAATATATGAATAATTATATATAAAAATATATAAATATAATTAGTCTAGTACGAATAGAAGTAAAAAATAGCAAAAAAATGAAAATAAAAAAAAATAAAATTGAATAGTTGAAATCTCAAATTCGATACGGCTAATACTGGCCGAAATATTGACCGGTACGAGGTCGGTATCGGCCGAAAATTAACCAGTACGGTTGGTATGGCTGATATTTTGATTGAAATGGTATATCTTTAAAATATGTATTGAAGAACCTGCCAGTAGGACATGTTTTGACTGTACCGATTGGTACAGTACAATACAAAATTAAAAATATTAATTTTAACTAAAAGAGCAATAGGATTAGAAGAAGAATTAATGTGAATTGAGGATTGTCTTGGAGGTTTGTTTTCTCATTTACTTTTTAATAAAAGTGTAATTACTGGTTATAGTTGAATGGAATGGAGGTACACGGGCTTTATTTCAAAACAAAACAAAAAATTATCGTGTATCTTTTTAAAATTTTGTATAATATAAATAAAAGTATATAAAAAATATCATTTTTAATGACAGACTTCATTTTTATTTTCAAAAAGGAATACAAAAAGCATATATACCAAGTGAATATACATTATTGTGTCGTTCGAATTTTACGATGAGAAATAATAAATATAGTTGTAGATTTGTAAGTGATATATAGTTATTTTGAAAAATAATAAATATATAGAGGACTCACATGAAGAAAAGTTCATTTTTTTTAATGACTATATTTCACTTGCAACTCTACGACTATATATAATATTACCTCCATAAATTTCAGAAACAAAATAACGACAGAGTATCTTAGGAGCGGTCAGGCTAGGAAGCCCACTTTAGCAGCCCACACCACCCACAGATTACCACATCATCATGTTCACTTTCACATAAGTGAAATTGGTTTACGCTGAAGTGAAACTAAAATTCTCTTCTCTTCTTCTCTAAGTAACTGAAAAACGTAGTTCCCATTTTTTGGTGCAAAATTTTTTCTCTCTTCCTGCATAAAACTTAAAAGAGTAATCTTCTAATTTAAATTTTAAAGTATGAATTTTGTCTTTAATTTTCTCCCGTACTTAAACAAAGACCATAATGTGATCGTTTAAAGTATCCTTTCTCTCTTCCTTGAATGGTCTAAGGATTTGCTTGTTCTTCACACGCTTCTACTTTGGTAGGTTGTGCCGTGGAAGTGATGGGCCCAAAACTCCACTGAGGATTTTAATGGTGTGAGCGGTCTCTATCATTCTTTTAGCGCTTCATTTGCCCCCAATTTTCTAGTATCTCACATTTTGGTTTCTTTGAGTTTTTCTCTGAAAAGATAAGATCTCAAGTTCTCTGATTTCTATATCTGACGACCATGGGAGCTGACTTTCTGATGTTTCGTAACGTGGCTTTTTGGTAAGGGAGACGCTGTGATCGGTTCATTTGATCTCTATTAAAAATAATTTATCAATAAAATATAATAAAAAATACAATAAAAAAATACAATTTAGAAAATACAATAAAAAATTAAAAAAAAAAAGATGATTTAAATCAACGTTTGGTTTCAACCCAAACAATACCGACACTGCCAGCGTCCATCCTTGAGGAGATTGGTCCGATCCCCAAAATTTTTTGTTACTAGGGGGTGGAAAGGGATTGCAGGAGGGAAGTGAAATACCCAATGTTCTTGTGTACTCAAACAGTCATTAAAGTGAAATGACTGACATGGTAATCCGCGAGTAGTGGGCTACTCAAATAGGATTGCTAGCCAGACTGGTTATAAGGTAATCTCAAACACCAAAAAAACCAATGTGCCCTCACCTAAATTGCAACTCTCTTGGTCGTTGTTCGACACACTCAATTCTCACTCCTAATCTTTCACCTTCTTAGCTAGAGTTAGGTAACCGCTCCTAATTTTTTGACACATTATCAGAGGTGGAGCTACGTCGAGACTGGGGGTCATGGCCCCTCTCTCCACCGGCTCATCCCTATTCGTAAAAAAAAAATTAATATATATTTTAAAGAAAAAAAAATATGTTTATTTTTTATAATTTTATAAGATAATATTAATTCTATTTTACGTTGAGCTATTTTTTAAAATTATATTGGTCTTCCTCTAAAAAAATAATCTAATTTAAAAATAAAATAAACCTCATATAAAAGAAAATGATATAATACTATAATAACATATTTTTATTATAGATAACAGTAAAAATAAAAATAAAGAAGTTAAATAATTTATAATATATTTTTATTACGATAACATGTTCTTATTATATTATATATTTTTTTAATACATAAGTTATATTAAACGTATTTTATTTTTATTATAAATCTTAATGTCAAATTATTTTATACCATATAAAAAATTGTATATAAATAGAATAAAAAATATTTTATATATTTTATTTTAGTTTTATTTTACCTCCCTAATCCAAATTTCTAATTCCATCACCGCACATGATATAAATACATTATATATATTAGCAGGATAATTATATATTGTCAGCAAAAATTTATGATTTTATAGGTACAACCAATTCAGAAGATCATCCACTAATAATTTAATTAACTTAACAGGATGCTTTTTAATTTCAATGTTCTCCATGATGCAACATGATGAGTTGTTTAGCACCCATTCTCATATATATAGATATAGATAGAAAAAAGATGGTGTTTGTCCCCATTAAGCAAAAGTTGGAGAGTAGCAGGTACAATTTTACGTGTCATGACTCATGACATATAAGTGCAAACAAGCCTTACGTAGTTTCTTAAGTATCATTAATAGTTTAATTCTTATAAGCAGCTGAAGGTGCTTTTTTTTTTTTTTTTTTTTAATGTATTTTGGATTTTGGAGCACTTGTGCATGATTTAGAGCCATGTAATTTGATAGTTTAAAGGAGTGTTCTTAATCATGATTACGCGTATTTGACTTTGAAATTAATATTTTTATAATAGTATATCTATCAGTGTATGGCCCCACCTGGAACTTAGATTGGGATGATCATCGATCGATATTGCCACGTGGACTTTTAGTTAGAAGTCCCAGAAATTGGGATTTTAAGGGTTGGATTTAGGAGAGTGTGATCTCTAATTAATTAAGAACAGTAGGATTAGCCATTGATTTATCCGACCAGTAATCCTAGGATTAGGATTATTTGATATGGTTTTTCAATGCGCCTCATGATTGGCGTGTGGTCGGACCACTCGATTAACTTGTGGATGAATCATGAATGAATCCATGCCTTAAAGAATGGGTCGGTACTATGATATTGATGTACCAATGGTAACGAGGCAAGTCCCGTGTTCTCACCTGTTATTTATTTCTTTTTAATTAGCAGATAATTACAAATTTATCAAACTAATAAAGAAAATGTTATTTCCCCAATGGATTTATTTATTTTTTAAATATTTAAAAAATATTACTAGTGAAATTGGGTTTTTTCTAAAGTTTACAAAATATTAAGAAATAAGTGGAATTATTAGTCAGTCTAGCAGTAAATTAAACTGAACAGCCGTATAACATTATCTAATTAATAATTATGTTTTTTTTTTACATAGAAATAATTTAATTCTCATCCTCAAGTTCATGAATGAGACCGAGACGGTTCTCCATTTGATCTCTAAAAAAAATTATTACTCGAATAATTAAGATCATAAAACATTAGTTGGCTTATAGTTTAATTAGTATATCATTAAAGCAGTACCAATGGGCCTTCTAAAAGACACATTTCATTAAAATACAAAGGGAATCTACCAAAAATTAAAATTATGCTTTAATGGAGCATGTAAAATACAAAAAAAAAAAAAAAAATTAGTAAAACTGAAAGAAAATATATATATGAAAATGAGTGTATATAAAAATGAGATGATTTGCTTGTTATCTCTTGGGGGTTACTTATAAGGAATTGTGATTTGGCCATTATCACTGTCAGTTATTATTTCGAATTTATATCTTTCGTGATTCTTAAACATTAGAAAAAGATAACTCCTATCATTCAGGAATTTTTTTGTTTGCAATAACTCCCATTTGAAAGAGTTATTTTAATTTATAAGATAATTGGAACTGTCGATATTTATCTCCAATCTTTTGAAATGCAATCATTCCGTGGTTAGTATTGTGAGCCTCTAAGCCTTAGCCATAAGGTCCAACATACTAGACTTTTCGAGAATTAATTTATTATTCACAAATTGAACTGCCAGGGGGCACAAATAGCCTTTCCACCATCTGTAACTATTATGATTAGACAAATTATATTATATATCTTAATTTAAAATTTAGAGTAAATTGAACACACATATATATATAATATTCTACAAACTTTTTTTTTTTTTTTTGAAGAAAAAAATAGTTTCACTCCATTGAAACTGAGATGGCATGAAACCTACAATGTGATAAAAAAAATAGTCAACTAAGTACATTTTAACGCATAACTTTTAAAGCTTATCAGATTAAAAGTCTGAGAGTTCAAGTACTGCCTAAGGTAGTAACTAAAATTCCATCTTCATAGATGAGAGAATTTAGATTTCACGAACTAGAAAGTCTAGGACACTATTTCTCTATATAATTTTTTTCTATACAAACGAAATTTACAAACAACTTAATAACAACCAACTAAAATTAGACTAAAAAATAGAAAATGAAAACAACAATAAAGACTGTTTGTAGTGGCAAGTGAGTTTTAAGCGCCACTTTAGGAGTAAGCTACTGCAAGGTAAATACGCTCCGTTGTCCCAGATCTGAACAGAACCGTCGCCAGCATGCTAGATCCACCAAAACGAGAACCCAATGACAGCAAAGCCCTCAATCGGTCCCCAGGTGTGAGAAACACGTCCTCGTCGTTCCACAAAAAACTTCAACCGACATCAAGATTGGCAGATTGGTAGAACGACTACGCCATGCGTGGTGGTCTAAGGACACCCGAAGCCATCAAACTTGTAATCACAGCCTTCAAAATCAAAGATGCTGAACCAAATCACCTATAGCAAACCTAAAAATTGGGTGGCCATTTAGGAAAACAAAAGGAGATAGATTAGAGAAGAAAAAGAAGAAGAAAAGGAGGAAAATAAGGTGACGGAGTCGGAGCCGGAGCCGAAGCTCTACTTCCCTTTATGACGGCAACATTTTTGAAATTCTAGTGGTCGAAAATGGCCAAAGAGAAACAAGAGAGTGAGAAAAAAAAAAAGGATTGATAAGGACTCCCCTGTCATAGCATTTATTGCCTTCTATTTTGTATAGCTGTAACCGGGTATATATAGTAAAATACCCTGTTATAATTCAAAGTAGTTGGATGTATATTGACTGAAAGTGACAACAAGAAATAAATTACAATAAAATAAGGGCATGCAAATAAAAATTTAAAAAACAGGATTCGTCCAAGTTCATTGATAACATCTGGATCAATCGCCCTTTCTCTAATACAAATACAGACGTTCTAATATTAAAGTTTTTTTAAAAAATAAGTTACAATGGTAATAATACTTTTCAAAAGCTCAGCCTCAGGCCATGTCACCATAAATGTTAATTAAAATAATTAAAATTATTTTAACTTAGCTTGGAAACTTTGGCCTTTTCAAATTCAACCAGGCTCAAAAAAGAAGGGTGATTCTGGGGGACGGCATATAGTGCAAACTAGGAAAATTTGATCGGACGAACTCCAAAATTTCCCATAAAAAAAAAAAAAAAAAAAAAAAAAAAAAAAAAAGACTCTCCTGCACTTTTTGACGCACAAGTATTACTTTTTCAGTTTTCTAAATCTATAAATAGTGGCTCTAAAAACTCGTAAAAAAATGTCAAAAGTAAGCATAAAGTTTTGAAGAGAAGGGCGAGGAGGACAAGAAAAAGAAAAATGTCAAACCATTGAAAAGGACTTCTGGGCTTTATCTAAGTGGGGTTTCCTCACATCAAATTTCAAAAAGATATGGAATCATATTGTTGACCACATTCCAATACTAATACTTACAAATTTAATCTCTTTTCTATGTATTATTGTTTAATTTCATGTCTAATTATTACTTTAGTTAATCATATGTATAAAGAGTATGTAAAAATGATTATATATAATATAACATAATATAATATAAATTTTTTTTTTTTACTATTAATTTAATGATGGGAACTGAATATGGTGCCTAATGTAAACTGTCACTGTAGAAAGGTTTGATTATTGGAAAAAAAATAAATAAATAGGAACACTGTTTTCGTATCTCATTTTAGTGCACTATTGCATTTTTGTTTTTAAAAAAAAGTCGATTTTTTTTAAATGTTTAAAAGTTTTAAAAAATTATGTAAAAGAAAAATAGTCCAATAGTGTAAGTCAATCGTGCATGTATTTGTGACATATTAATTACTTCCATTAATAATAATAATAATATACTTTGAAAAAAATGGAGAAGATCTAAAAATCAGTCTCCTTTAATTTTCCTCTCTTATTATTTTATTTTATTTTATTAAAAAAATTGAAATTCTTTTAAATTTATATTTTAAAAAACTTTCCTCTCCAGTGGGCATGAGTATGGCTTGGACAACGCGACGTTCCCTGAATCTGCCACCCATGACTGCCAACTGCTTCTCTCTTTTTGTTGGATTACAACATTAGTATTGATCTCAATAAAAAAAAATAATAATAATTAAATTTTGATTAAAAGAATAAGTTTAATAAAAAGTACACATCTCCATATTTATAATTTTATATTAAATTTATCATTAAATTCATTTAAATAATAATATAATAATATTTTTTAAAAAGAATATTTATTTCATATTTAATAATTATAGTAATCATATGTATATTAATAATTTAATTTGATATTTAAATTATTATTTTCAACCATTTTTTTTAAACTTAGTATAATAATTTCTGATCATCTTGGAAGATCAGCCATATACATATACAACTCAGAAATTTTCTCCAGAAAAAATCAACGCAAATTGCTAAACACACACAAAACTCTCCAGCCAAAAAATATAGAAAATCATGACATGAAGATGAGGAGAGAGAGAGAGAGAAGTGAAAAGAAAAGGAAATGAGGAAAATAAAATATATTAAAAAATTATTTTAGTAGATAAATATGATCTTTTAAATTTGAAGAAAGTGATTATTTTTATTGTACCTTAAAGTTAGATATATATATATATTTTGATGAGATTAATATAGAATTACTTTTAGTATAAATTATTAAATTTATATTTGATAAATTATTTGGTAAAACCAATATTAATGTTGTTAGCATGGGCCAAACAAGGATGGAATTATGGACAGTTCAAAGCATATCCTTCTCAGATTTTTCTTCGACATCGTATTTGATTTCTATGAACTTTTATCAGAACCCATAATTGTTGTCACTGCTGTCCTGGGTCCACTATATAGGCCTGCCTTGTCCACCATTTCGGGCCCTTTCCTGGGTTCATTATTTTGAGTGAACCCATGACTTCGCAAGGTGTGAATGGGTATCACTCTTATGGGCTTTTTTTAATTTTTTTTTTATATGATCACTCTCATGAGGATTTTGTTTTCTATATATGATTCTCTTGTTTGCTGTATGTGTCTATTGTACAATTTTGTTTAGAGTGTAATGGTACAAGTTTTGACTTTTAAGTTAGGTCTTCATATGACATGTTAGGGAAACCCTTAATCCAAACTTTTTTTAATCTATATTTAGACTCAACAATTGTATACAAACTATTGATTATCATTATATGTAGAACAATCACTCATATTCACATTCAAACGTGTATATTTTAATTTTATAATTTCTTAACTCCTTTTAAAAAATTCATCATCGACCACCTTAGCGATGAGAATCGTTGGCTTCAATGACACCCCAAGGGGTAAACCTCAGCATAATTGAGTCACAAAAAGGTTAACTCTTCCCCATATTATCAACTATCAAGGGAGTTTAGGATTAATACATGAATGGAGTTTTTATTTACAATGGTTGAAGAAGAAAATAACTAACTGAAGATTATTACTTCAAGACTTCAAATTCGGAGTAAAAATAAGAGCATGATCTTCAAACTCAATCAAATTGACTTAGCGTTTTGTGTCGATTATAGATTGTATTAAATGATTATTCCATTTACATGAGTATTTAAATGCGTACGGAGTTTCTGTTGTTGAGCAGTCCAAGTGGAAGTGCCTCAGAGAATACTCCAGAGAAAAACGACAAGCTACTGTTGTCGTACATGACGATAGACAAAGGTTACGATTATTGAGTCTGTTTTTCTCTCTCTTTTTTTTTTTAATACCATTATTTAAAGATTCGTTGGAGAGTTCATCTTGTCACTTCTCCTTTCTTTTAAACAATATTTAGGTTATATTTAGTTGTTAAAATGATCTCAAATCAATCGTTAATAAGATCTATTACTTTTTTTAAAAAATAGTAAACTTATCTCAATTTATTTGATATATTCAAGTACATATTTCGATCTATTTTTTTATTATATTTTAATCTATTTACATTCAAACATATTTTAATAAAATTCACAAAATATTATTATGCACATATTAATTTAAATCATTTGAAATCACATCAGCATTATTTTAAGTTTAATTCATCTCATGATAAGAAATAAATTGTCTAATTTCCTTAACTGAAATTATTAATTTGGAAAGTTAAAAAATATCCGAAGGTTAGTCTAGTTTTGAACTTTGACGGACCTTCGATGAGAATTCCTTACTTTGTCGTCGATAAAACCTTAAATATGAGCTGCTCCATTAAATTACTAATTAAAGAAAATAAGAAAACCCTAAATATTAAAAAAATATGAAATCATTGATTAGAAAAATGAGCAAACCTTTACTCAGATGCCTCTATCACCGACAAAGTCACGAAACCCATAGATTGATCCGTCGAAGTCAGCATTGTCCATAGCAAAAGCTACCGTATGGGTCGATAAAACCCATAAAAAAAACTCATAGTAAGGTGCACTGCAAGTTGATTAGTCAGATTAAAGGTTGCTTCACATACAGTAAAGGTCGCCGATGAAGTCACGAAACCCATACGTTGATTCGTTGCAGGCTTGCTGGTCATAGGGTTAGGGTTTCATCATTTCGAATATGGGTGGAGGCACGAGAAGGAAGAGTGAATAGAGTAAATTGACATGTGTAGGGTTATGGTTTTCGTCATTTCAAATATACATACCTTCTCAAACGGCATAGTTTAAAGTTTTGTTAAAAAAAAAACAAACAAAAGATGGAAAGAAGAGAAACGGGGGTCAATGTCACAACTTAAACTCAGGTTTACACATTAGGCCAAAATGCATGTAACCATTAGGCCACTTAGGTGTCTATTACTTATTTTACAATATATAATATATTATCTTTATATAGTTGGAATTCGAAGTCGGTAGTCGGAATCCCACTGGGCTTTGGCTTTGACTCCGAACTACAATTTTGGAGTTAGAGCTACTTCGACTCCAACTTCAGACTCCAACTTTCGAACTCTAATTAGAGTCGGAATCGAAGCAAAAGTCAGACAAAATTGAAACGTTCAGAGTTTTGCACACCCTTAATTGGTTTCCAAATCCCTTGACGAAGCTTCATTATCACCCACGGCCACAAGTGACAAGTCGATTAGATAAAGTTAATAAAACCTGTTTGGCTATTGAGTTGTTTGATTTTGCTTGGCCCATTTGGAAACATAAGTCTTTGTTTGAATTCAAACTCATCTCATTTCATATCATCTTCATCATTACAATTTTTTTAAATTCTTATACAAATATAATAGACAATACAACTTTTTTCAAATTTCAAAATCATTGTCTAGATTACTAACACAAGAAAATTGGTGAATTGTCTTATATTAAAATTAACACTTATAAACCAAATACACAATATAAAATATAAATAAAATATGAAGTAGTAGGAAATATAAAGAAGAAGGGTAAAAAAAAACAAACTCAGTATTTTAACGAGGTTCAGCCTCACTGTTTACGTCCTCGCCTCAAGATACCCCTTGAAGATTTCCAAATTTACTATTCAATCTCTTCAGGTAAAGATAGAAACCTATTACATTTTTAAATAATACCGCTACAAAGAATCTGTGTAGAATACCCTCTACACTTACAATCACCTTACACTTGGTGATTCAACTATTCCATGTGTAAAACATCTTTTACACACACAAGGGTTATACGCACCCTTTTACTAATATAAGAGCTGATAGTGGGTAGATTATCAAAGTACACTTCTCAATTAGTGAAATAATAATAATACAGCGCAACCTATATCTCTCTCAAAATGAACAAGAATTAAACCTCAATACTTAGAAAGGAGAGAGTGAATATTTTGAATAAATGATGCAAATTTTTAACAATTGATATGTAAACTCTTGTTGTTGTAATTTTGAAAAACTCAAGTGAGCTATTTATAGGCAAATAAGTCTTTATTTTCAAATATGAAAAGATTTGCATGTCAAATAAGAATATTATTCACTTTTCAAGAAATTTAAATAAAAATATCTCATTTTTGCATTTGTCGAAGACAACTTCATTCATTTTTCAAAATATTTAAACCTAATCTTTTACTTTTCGCATATGACAAAACGAGTATGATTTATTTTTCAAATAAAATCATTTTCTTTATGCATATGTCAAAAGAAGCATAACCACCCTTCAAGATTTTCAAACAAAATATCCACATGTCAAAAATAAAAATCAATCATCTTACAAATTTAAATTTTTAATAGTGTCATGCATATGTAGAAAATAAAAATTTCAAAATTAAATCTTTTGATGGTATCATGCACATGTAAAAAATATAATTTCAAAACTAATATTTTTAGTGATGTCATGTATGTGAAATATATAATTTTTGAAATTAAATCTTTTAATGATGTTATGTACATGTGAAAAATTCAATTTGATATTTTATGAGAAAAGATTAATTTTAAACCTTAATCCAGTTTCGAACTTTATCAAGAGATGTACAAAATTATTCTATGAATTTCATTTGTAGACTTATTCTCTTTCTTGTTTATACTTGATGTACTTGGCTCTATTGCATAGATAATTTGAGCTTGAAACTTGAATTCATTTGTGATTATCAAAATTTATATGTAGATAAGAAACTTGAAACATTAGGTTATTGTCAACAATCTCCCATTTTTTTATGATGACAAATACTTAGTAGAAATCTGCAACCTGCTATAATACTTAAGCCCTCCTGAAAATATGCGTTAGTTTTTCAAGTAAAATATAAACATGATTCTAATATATATAACTAAGTAATATAAACATGATTCTAATATTGTTTCTCATTGGTTGGCTTCAACAAATATATGAGTCTCATTGAGACGACTTTCAGCCAAAAAGAAAAGGAAAGGGAATGTAGAAAGATCTACAACGAATGAAAAAAATTTAGTCACACCATTACACAAATTTACAATTGGATTTGTACCAAAAGAATCTACAAAAAATCAAAGAAAAAGAAATAATAGTCCAGATCTAAGAAAGGCGTTTCGAGATGAAGAGAAATCGAGAGAAGAATACTAGTACTTCAACTGTTATTGGTGGAACCGGCAAAACAGCAACACAAGGGAAATGGGAAAAATTTGTTCACGTCTGAAATGGAGAGAGAAGGCGGGGAGGGGCGGCGTGGGGCAGGGGAATCTGGAAGACAGGTAGGCAAAATGAAGAAGGGTTAAGAGTAAGGATGATTTTATACTGGTGCGCGTAGAGTTAGGATTTTTTCTTTTTCAAAACGACTTTATTTTGGGTTTGGGATGGAGTGGGCTGGGCTGGGCTTTTTTGCTGAAAATGACGCCGTTTTTGGATTGGGATGGTGGACGGGTTGGGCTTCATAGCTGATTTCGGCTGAGCTTATTTGTTCCTATTTTTAATGTGAACTTCTAAATATTGAACTAAACTTTTAATTTTTAATTAATAACAAAAATATATTTTTAAAAATATTAGTTTCAATGTTACAAATGGTATAATTCCAATCATAAAAATTTTATTCTAATTATATGACTAAATAATTTAATTTCTAAATATAAATTTTATAATTTTATAATTTTAAAATTAACACATTATTTATTTATTTTTGAGATGATAAAATTAACTCTAAACTTTAAAATTAATAATAATATTTTATATTATAGATATACTTTTTTGAAAGAAGGAAACATATTTTATTAGTAATATTAATATATCTACATCTTTTGTAAACTAATTAATATATTTAATATATTGTTACTTACTAAAAGTTATTAACACTATTAGATAAATAATAGATGCAGTCGTAGAATTATAAACGGTGTGTAGTCGTTTAAAAAAAAAGTAGGGTCTATTATTTAAAAAGTTAAAATGATTACATGCCGTTTACAATTTTAAAATTGTATATAGTATTATTCATATTATTAATATTAATATTATTATTAATAAATAATTTCATAATAAATAATTTTTTTAAGGCCGGCTACACTAGTGTATTGATAAACAGTATGAATCTGAATGTACATGTGGCATGCAGTGAAGCAGGCTGGCTATGGCCGACCAAATCAACTGTTTCCCAAATTTACAAACAATCACCCATCATGATCACTTGGGAAACTCCACGTTTTTGTACTACTCGCTACTTGCAGATTCAGGTCGGCGGAGGCAGGCAGCCCTGGTTGTTGCAATGCAAACAAAGTTTCGAGAACTAAAATAAGGCAAATAACAAGAGTAATGCTAGTAACAATCACACTCAATTACTATTTATATGAGTGTATGTATTTGAGTTGTGGTTATTCTACCTCATTTTTGAAATAATAATAATAATAATAATAAACACAACTCTTTATAAAATACGTACGTACCTCCAGTTTCCATGTCATAACTCATCCTCCTCCTTCCAATTCCAAGTCAATTTGCCTCTTCACCACCTTTTCAGCTGGCTAACAAAATGTTCAAACCTGTGCTAGTTTTCTCTCTTCTTTTATCTCTTTGTCTGAAATCCTTGGCTCAAACATGTGCCAAATACAGCTTCCCTAGCAACAAGGTGTTTAGCTTCTGCAATGACCTCCCTTATCTCAACTCCTTCCTACATTGGAACTACAACCAATCTTCTGGAGCTCTCCAAATCGCATTCAGAAAGACCGGCGTCACCCCCTCTTCATGGACTGCCTGGGCACTCAACCCCACCGGTTCGGGCATGCAAGGCGCACAAGCACTTGTTGCTTACCAGTTTTCCAATGGAAGCATGAGATTTTACCAGTCCCAGATCACTAGTTATGCTACAACAATGGCGGAGATCAATCTGACTTACGCTGTCTCGGACTTGACAGCATCGTATTCGAATAGCGAGACTGTAATCTATGCTACCTTGGCACTTCCCAACGGTATCACCAATATTAACCATGTTTGGCAAGTGGGTCCGGTTAAAGATGACCAACCACTTGGGCATTCGCTCAATGACGATAACATCAAGTCCAAGGGAGCTCTGAATCTCCTGTCGGGGGCGGCTGGAACCAACGAAGGGGGAGGCTCAAGATCCAGAGATAAAAATGCATGTGGACGGAAACTTGCTCCTTTTTGGGTTTTCTTGTTTTTTTTTTCTTCCTAGTCTTTTTTGTGTTTTTTAAGTTGGTAGTGTTTTAGTTCCATTCTGATTTTTTTCTTCTTACTTCTTTTAATCTTCTTTGGACCTTAATTGGGTTCGATTTTCTGGGTTTAGTCTTCCTAGGAAAACTACTCGCTTTGTCTGTTTCTTTTTCATGTACAAGTTAATTTTAGTATGTTGACAAAAGTACTCTCGAGTACTGTGTCTACCCAAAAAACAAGGTCCAATTATTAAGTAGTAACAAATCTGTGCTACAAGCAGCAATTTTTGGTATTTGTGAAGATGGCTTTGTTTATTTTCCAGTCCATTAACGGTAGTGTAATGAATGGGACAATTTTTGGTATTTCACATCAGGAAATGTATGTCTGTTTTTGTTATTTTCCAGTCCAAGTTCTAAAAGTAATTGGATCGAAATTTCAGGTGCATGGAGTGCTGAATGTCTTCAGCTGGGGAATCTTGATGCCTATTGGAGTTACGATAGCAAGGTACTTGAAGGTATTCGAATCCGCAGACCCTGCATGGTTTTATCTGCATGCCAGTTGCCAAACAACAGCTTATGTTATTGGAGTTGCTGGAGTTGCAACTGGTATTAAGCTTGGAAACGACTCTGCTGGTGTCGAACAAACAAAGCACAGAGTAATTGGCGTTCTCCTTTTAATCTTCGCAACACTTCAGGTACAAATCAATCAATCAATCTTATTTAACGTAATATTATTATTATTATTTCCTAAACAAAATGTTGACACTATTTCATTATCTGGCTTTCTAAAGAGAGATTTGTGTTGTACTGTAGGTGTTTGCTCTGCTTCTGAGGCCAAAGAAGGATCACAAATACAGATTTTACTGGAATATTTATCACCATTCAGTTGGGTATCTAGTAATCCTTCTCAGCATCATTAACATATTTAAAGGATTTGATATTTTGAAGCCGGAGAAGAAGTGGAAGAGTGGTTACATTGCCATCGTTGTGATTTTCTTAATCAATATTGTGTGGGTGGAAGCGTATACATGGTATCTTGTTCGGAAGAGGAGGTCGGAGAGCGCGAGAAAGATGCATCAGGGCGTGAAAGGAGCAAATGGGTATTATGGTGCGACGAGGCCATCACAGTTTGCTTAGAAAGAATATTGCACTGCACTTCTCCAGATCGTAGAGGATGTGATTTCTTTTGTGTTTCAAACGCATTCGCTTTAAATATATATATAATTTTAATTCTGTGTGTTGATGCACTCCCTTTCTACTGAAAATTCCCATCTTATTTCACTGTTTTATGTCACATAACTAAGAATTATTGTAGCATTCGGTGCTTAGTGAGCATAATCTTTTTGGTCAATACTGATTAGGCCAGATGGTTCCAGTTTGGGCATTCCAGCTTTGATAAAAATACTTTTTTAAGGGGCAGCAGAAAGCAGTTCACATGAGCCTGTTCCTGCGCAATGAATTGATTAATCTATATATACAAACTCAATATATAGGTTTTAAATATATGCTGCATTGTTTTGGGGGGAATCATTCAAGCCACCACTTGTCAATAATTCAAGACAAATTGTATCTATAAATAATTATGCTACATGTCATCTTTAATCTTGTAATCCCTATTCACATCTACTGTTTTACATCATACATTTTAGATGTTCTCCATCAACAGATATGATCTAAAGACACTTTATGATCAAAACTAGTATTTATCATCTAGAAATACTTGCCGTCATATTTCTTCAAAGATCTTTGGTCAATTTCTTGCCCCTTCCTTAAGAAGTACCAGCCTAAGGTGCAGAATCATTCAAGCATATTTCAGGTTAAGAGCGTATATTATTCTAAGTCCATAGTTTCAATAAATTAAGAACTTAAAAGCTGTGGATGTAACTAAAATATCAATACTAATCTCTATAAAGGTTTGGGAATAATTTAAAGGGAATACATAAACAATATTGTGAGTTCTCATCTCAACTGATTTGGCACTTTAAAAGGCCCTGAGAATTTGAGGAATCATTGTATTTATTAAACGTCACTCAGCCAATCGAACATGATGCAATCATAAAAACAAGTTGCAAATACTTTTTGGAACATGGGAATCAAACTAAACTATACCAAATAAACCGTATCGGTTCCAACAATCAGTTTTGTATCTCTCATTCTGATTGTCGTAAAACTTCAACAAATGCATCCTTGACGAAAGGGTTCGAAGCTGCTACTCGCTGGGCTGTGATGTCAAAATCTTTACCAGATCTGATGAACCACCATCAGATGTTAAGATTGGTAAAATACTTGAAAATATCTGTGATTGTGAAAAACCACCCCATTGCATGTCCAACTCACGAATTGCTTTGTGAAGGCCCAGGGGATAAATATCAAGGGGTGATGACTATTTAACTACATTGTTAAAAGGTTGCTATCAAAAAATGTTAATCCTCTCTAGACCCTCCTGTTTTCCCCCCCGTCAAGAAACATGAAGAAAGCATATTTAAGTATGTTACTTACGGGTCATATACAACTCCTCCAGCTTCTTGTACAATCACAGCACCACCTGCTACATCCCTGAGTACAAAAGTTGTCCATGTCAATCACATATCATATCAGAACTCATTTGAGAAGAACAACGTCAAACGAAGAACCATCAAACAACAAATATCACAAAAGGAATCAGGCCATTCCGATCAAACCAGTAATCTCACTGAAAAGTTAAAAAGTATCATACCAAGGACCCCCAAAGCCGATTTCAAAAAATAAGTCAAGCCTTCCACACGCAATCCCACAGAGATTTAATGCACAAGAGCCACACATCCGAATGGATCTCACCTGATCAGAAGAGAAACTAGTATTCATAAACAGACACCAATGCATGTTATAAATCCCAATAGCAATGGTGACATGATTATAGTTACCTTGGAAAGTAGGCCATTGATCCTGTTTGTAGAAGCATCCAATGTCAGCTTATCACGTTTAGTACCAGCCTGCTCTTTCAGGACAGAGCTTTAGTTTTGAAAATGTTTTCTAGATGGTCAAAACTAATGTATTTATGAATTTATTGCACCGCAGTGGAATCCGAAATACATTCTGGAATTTTTAAAGTGTGTATCTGTCTACGATATGCATGAAGCCAAATTTCAGCTTTTTAATAATCTAATACGAGTGATAAACTAAAAAGCAGATTTATATTTTCACAGCCATGAAGGAGGGGCACATCATATATATGCTCACTGGGATTTTCAAAACATAACTGAATAAATAATGTCATAAATCAAGTTGAACCAAAGAGGTTATGTGCCAACTGAAAGAACCATCTACACTTGTTTTTCACATTGTCTATTTTATTCTACTCTCCACTTTTTCTTGTTTATGTGCAAGGAAGGGGGTGCACAATGGATGAAAATAGTTTCAAGATTTGGAACCAATTACAAAAGTTTCTTTTTTATATGTCTTTGACCACAGGCTCAACCCCCCCCCCCCCCCCCCAAAAAAAAAAAAACAAAGAACTAAAGATAAAGATTTTTCATTTTTCTACACCCTGTTCTTAAGACTAGCATCTAAACATCAGTTGGTACACATTCATATGACATGGACGGATATTGAAAAAAAAAAAGACAAAAATTCCGGACTTCTGAATTTAGAGCTATAGCTTGTGAAGGAGAGCAGAGTTTCTTCCACTTGGTTTGGGCTCATGACTTTGTTACTAAAGCTCTATAGAGCTCATGTTTTCCTAATGTGCTTTCCTAGTTGGTAGAATACCTAAGAGACTACAAGAAGTCTACAAAAGCCTAATAATTATATTGTTTTGTATCAAGAATCAATTCAATTGTATACTTACGTACCTCAGTTGCAAGGAGAGACTTCACAAGTTCAGTTTGAGATGATGCTGCAACATTGCATAAGAAAAGCATGTTGCTCTTAGAGGTTCCTAGGATTAGTAAAGGAGAAACCAAAAACTGAAAGTTTAGGAAAATCGATCTCACCTTTTATAGGGTTTCCATTGAGAAAAGCACCTTTTCCACGTATGCCAGTGAAAAGCTACATATCAATAACCCAAATTTATACATCTCAGCCAGCAGTACACTGAAACATGTTTCGACTGTCAAGTTTATGTGTTTGACAGAACCATACAGAGAAGCTAGGGAACCTCAACAGCCAAAAAGAAAATTGAAAAAATGTTGATCATATAGAATCTGTGACTTCAACAGGTTAATTGGATCGTAGCAGACTATTAGAGTCAAGGGCAACAAGTATGACAGAGGGAAAAAACAACTTATTGCTCACTGACAATTGTGTTCATTGACAATCAAACATGAAGCTGACAAAAAAATCAGTGAATATTGTACACGTGGTTGAGTGAGAGTAACAGTCCACATGTGACCCCTAAGGTTTGGCTCAAGTAGTAAAGGCCTTGGACTTAGGAATATGCTCCCCTTAGGGTCTAAGGTTCAAATCCCCTTGGATGCAAACAATCTCTAAGGCCATCAGACTGGGAGATTTTCTTCTTAAATTAACCGAGATACACTTGCTGAAAACTCTTTGCCAAGGGCCTATGTACCATAGTTTTAAATTTCATATCGTAATGGCTAGTACGGCAGATACCAGTACTGAAATATTTCGTTTTAATGCATTGACCGACGTCCACCGGTACGGTATTCAAAACATTATTGTGTACCCTTAGGCTTAGTCGGGACACTGTTCTAGACACCCGGTGCCAATAAAAAAATACAGTCTACATGTAACGAATATACCTTGGGAACCATAGAGTCCCTCAGTAAAATGATTGGATGATTCTGCATCTCTTTATATATTTTGAGCCATGAAGTATCAGATTCTTGTACATTATCCTTATATGACATTATCCTCATATGTGAGTTCTGAACTTCTATACATTAACTCTATGCCTCATTGACTAGTCATTATGGTTTATCGCTTATGTCAAACATACATGAAATATTAGAATTCTCACCTCCTCCATGATTGGATTGTAAACAACACCAACTGTAGGAACCTTTCCAATTGTAAGACCAATGGAAACACACACAAATGGAAACCTACAAAAATTGAGTTGTGACAAATACAACAGTGAAAATGAATGAATACATTGAACACAAAGGATCACCTTTAATAAAAAAAACTTATCATTACCCATGGACAAAGTTAGTGGTTCCATCCAGCGGATCAACTATCCATGTCGGCTCATCAGTCAGATCCACAGTACCAAATGCAGCACTAGTTTCTTCACCAATGAACTAAGAAGAACAACAGTTGGAACCAGTTTAGAAATTATGAGATAAAAATACCACATTTTGAGCACTAAATTTTAACTTTTTTTGATGCATGAAATAAGTAATGGGATAAGCGTTAACCTTGTGCGCAGGGTAAAGCTGCTTGAGATGACTGAAAATGAGATCTTCGCATGCCTTATCAGTTTCAGTAACCAAATCTACCTGCATTCCACAATAAACTCGTTATTTATAAGTTTATTGCTTCTCCTACGAATTCCAGTCAACATCCTCAATCACAGAATGAACCATTGAGTTGCTATATAGATAGAAGGATAACAAAATAAAGAATATGGGTTTCTCACACATTACATGTTTGACTGTGGTCAAATAAATATATAAAAAAACCTCAACTATAACTCTATTTAAAAAAAAAAAAAACAGTTTTAAACGTATTAATTTTGTGAAAATGGTGACAGAAATTTCTATAATACATTTTTATCCATTATTTTTTAGCTCCTAGATCAAAGAGAAGCATGGGCAACAGCATATCCAACAATGGCATGGGGTACATAAAAACCTCAAAAACCATATGGGAATGCAAAACGTCTATTGGCATGCTGAATGACTCAAATAACATGCATACTTAATTCGACAACTTGCATTTACCAGATAAAGAAAACATATAAAGGGGAGAAAAAGCATGAGATATGGCGCGCCAATTAGTGAAGAAAGAAGAAAAAGACATACCAGGCCTTTATGCTCCACTTGTTTAGTTTGATAGAACCCCTTACGGATTACCTGAGAAATTAAATATTTTTGTAACAAAATAGAACATAAGACGAGGAAAATGAAGATCAGATTAACAATAAACCAAAAAAAAAAAGGGACTTTGGATTGTCAAACCTCGCCAGCTCTCTTCGCTGCATCAATAGCAGATGCGAGGAAGTCTGAGAGCGAATCTGCAAGCCAAAGAAGTTGGAAGAAAGATTACAAGAAAGTAAGGAACAAAAATTTTAATGAATATCAACGAGAAAATGCGGAAAGAATTTGGACCAAAATAAATAAATAATAAGTGCTTAAGAGACGGTGATAGGGTCCTACCATTTTCGGCCATTTTTGAAGTTTCTGAAGGAGGAGAAGAGAAAGAACTGAGGTAAAATCAGACGATGATTGCTACGAAAGGCGCTGGCTTGTCTTCGACCTTTCACTTCGCACGCTGCAGCAACAAAAACAACCACACATCCCATGTGTTTATATAGGCTGATATAGCAAATGAATTTGGAATGCCCCTACAGTTACTGAGGTACACTGTAACGCCTGGATCCAGAAATTCATGATCATATAGTTCTTTCAATAATTTAGAATAATTAGCAGATTCTGATATTTTTAATTGCCAAAATCAAATGGAATCAAGTGAGTTTGGAGTTTTGCAGGAAATTTCGCATCTAGTCAGGTGCGTAATAGGCAAAATATAAAAAAAGTGACCTTTAGATCGTAGATCTGCGAAGTGTGCAGTACAAGGGGAAGAAAGTTGGTAATAGGTTCCCTGGAATTATACTTGAGTCACGGCGGCATCTATAATATAGCGAGTAGCAACACCAACTATACGAGAGAGAGAGAGAGAGAGAGAGTACTATTGTCATTGCCAAATAAAGAGAATCCATGCATGGAATATGCTACTGAGATACTCTGCTTCGTTGTTCTGATTCTATTCACTCGTGATTCACACGCCCAGTCCTATTAATATGGAAATGGTACATTCTCAATGCATAGCTCCTCCTCCAAAACGACATAACTTTTTACACCGTATTAGGGTTTGGAAACACACTATGGCACACTCGAACTGGTGCAGAGCATCGAACCACCGTATTACAGCTGATGGATCCTTGCAGGACCCCTATTATTCAAATATCTGAATAGCATTAAACTAATTTCTTCGGTTTATTTATCTACCTTTTTACAGAAACATTTTTAGATTACAAACCGGACCGTTAGGAAGGAACTGAGAGATGGGAAATATAAATAGAAAAAAAAAAAAACCATGGCTCCCGTAAGTTTTTAATAGCATGTAATGCTGGGGACTATAACACCATGAAATTCACAATTACGTAGAGGAAGAGAAACTCTGGTGACTTTGAAACACAAACAACGCTCCCTCTCATGGGTTGTCTCTAGCTTCCACAGGTTCCAAAGAAGCAATTTCTTTCACAACTTGAGCTTTGTCAGCCTCAAATTCTGCATCCTCTGCAACAAAGCACGCTAAATTGTAAAGACTGGTGCCAACTGCCAAGACGACCGTTACGATAGTTAATGATGATCCATATCTTACCTTTATCGGTTTTGAAGTCAGCAAACAGCCTTATAAGCTTGCTTTTGTTTGCAACGAGTATGCTGATGATGTCGGGAGGTTTGTTTTGATTAGCAGCAAATAGCTGTAAAAATGTAAACACCTAAACATAAATAACTGTAAGACTTGAAACAAGTCCATTAGTTCAAAATGCAGCCTAACACAAAATATAGTACCTTGAACACATGAAACGCTTCTATCTGGATGCTCTTGCTGGACTCCTGCAATCGAGGGAATCCAATCGTTATCACACAAATTTCGGAATGAACTAAATATTCCAACTTTTGGTCACTTCAAATGAGATTAATATTTTTCCACTTTTTTTGGGTCATCAACTAAACAAATTCTTCTTTTAATAAGTAAAATATGATGAACAATTTAGCTTCCCCTTTGGGTCATCATTAGTTCATCTCATAATCCAAAAGGGATATCCCCTTTTCATAAATTAGTTGGTGGTTCAAAATCTGACGGTCATGCCATGGGTGAGTCCTACGGGCTCTGCCATGGCATGGTTCCACCATCATAAAAAATAATAATAATAATAATAATAAATAACAAAACAAGAAAAATACAAAACTTACAGTCATGTAACCTAGAAGTCGTAGATAAAAATGTTGCCATCTAGGCAAAAGGACTGATAGAAAATGAAAACAATGCCCTCTCAAAAGGCAGCCAAGAGTATAGCAATTTACGGCCATTTACTAGCATAAAATATGGAAAGCATATCAAGTAAATCATAAACTGACATAATGTTTTTTTTTTTATATATAAGTAAGAAATAAATTTTATTGATACGTATGAAATAGGCATAAAAGTATAGTGAAGGTCTGTAGCAATTTAAGAAAAAAAAAAAGGAAATATTAAGGAATCTGAGAGTATCGTACTCTGAGAAGATTCATAAGAATTCTCAAGTTGTCTCTTGAGCTCACATATCGAGTCATTGTGGCTGAATTTGAGCGATCCAGTAGTATATCTCCCAACAACTGTAACAAATTAAAAAACAAAAAAAAAATCCCTTTTCAGCAAACATAAAGTCATGAGTTACTAACAGCAATTTCTCAAAGCCAACTCACAAAGAAAACCTTTGCAGAGATACGGACACTGCAAGGGTTTTTTTCTTTTTTCCTTTTTTTTGGGGGGGAGATCTTTTTTACAAGTATTGACCTAATGTTGGTTAAGTTGAATGCGGTATTTCCAGGATCGAATGACAATGAAAGGAGCCAGTAATCAGGATAGCCAAAAATTTTCTAAGGCTCCATTTAATTTATTATTTCCTTTCTTTCCATTTAAATATTGGGTCCAAAGGTCAACCACTGGTCATACCTTGATCGCTTGTCGTCTGGTGATGTAATTAGCAGATTCCAGTAGCTTTGAATTATACTCTGAAAAGAACTGAAAACAGCAAATCATTATAAATCAGAACCTTGGCAAGCTTTGCTCCTATAAACACATTTGAATGGGTAATGCACTTCATCCTTTCTCATTAGCTTAAGCTTTCACAAGACAAGCAGTTATTATCATGGTAACAAATGATCCTAATATCAAACTCAGCCTCCATATAATGTTTCCCATTAACTTAGCCTTTGGTCTAGGTGCATAAGAGAGGTGTCAGAATATTTGATAGAACTGTTAAATTCACCCATTCTAAACAAGAGTTTCCAACTTTTTGGCAATAATGAAAAGAACAGCAACAAGAATGGCAAGAAAATTTTTCAGGTAAAAAAAAAAACAGGATGTTTGGAAACAAAAACATACTATGCAGAAATGCAATTACTATGACGGCCATACTCAAATGTAAAGCAAACATCAATCGAAGACTTCATCAAGCATGAGATCTTCAAAGACAAATTAGGGTGTTTGTGTGTAACAACATAATCAAAGTGAAAGAAAATTACCCAGCCATAATTCTTTGAAAGAAACTCAGCAACAGTCGATTTATGCCTCGTCAGGAGTTCCTGCAATAAAAATGTACAATCACATCAGAATGACCCTAGTGCAATTGTGACATTTTAAGTGTGAACTAAACAAAATGACAGAGAAAAGGGCCCCACTACTGCCAAGAGAAACTTCAAATGAAATATTAAAAAAGAAACTATATACATATTATAACAAGCAAAACGATCCTATGCATGATTTCTATGCAGAATCATACAATACAGAGCTTCTCTCGATTATGATATTAGATAATTATGTGCTAGGAGACGCACTATTGTTTCGATAAGTAGGAGATGCACTTACAAGCAAGAACAATGATATCTAATTGGAAAAAAGCTCAAGCATTCAATATGAATGCTTTGGCAGACTAGGAAGCACAATTGACAGCCAACTTGACAAAGGGCTGCAAAATCTTGCAGTCCTAACTACTCATATAGGAAGCCCACCAGAGTACTAGCAGAAAGGTAGTTTTCTTAACAAGAAAATCTTTTTTTGATAAGTAAATTAATAAGAAAAACTTAAATTTGAATCAACACAGAAGCAAAGATTATGATTCATGGGTAGAACTGTCAGGTAGACTCAACCTTAAATGTTGCAGCAGCATCTGCAGCAATGTCAAAATTTGGAAGTTGAATATAATCAAAAAACTTCTTCATGTGCTTCGATTCCAAAACATATCTGCAATTAAACCAGAAATGCCTTTTAATTCATAAAGCCTACACCAAGCAAACATCATCAAGAACCAGATCGAAATGATCTGAAATAAAGAATAGATAGTTCTAACTGGGAATAAAACATATTAATTATTTAGTAACACAGCAGCTTGGTAGAAATGCTGAAGAACTTGGTCCAACAACAATATCTACTGACAGAACTACTACCACCATGGCACAATCGTATTAATAAGATTTTCTTTTAGCACACCACAATTCCTAGAGAATTTATAGATACAGTAGATCAAAAAGGCAAAATCCATGCTATTTACTCACCTTGCAACAATCTGGTGACGAATGCACTCCCTCAGCATTGCACCATAGTGTAATGCCATGTCCGTGTCTTCATAACTAAAAGGAATAACATTCTACCATTAGGACAAAGATTAACACAGCCAATTGGATAGCTTATACTGGTAATTGCTTACCCTTCTGCCAAAATATCCATTAGATCTATGTTTGCTTCCAAGAAATCAGATGCAATTAGTCTTGAATGAACTTGTTGCCTTTGCAAATTTGCAACAACTTGAGTGGCATCTTTTCGAGCCTGCAAACAATGATCCATGTCAAAATTATTTTTATTATTGGTGCAAATTTTCATTGATCAAAACAGTAGACAAGAGCCCAATTATACGGGAATATACAATAGCAACGCCTAAGTGTGCTAGTTTAGTGATAGATCCATGTCAATTTTTTTTTTTATGAATAAATTTTTTATTGAGACGAGTAACAAGGCAAAGCCAAGTATCCAAGAAGTATACAAAAACTGAACCTATTACATGTCAGGAACTAGAAAAAAAAAACAAGAAAATCATGGCACTAGTTCCATTAAATACAATAGCCGAAGCCCACTGAAATACAGAATTAAATAAAAAAACATCTAAGTTCATCCACCAAGCATTCCTTATTTTCAAAGCATCAACAACTCCTCACAACCCAAATACACAACACAAGGCATAAAGGGAACATATTCCAAACAGAGGCTGTTTGCACATTACCCCTTAAACCTCTCCAGCAAGCAAAAAGGTCCACCACCCTCCATGTCAAAATTAATACCAAGCTACGACTAGCAGACACAAGCACAAGGTGTCAAATAGTAGGTGTTGGTCAATAAAAACATGCTGTTGGGTGTTCAACTAGCTTTACTGCTAATGCCATTAAAAGACTTTCTTAGTATGAGGGAACCTCTCAATAGTTTAATTAACCAGCTTCCAGAAATCTAGACATCAGGAAGCCAACAGAAGTTAAATTCATCAATTATATAAATTAAACTATACTGTAAATAATAGGTTACAAGGGAACTAACATAATAATAAGCCTTCACTCATTAAATTGAAAAGTTCATGCAGTTCTTCAGAAATTCAAGTAAAGCTTACAAATGGTTGAACTAATGGCAACTCATCTAATAGAAGCACATGAAACTGCACTATAACTCACAAACTAAACGTAACAATCCTAGTTGATTTTCTAAATACCGCTTTCACTCCAAGAACTAATTCATGCTTACCTCCAAGTTCAACTTCGGAAGACACAAAATCAGAAGCCGTAGTGTGTTCTCTTTGAAAAACTCCTGGGTCAATTGTGCACAAGCTTCTGCAACTGGCTCGGATTCACTATTTCCATAAAGAATTGACTTCAGCTCCCTGATATTTTTACATAACTCCAACACCTGCTGGACTTGCAAAGTTAAGAAGCAAGGTATATAGCAAATTGGAGTGCATTATATAAGCTGGGATACTCAACTGAAAAACTTACAATACATGTAAACTAATAAAGTTAAAGCCAATATTCTAGCACCATATGCATTTTTTTTATAAGTACCATCATATTGTTTTGAAGGAGACTGATCCCTATTTTCAACATCGCACTTAATAATTTTATTTTTTTGACAAAAAAAAAAAAAAAAACTCATACCAAGCAAAGTCTAACCATAAAGTAACCGATAATGATAGACATGAGCCACTACTGTAACAATAATAAGGCATAAAGGTTACTTTTTATAAGTACCATCAACATGTATCCACCAAGGTTCTCTAATAAAATATACGATTTCTTTTTTATCAAGTAACGGGGTAGATATAAGTAGCAACAGGGGCGGACCCAGCTTACTCGTTGGGGGGCTACTGCCCCCCCCCCCAAAGTTTTTAAAAATTTAATTTATAATATAAATATATATAATAGTATATATATAATTAAAATTCTCTCTTAAATTAAAAATAAATAAAAATTACCCCCTCAAATTTTTTTTACTAAAATTATTCATCTAAATCTTAATATATATCCATTTATATTCAAATTTTTAATTTTTACTTAAACTCAAATTTCAACTCATATAAGCTCACAGTTACTCAACTAACAATCTAACTCTAATAAAAAAATTAATTATAAATTTATATAATTGTAAAATTGATTGATTATACTCATTTATTTAGTTTCAGTCTAACTTGTATGATTATGAGATATAATTTTATAAAAATTTAACAGCGTTACATCATTACTTATTAGAAAATTCTCAAATTTATTCTTAATCTATAATTTTTTTTTTAAATCATAGAAAAATATAAGCAAGTACTTAAAAATAATTTTTTTTTTTTTAAAAAGACGTGAACAATTCGAAAATTAATATACATTTAGATTGCTTAGTAATAACAAAACATGATACTTTTATGACTGAGGATCATCCTTATAAAATTTATATTTATTACACATTTTATCGATCGCCCCCCAAACACAAAATTCAGGTTCCGCCCCTGAGTAGCAGAGGATTTCGTGAAGATCAGCCCCGAACTTTGGAAAAGAACTTCAACCCAGGTCAGCTTATGAATTAGGGCATCCACAACCGCCAACTAAGCGATAAGGATCACCCGTTGACTTCTAGATCTATTGCAATAGGAAATATGAATCAACGAAAATCATGGCTGGCATATTATCAGGTTTGCATGCCATAAAAGCCTAAGACAAAAAACCACCGGTTTGTTGCGTTCCATATATCAACGATATAACCTTCAGCTCTCCAAGTGTTTACAAAACAATAATATCATAGATGAGTTTTTTCGCGTAATAACATCATAAATGAATTTATCAGAGCAAATAAATAACATAGAATTGGAAGTGTTAAAATTGAATTTTACTGATAAAGTGTGCAAGCATTGAACGAAATTCAGTGATTGAATTTTATGTACTCATCAAGAACCAGATATCAAGAGACACCATAACAGCCGAGCCAGATAGCACTATTACCTTCATTAGAGTTTTTTTTTTTTTTTTTTTCAATGAGGAAAAAAAAAATCCCGGACATTTTTTGTTTTAATAAAAACAAAAAAATTAACCGGAAAAATTACGAATAAAAGATCCTCAAATGCAGCATTATCCGGATCCGAAACTCTGAGACGGATCCAGTCGGACTCATTCCGCAGCCAAAGCTACGAAAGGAGAGGAAAGGAGAGGGAGAGGGAGAGGGAATCGGAAACGAACCTTTTCCTCGCGCTTACTCTCACGGGAATCAGAGGTGCTGCCGCGCTGGGCATAGAGAAGCAGATCTCGGGTCTGGCGGACAACGTCCGCAGGGGTACGAGGCTTAGACTTGAAGAGGCCCTTCATCTTCGTCTTCTCCGAAGGAAGCAGGTGCTTCCGCTTCCGCTGCTAAACTATCCAGCAGCCAATGATGAACTCGGCACACTGCTTCCCCTTGTGTGTATCTCTCTCTATCTCCGTCTGTCTCCTAGGGCTTCTGATCTCTCGCTGGTGCGCCCAACTTCGGCTTTGCAGACGGAGATGGCGATATCAGAGATATAAGGGATTTTTACTTCTTTCTTTTATTTTTTTTAATTATTATTATTATTATTATTATTATATTGTTATTAGAGAAATGATATATTAATTGTGAACTTATTCGGTTTCTATGCGAAAACGATTTTCTGTTGCTTTTTACCAAGGAAATTCCTGGGGCAAAACCGTCTGCCCCTCAAAGTAGCAGTCTCCGTCGTTGCCGCCGGTGGTGGTGGACAGTATTTAGCAGCGGTTCCGTTCGCTTCATAATCAAAATTCCTTAAATTTATTTTCATTTTATTTTTTTATTATATTTTTTATTATATTTTTATTTTTTATTATATTTTTTATTGTATTTTTTATTATATTTTATTTATTTTATCTTTTTATTATATTTTTAATTTTTTTTTATTTAATCATATTTTTATTTTATTTTAATATATTTTTCATCATAAAGCAGTCCAACGTTAGTTAGACTATTTTAGATATTGGAGACAGTCGGATCGATCTCCAACGTCTCTCTTTTACTAAATACCGAAATTATTCGAGTAAAAATAATTACCGGAATTATTATTATATGTATTATTATTATTAGGTTGATTATTTATATAAAATAATTAATATCCTTTAGAAAAACCTATGAGGTGGAAAGAAAGTACAGTTTTATAGAGGAGGTGGCCGCAAAGTAGTCACCAATAGATTAACATAAGTTTATGATAAAGAAAATGATAAATACATATCATTTTTATAATATTTTATATAACACAAATGATAATGTAAAGATATTTTAATAAAATAATATTAATTTTATAAAATAATTTATAAAAGTACTCTCATTTTATCTATTACATTGTCCAAACCGTTGTTTTCGCCATAGACATGATCACGATCAAGAATAGTTCATAAACTTATGCTATTATTGGCCATCACTTTAAATAATCCCAAATTTATGCCTAATTTATTTTTAAAGATGAAATGAGATAAAAAAAAATTTAAAAATAAGTAAAATATTATTATAAAATATTTTTTAAATATTATTTTTATTTTAATATTTGAAAAAATAATTTTAAAATTTTAAAAAAAATTAAAGTTTTTAATTTTTATCTGTCAAAACAAACACTACCTTAAATTAATTATTCATCAACTTATACTAACAAAATATGCTATTATATTGTAAAGTAACAGGATAGTTCACAAACTTATGCTATTATATTGATTATTTATATAAAATAGTTAATATCCTTTAAAAAAACCTATCAGGTGGAAAGAAAGTGCAGATTGATGGAGGAAGTGGCCTCAAAAGCACACATTTTTCGCCATCGACATGATCATGATCAAGAATAGTTTATATATGTTTGTATAAAGCATTAAATTTGCACATCTTGGGATCAATTAATCTAAGACCAGATTATTTTTTTTACATAAAACTTAGAACATATTGGAGTAATTAATAACTTGAGACGTATATAATCTCCTGTTATTTTAATGCCCTATCATTTTCAGTTATACCAAACACTAATAAATTATTGATCCTATTTAGAGCTGCAAACAAATAGAGTTGTTCATGAATAATTTGAGCTCGACTCGTATAATTTCGATTTTGATTCGGTTCATTTAATAAATGAGTTGTTACTAACTTCTAACATTAGTTTGAATATTAAATAAACTAAACTCGTATATATAATCTCGACTCGGCTCAGTTTAAACTCATGAACAAAAGTTATATAAACTTGACTCGACTTGTTTTGAGTTTGTTACAATACTCGTATATATACTCATCACAAACTTATACTCGTTTTGAGCCCAACTCATATATATATACACGTCATACTACTCGTTATACAGGGGCGAAACCAGGATTTGATGTTTGGGGGGCGATCAACGTAAAATTTTCTCTTCAAATTAAGTTCGACGGCGATCTTTCATGGAATAAAATTTTTCCATTATCATTTCTGAAGTGAAATTCTTGACAATTTCTTTTTCAATATAAACTAGCAAATGATCTACAAGAAACTCATCTTCCATTCGAGTTCTCAATCTAGTTTTTACAAGTTTCGTTGCAGAAAATGTCCGTTCAATAGTAGCAGTAGAAACTTGAAGCTTTAGAGGGATCGGGAAGCTCACCATTTCTAGAAGCATCATGTTCCTTCGTTACAGAATCATCTAAATGTATATCTATATTACTCTCCGATTTGTTCACGTCTTTCTTTTTAAAAAAAGAATCAATTGTTTTTTATTTGCTCATATTTTTTAACTCTAAGAAAAACTTCTAAATTAATAATAAATTTGATAAGTGCTTAATAATATACGCAAATCTACAATATCAAATCTAATGTCCAAGACATACAAATTTTAGTTTTCTTCAAACTATGCCTATACTAAGACATATATATTAATATATTATATAATATATATATAATATGTTGTATGCACAAATCAGTATATTAATATATGCACAAATATTAAAATTTGAACAAAAGTAAAACTATATATAATAATATAATATATTAATATATGCAATAATGCACGAATTAACTAGCAGTCTAGCAGTATGCTAAAATCTAAATGAAATCTATATGCATGTAAGTCGTAACAACTAACACCTATGTATATATTATAATTATTAATATATGCACCACACGAGCAGGCAGCAACGGAAAATAAAGACGGCAGCAACTAAAATGAGCAGCCAGCAGGCATCAACAGTTCAACTTAAATAATAACAGAGAACGGTAGAACCTGGGATGAGCATGAGCCGATGAGGGATCCTGCAGGCTACCGTCCTGGAAGTCGGAAGTTGAAGCCGTAGACGGCAAACCCAGACGCCTCTGCACACTGCAGCTCTGCCTGCTCTACCTGAACCCGTCGGCGCCGGTAATAAGACCCAAGGCCAGGTCCAACAAGGGCCACAGCAACTCGCAGAGTGAGAGACGCAGCAGGGGCGGCAATTCGCATAGACCGGAGATGCAGTCACGCAGAGAAGGTCTTCTAGAATCGGCAACGTCGCAGACTCGCAAGTTAACTCAGTCTCTGCCAAGGCCCAAGATGATTTCCAGTTTTGATTCCTATACATAGAATCGGCAGAGCCAGGTCCCAGAAACAGAGTAAGAATACGGTGATGAATCCGACAGAGCGTAACTTTGTAAGAAAAAGTTCTGGTGTGAGATTTTTGATTCCCGAATAAAGTTTGGAAAGATAAAGTTGAAAATTTCTTAGACTCTTAGTCAAGGACACTGTCTGTAAGTTGTAATAGGCTGCCCTGCTCTCCATACCTATAGGCTGCGTCAGTCTTCAGAGTCTCAGACCATTGGTTTGAACCAAGTTGCGACGCTGCGACTGGTTGATGCCTTGAACCGTTGGTCTGAACTTATACTCTACAGACTACATGCAGGTAACTTAAGTTGGTGACCTTTTGAACATGTGATCGCACGCTTGGGGGGGCTGAAGTATCAGAACGCTTGGGGGGAAGCTTATACTTTGCACACTGCGGCTGATTTTCAAAAGTTTCGCCCCCCCAATAGACTACATAGGTCTGCCCCTATCGTTATATACTCTTACATATATTCTTTATTTCTTACATATATTATTTTATTGTATATATTTTGTGTTATATATATATATTAATTTTGATATTTTATATAAGTAATATATTTTACTACTTTATGTTATTATGTCTAAGTAACATATTTTTTTTACTAATGTATTAAGTTTACAAAAGGATCATTTAAGTCAAATATTTATAAAAAGTAAACAACTCTAATTTGATAACGAATTTAGGGCACTTTCATATCTAATTCCATTTTGATTGTTTGGCTATATTTATAGCTATTCTTTCCAGTTTAGAAGTTGGAATTATTTAGCTACTTATAACTATATTTTTTCAAGTGATAAATCATTGATTTATTTGCAATACAAAATGTTGTGAATAAGCAATATTATGTAATGTGTTCTTGTGCATCAAAGATGGGTTGAAGTGAATAAGAGTTGGAAGACTTTTTTCTACCATTTTTTTAGTTTATTTTCCTAGTTGATGCTATAGTTAGTGATCTATCATAAGAAATTGTAATTTATTGTGATATCTTAGATGTTAGAATTATTATTTTATCTATTTGTAAGTTGTAACCATATTGTGGCAAGTCATGAATTATTGATTTATGTCTAATAAGCATGATGTTTAAGCAGTGTGATAGTCATTTGCAATAAGAGTTCAATCTAATATTAATTATCAAAATTCTAGTTAAAATTGATTAAAAGAAATAATCTTATTTGTGCTTCAGTCAATGAACAAAAAAAAAAACTATTTGTGAATTAGATTTAAACCGAGCTCGAGCTCTAGAGCTCGTATAAGCTCAAGTAATTTTGATATTCGAGTTCGAGCTAAGTTTGATCTTAATATATGTTAGGCGAGTTGAACTCAATCATAAATATTTTTCAAGCTCGAGTCGAATTCGATTAGATATATAGGATAAACGAGCTCTTGACCCCTTATTCAAATTTGACTCGATTGATTTCGTTTGCAATCCTAGTATTTTCTCTTCACACAGTTGTCCCTCCCTCGTTTGTCATGCCTCTCACATGGGCGAAGCGGACCACCATTTGCCAAATGTGGGTGGCAGGGCCACCTGCCCCGCATCTGCCTCCTAGTAGGAGTGGGGGCCAGGTAGGGGCCCAATCCCAACCTACATTTTTCATATCCCTCATCCAACTTCTACTTCCACTAATACATTTATATTTATATTTATATATATATATATATATATTACAAATTGTGTATATTTAAATGTATGTTATAATTTGTTAGACTTGTTCACAAAATTGTACATGTATTGCACAAGCTTTTTAGGTTAGTCCCACATTGTTCAAGTAACTTTTGTATTGCATTGACCTCAAACTTGGCCTAAAGGCCAATGCAATACAATCTTTTGAATATCTAACACTCTTGTGAACAAGTCTAACAAATAGAAAAATTGATAACATAATTTTTATATTATCAATTTTTATATTATTGTTATATATAAATTTCAATATACAATTTAAGTTGTATAATAATTTAAATTAAATATTATTTATTATCTTAATTTTCATAATCTTTTTATTATCTTATTACGTGTCATTAAATAATTGAAAATGATTTATAATATTTTAATTATAAATTTATCATCTAATGATATGTCATTGGATGATGATGAAAAAAAAATATATGAATAGACTTTTTCATTTAAACTATATAAGAATTTGGATTCAAAAAAACACTTTTAGACTCGTAAATAATTTTTAGATTCAGTAGACATCAATACTGTTGAAATGGACAGGGGCAAAGTGGATGGGATGTCCACTGCCACCCTTGGCAAGGTAGGGTGCAGGAAGGGGTAACCCCACTCTTGCATATGCAGGCATCAGCCTACTTTTAATAATTATTTTATTTATATATTTTAATGCATATTGCGTGTGTTATTTTACATTTTCACTTATGTTTAAAAAAGTTTTAAAAAAAAACAACACCTTAACAAAGAAATATATATATATTTTTTTCCAAAGTGTCTGTATTTATTTTCTGGATAATACAAGAGGATGAAAAAGGTGTGTGCAACCCAGCTTGGCCAGGTTCCAACCAAGACGGATATACCTTTACACCTTCACATTCACATGCCCCTCATCAATCATTTAATGCCTTACCCTCAAACCCACTTTGCATCCATATTTTCTTCATCCCATCCCTCTTCATCTTCAAAATGTGCATTTCAACCACAAAGCTCCTTTTTGGTGAGACTGAGATCCTAATACCACTACTGCAACAAGTTTTTTTTTGTGGACAAGATCGATAGCCTTTTCTATGGACCACAAGCATCATTTGTTCATTATCAATTATTTTCTCACAATTTTTTCTTTATTTTCTCTTGCTCCCAATACAGAAATCATGAGTTCCATACCATTTGTCTTAAATTCTATTGTTTATTTTTCCCTTCTGATGCTCCATTTATCTCAAAGTCTGTTTCTATTTCTCTCTCTTTTCAAGTGCAAAGTCATTACAAATGATCTTGCATGTCTAAGAGTACTTACAGATACTCTTGCACGGAATTCACACGAAAATCTCCCCTTTCCTGTTCATGAAATTATGAGGTTTTCAGACGTTTGTGTACTTTTATTCTTTTGCAGGCGTTTCCATTATAGTTAGATCGATAACTCAGCACACGGAGTATTGGAGTCTTGAGTAATGAGTATATCATGCACGTGGGTTCGTGAGCTATTGTAGAAAGGAAAATCATAAAGACATTAATAATTGATTTTTGTTTTGAGTCTCACTCATTTTTTTTTAATTTGTTTCTTTTGATTTAATGATTAAGAAAATATTATTTAATAATATTATAGTTATTTATTTTTTTAAAAATGTTTAAAAGCATTAACAACTTAAATAAAAAAACTAAGATACAAATAAAAAAATGGCCTTTTTGAGCTCAAAAATTTGTGGCCCATTTCGTCCAAAGAACAAGCCCTCAAGGAAAGTTGGATAATTGCGTCTCAGAGTGATTATATCAGTCGTAATAAAGATATATATATATATATTTCAATTTTTCGAACATTAAACTCTTAAGTTCCCGTTTAGATTTAAAAGTAGAATGAGATCTTACTTCTATTTTATTATTAATCTCCCATTCATTCGAAAGCTTTAAAAAAGTACAGTGCAAAAAATAAAGAAAAACACCATGAAAGAAAAAAACGAAGAAAAAGAAAAAGATTAGAAAGAAGAAATCTATTGTGAAAAAAGAACTCTATTCTCTTTACGAAGGGTCTTGGAATCCATCTCAAATGCCGCTTTAAATCTAAATCTATTTCAATTCAAGTACTTCACCAAAAATGGCACTAGTAACCCATGCTTGGTTCATAGATCTACAGTTTTTACTCATAATGGAAATAACTATTATAAATAGAAAGCTTATTAAAAGCATCAAAATTCCTTTAGTCCAACAAATTGGCTACCCAACTGTGCTCAACCAGCATTTGGCCACTTGCAGACTCCATCTCAAGCGTGTAAGATGTATGTAAACTGCTTCAGAGAAAAAATTGAAAAGAAAACTATAAATTGTTCGAGATTAAGGGTATTGGTGCATAATTGCATATAATATTGATTGCTATGTCGTGCTAGTGAAACCAACTAAAAAATTTCTTTTGGTTGTATCCAAACCATTTATTTTGAAATGTCTTTTGTAATGGTTGTATCCAGGGCAACTGTCCAATTGGATTTTTAGGCATAACCAATTGGATTTTTAAGCATAACTTCCTCAGCCAAAGAAGTTTCAAATTTTGAACTCATTTCGGAGAAGGAAACCAATTGATTTTGCCTTTCATTTTAACTCTAAAATTTTTTGATTCTAGAATTAAAATGTTCGGTCGATGAATTCCAAAGTTAGAAGAAGGAGGATATGAGAGAGGTGAACTTGAACAAATTAAAAAAAAAACTTGAACTTGGAAAATGTGTGTTTCATTTGTGGCTTTATACTGATGGGTGTGCAATAAGTGCCTATAGTTACTTGTAATTAGAACTTTCCAAAAAAAGGCAGGAACAAAACACGTACGACACTCATTTTCTCCATCTCTTTCTCCGAAGAACCACATTCCAGAGGCTACTCCTCTCTTTCTCGATTTCTCCTTTCTTTCTCTTCTTCCGTCTCACTTTCTCCATTCTTTCTCGATTGCTCACTTTGTTTAGCCATGGCAGCTAATTGTAGAGTTTCTGGCTTTGTGCTCGGCGCTGTGGTTTGTTTGGAGGAAGATAGAAGATTTCTTGTGTTTTGGATCAATGATGGTTGGATTGGTATTTTTTATTTTTTTTGGTTGGATTGGTAGTAACATTGAACCCTTGTTAGTGTAATTTAAGAAAACAAAAACATAAAGATAGAATACATTAAACCTAGAAAACCAAAATAAATAAATAAATATTGTTTTTACCTTTAATATCAAATTCTTGAAAATACAGATTCGTAAATATCATCCTTGAGAATATAGATGTCGAAGTGAATCTATTTATCAGGGGTAAACTTATTCAACCAAAATCCACAATGGAGCAAAGTATAATGGAAGATAAAGAAAACCGTGATCAAGCTACACAAGAGAAAACTTAGCCTGAAAATCTGCTGTATAATTCTTGTATGAATATTTGATTTTGTAACTGTTATACAGATTTAATGCTTTGTATTTGTAGAATAGAATATTTCCTAACGGCTACATATTTTCTAAATTAGGATAGTAGTCAAGTGTATGTATCTCTCTGTTTTCCATATCAATGACAGTGTGGGAAAACCTTCATTGAATCTATTGCAGTGTTCTTTATTCTTTATATGGTATCAGAAGAGCCACTCTCTCACGAGCAAACGATCCTAACCTCAACCATGTCATCCTCTTCAGATCAAAACCCTACCTTCAACCTAAAATCCCAGCCCTCATCCGCCACAGACAAGCCACTCATTGCACTTGATCTCACTACCCAAATCAATATAAAATTAAATCCCTACACTTTTTCTCAATGGCGTGCTTAATTTAAAGCACTTCTAATTGACTACTATCTATTTGACTATGTAGATGATACAGTCCCCTGTCATTTACCAACTAATGTCTCCTCCAATGTCGACAGAAACAAAACCCATTGGGTTCGGCAAGTAAACTCATCTTGAGTGCTATCTTAGCCTCGACATCTCCCTCAAACACCCCTTTAATTGCTACCGCAAAGACTTCTCAAGAAGTCTGGAAAAAATTGAACACTCTATATGCTAGCTGCTCAAGAATTAGGGCTATGCAATTAAAGGAAGAGATTACCTTAATCCAGCGTGGGAATCGTTCAATTCCTGATTACCTCCATGCTGTGAAGGCCTTGGCTGATGAAATAGCCATTACTAGTCATCCAATCTCGGATGATGACCTAACTTTCTATGTGTTGAATGGTTTAGGTCCATAATTCAAGGAGATAGTCACGCCAATTTGAGCAAGAGAAAAATCATTGGCATTCAAGGAGTTGCATGATCTATTGGTAGGTCACAAATCCTACCTTTATCAACTAGACGCTGCTTCACAGCAGCTGGTCATGGCTGTTAATTACTCGAAGGGGACGATGCTTCTCAGGGCAATAATCGTTTCTTCAAGGCAAATGGATCTCAAATGGCTCACGAATCCAACCCAGCCCAAAATGCAAATGGGAGTCCGCAAACTAGTCAACATTCACACAATTCGTCTGGTAAGCCCAATAACTCTAATAAACGGTACCAGCCCCAATACCAGATATGTGATCAATTGGGTCATAAGGCCAAACAATGCCCATAGCTGCAAAATCATGATTTTACTACCAATTGTGCAGCAGCATCTGCAACCAAAGAAAAATCTTGGTTACTTAATTCGGCAGCATCACGTAATATTACAGGGAATTTACAAAATTTATCCATCCACTCTGAGTATGATGGAATGGATGAAGTAATTCTTGGTGATGGTTCAGGTTTTTCTGTCTCTCACATTGGTTCTTTAACTCTAAAATCCCCCCAATGAACCTCTATCTTAAGATATACCATTTATGTTTTAAACTGTTGTTCAGATGACTAATACAAGAGGGGGGTGAATTGAGTTATATTATAAAAATTAACATTTATAAATCAAATACACAACATAAAATATAAACAGAATATAAAGTAGCAAAAAATGTAAAGAGTAGGATAAGAAAAAATAAACTCAGTATTTTTACGAAGTTCAGCCCCTCTGCCTACGTCTTCACCTCAAGCTACCCCTTGAAAATCCTAAATTCACTAGTCAATCTTCTTTAAGTAGAGATAGAAACCTATTACACCTTTGAGCAGTACCGCTCTAAAGAATCCGTATAGAACACCCTTTACACTTTTAATCACCTCACACTTGGTGATTTAACTATTCCCCGTGTAGAACACCTTCTACACACACAAGGGTTATACGCACCCTCTTACAAATATAAAAGCTGATAATGGATAGGTTATCAGAATACACTCTTCAATGAATGAGATAAAAATAATACAATGCAACTTATATCTCTCTAAAAAAAAATAAGAATTAAGGCTCAAAATTTTAAAAAAGAAAGAATAAGAGTTTTGAAAAAATGATGCAAAACTTAACAATAGATGTGTAAGCTTTTGTTCTGATTTTTGCAAAACTCAAGTGAGCTATTTATAGGCAAATAAGTCTTTAATTTCAAATTTGAAAAGATTCCCATGTCAAATAAAAGTACTATTCAGTTTTCAAAAATTTTAAATAAAAGTATTTCCTTTTTGCATTTGTCAAAGACAACTCCATTCATTTTTCAAAAAAATCAAACCTAATATTTTACTTTTTATACATAACAAAATGTGCATGATTTATTTTTCAACCACCTTTCAAGATTTTCAAATAAATCATCTATCTTTTTTATTTGTCAAAAAAACACACAACCACCCTTTAAGATTTTCAAACAAAATCATCTACCTTTTACATTTGTCAAAAAAATACATAACTACCATTTAAGACTTTTAAACAAAATATGCAAATATCAAATATGATAATCAATCATCTTATAAATTCAAATTTTTATATAAAAAATATAATTTTTGAAATTATATTGTTTGATAATGTTATGCACATGTGAAAAATATAATTTTCAAAACTAAAACATTTAAAGATATCTTGCATATGTAAAAAAAAGTAATTTGATGTTTTATGAGAAAAAAAAGTAATTTGGAGCCTTAATCCAATTTCGAATTTTATCAAGAAATGTACAAAAATAATCTATGAGTTTCATTTGTAGACTTGTTCTTTTATACTTGATGTGCACTTCGTTCCATTGTGTAAATAATTTGAGTTTGAGATTTGAATTTATTTGTTATCATCAAAATATACACGTAGATACGAAATTTGAAACCTTGGATTCAACAATCTCCCCTTTTTTGTTGATGATAAATACTTAGTAGAATTTTGAGATTTACAGTAATGCTTAAACTTCCCCTAAGAATATGCGTTAGTTTTTCAAGTAATAGATAAAAATAATTCCAGCATATATAACATAGTTAAAAATCTATATATTTACGTCTAAAATTTCTCCCCATTTTGGCATTATTAAAAAGGAACCGCAATTAGTTTCAGTAAAACTTTTTTCCGTAATAAGCGATAACCAAATAAAACGGTGCGTTAGTAGAAGCTGTAGAGAGTTGAATAATTGGAACCACCCGTGTCTGACAAAAACTACAAAGGCTGGAGCCGAACTTTATTGACTCGGTGCAGAAGAAGATTTAAATCTACTTGATGTTATTGACGAATTAGATGTTGCAGAGATTTGAAGTTGAATAAGTGAAGTTATCCGTGTCCGACAAAGGTAGCAAAGGTTGGAGGTCTAACTCTGGAAATTCGGTGCAGAACCACGCGTGTCCGACAAAACCTGCAAAGGTTGGAGGCCTAGCTCTAATAGTCGGTGCGGAATCAGATTCAAATCCGCGTGATATTGTTGAAAAATTAAATATTATCGAAATTTGAAAGTTGATGTTTAAAAGACCATTTTCACCTGTCGGATGCTCAAATAAACGTTCACACCACTCATTGATCCAATTTCTGTTTATTCAAAACGATAGAATGGTGGAGAAAATTTCGTCTAATAATATTCCAGATTTGAATTAGAAACCGTCTCAACCAGTCATTTTATCTCATGAGATTGTCAACACCATGATAGAAGCAGAGATGCATTTTTCTGGTAGGACTGATTCTGAGGTTATTGCAGCATTAAGAACTCTCAGTGCTCAATATGCTGCCTCTATTACAACTATGTCTCGGAGATTACTAGTGATGGTAAATGAGATTGATCGACTTAACAATCAAATATCTATTCTTCATTAAAAGTTTGCAAATAAAGGTAGAAAGAATAAGATGTTAAAGCAAGAAAATAAAGATTTGACGGAATTAGCTCGTGTTCTAAAACTTCGAATAGAGGAATCAGAACGAGTGAGAGTTCAAGCACAAAGTCAAAATCAGTAGATAATAGCAGCGTTCCACGAGAGAAATAGAGACAATTTGCAATAAATCTCGCTGGCTTAGTTCGGTAACTTTTGACGATATGCATCTAGCATATCTTGTAAACTTGACTAAGTAAGATTTGAAGAGATGACAATTTGTCTTATACTTATTTCCATCTTTATAAAAGTAATCCTTAACTTTATCTAATTCGCATTAAATTTTATTTTCATCTCTGTAGTTCATCTTCATTCTCACTTTACAAAATTTTAATGGCTCACAATTTTCTTTCAGTGCTTCTCGTGATCAAGATATGAGGTATTCTTCACCTTAAACTATTTCTGCATATGTTGTAGGCGCCACGAAGCAACAAAACATTGATTTGGCTAATAGATCAGATCATGATGCCATTTACGAGCTTGTGAGTCTTGGAACTTGACACTCATCGTCCATTGTCGCTTTTTCCGCTCGGTTGCAATCCAAAACCCGCGAGATAGAGAAGCCTAATGAGAATATCGATGTTCTTCAACAACTTGTTCAAGAGTTTAACAAAAAAATAATATACTTAAAACAACAGAATAAGGATTTAAAATCCTTACTTGCCTCTGTATTTCAATTGCCTAATCCTTTAGACAAGGATGACATGATGATTTATGAGGAGCAAATGCATTTAAATGATGAGGTTAGACGTCTCAAGTTTCTATAGGTCATTTGAGATAATGGAATAAAAGTATCTAGCAGATATTCATGGTATGCATCATTGATATTTCTCTTATAATCATGCATGGTCTATCTTTTGGTAGGGGTTTTGTGAAAATGTCTGCCAATTGATCATGCGTACTAGTGAATTCTAATACAATATCGCCCTTCTGCACATGATCTCTAAGAAAATGATATCTAATTTCAATATGTTTGGTCCGAGAATGTTGTATTGGATTCTTTGAAAGATTTATAGCACTTGTATTATCACATTTGATTGGAATGTGATTGTACATAAGTTTAAAATTCTCAAGTTATTGCTTCATGTAAAGAACTTGAGCACAACAACTGCCTGCAGTAACATATTCTACCTCAGCAGTAGATAATGCAACAGAATTTTTCTTTTTACTAAACCATGAAATAAGTGTATGACCTAAAAAATGACATGTTCCACTAGTACTTTTTCGATCAACTTTGCAACCAGCATAATCCGCATCAGAATAATTAATAAGATCGAAAGAAGTGTACTTAGGATACCATAGTCCTAGGTCAATGGTACCAGCAAGATATCTAATAATACGCTTGACTGCAATCAAATGAGATTGCTTTGGAGATGATTGAAAACGTGCACATAAACATACATTGAATATAATATCAGGTCTACTAGATGTCAAATATAATAAACTACCAATCATACCTCGATATACCTTTGAGTCAACTAATTTACCGCTTTCATCTTTATCAAGTTTGGTGGTTGGACTCATTGGTGTTCCAATTACCTTCGTACATTCCATCTCAAACTTTTTGAGTAACTTTTTGATATATTTTGACTGATTAATGAATGTTCCACTTTTTACTTGCTTGATTTGTAATCCAAGAAAGAAATTAAGGTCTCCCATCATACTCATTTTAAATTCTTCCTGCATGCTCTTAGCAAAATCTTGACACATATTTTCATTAGTAGCACCAAATATTATATCATCAACATAAATTTGAACTAGAAGAATATCATTTTGTTCATATTTGATAAAAAGACTTATATCGATTTTTCCTCTTGAAAAATCATTTTCAATCAAGAAACCATTAAGCCTCTCATACCAAGCTCTAAGAGCTTGTTTGAGTCCATATAATGCTTTTGCGAGCTTAAAAACATGGTTAGGAGAAATATGATTTTCAAAACTGGAGGTTGCTCAACATATACCTATTCATTTATAAAACTATTTAAGAAAACATTTTTAATATCCATTTGAAAAAATTTGAAATTTTTATATCATGCATATGCAAGTAACATTCGAATAGCTTCTAATCTTGCAACTGGTGCATACGTTTCATTATAATCGATTCCTTCTTCTTGATTGAAATCTTGGGCTACAAGTCGAGCCTTATTTCTAGTGATGATTCCAGACTCATCTTTCTTATTTCTAAAAACCCATTTTGTTCTAATAACAGCATGATTTTTGGGTTTAGGAACAAGTGTCCATACATTATTTCTTTCAAATTAATTTAACTCTTCTTGCATAACTAGAATCCATGATTCATCAATATTTTAGGTTCAATTTGAGATAGAAAAGCAGTGTAATTACAAATATTTCTAATAGATAATCGAGTACTTACACTTAATGAAGGTTCTCCTAAAATTTGTTCCACTGGATGATCTTTCACATATTTTCACTGTTTGGTTGCATCTTGTACTAAATCTTGATGATCTTTCCTGATATCTCCATGTTGGACTTCTTCCATTGTATTCTCTTTGTTGAGATTGAGACTATTTTGTTATTTGTATCTTCTGATTCTTCATCAATAAATTTCTATTTCCACGATCTTCCCTTTTAAATTGTCTCCATACGTCACGTGTCCTTCTTCTTTAGGAGTGAGATTAATGAACTTAGTTTTATCTCCAGTCATGTGTCTTGAGTATCCTCTATCTAAATTCATCTTCTTTTACTTACGGAAGACTTCATGCATACCTACAAAAACAATTAAAATAATTTTTCTTAGTACCTATGTTCTTTGGATCCTTTATTTATTAGTATTAGAAAAAATAAGATTTTTTGGTACCCATATGGTCGTAATAGTGTCATTGTATGTTTTCTTCTAATAGGACAAGTATGATAATTATGATCATTTCTATTGCAAAAATTACAAATAACATATGACATATTTGAAAACCTTGAGTGATTATAATAATATTTTTCTTTAAAAAATCTATTTTTATGAGAAGAATTTTGAAAATCTGATTTTGATTTAATCGGTTTATCAAATAAATTTTTATAGGGTTATAGTTTTTCTTTTAGCATGTATCCCAAGCCTACCTTATCAAAAACACATATTTGACTACCAAGAAGTTCTTCAAAATTTCTTTTTCCATTTGTAAAGTTTTCAACAATCTTTTCTAAATCAGCTGCTTTCCTTTATAGTTCATTATTTTCATCTTTTGAAACTGTATTTTCTTTTCTTAAAATATCAATTTCATTTGTTAAAGAAAAATTTTTATTTTTCAATGCGGTATACTTGATACCCAATTTTTTAAATTTCTTATATACCTCTTCTAAAACATTTTGTAATTTTTAATAAGAAAGATTTTCAATATTTTCAAAATTTGTTACCTCAATATTATCTTTAGCCATAAGACAAAGATTTGCAGATTCTTCGTTGCTTGCGTCGCTGTTTGAACTACTTGAATCATCATCCTATGTATCTTTCATTACTTTCTTGCCTTTGCATCGATTTTTCCTTAGTAGGAGACAATCTGCCTTCATATGTCATAACTTTTTATATTTATAACAAATTAATGAATCATTTTTACCTGTATCTTTGTTAGAAGATTTTTTGAAAGGTTTCCTTGGAGGAACTTTATTTTTCAAGAATCTCTTAAATCTTCTTGTGATCATTGCAATCTTTTCGTCATCGCTTTCTTCATTTTCATCGCTTTCACTTTCATGAGGAATAGTTTTGAGTGCCAAGCTCTTCTTTTGCTTTCCTTCTTCTTTTCCTCTTTTCAATATGTACTCATGGGTAATAAGTGACTCGATGAGTTTATTTATTTCGAGTTTTTTAAGATCTCTAGTTTCAAGAATCACTATTACTTTTGATTCCCAACGTTTTGACAAGGAGTTGGAAATTTTCCTTACTATCTCCAAACTGGAATAAACTTTACAAGAGATGTCAAATTATTTATAATATTAGTAAAACGAGTATACATAAAAGAGATAGATTCATCATCATTCATTTTGAACAATTCATATTCATGCATAAAATCATAAATCTTTGATTCTTTGATTTGCGAAGTTCTTTCATAAGTTATTTCCAAGTTGTTCCAAATTTTCTTTGCTGTCCTGCAAGTCATTATTCTATTAAATTCATTACTATTGAGAGCATTATATAGAAAATTCATAGCTATTACATTCACAGTATAAAGTCTATCGTCTTCACGATCAAACTCTTCCTCTTCCTTTTTGACCTTTACTCCATCAACAGTTTTTATTGGAATATAAGGCTCATTTACAATACATTTCCATATTTCTCGACCTTGAAACTGAAAAAATATTCTCATTTTAATTTTCCAGAAAGTATAATTATCTTTACAAAATAGCGGAGGTCGACTACTGGATTGACCTTCAGCGAAAGTAGCTGCAATGTTAGCCATATGATCTTAACTCAACAGATAGTTAATCTTATAACAGGGCCCTTACTCTGATACCAATTATTGCCCAGATGACTAATATAAGAGGGGGGTGAATTGGGTTATATTATAAAAATTAACACTTATAAATCAAATACACAATATCAAATATAAACAGAATATAAAGTAGCAAGAAATGTAAAAAGTAGGGTAAGAAAAAGCAAACTCAGTATTTTTACGAGATTCAGCCCCACTGCCTACGTCCTCGCCTCAAGTTATCCCTTGAGAATCCCAAATTCACTAGTCAATATTCTTTAGGTGAAGATAGAAATCTATTACACTTTTGAGCAGCACTGCTCCAAAGAATCTGTGTAGAATACCCTCTACACTTCTAATCACCTCATATTTGGTGATTTAACTATTTTCCGTGTAGAACACCTTCTACACACACTAGGGTTATACGCACCGTCATATACATACAAAAGCTGATAATGAGTAAGTTATCAGAATACACTCCTCAATGAGTGAGATAAAAACAATACAGTGCAGCCTATATCTCTCTAAAAAATAATAAGAATTAAGACTCAAAATTTTATAAAAGAGAGAATGAGAGTTTTGAAAGAATGATGCAAAACTTAGCAATAGATGTGTAAGATTTTGTAAAACTTAAGTAAGCTATTTATAGGCAAGTAAGTCTTCAATTTCAAATTTGAAAAGATTCTCATGTCAAATAAAAGTACTATTCAATTTTCAAAAAATTCAAATAAAAGCATTTCCTTTTTGCATTTGTCAAAGACAACTCCATTCATTTTTCAAAAAAATCAAACCTAATCTTTTGCTTTTCATACATGACAAAATGAGCATGATTTATTTTTCAAACCAAATCATCTTCTTTTTGCATATATAAAAAAAATACACAACTATCTTTCAAGATTTTCAAACAAATCATCTATCTTTTTCATTTGTCAAAAAAATACACAACTACCCTTTAAGATTTTCAAACAAAAGCATCTACCTTTTACATTTGTCAAAAAAAAAAACACAACTACCCTTTAAGACTTTCAAACAAAATATGCACATGTCAAATATGATAATCAATCATCTTACAAATTCAAATTTTTATATAAAAAAATATAATTTTCGAAATTATATTGTTTGATGATGTTATGCACATGTGAAAAACATAATTTTCAAAATTAAGACATTTAAAGATGTCTTGCATATGTGAAAAAAGTAATTTGATATAATATGAAAAAAAGAGTTATTTGGAGTCTTAATCCAATTTCGAATTTTATCAAGAGATGTACAAAAATAATCTGAGTTTCATTTGTAGACTTGTTCTTTTAGACTTGATGTGCGCTTCGCTCCATTGCGTAAATAATTTGAGTTTGAGACTTGAATTTATTTGTTATCATCAAAATCTACACGTAGATACGAAATTTGAAACCTTGGATTCATCACAAACCTTTGCAAAAATTTAATTCTTGTTCATCATCTTACTAAGCAAAATAATGTTTTCGTTGAATTTCACCCATTTCATTTCTTTGTGAAGGACAAGAGCACGAGGGCGATTCTACTAAGAGGAGCATGTAACAATGGCATTTACACCTTCCCAGAATCAATGATGCTTTCATCTTTGAAAATAGTTGCTAATGTGCATGAACGAACTTTGATAGATGGATGGTACAAACGTTTTGGTCATCCATCTCTTAAAGTAGTTCATAGTCTTGTCAAGAATTTTTCTCTACCTGATAGCTTGAAAAAACTATCTTCTTTATGTACTTCGTGTTCTATCAATAAAGCACATCAACAACCTTTTTGTACTACTAGTATCAAAATTCATGCTCCTCTTGAACTTGTTTTTACTGATGTTTGGAGTCCTGCTCATCGCACCGAATTCAATGGATCAAGATATTATCTAATTTTTGTGGATGACTAAACAAAATATATTTGGTTCTATCCAATGATCACAAAATCTGGTGTTTCAAGTATCTTTCCACACTTCAAAAAAATTGTTGAAAATCGTTTCTAAGAAAAATCAAAACTCTCTATTTAGATAATGGTGGTGAGTTCGTTACTTTAAAATTTTTTTTTATGCTTAATGGAATAAGTCACTACACCACCGCTCCGCACACTCCACAACAAAATGGTGTCTCAGAACGTCGACATCGATATCTTATTGAAACTGGTATTACACTTCTTCATTATTGGCCACATGCATTTCAAACCGCTGCTTATCTAATAAACAGACAACCCACACTCATTCTTCAAAACAAATCACCATATGAAACTCTTTTTGGGCAAAAACCAGATTATCTTAAGTTAAGAAAATTTGGGTGTATTTATTTTCCTCTCACACAGGCTTACAACTCAAATAAAATGGAGTCCAAGTCCAAACCATGTCTGTTTCTTAGATATTCACTGACCCAAAGTGCATATAAATGCATGGATCCTTAAACCCGTAAACTGTATATTCTCGGCACGTGTTATTTGATGAAAATAAAAAACACGAACTAAAACAAAAGTCTTCAACAGAAATTCCAAATGTCCTCTGCCCTCAATTTCCTCTTTTCCAAACTCAGAGTCTCTATCAGCAAGAGTCACTACAAGCGGAGCCTGTGTAAATGCCGCATCTCCTCTAGAAGGTGTTCTTGCAAATGCCGCATCCTCCTCAGGCGATTTCGAAAACCCTCAAGTTTCTATTTCTTCATCACAAAATCTAGGGCACAACCTCACAAATTCACATGATCTTGCACCTTTTCAAAACCTAGGATGGTCTAAAAACTCCCAAAACCCGATTGAAACCCATCACCCTGAAAATAATACTCAACCTCACCATGTGCACAATATGACAACTAGATTGATGAACTAAATCTTTAAACCCAAACAACTATACACTGTGTCCAAACACTCTCTTCCTTAAACCATTAAACCAACAAGTGTGAGTCAAGCCATATCTCAACCTCAATGGCGTGAGACAATGTCACATGAACTCACAGCCCTACTGAAGCATGGAACTTGGGATTTAATTCTACCTCCATTAAATTGTAAATTAGTGGGTTGTAAGTGGGTCAGAGTGAAAAGAAAGGTTGATGGGTCAGTAGAAAGATTTAAAGCCCGTCTTGTGGCAAAAGGATACAATCAATGACATAGGCTTGATTACAAAGAAACATTCAGCCCAGTTGTTAAACCTACCACTGTTAGAGCTATTTTGTCTATTGCAGTAATGAATGGATGAGAGTTGAAGCAAATGGATGTTAACAATGCATTTTTAAATGGGAAACTCAATGAGACAGTTTTCATGATGCAACCCCCGAGGTTTAAAGATCAGTCTAAGCCCAACCATTTTTGTGGACTAAGAAAAGCTATTTATAGGCTGAAACAAGCCCCACGGGCCTAGTATGCAACTCTGAAAAAGGCAATTGTACAACTTGAGTTTCATAATTCAAAGGCTGATTCATGTTTATTTATATACAGCCAATGGGACATTATTTGTTATCTCCTTGTTTATGTTGATGATTTAGTAATTACAAGAAATGAAAATAAGTTTGTGGCTTCCATCATAAAACAACTTGGGGAAACATTCTCTCTCAAAGACATGGGAATTCTTCATTTTTTTCTTAGGGATTGAAGTTATCCCCACTCGGACAGGGTTATTTTTGTCACAGCATAAATATATTCATGACATAGTATCAACTACAAGCATCAGTGGTGCTCCACTTTCAACAAACCAAGTTCTTCAATTAATTGATGGAACAGCCCCTGTAGACAACACGTAATTTCGAAGGTGATTGGAAGTCTTCAATATCTTTCTTAGACATGACCTGATATTGCATTTGTTGTCAACAAGCTTTCTCAATTTATGCACAAGCCCACCACAAATCATTGGACAGCAACAAAAAGGTTTCTGGGGTATTTAAGACAAACAAAAAGGCATTCAAATCACTAAAGTCGGTTCCCCTATTTTAACTACCTATTCAGATGTCGATTGGGCTGGAAATATGGATGATCGCACTTCCACATCAGCATACATCACTTTCTTAAGGCTCAATCCCATCTCTTGGAGCTCAAAGAAACAAAGAGTCGTGGCAAGATCAACAACAAAAACTGAATATCAATTACTTGCAAACTCTACTTCAGAAACAATGTGCTTGCTTGGTCTTTTTAAGGAGCTCAAATTTCCCCTCAAGTAGTCACCACAAATTCTATGTAATAATCTTGGTACAACCCATCTCAATTTCAATCCCTTAAATCACTCACGTATGAAGCATATTCAGATCGATCTTCATTTTGTTAGAGATTTAGTACAACAAGGACACATCCAAGTTAGACATGTTCACACGCAAGATCAATTGGCATACTTATTAACAAAGTCATTGTCAAGACAACAGATTGAATTCTTATGTAACAAGATTGGTCTTATTGATGGCGATGGAAGCTCAATCTTGCGGGAATATATAATGGAAGATAAAGAAAATTGTGATCAAGCTACACAAGAGAAAACTTAACCTGGAAATTAGTCGTATAATTCTTGTATCAATATTTGATTTTGTAATTGTTATACAGATTTAATGCTTTGTAACTGTAGAATAGAATATCCTAATGGCTACATATTTCCTAAATTAGGACAGTAGTCAAGTGTATATATCTCTCTGTTTTCCATATCAATGATAGTGTGGGAAAACCTTCATTGAATCCATTGTAGTGTTCTTTATTCTTTATACAAAGATGGACAAACCAGTGAGATCAGTGAGAGAAAAAAAAACAAGGAGGGGTTAGAGAGAGAATATCTAAGAGAGAGATCAAGAGGCAGAGATTTATGTTTTTTTTGAAGAAAGAGTTACAGATGCTCAAGTAAGAAAGGAGATAAGAAAGCATAGGAAGCTTTTCTGCCGATACGAGCAAAGGGAGCTGCATACGGGAAGAGAACGTCGAAAACGGCGTAGGGTTATTACGTCCTCAGTTGCCTCTAGAGTTTTCCTTAAAAGTAAAGTATTCGTTCCAACTCTTCACTCGCATTGATTTTGGAACGAAAGCAAGCGTTTGAAGTGAATGACCAGGGTTGCCTGGAGCTACAGTATTTATACACCGTTAATGGGATGTAAAAGTTAATCCCCGATCATTGAAATCCTCTAAACGTATTAGGACCTGATCTTTATAAACATGTTGTTATGCGGCATACATTAGCAACGTATGAACACAGATGCATTTATGCAACAGAGATTCAACCCTTCTCCCTCTTTCTCATCGAAGGGGAGTACCTCCTGCCCATAATAAACAAAAAAAAAAAAAAAAAAAACCAAACTCGCTAATGAATATCAATAAAATAACTGAAAATCAAAGATAACACAAATCTATAAACCAGCAAAGGCTCTCACTTCATATATAAAATTTATTCGATCGGTAATCAAGCAAGCAAAGATCGATTGATGTTACGTTAACACATAGCTAAAAACCACCCAACTTCACGCTTCAAGCTTTCACAGGCGTGAAAGAGGTGAGCTTTTTAAAATTCTCCCAAGGTTTCTCCCACACAATAGCCTGATAGTTCTTGATCAAGCCCCCGTCCTTTGCCACCACGACAAGACGGTAGTTCGTGCCGGAAACGACCTGGGTCTCGCCCTTCACCACATTCTGGAACTTCAGGCTGGCCTTGGACGTCTTGTTGTACTCGGACACGGCAAACTCCCCGATCTCCTTCACGTGCGGGTCTGTGAGGTTCTTAATCGGCTGCCACCCGCCGACGATAAGCCGCCCTCTGGGGCCCGCCGCGCCGGAGAAGATGGGGAGGAAGAGAAAGGTAAGAAGGAAAAAGAACTGTGCTTTCATTATCACCGTCGAATTTTCTGTAACTGGTTGTAAAGGGAAAGTCGTGAATGGTGAAAGGTTGCTTGGTTGGGTATATATAAGGGTCGCGGGACGCGGATAACGGCTAACTGTAGGGTCGGGAATTTTGTTAAGGCAGGGATATAGTTTTTGGGCTTGGAGTTTGTGAGAAATTACGGTTTGCGAGCAGTACCGCTTAAGTTCTTAACCATGAATGCACCGACATGTATTGCGTGGAGGAGACGTGGAGAGCACCGTGTGTTTTGGTCGTGTTGGGGTCTTTGGCGGATCTACAGCCATTGATTTTGATAAAGATGGAGAGTTGGGTATACACGTGTCAGCGGTTGATGAACTTGAGGGGTGGCTAATGTGGGACCGGAGTGGAGTGGATTAGGTTTCGGACTTGGACTTTGGAGCTTGCAATTGGGGCTGGGTGGGGTCCACCAGTCTTATAATTGTCCTTCTCATTCGGACACTCGAATTACAGAATTCATGAGACGAATGTCATAGATTTCGTAGGGAATATGTGCTGCAAGCCTGTAATCCAACCAATTAAGTAAAGAATTAAAATAATAAGAGTAATGTTAGAGAGTATCCAATACTCATTGCACACACTCATATGAATAGTACATATGTACTGTTCATATGAGTGTGCACAATGAGTATTGGATGCTCCCAATATTTTCTCAAATAATAATATAAGATGTCCATACCATAATTGACAATAACTTTTAAATCACATAAATATTAAAAAAAAAAAAAAATTATAAAATCCATTTGTACTACTGTAAAGAGAATGTGCCACATATCTCGTCAATTTATTTCTATTTATAAATTTGGATTTGCAAGGATTGTGTTTGGATAGAAGAATTTAAACTTGGATTTGTATTTAAATTTTAAATCTAAAATCTGGACAAAAATTAAAAGTTGGATAAGATTTTGTACAAATCCAAATCCATATTTTAAATATAATCCAAACTGGGCTTTAAAAACCAAAATCTAGATCTAAGTCCTCAACCCTAAGTTTGTTAGTTCTTTAAAGAGGGGTATGGGTAGAGATTGAGCAATGAGATAAGGCTCAAAATCACAGGCATAAATTTTATAAAATGGACTAAACTAGCGGAGAGAAGTAATCCTTATAAATACATGTGTACAAACATATAGATAGTGTCAAAATCAAATAAATAATTTTCTTTTTAAAAGTTTTAGTATATGTTAACTAGTCAGTACTTTTAATACATAATTTTTTCACAAGAGGAAAAGAATAGGAAAAATTCTTTTCCTAATATAATATTGATTAGGAGTGAACAGAATACATGAGACTTGACCCGACCCGATTCGATGTACCGCTGGTTACCGACTCGTTTATTCCGACTCGTTTCCATTTAATCGGGTAACGGATAATATCCATTACCCGATTTCAACCTATTTAATTGTGTGTTTATATCAAATGGTTTTTTGGAGACAAACCTCTCACCTCCGAACTTCAGATTTCAATCTCTCTCGCCCTCTTCGTTTTCTTCTCTCAACACTTTCTCTCTCTCTCTCTCTCTCGACACATGATCTCCACCGGTGTTCTCAATCTCCACTGGTGTTCTTGATCTCGTCGCGATTTAGACACCTAAGCAAAGTTGCAATTGTTCGCGGGCGGGAGCAGAGCGAAAGCGGGCGAGTCCATCTCGACTCAGTTCACTACCACCATCAATGTTGCCATTTGTACTCACAGGCGTTAATTGCATCTGGGTTAAGAGGCAATTTGTCTTTTTTTCTTCCTATCTTTAACTCGTCGTTTCTCCCATTTATTCTATTTTTGCTTTTTATGACTTATCTTGGATAGTTTGATTCAGGATCACGCAAAGAAACCATTATCTTTGCTATAATTTTGAAGCTGATCTTCGTGGAGTGAATAGAAGGTGGGTTAGTGTCTGCAAACAGCCTTAGAGGATAGCCAAAAAAATAAAATAAAAATTCGGTTAATCGGAATAACGGGTATCGGCCAATCAATATAAAATATTTATCGGGTCGGGTGGAAAGTGTCCTTAACGGTTCGATTCGGTTTGGTTCGGTTTGGGTGAACAACGCTAATATTGATAGCACTATTAAAAGAATGGGCATTTATGATATTTTAATTGTAATTAAAAGAATTATTTTATCATAAATAATTATTTACAGATGCCTCTGACATTGGTTATGGTGGCATCTGTAAATAATTGTGAATATTTTATAGTACAATTATTTTATCATAAATAATCATAAACATCCCTAATTCTGAATATTTTAAAATTGTTGAAACAGATGCCTCTGACATTGGTTATGGTGGCATTTTGAAACAATGTGTTTCATCAGGTTATTCCGAACAAATTGTTCGTTTCTATTCCGGGACCTGGAATCATGCACAATTAAATTATAGTACTATTAAAAAAGAAATTTTATCTATAGTACTATGCATTTCTAAATTTCAATCTGATTTATTAAATCAAAAATTTCTTTTGAGAATTGATTGCAAAAGTGCTAAGTATGTTTTAGAAAAAGATGTTGAAAACATTGCATCTAAACAAATTTTTGCACGATGGCAAGTTATTTTAAGCATTTTTGATTTTGATATTGAGTATATAAAAGGATCGGATAACTCCATCCCTGATTTTCTTACCCGTGAATTTCTGCAGAGAAAAAAATGAGTAATCCAGGATGGCACTGGGTTCCTCGTAATCCAGAAAAAGATTTGAAATTTTTTCTTTCTATTCTCTCCCATACGGGATCAATCTACTTAAAACTATTTTATGATAAAGTGGATCCTTCAAAAATCTTTTCCCATTCTTGTTTTATCGTTAGAATTCTGACACCTGATCAATGGGGACAGAATCCGAATACTCTTAAAAGTATTCCGAATACCTAGATTACATATAATTATCATGATTATATTGACGCCTGGCTCTATTTTCCTTTTTATCAGACACCAAGTATGTCTCATTCTTGGTTCTTTAATTTTGATAAAAAATTCGTTCCAAAGATCCCTCTTTGGTTCATCCAATGGTGGCAATCTTTTGGCCCCATTCCAGATATCTATCCTCCAGGTCTCCAGCTTGTCCTTGATCATATTAAATCGGTAACCCCAAAAATGGATTCCCCTCATTCTAAATTTCCATTTTTAATCCATTTTTGTGCTCGTTACAAATTACCATGGATCCTTAATTGGACCTATGAGAAAACTGCAGACATTCTTGTTTGCAGATTTTATGTTAAATACTGGGATAAAACCCAGATCCCTGATAATTTTTTGACTAAAGCTTTAAAGGATTTTCCTGTCTCGGCACCAAATCTAAAAGACCGGGAGGAGTTTCCATCACCTAAGTCAAAAAATCAGATCGAGATTCATTTTTCGCTCCTTGAGCCTAAGGATACTCCAAGTTCATCTTCCAAACAGAAGAAAAAGACTTCATCAGAAAAGAAGCTTTCTTCTTCTCCAAAGAAGAAAGATTCAGATACAAAAAGTTCAGCCTCTTCGAAAAAAGACTCTAAGAAGAAACAGAACAAAGAGATGCTTGAGATACTCAAAAAACAGATCGAAGGACAACACAATAGCATGATGCTATTGAAGCAGTCCATTGATGAAAAAGCCAGCAGTGAATCAGAACAGTCAGAACATGACTCTGATGACCTGTACAAATACTTTGGACACGACAAAAAATACTCTTCGCCTGACCTCGGAGAGCCATAATTGCCAGTCCACAAAAGTCAAGATCGGTCAGCAGATGATGACAAGATGTTCCTACTGCCGACACCTTTTGAGCCAGACAGCACTAGAAGACAAAACATCTTTCGGTGCAGACAACATTAGTGCCTGACAGCCCAGCTTTCGGCGCCGACAACTTTACTTTTTCAAATAGTGATCACGTGGTGTGGTTACTGTTTGCTTTCGGCTACTTTCGGCCGCTTTTCCTTTTTGTTTGTCTCCCGTGATCAACTCCGGGTTTCTTTTGTAATGCCTCTCCATCTATATAAGGAGAATTCAGTTTTTAGTTTAAGGCAGAGTTCATTCCACCCCTTTCTTACGATAAGAAAACTTGTAAGGAATTCTCTCTGCAAGCCATAATCTTGTAATCTTGTGAGTCTTGGGAATGAATAAAATGAATGTTTTTATTCATATTTTATTTTCATTATTTATATTTATGCATTGCATACATATGGTCGGCTTAGCCGCCTGCTAATCGGAATCAGGGCCGTTCCCTGGTACAGCGATCGAACTTCCCTCACAGTGCCCCTGTTGGAACGCTGTTCCCCCATTTCATTTGAATTTTCGTCTTTCTATTTTGCATGCATTGGTCGGTTGAGCCGCCTCTTAACTGCTGCATATTTATTTTCTACATCTTGTTTCTATTTTCTTTTGCTTGCTTCCGCCTGAAAATGGTATCAGAGCCATCTTCTGGTTCTGGTTTTAACTGTTGAGTTCTATCTCTTCCTCCTTTTCTTTTTGACTATTGCCAAAGACACTCTGTCTCTTTCTACCTAGTTCTTTTATTTTGTTCTGTTGCACCCCCACTTCCAGCAGTCGAGTACCATTTACCATAGATAAGTCCCTGTGTTGCCGTTAGCCGAGAGAAGGCGTTAGGCGTTGATGGGCACACTAGGTACCTGGTAAGGACAGTAAGTCTGTGAGGGATGTGTTCCCTTAGGGTATGTATTACCCGTGCAGCAGGGTAAGGTCAAATACCTAGATTTAGGAAGTACCTGAGTTTCTTAGGTAGTTGCTAAGAAGAATGGGATGTTTAGATCCAGTTCTTTAGTTAGTTCCAGATCAGGTAAACCGCCTGATATTATTAATGAAGAAGATCAAACTATTGATAATCCTTTACCGGATTTTGATCGTTGGCGTATGCCAAAAATTGATACCGATTCTCTTTATAACAAATCCTGGAGAGAAAAGGTTCACTTTACAGAATTCAAGGTGAAAACTGTAGAAAGAACTTTTGCTATTTCCAAAACCCAGAAAAAATGTCGTCTGTTCCAACGCGATGTTGTAGCAGACATGATAAAAAAGGATTTTTCTTACATGCATATTGCATCTGTTCAAGTTGCTGTCAAACCTTTAATTAGGCGAGGCATCAACATTTCTGTGCTCCTGTGCTTGCGCGATGCAAGATTCAGGAATTTTGAGGACAGCCAGCTCGGGATTGTGCAAACATCCCTTGCCGAAGGTCCTGTTTATTTTGATTGCTATCCTGACCTGACTATCGATTTGAATGATAGAAATGTTTTGGATATTTTAACTTTAAATATCATGACTTCTGGTATTGACATGCTTGAAGGCAGTAGGCCTTTAGCTTTGATTTATCGTATTTATTATAGACTAATGAAGACTAGCCTTAACCCCAAGGCTAAGCTACATTCGTCTAGAGACCAAACCCTTATGATACAGAGCTCGTCCACGAGTGCTGATATCAGAATTCCAAAAATGATTTACTGGAAAGATGTTTCTCTTCCAGATGAGTGGGTTCTTCCTAAGGAATTACCCCCCAGAGAAATAATATCCCGTGACAAGGATATTGACCTGATCCAGCAGTATCTTGATGGTACTGTAAAAATTTCTTTTGATCGACCTTCTACAACCAAAGAAAGAAGAAATTCTTTCACTGGTTCACGATCGTCTTTGGACCCAAGAATCAATAGAGATAAAAATCTCGAAAAATTCTTGGAAGATTCTGTCAAGATGGCAAAACCTAAACGTCCAATTCTTATCCAAGAAATTCCCAAGGGAAATTCTTCTGAGTCCAAGTTGAAGGGAGTCTCTTCGGAGTCTCAAGTAACTTCAGCTTTTTACACAACCAAAGATGATTTTCCATCATCTAAGGGAAAAGGTAAAAAGGAAGAAACTGAAGAAGACTCTTCTGAGTCCCCTACAGCTTCAGATTTGGTTATAAACACAAATGTTTTGCACCCACAATTGATGATGATGTGCAAACCTTTTGAGATTGATATAATTTCACTGGTTGATGAATTTAAGATCATAAAAAACCGACCTAAGCGTATAGCTTATGCTCGTGATTTTAGTCTGTCCCAAAAACAAAGGGTTTGACGCAAATGGAAAGAATAGATGTATGCTCATAACAGCCATATTCTTTTCTTCGATTTTCTTGAAAATCATTATGATTTTAAAAATTGTAATTTCAAAGATAAGTTTTTAAATGTTTTAAAAACTACCTTTGTTAAAGAAGATAAAACAGTTTTAACTGATAGCCATCCTCCACTTGAGACCACGTTGATCTCAGTGCGTGGAGCTGAAGTTGAAGTTTCCCCTTTCAAAATACCAACTATTAAAGATTCAAATTTCTCTTTATCTTCTGAAACAAAGAAGATTATTGAGTAAAACAATTTTTCAAACTCTGCTCTCCACATTATAGGTCAACAATTAGACCGTATTGAGGAGAATATTGAAAAACCTATTTTTAAATCTGATTCTGGAAGACGTACTGCTAGTCCTCCAAAACCTAAAATTAAGTTGATTGAAAAACCTTTGATTATTCTACCTGAGAACAGACAAAAAATAGATTCTGCCAGTACTCTAGATAGAATTGATCAAATGCTAGCAGATATAAAGCTAGAAAAACAAAGGTCAAAACCTTCTACAAGTGTCCTTGACAGGAGTATAAAGGATTTTAATTTAGATTATATTTCTGTTCTTTCTACAGATGAATCCTCAGATGATGATTCTGTCATCAATTCTGTTTTAAAACAGTTTTCATCGGAGCTAGCTGAGATAGCCAAACTCACTTCTATGAAACCTTCAGGTTTTACGAAGAACTGGTTTTCAAAGCCAACTCCACCTGATTTAGCGATCGAAGAACGTATGTTTAGAGATCAGTTTTCGGCTACTGCTGACAGGATATATGAGTGGAATATTGATGGACTCTCTGAACAAGAAGTCCTAGATACTCTACAAAAAATGTCCATGGTTGCCGATGCCTATGTTCTATAAAACATCTTACAACCTGATGTTGTTTCGATGATAGTTTCTGGTTTTACGGGTATACTTCGATCTTTGGTGGGATAAACACCTTATTGATGAAGCTAAACAAAGGATTCAATTTGCTGTCAAGCAAAATGTTGATGGTACCCCTGTTTTTGATACCACCATAGGACGAGGTGTCTCTGATGGTGTTAATACTTTGATTTATACGATTATAAAACATTTTATTGGTACACCTTCAAAAGTGACTACTCGTTTTTATAGATTATTTGAATAATCAGAGATGTCCTAATATGTCAGATTACAATTGGTATGAAACTGTGTTTATTTCACGAGTTTTAATGCGTGATGATTCTGATAAGCCTTACTGGAAAGAGAGATTCATTGATGGTCTCCCTCGTTTGTTTGCCATTAAGGTGAAGGAGGCACTACTTGATAGTACCGGTAGAGTAGATTACGATAGTTACACCTATGGTGATATTACTAGCGTAATTAAAAAACTCGATATTAGTATGTGCAATGATCAAAAGCTCATCTCTCAGCAGATGAAAGATAGAAAGAGAGCCAAATATGAGATGGAAAATTTCTGTCAACAATTTGGCCTTCCTCCTATTGCTCCATCCAAAGAGAGAAAGAAAAAACATTTGAAAAGGTTTTCCCAAAAACCTCACGGCAATTATTTTCAAAAGAAAAGAAAAACCCGTGCTGATTTCTTTAGAAAACCTTCTAATCATAAAAAATTTCCTCATAAAAAACCTTTTCCAAAGAAATACTCTGATAAGAATCAGAGATGTTTTAAATGTGGTAATAGGGGACATTATGCAAATAATTGTCCAAACCCTCAAAAATCCACCAAATTCAAGAATAAGCTTAACGCTTTAAACATTGGTGAAGATGAGCAACAGAAATTGTTTCAAATACTTGATAACGATTCTAGTCTTTCATCCTCAGAGCGTGATGAGTACAGTTCTAGTGATAGTGATTATCATTCAGAATCGGATTCATCAGTTCAAGTAATGGTTAAACTTGGCTGCAATTGCAGTGGTTCTTGTTGTAAAACTTCTGGAGTTAAAACAATTAATGTTTTAACTAAAGAGGAGGAACAGCAGAACCTTCTTCTTGATTTGATTTTCCAGCTTGAGAATACTGAGCTAAAAGAGAAGTATCTCACCCAACTCAGGAAGACTATGGCTCGTAGAGAGTCGTCATCTTCTCAAGAGAAAGTCAGTTTTCAAGAAACATTAAAACGTTTCGATAAGAAACCAAAAAATGTTTCTACCTCTGATTTACAACATGAAATCAGAATTATCAAGCAAGAGATTATTGAACTCAAATCTGAGGTTAATAATCTTAAGTTTGAAAATTCAAGTTTAAAACAAAATTTTATTACTCTTAAAATTGAGCATGCTCTTGATCAAGATCCTTCCGATAATGAAGAAACAAAAGTTTCTGACCATGATGAACCCTCAGACAGTCCTAAGGCTATTTTCTTGATAAGACAATCCATGCCTATTAAATGGTATGCGAAAGTCAAAATTATTGTTTGTAGAGAATTTGAATTCTCTGTGATTGCTTTGATTGATTCTGGATCGGATCTTAATTGTATCCGTGAAGGCTTGGTTCCAACCAAGTATTTTGAAAAATCTACTCAGAGACTATCAGCAGCTAATGGCTCAAAGATGAAAATCAACTATGAGCTAAATGACGCCCATGTCTGTCAAGACAATGTGTGTTTTTGTATCCCGTCCATCCTAGTCAAAAACATGACTTGGGATGTCATTTTAGGGATGCCTTTTATTAATTCTATTTGCCCTTTCTTGACTGAGAAAGATGAGATCACCACTGACCCCTTCGGACAGAAAGTCAAATTTAATTTTGTTTCCAAACTTGAAATTGATACTTCAAGAGAAAAAATTTTTGTGATCGTTGCTAAGGAACACCATCTACTCTCTCTTCAACAAGAAGTAAGAGTTAGAAAAATTTCTGAGCATTTGACTGAGCCATTAATGCATTCAAAAATTGAGAATTTTCATAAAAAACTCGTTTTTGAAATATGTTCCGATCTCCCCAATGCTTTTTGGAATCGGAAAAGACATGAGGTTTCTCTGCCTTATATTAAAGATTTTTCAGAGAAAAATATTCCCACTAAAGCTCGGCCCATTCAAATGAATGCTGAGACTTTAGAATTTTGTAAAAATAAAATTTCTGATCTTCTTCAAAAAAGATTAATCAGGCATAGTAAGTCACCCTGGTCGTGTGCTGCTTTCTATGTCCAAAAAAATTCTGAGTTAGAGAGAGAGTCTCCCCGACTTGTCATTAATTACAAACTTTTGAATAAAGTGTTATAATAGATTAGATATCACATTCCTAATAAAAATGACTTAGTTCAATAGGTTGAGTCTAGTCTTTCATATTCTTTTCTTTGATTATAATTATTTTAAAATATTTTAAAATAACCAATGTCATTCTGAAACAGACTATAATCATAAATAATTATTTTAATTATAATTAAAACATCATAAATATTTATTTTTAAAAAATTTTATCCCTAAAAGATTACATATTTGATTAAGTAACGCGTTGTTATAAAGTGACCCTCAGCCCAATTTAGCTGAAAACGTACGTAACCGTGTTGTTTTGATTTTTTTTTTTTTTTTGGTTTTGTACGATCTAATTACCATGTGGCTATTGATTTGGCCTGTGGAGTAGCTCATTTTTGGAATCAGGTAATTACTATAACCACAAAAATAAATTTATAAAAGAAAAAAAATTATGATACAATAAATTTATTTTATAATAAAATATTTAAAATTGAACATATTACATCAAACAATATCAATTTATTAATTTATTTTTATAAAATAACTTTATCACTAAATCATTTTTTCTCTTGTTGAAATGATAAACCCCACGTGATAACCCTACCAATCTTGCATATTTAATAGTGTTTGAATGACAAAAATGTACAAAACACCCCTGAGAAAAACAATGATAACACGCCCACTTTCGTTGTTTTTTTTTTTTTAATTGAATCATATTCTTTCCTTGTGGCCGATAGCAAAAACTGGTTCCATGGGCATGCCCTCCAGAATTTTGCAGGAAATTGCAGCCACATTTGGGAATTTGCCAGTTACAAAACGTCTTTATTTATCCCAAAAACATAAGCTCCTGCAATATAAATTTAAAAAAAACAAAAAAGTCATGAATCAGCCTCAAACCCAGTTCATTTTTAAATCGTTTTAATTAACCAGCTAAAATAGATCAAGGAATTAGCGGATGCAAGGAAATTAAAGGATTATTAATTACCAAGCGTAGGCATCAGAATGGACAGTGCAGCAATTGCTGCAATCTTAAGTGGCAATCCAATCTTGATCATATCCTTTACTTCAACGTATCCAGTCGCAAAGCCAACAACATTAGATGGTGTTGCCGTGGGAAGTAGGAAAGCAAGCTGAGCTCCAATGGCTCCAGGAATCATGAGAAGGAGCGGGTGCACGTGCATAGTTTTGGATATTTGGGCAAGAAGAGGGACTACCAGTGTGGTAGTAGCGTTGTTGGATGTGATGAACTCTGTCAAGATACTGCTAACAAGACACACAGCTGGGACAATGGCTAAGTATGGAGCTTTCTCTAAGAAATCTAGGGTTTTTGATAGCATTTCAGCGAGGCCACTTGACTGGACTCCATCTGCTATGGCAAACCCAGCTCCTAGAAGCAGAATAAGGTCCCAGGGTAGCTTCTTGCATTTGTTCCAGTCCATCAGCCTCTCTCCCTTTTGCTTCTTGTTTGGAATTATGAACAGGAAAGTTGCCATCATCACCTGCATAATTAAGAGTCAACTTCTGAGGAATAAAGTTTGTTCTAAGGGAAGGAAAGTCAATCGATAAGCAGTTGATCTTTTGAGAAATGAGCTACTAGATACAAGCCCCAAAAGGTATTGCATAAAATAATCCTTACAAATTGACGCCACTTCATCTGATTAATGAGATTTATTTTATAATAAAAATAATTTTATAATTTGATGAACCACATCAAACCATATGATTATTTTTATATAATTTTTTTATAGTTAAAATATTTCTCTTAAAAAAAATACTTGTATAAGGTTGTGCATTTAAAGTTTGCAAATATCATTCCTCGGAGTTCTAAGTGCTCACACTAACTGTTCCATCACCAGCGCGGCCATTGAAAAGAGCTCCCCAACCAGGAATGTCGTCTGTTATGCTTCTTGTCATCCACAAAACTATCAGCATCTGCACCAATCTATCATATTAATCTAAAAGCCATTCCCCCCATATTATTATTCAACTCAATACATTACAATTCTTGGCAACGCACCCCAAAGACGGTCAGCACCATCTTCTCGGCAAAAGCCATTGGACCTGCTCCAACCAGAGTAAAGATCACAACTTGATCAGGTTATGTAATAATATTAAGAGTACCGGTAGTTTTAGAGGGTTTCAGTCTTACCCAACAATTCGAGATCCCTCTTCAAATGGGCTTTGTCCAAATAAGCAGAGAGAGCCTGCCCTGATTCCCTTGTGCAATACAACAAACAAAGTATACCCCACAATGCAAAAAAGATCAACAACGCCAAAGGGAATCCGAAAAAGAACCATTTGCTGAAGCTGATAGGCTGTTCGTGAGGGAAGAAGCTCTTCCACAAGCCCGCCAATATGAGGTTGACACCTGTCCCAGTAAGGGTGCTCATCCCTCCCAGGGCAGTAGAGTACATCACCCCGAGGATCACCGCCTTGCAGAACTTACTCTCGGCGTTTGATTGAGTGGGGCCCGTGGGCAGGCGCTGTAGGATTCCGGTGGCCACTGGCATCATAATCACCGTCGCCGCCACATTGTGCATCCACATGCTTACGAAGCCTGCGGTGGCGCATATCCCCAGAAGAAGGAGTGGAGGATTCAATGGATCTCCACAAAATATAAGCGTTATCTGTTTGTCCTCACGTGCAGAGACATGAGGTGAGCAATATAATTCACTAGAAGTCTTTGTACGATAAAGTAGATGCTTCATGAATTAAGAAAATAACAAATTATGGAAGTTCCAGAGCAGAGCAGGCAAGAGGTGATCAAATATTGGAGAAAGAGAGAAATTTGTTTCTTTTCTTTCCTTCGTCTTCTTCTTAGCTTTCTTGTTTTGTAGAAGCCAAAATCCTCGTATGACTAATAATACGTAGCTCTAAGAATCAAACTGAATTGAGGAATGATTACATAATTGAAGTGTTAAACTGGTATTTGGCACTGTTTTCCTCTTTCTTAGGATTTTTCTGAGTCATTTTATAAAAAGCCAAGGTGTTGACCAATGATAAGAATGCTCTAAATCTGTTTAACTATAGAACAGAAATTTAACCAAGAAAAGGAACACTTGGATGTCTATTTTCAGAAGAAACCCAGTAAAGACCATTCAAAAATAGAAAGCACAGGTAAAGAAGGGGAGGGGAAAAAAGATAAAAAAAGAATCAATATATAATTGCTAGGAACTCACATTCAAGGCCAATCTTCTGTGAATGTTGTAATGGTCAACAGCAAGAGCAAGTATGAAGCTGCCCAAAACAAGGGCAATCACATCGTCCATGTAAGAGTGCGCAACCTCATCGGCAGAGGAGATCCCAAAAAGTGGGAGGAGAAAGAGAGGGGACATGGAGGTCACGGGCATGGGCACGGCCTCAGTGAGCCACCAAGCAAAGACCCAGGCAAGAATGGCCAACATGTTGCGGCCGCCCACGGGGCCATCCACCTTCACACACAGGCAAATGATGGCGGCCAGAAGGGGTCCAAGGATGATGGAGAAGTTTTTGGGCGTAAATATGAATGTTAGAGTGGAACGGAAGCTTTGCCCCCTTTGGATCTCGTCGTTAATGGGGAGAAGTGGGTTCTTGGGGTCATCGGAGATGGAATTAGCCATGTGATCACTGTTTTTTTTCCTTGAGGGAGGAAGAGAGAGATGGCTATTTACATGGATGTACATGGACTTGGATGATCGGTTCTTTTTAAATTTGGTGGAGAGACTTAGAAGAAAAGTTCAAATTTCCTTTTTATTTTTTTTGAGAAAACTCACTTCCACACGTTGGAATCTCAATCTACGACATTTTTGTGTTGGATACGTAAGCTGGCCTTACCTCTTAGCAATAATTCACATTCATTTGCTTAATCCAAAACTACACGAATAATTAAAAAAAAAAAAAACATATGTAGGTGGGTCCATCTAAACGGTCTACACAGTTTAGTTTGTTATAAATTATCTCATTTTATTTTATTTTAAATTTATAATTATATTTTTTTAAATTTTTATATAAAATAAAATAAATAATTTAACTTTTTTAAATTTTAAAACAATTTTTTCAAATTTTAAAACAAAATTAATATTAAAAATATATATTATAATAATATTTTATTTATTTTTAACTTTTATCTCATTTTATTTTTAAAAATAAACAGATTATTTCCAACCATGGTCTCATGATTTGTATTTACAAATTGCACCTTCTAATAACTTTAGAATAATATTAAGAATAAACGTCAGAGACAAACGATAGATAAACGTAAACTAATATGTGATGATAAATAAAACGCATCATTTTTATTTTTTTCAGTTTCAAATCTATTTCTTCATTTTTCAACTTATATATATTATATAGTACATAAAAGGCATCAAACACTATAAATTATCAGTTAGTATTTGCCTATCATTTATCTCTAAGATTTATTCTTAATATTTTTGATAATTTTATTTGATTTAAGACCTTTAAATAAAATTATTTTATATAATTCAACCTATATAGCCATGTCAAACATATCCAGTTAATCATCACGTGCACTGTTGATTAGTAGCCATGTCAAACATATCCACTTAGACTCCAAGTTTAAAAGCATCAATAATTTGTGGATTAATGTCATTCTCATATGATTTTTGTATGAAAATTGTGAGAAATACTTTATACATTTTCAAAATGAAAAAATATATTCATCATTCTTTTTATTATAGTCTGATTATCTTATAATATTATATTAAATAATAAATATATAAATTACGTATGATTTATCTTTAATCCTTTAATGTCACGTTATAAAATAATAAAAAATATATATAAGTGGCATTATTCTTTTGGAATATATAAGTTTTATGTATTTTTATATAAAATAAATTTAAAACGGTATTAAATTTATTTATTTTTATATATTAGATCTCATGCATTCGAAATGAGTATATAAAATTTAACCATATATATTATACTGTGCTGTGACCTGGTTTTCCAAATGCTTGTGGGGGTAATTGTAAGAGAGACGTGCGGACTCATAACAAAGACCACCAATCAGGGGTCCATCAATAATTCACATGCGTCCAAACGCGGACCCCCTAATCCCTTTAAAAAATAAACGTGCTATCATTTGATTATCAGCAATGCAGAGCATCTACTATTTGAGAATATCCATCATACTCATGAGTAATGTTAAAGGATAAATTAATAAATTTATCCTAAACATTACCAATGAGTGCAATGGATGCTCTCAATAGTGGATGCTCTAAAGATTTTTTCTTTGGTTATATCAATCAAAGAAAAATTGCTATTTGTCTTGAATTTGTATTCTGAATTATAAAATATCTTTTTTACTTAAAGATTAAATAAATATTTTTAAATGATAATTTTTTTTTCTTAAAAAATATGTAAGACTATAGAAAAAAAAATGAAAAAAATGAAAAAAAAAAGCTTATTTGGACAAAAATGGTACATATCCTTTTATCCTTTGAGACATATAACACTACTCATCAATCAAATCAAATGAGATAAAATAAAAATTAAAAAAATATATATTTTAAAATATTATTTTTTTAATATTACTTTTTTTAAAATATAAAAATTTAAATAATTTATTACATTTTATATAAAGTTTTAAAAATTAAAATGATTATACGAGATGAATTTTATCTCATCTTGATAACCAAATCAAACCATTGCAATGCATATCTCATACCAATGATTTTCTCCAATATAACAAACTAGTTATTTTTAACTAAAAGTTAATAGATATTGTTGATAGAATAGATATAATTGGTCAATATTAGTATTTTAGAAATCAATAATGCGTAACAATTAGCATGGTAATACTAACTTGTTTGAAGTCCAGACTCCACACTAGCAATATACTCTTTCTACTACTAGGTTCATATTTTGATATTAATATGGATATGGATTTAAAATTACATGATTGTCCTCTTACTAGTGATCGTCACCTTATCGATCTCCTTCATCTCCTAGATCAGGTAGATTCAGAGTTTATAAGGTATGCATTCCAAGAAATCTCTCAAATTTTATAGGATTGAAGAGAGCGATTAAAAGTATAATTGACATCTTTCAAAAAAAAAATATATAATTAACTTAAGAAGTTGATCCACTTTTTTATAGCTACCAAGATTTCTCATAGGACTCACTATTTTATAAAAGATTTGCATAAATCTTATGCATTTGAAATTTATCTCTAACATTACTCTTATCTTATTATGAATATTTTCTTTGTTGGAGTAAAGATACAAGATTTTAACATTTTATAATGTCGTGACTAAACTTGCTAGCTAAATTATATTGGGCATACTCTACGTAACTAAGTTAACATTACTTTTTCTCTCCTCTTGGTTTTACTCTAAGACAGAATAGAGGTCTGTTCTTTCCCACCTTAATGTGAGATTCTCGTTCTTGTTTTTTTTTTCTTTTTTTTTTGTTTCACATGCGTTGTTGAGTGGTTTCGTTAATAATGGCTGAGGAATTGAGTGAATTGTGTAGGAAACTATCTCTCATGGAAGTGGAGTATGCCGAAGTGTTGATAGTGATAGAGCGACTTAATGATATAATTGAAAGAGGGGAAAAATGTTTGTTTTATCCTTTTGTTCATTGATCGTCACTACAATCAAAAGCCTTTAAATAGACAATATGTCATGCTTGGAAGCCTATTAAGGGTCTTAAATTTAAGGATCCTTCACCAATTCTAATGTTAGTGGAGTTTGAAGTGCATAGTGACAAGGAAAGGATCCAGCGGGATGGCCCTTGGTCTTTTGACAAATAGTTAGTGTTGATAAAGAAATTTGAGGGTTATTTGCAAGGGCATGAGATTACAATGTAGGAGGTAGCTTTTTGGATTCGCATCCATGATCTGCCTATGATGGCAGCTAATGCATATGTAGGTTGATTGACTGGAGAATCTTTGGCTAAGGTTCTGGAGATTGATTTGGACCAAGACGAATTAACCTGGTGGGAATTTATGTGAGTACTTAATTTCTCTGGATATTATAAAGCCATTGTTGCGGCGTAAGAAAGTTTCAATAGGCTCCCAGCAGGATTGTTTGGTTAGTTTCAGGTATGAACGAATACTGGACTTTTGCCAAGGCAATTGTTTGGGCCATAGCCATCGAGAATGTGAAGTCTAGAAGTTACAATCTAAAACTCAAATAAAGGCTACTTTCCCTTATGGTCAGTTGCTACATGCGGCACTGTTTGCCGAGTGGGGTGGTGATAAATGTACAACTAGGCAATAGGCTCGAGGGGCAATTCTTGGTTTAGTGGCTACATAGTAGGCGAAAGATTGGGACCCTATTGTGAATATGGTGGGAGTAGGGGTATAAATGGTCCGGTCCGGTCCGGGAAAAATGTGGACCGATTCCATTTGGTCCAAAAAATTTTCCACCCTGGACCAAACCGAATTCCTATTCGGTCCATACTAGTCCAGTCCAATTCGGTTCAGTGGCGGTCCGGTCCAGTCTAGGGACACATGATATGATTTAATGTATTAAATTAAATCTAAAATCTTGCAATGATGAAAAATAATTTTTAGCTTAAATTTAATTATTTTCATCTCAATTTATGTATTTATCACATATTTAAGACAAATATTATTAAAAAAACTTACTCTTAAAACAATTAGCAAATGAAAAAATAATCTAAATAAATAAGTAAAAAAAAATTATAAATTATAATTTTTATACAACAACTAGTCAACTACTATTATAATATATTAATATATTATACTACCATTCTTAATTTATATTAATATTAATATTATAATTTATATACTATTATTTATATATACATATATATATGTATATAAAAAGTCATTCAGTCCAGTCCAGGGGGAAATCTCATGGATCGAGACCAGACTCTAAATGTTCGGTCCATGCAAAAAATGGACCAGACTAGACTAAATTCCATCCGGTCCAATCCGGTCCTAGTCTGGTTTGATCCACCGGTCTGGTTCAGTCTTCTTACACCCCTAGGTGAGAGCATCTAAAATAGATTTGAAAGTTAAGAAAAATGATGTCACTCTAGTCAACTGTATAATGTCCATGTCTTTGCTAAAAGTCAACAAGATGGGGAAATGGAGGTAGTTATGTACTCCCACTCAATTAGGAATGATGTGTCACTGGAGGAGAAATGGGGATTTTTGAATTCTCATGATGTTGATAATGCTAACGGTCATTTTCTAAATAATGTTGGGTTGAATGCTAATGGACCTCTGAAGAGCTAGACTGAGGGCCCACCACTCACTATTATTTCTATTGGCTTAAAGGGAAGGAACAAATATAGAAGGGCTCTAACTCTTTCCTTGGCCAAAGATAGAAAATCACCAGTTACAGTTAAAGTGTGCAAAAGGAAACCTCTCTACTTGATGCAGATTATGTGAGGGTAGTAAACAAAATTTCTCTAGCCTTAGCTGTGGGTTTGACTATGGAAAGTGATTAACGTGGATCGGCGAAGGCTGAAAGCCAACCCCACTGGGATCAATGAAGTTCCTAACCTAGGATTCTCGTGGGCTTGCAACCTTTCTTGATTTGATCAAGAAGGAAGATCTCGAGATTGTTTTCTTCCAGGAAACAAATATCATTACTCCCATAATAGAAAGGTACAAGTATCGTTTGGGTTTTATTAATTGCTTAACTATTGATTGTAAAGGCTTAGTTCTCCATGTGGGAAGATGACGTGAATTTGCATGTGATTAGTTACTCTGACTATCATATGCATATTGTGATTAAAAATTGTGTTGATGCTTGCAATGAATGGTTCTTAACAGAGTTATATGGGCACCCTGCTACTGATTCTAGATGACTTAGGAATTACTTCAAATCCTATTTGTTTCAAGTGATTTACCTTGGCTTGCTTTTGGTGTCCTCAATGAAATCTTAGACCATAATGAGAAATAGGGCGGTAGGATGAGACGTCATAGTCAATTGGAAATCTTTAGGTCTGTCATTAGTGATTGTAATCTATTAGACTTGGAATATACTAGTTCTCAATATACTTTGTGCAATAGAAGAGAGGCTGGAAATCAAATTTGTAGATAGAATTTGGCTAATTGTACATGTGTGGATTTATTTCTTGATGCCAAGATAATAATACATTGGATTGTCTAATATTCAGACCATGTACTCATGTGTTTGGATACCAATGGTATTATTTCTCATTGAAGAGGGAAGAAAGGGTTTAAATTTGAGACCATGTGGATAGGCAATCCAAATTGTGAACAGATTATCAAGGATATTTGGTAGAATAGTTTTGGTTTAATTACAATAGTTGATACTATGTTTAAGATTAGTAACTCTGGTAACCAACTCACATCCTAGAATCAAAGGACTTTTGGGAAGGTTCATAAACATTTAAATGCTGCCAAAGAGAAATTAAAGCTAATACAAAGTGAGGACCCCACTTGTGGTAGACTTGATGAGCATAATAAGATGCAAGATGATGTCCGATTATGGTTGGAAAGGGAGGAACTCATGTGGAAACAACAGTAAAAAGTTTTAAGGTTGCATTGTGAGGATCAGAATACTAGATATTTGCACTCAAAAGCTTAAGAAAGAAGAAGAACTTTATATCCAATCTACAAAATTCTGATGGTATTTGGAAAGAAGGGACTCAAAGAGATCAGCTCATACGTGATTATTTTGATTCTCTCTTTACTACTTCTATTGAGAAGCGTGCAATGAATATTTTGGAAGGGGTAGAACCAAGGGTTACTAGTGCAATCCAGGATAATCTCAAGAAGGTATACACAGCTGAAGAAGTCTTTGCAGCTTTAAGGCAAATGAATCCACACAAGCCCTCGGTACTAGCTGGCATGTCCCCAATATTTTTTTAAAAATATTGGCATGTTATTGGAGGTCAGATTACTACTATAGTGCGTGAGACTCTCAATACAGGTCAATTTCCTAAGGAACTCAATCATACCTTTTTAATTTCGATTCCAAAGAAAAGCAACCCCACCATGGTAGCTGATTTCAAGCCAACTAGCTTTTGTAATTTAGTCTATAAGCTTATTTCAAAAGTTATCACTAATAGTTTTAAGAGGATTTTGCCCTTCATAGTCTCCGATACTTAGAGTGAATTTATACCTAAAAGGCTTATTCCAGATAACATATTAGTGGCTCATGAAATTATCCACTTTTTAAAATAGAAAAGGCATGGTAAAAAGGGTTTAGGGTTTCATGTAATTGAAATTTGATATGTCAAAAATCTATAATAGGGTGGAATGGGATTTCCTGGAAAGTGCCATGCTGAAATTGGGGTTTCCTTCCGAACTAGTCAGCTTAATCATGACATGTTTAATTTATATGACATTTTCTGTGATGGTGAATGGTAGTCTTACTGCCCCTGTACATCCTACTCAAGGTATAAGGTAAGGGGATAGTGTTGTTCCTTTTGTGTACAAAGGGTCTAATAAATTTGTTAAGAGCTGCTAAGTTGGATAGGTTTGTTGCTAGAATTCAAATATGTAGGGGGCACCAAAGCTGAATCATATATTGTTTGCTGATGATACTATGGTTTTTTACAATGCTGATACTGTTTCTTCTAGTAATATTCAGTTCCTTTTAAAGAGATATGAATTAGCATCGAGTCAGAAAACCAACAAACAAAAAACAATAATGATATTTAGTTCTAAAGTTAAAGGACCTAGGAAGCAGCAAATCATGGAATTTGTTTTTTGGGGGGGGGGGTAGTTAAATCCAACAATATGGAAAAATATTTAGGTTTATGCCTAAAGCTTTTACTGAGATTAAAAGTAGAGTTTAGAGGACATTAAAATGTTAGAAGGAAAAGATTTTGTCTCAAGGAGGCAAAGAAATATTAATAAATGTTGTAGCTATTTCAATTTCAGCTTTTGCAATGACTTGCTTTAAGCTTCCCACATCTTATATTAGGAATTAGAAAGGATGATGGCTCTTTTTTATGGGGTAAGGTTAGAGGAAAGGAGAATTCATTGGATTTCATGGGATAAAATGTGTGAGTCCAAATTTAGAGGGGTTGTGGGATTTCGTGATTTAAGAGTTTTTAACATGGCCTTACTTGCCAAACAGAATTGGAGAATTCTACACTGGAAGACACTCTCCTTTACAAGATTTTTAAGGCCAGGTATTTCCCTCACTACTCTATTTTTTAATCCAAAGTGGGTCATAACTTTTCTTATATATGGAAAGAGGTTTGGGAAGTAAAGAATTAGTTAATGAAAGTCTGCCAATGGAGGGTTGGAGATGGATCTGATGTAAGAATATAAGAGGACATATGGGTTCATGGTTTTCAAGCATTGAAACTAGAAATGCCTAATTGCATGGGCATGGATCTATCATCAAAGGTTCATTCACTTATTAATAATGATTTTAGATGGTGGAATGTTTCAAGAGTTAAAGAACTCTTCAATCCAAAGATAGCTTCTGCAATCTTAAGTATTCTACTAAGTCCAGGCCAGTATTTTGATGTGTTGGTTTGGAGGGTTGAAAAAAATGGATTCTATAGTGTAAAAAGTGCTGATTAGTTTTTCAAACCTTACACTCACAAGATACTACAGAATGTTCCACTATGAGAGAGGATAGACATGTGTGGAAGGTTCTCTGGAAAATGAGGGTTTCAAATAAGGTTAGAGTTTTTGCTTGGAGGGCTTGTAGGAAAGGCTTACCTACATAACAAAACCTATTTAAGAGAAAAGTTTTAGAATCTGTAGGCTAGGATTTCTATAACTCCTCTGTTAAAGATGTTGTTCATCAGGGATGGAACTAGAATTTACTTTTTAAGGGGGCAATTGTGGATCAACAAAGTATGCTGGCTTGCTTATATTTTTTATAATTTAAGTAATGATAAGAAACTGAAAAGATTTTTATGTATAGTTTGTCAATTAATGAATATTCTTAATTAATTTTATAATTTAAGATGATTATTTTCTTTAAATTTTTAATGTTATCGTTCGCCGTGAAAGCAAGCAAAATAGGATGAAGACATCCGTCTCATAAGATGGGTGTGAGTCTATATAGTATATGTACTCAGAGGTCACTTCGACTAGGTTGCCCGCTGACTGAGGTAAGCGATCTGTCTTAAAGAAGAAGATTGGTAGGGTGAAGAATGATTGATTCTATTAGCCAAAGGTGTAGAGTAGTCAGATCAAGGGCTTAGCGCCAGAGAAGAAGCTAGCCAAGATTGGTAAGTCTAGAACAGAAGAAAGAGTGCTTATGACTGACTCCACCAACTTCAAGGAAGAAGGGAAGCAAAGCATAGATAGAAGTAGATGAAGGGAATAAGGAAGTGCCCCTAGAAGGAAAGGGGAGGAAAATGCCACGGGTTTGCAGACAGCGGTCCCTTTGATTTGCTGAGGTGCGAGATGCACTTCTTTAGTGCCCCAAAAGAAGATAGGGCTTTAAGACTGAGACTAAATAGGGGGAAGGCTAGGGGAGCTCTACTGAGTTGGAGAGGGTGGGATGTTAGTTCAGGTTCAAAAGGACCAAGATTTTCTTTCCAGGTCGATTGAATAATCTTTCTTCCTCCTTTTTCAATGCAGCCCTTATCTTATAGTCAGTTCATTGAGGAAAGTACTATGAGATTGGGATAGAAGTAAGGGTAAAGGAATTCTAATGAAAGTGCTGGCGCTATAGTCAGTCATTCCCCTTTGCCCATGCCTTTTAGGAGTGCCTCTGGTGCTAGGAGAAGAAAGCCAGCTAAGCAACTAATCAAGTAAGCTAGTGACTCATTCAGTCCAAGGGGATATTCTATATTAAGAAAGGGTCAGGAAAGTTCAATAAAGTAAGCCAAGTTCTTTCTCCCACGGGGAAGGTTGTCTTTTAAGCCAATAGTAAGTAAGCCTATGAGCCTTGGAGGAGTAGGGAAGGTGATTCAAACCTAGCCCTGTGCTAACGAATAAGTTCAGTGCCCTCAAACCCTACGGATAGAGCTATAATAAGTTTCTTACTCATTTGTATAGTTTGAAAATCTAATCATAAAATTTAATTAATTATAAACAGTAAACCAATAAGGCGAAAAGGCGATCCAAGCCAATAATAAAGCCTAATCTTAATTGGAAGTGATTTGTTTCTTGATAAGGGGATTTCTTTTGGAATTTTCTTGATAGGGGGTTTCGTTTGAAAATTGGAAGTGATTAGTTTCTTTTGAAAGTGATGAGAAGTTGAGAATAGAGATTCAAGAAAGCCACTTAGCTCAGCAACGTGTGGAAAATTGGAAGTGATTTGTTTCTTTTGGTCCGTTTGGAAGTGATTTATTACTTTGGGAAGTGACTTGTTTTTTCTATCGAAGGAAGAAGAAATAGGTTGATAGGGATAGCGTATCGTCTCGAGCTCACAATAGCATACATAGTACCCATAAGTTTGTATTGCATGTGTGGGTAGTTAGATTTTCGAAGGTTCTGAGGGATAGACTTGCTTAGCATTACCAGAGGATCAGTCCATAGTAGGGGCACTACACTGCACTATAAAAGGAAAGCTACAGTGGACCCATAAGTTTGTACTCTACACATTTTTTAGGTATTTTTTATAATCTACAACAGAGCAATTGTACTCGTGGGGGTAATTTCAGTATTAGGGGGCTAAATAAGGTAAAAATTTTGTAGGTATAAGAAAAAAGATATTAGTCTATATACTAACCTCATTTTTCAAAAAACAAAAAAAAGAGGGGACTATAAACGTAGTTCCACCCCTGTTGCTCATGCTATTCTGCATTGCTTTGATGTACAAGTTGCATGGGTAAGTAGTATGGCTGGACTAAGGTTAGGTTTCTCTGAAATTAGATCAATGAAACATGTTGTTCAAATTTTATTGCCTAGAGGAGATAAGGATTTAATTGACAGATTCTTTGTTATAACCTAAGGCTCTTGTATAGGACAAATGGGCCACTGAACATGATAAATTGGATGTTATGCACGTTATCTGTCATGATAAATTGTATGGAATTTTGGCAATGGTTCATGGCCTTCAATTCTGTGCTCATCTAGGCATTTCAAAGCTGGTGTCAGAGAGTGATAATTTACTTATGGTAAATGCCATAAAAGCATAAGAAAACCCCTTTTACTTCAAAGAAATCTGTTTCAGGAGATTAAGAGCATGTTGCATGCGTTCGAGGTCTATCAAGTATCAGGTTCAAGTGGCTCACTACTTAGCTTGAGAAGTGGTAACGAAGTGGCTCATTACTTAGCTAAGTATGCATGGAACATTGATGATGGAGAGATGTGGATAGGATATGTCCCTTCTTGTGTTGACTGGATCAATTCTAGTTGTAATCTCTCTTATTTTCAATGAAGTTTATCTTTTCATTCAAAAAGAAAAACGATGGCATTCCTTTGGAGGAATTAGATAATAGTAATGCTAGCGGTGCTCACTTTTACGTGATTTGTAATACGTAACGACATCTCATGTCTCAGCTTTATTTCTAATCATTAAAATTCTGAAAACTACATACACAAGAAATATCTCATTTTTTCTAAAACCTCTAGACTTCCGTTTTGGTTGTTTTATTTTTTGTTCCACTTCTAAACTCAGCTAATAGATCCATTCAAACTCTAATGTTGAGTTTGAATTTTGGTTTGAATTCCAACTATTAGAAGGAGACCCTACTTTGTAAGATAACCTCGAAATTACAAAAATAAAATAAAATACTTTTTTCCATTTTTCCTTCATTCAAGAACTCCACTTATGGTTTGAAATCATAAAATTGCATAGCTTAATTTAACGTATGAAAACTGGCCACTCAAGTAAAAAAAAAAAATTAGGTGCTCTAAATAAGTGAGACTTGGGTTAGAGTTAATCACCTAAAGATTAAGAGGATTCCAAATCGATCTATTGCTTTAATTAAATATATTATTTTCAAGTAATATTATCAACTAGATGAATATGTGTTGGTTGTTTATAGAGAAAATTTAACCCTACAAGAGATAACTCAACTTATTATTGATTTTACTTGAGGTTGAGGAAATCATGATCTTAACTCTCCAATTATGGAGTCCAAAGAGATTCAATTTATATTTTCAACACATGATTCCAAAGATGAATGAAATGCAAACAAAAGGGAAAAATGGGAGCAATCTCTTCTAGGTGATGAAAAAAGCTATGGAGGAAAGTTGTCTATCTATTACTTGATCAAAAGTCAATTATAGATATTGCTTATATAAGCTTACAAAAGAATGATAGATAGCTAAAAGATTCCATATGAATTGCATATTTAACAACCTTGACATGAAAGGAAACAATTTACAAAGGAAAAAAATAGTTGTACATGAAGTAAAAGATTATACAAGAATATTATTTCCTATTTTTCTCTAGAACATCCTTTTTCCTTGTTGAGCTACTAGCAATTGCTGATGTGTGATCTTGACTTTCCATATCAGCAGCTTGATTAGAGTAGATATCTACTACTCCCATTTTGAGCATACATGAATAGAAGCTTTGAGAATCCAAAGCCTTAGTAAGCATGTTTGTAATCTGTGATTTGCTCAAGACATGTTTACTAACAACGCTTCCATCTTGTATTTTGTCACGCATTAAATGACAATCAAATTCTATGTGCTAGTCATTTTATAAAAGATGGGATTTGTAACTATATGCACAACAGACTTATTATCACAATATAAATTGGTAGCTTGAGGATGTGTTACCTCCAAGTCTTAGAATAGGTATCTAAGCCAAGTTAGTTCACAATATAGATTTGCCATAGCCCTATATCCTGCTTCTGAAGAGGATCTAGAAACCACTTGTTGTTTCTTAGACTACCAAGACACCAATGACTCTCCAATCAAAACACAATACCCTATCACATATTTTTTGGTATCAGGACAAGCTCCCTAATTTGATTCACATATCCATGTAGCTGTAGCTCTGAATTTATGGGATAGTACAACCCTTTGCCTGGAGCTAATTTTATGTGCTACATGTAAATGTAAAACTCGAGGACTAACCATGAATTGGCTTAATATATGGATAGGATATGAAATATCTGGTCATGTTATAGTTAAATATAAAAAGTGACCAACGAACCTTCTGTAAATTGATGGATTTGGAAGTAATTCTCCTTCCTCTTTACTTAACTTCAAGTTTTGATCTATATGGATCTTAGCTAGTGCAGAACCACTGATTCCCAGACCCCTTAGTATGTGTAGAGCATATTTCCTTTGGCATATATGTATGCCATGCTCAGACCTAGCCACCTCAATCCTAAGAAAGTACTTCAACCATCCCAAGTCCTTATTTCTAAACTTCTCATGAAGTGATGCTTTGAGATAGGAGATGAAATCAATGCAATCTCCAGTCATAATAATATCATTTACATACACTAAAATAGCTGTGAATGTCTTCTTGGTGAACAAAGTGTAGTTAGCTTTAGATTGAGTGCACCCTTGTTCAACAATGAACTTTAATAGTTTAGAGTACCACTGTTGTGATGCTTATTTTAACCTATAGAATTTTCTTATATTTTCATAATCTCTTGCTATCACCACTAGAATACCCAAAAAAGAGTTCCAGATACACTTTCTCATCTAACTCACTATGCAAAAATGCATTATTTATTTCAAATTGGAAAAGATTACATCCTTTTATTGCTGCTATAGCTAACAAGGTTTTGACCGTAACTAGTTTACCGACTAGTGAGAAGGTCTCATGATAATTGAGACCTTCTTGTTGGCTGTATTCCTTTATCACTACCCTTGCCTTCAATCTCTCCACACTCCCATCATTATTGAATTTAACCTTATACACCCACTTACACCTAATTGCTTCATTGTTAGAAGGCAGATAAACTAAAAACCCAAGTGTCATTGAGTTCAAGAGCCTCAATCTCATTCTCATGGCTTTGCACCACTCAGGGTAATCCCTAGCTTCTTGGTAATTTTTAGGCTCAGATTGGGAGGTAATGGAAATAACAAAAGATTTGTGGATTGGATAGTTTTTCATAGGAAATGTTATTACTAAGAGGAAAGGGATCACCTGAGAAATTCTGGCCCTTTTGTTTGTCCAAAGCTTGAGATGGGCGAAATAAGGTGGCCTGTTGACATATAAAGTCTTGCAAGTAAAAAGGTACCCTTCGAGTTCTCATGGATCTGTGAGGTAAGTGTGTAACAGAGGTAATATTTGGTGACAAATCATGAATAGGAGGAATTTGGAGGTCATTATGAAGATCACCTTGATGAGAGGATTCTGAGATTTCTTCCTCAAAAATCTCAATTTGAGTATTTGCCTCTACTCCTTGTGGAACAAAATATGTGAAATCAGTGGAGATTTGAGTGAAACTCATAGTGGTTTGGTCTGATTGAGTTTGAACATTAGTGAGAGTTTCTTTGTAGGAAAATATATTTTCGTAGAGAACAACATTCCTAGAGACAAAAATTTTTTTTAGTTCCTTTGGTTCCAAAGGGATACCTTATAAGCATGCATTTTTGTGCTTTAAGATCAAACTTATGCCTTTCATTAACAATGGTTGTGACAGAGGCTAAACAACCAAACACTTTAAAGTGACTGTAGTTAGGTTTCTTCTTGAATAAAATTTGATAAGGGGCTTTGTCTTTCAATATGGGTGAAGGAGTTATGTTTATAAGGTAAACAATAGTTAAAACACAATGACTCCAGAATTTTAGAAGGATGGCACTCTGGGGTTTCAAAACTCTAGCAATGTTTAGAATATGCTAATATTTCCTTTCAACCACAACATATTGTTAGGATATCTCAACACAAGTGGTTTGGTGTATGATGCTCTTTTTAAGATAGAAATTCTCTCATATTGAGTTTCCCCATTATCACTTTGAATAACTTGAACTTTGGTTTCAAATTAGGTTTCTACCATTGCACATAAATTTTGAAAATTAGTAGTGGTGTTAGGTTTAGATTTTAGCATGTAAGCCCAAGTTCATCTACTAAAGTCATCCACATTAGTAAAAAAATATCCAGAACCATCACTTCCGATTTCATTGCAAAGATCCCAAATGTCACAATATATTAACTAGAAACATTTTTCTGTTTTGTGAGGACTTAGAGGGAAAGGTAACTTGTGAAGCTTAGCTAGAGGACATATGGAACAAAAATTATCACTAGAAGATTTTGAAAATTGAACATCATCATCTAAGTTTAAAACAGAGTAAGAAGAATGCCCTGAACTATAATGTCAAATGTCAAAGTTTTGATCTTCTTTGATGACTGATGTAGAAACATGAATTGGGGAATGGAGATTGGTCTCGTTTGTTTTCCCAAACCATCTCAACTCATCTCAAACTCATCATTACATTTTTTTAAATTTCTATACAAAATAAAATAAACAATTCAACATTTTCAAATTTCAAAACAACTTTTCAAAATTTCAAAATAAAAACTAATATTAAAAATATATATTACAATAATATTTTTTTTATAACTTTTATCTCATTTTATCTCATCTTACCTACAAAAACAAACAAGGCCTTAATTTGATCAAGGCATCTGACAGGTCTGAAGACGAGACCTCTTCTTGCAACATATGACATAGCCCTTGCCTAACCTCATCTATGCCAATCATTTTACAAACTAAAGGTCTTGAATATAGCAAAAATGAGAGAAGAAATTAGGCAATAGTGGAGAGTTTGATTAAGCTTTTTGGTAGATATGAAATTAAAAGAAAAACTGGGAACAAAGAGAATATCATGAAGATCTAAGGAGTCTGTGATCTATTTAGGTAATATGCTACATCACCATTAGGCAACACCACATAATAGGATGCTTTGGTTTGAAAAGTAGAAAACATTGAGGCAGAACAAATCATGTGATCTATTGCCCTTGTATCAATTATCCAAGGTATATTTAAGACATTTAAACATTTAGAGCAAGTAGATAAACATGTTGATATACAAGAAACTTGATGGGTATTTCCATCTAAGGAAGTAAAAGCCATAATACTCTGAACATTGTTAATCGAGGGACTAAAAAATGAAGGATTTGTTCCTAGTTTGAGCAAGATAGGAGCTGTGAGTACTGTTCTTGGCTTAAGGACACTTGAGACTTGTCATTCACTATTTCCTGTGTAGGAACAAATGCAGTGAATTGGTTGACAACAAATCTGTTCTTCTCATCAGACTTGTGATTTGGTGGATATCTATAGACTTTGAAACATTTATCTACACTGTGACCTGTAATCTGATAATGACAACAAACTTGTTTGCTTAGGTTAGTTTTGAAAGATCTCTCAAATGAGTGCCCTTGAATCTTGCAAAAGGTGCAATAATATCTGTTCTCCTTTGTCCAGGGTTGTTTTTACTCCATTCTTTGTAACTACCATTAGTGAATAAGGCCATATAATCATGAACTGACCCTTCTCTGGATATTGCCCTCCCCTTTTATTCTTTTTGTATTATAAAGTAAACTTCATTAAGACTAGGAAAGAGCTTTATTAAAATGATCTGAGCTTTTATTCCTTTGTAAGAATCATTTAGGCTATTTGGAATTTCATGACCCAGTTCCTTTGTTGGTTTTGAACAACAATTTTCAAATCTCCACAACTAGAATTAGGTAGAGCTTCATAGTTTAAAAGTTCATTTAAAAGGATTTTGAGTTTGGAGAAATAGATGCTTACAGAATCCTGGTTTGGATTAGCATGGTAATAACTTATTTAATCTAAAAAATCTGAGGTGTGTTTTGCTAAGCAAATCTTTGTTCAAGCCCAAGCCAAAGTTGATATGGTGTCTTAGCATATACAATACTGAACTTGATATCTACAACCATAGTGTTCTGCATCCAGATAATCACAATGTCATTGCAACGTAACCAGTGCTCTGTAAGGGGATCATTTGGGTCTGTTGGTTCACATAGGCTTCCATCTATGAAGCCAAGTTTGTTTTTTTATGCATAGTACCATTTTCATTGATCTAGCCCAAGAATAATAGTTACTGGCATCCAATCTATAAGTGACAAGCATGGAGCTAGTGCCATCATTGCTTCTAATGAAATATGGGTTGCTTGGATGGGTAGGACCATGAATATTTAAGTTGTGGTTGTGATTGTGGTTTGGCTTTTGGTTCTGATTTTGATTCCTAAATAGGGATCTTCCATGACCTAGCTATTGGTTGAAATGCAAACAAAAGGGAAAGGTGGGAGCAGAGTCTCTGCTAGGCGATGGAAAAATGTATGGAGGAAAGTTTCCTCTCTATTACTTGATCAAATGTCAATTTCAGATATTACTTATATAAGCTTACAAAAGAATGATAGATAGCTAAAAGATTCTATATGTATTACATGGTTAACGACCTTGACAGGAAATGAAGCAATTTACAAATAAAAATAATAGCTATACAAGAAGACAAAAGATTATACAAGAATATTATTTCCTATTTTTCTCTAGAACATTCTTCCTCTTTCCTTGTTGAGCTGCTAGCAATTGCTTATGTGTGTTCTTGATTTTTATATCAAAAGTTTGATTAGTTTTCAATAAAAGAGGTTAATCTATCTTTTCTACAATGAGATCCAGGATTACATCCTCTTATGTAGAACTATCCAATCAATCAATATAATGAAATGAGAAGAGTTTACTTCAAAATGTGTTCATATCAAATATGTCTTTAAAAATATTCATTTTCTGGTTCTGAAAAGTCCCATCACTTTTAAGTTTCTTGATTTGTACAATTTGACTCTTAGATAAAGTAACTCCATAAAAAAATGTTGCATATTATTTACCTTGTTATCTTTTTATTGTCACATGATTTAAAAGTTAGAAGAAGATTAATAATGATAAATATTGTATCTTTTTTAATCATATTGGGGTAAATCCTTACTCTTATCATAATAATGCTTTGAAATGTTGTGAGAGATTATTAAAGCAATCATAACATATTGATAAAATAATGAATGTATTAAGTTTTAAGCAAATTCTCAATAATCGATACTGAGTAAAAACATATATTCATGTTATTTGATGGCTTGCATTTTAAGGATGCGCCTTTAGAAGTCATGATGAGACTCTAAGTCGAAAAATCGAGATAATTTCCTTGAGATGCTTAAACTTTTGACTTTTTATAATGACAAGATGGAAAACTTGTTTTGTAAGATGCTCCTATATTTTCAAAGTATACTTCACCCCCAAATTGAAAAAGAGATTTTAGAAATTTTTGCAAAGAAAATACGAAATAAAATTTATGAAGATATTGAAAATTCTAAATTTTGCAGTATTGTTGATGAGGCGCATTATTAGTGTAAGGGGGAGCAAATAACTATAATCTTGAGGTTTGTTGATGACGATTATTTATACAACAACAGTTTTTTGATCATATACGTGTTAAAAATATATTGGCATTCACTCTAAAAAATGAAATATATACAATTTTTTCTCATTATTGTCTTGATATTCAAAATATTTATGGTCAAGAATATGATAATGCTTTTAACATGCATGGTGAATGGAAAGTACTGCAAGCATTATTTCTTAAAGATTGGCTATATATATATATATATATATTATGTTCATTGTTTTGCTGACTAATTACAGTGAGTATTAGTTGTTGCATCTAAAGAGTTAATTTATGTTCGTGAGTTTTTCTCAAATTTGAATTTCATTATCAGTATAGTGGACGCTTCATGTAAACGTCATGATGAACTACAATTTGTTTAGGCAACACAATTGCATATAAGATAGCTATTGATGAACTTTGAAAGTGGAAAAAAAACTAACCAAATTGGCATTGTCAAACAAGCTAGTGATTATCATTGGTTTTTTTATTTTTATTATATCTGCAATCTATTAAAAACGTTTGGAGTACTTGCTTATTGCTTGAAAACATAACAAAATAAGAACCCACTCTTAAGCGAGGATGGGACTGTTGCTCATAAAATGAGTACATCATTCCAATTTATATTTATTTTACATTCAATGAAGAAAATCATAGGCATTACTAATATTCTTTGTCAAGTTTTAGAGTGAAAATCTCAAGACATGTTGAATGCCATGAATATGGTTTCTACTATAAAATGACTCATCCAAAGTTAAAAAATGAAGGTTGGAAAATTTTGTTAAGAATGTTGTCTCTCTCTCTCCAAGAAATTTGATATTAACATTTTATAATTGAGCATTTGTTATGTACAAGGTTGTGGTCATCATCATCGAGATCATATTACAATAAAGTATAATTATCATTTTGAAATATTTCATATTACTAGAAACTTTTAGTAGGTTTGGTAAAGGAGTAACAAAATTTTTAATCCTTAATTTAGTTTTGGATTCAAATGTTGCTTATAAATCTTTTAATATTGATGACATTTGTTGTCTTGTAGAAAAGTATTATGCTATTGATTTTTCTTGAGAAAGAAAAAATTAAATGTAAGGTTTCAATTAAAACATTTGAAGTTGATGTGCTTACTAATCTAAAGTTTTAGAATTTATCATCTATTACAGATTTATGTTGAAGATTGGTAGAGACAAAGAAGTTAAAGACATACTACCTTATTGATAAATTATTGATCTTGTTTTGGCTCTTTCAATATTTAAAAAGATTAGTAAATGAACATTTTCATTTATGAAAATTGTTAACCCAAGATTTCGTAACAAAATTGAAGATGAGTTTTTAACAAATAATTTAGTTGTTTATATTGAAAATAGTAAAAAAAATTGATTTGAATTCAATAATTGATGATTTTTTTTAAAGAACAAAATATTTGTAATTATTTTATTGACAATAATTTTGGTATGAGTGTCTTTGTATTATTGACACATTATTTGTGACACATGATATAGTTTTTTAATATATGGACTATATTAAACATATTTCTATTTTAAATCTTATTATCATTATTCTATATCGCAACAAGATTGTATAGAAATAAAACAAAAAGCATCATGTTATATTTTTAGCTTAGCTTGGCCCCTTTAAAACTAATTCCTGATTCCACCACTGGTTACACTCTTAGTGGGTGTCACAATACTCATGATGACTAAACCATTGGTGGCTGTCGCACGATTCTATGTTATACAAAATATATTAGTCTGACTTCTTACTAACATTATATTATATCATCGATGATTAAATTTTTTATTTTGAAACTAATATCTAATTAATCCATAATGGATAATACGTATATTAGAATATACAAATCATATATTATTTGAGGAAGCATTAAAGCTAAAGACATCTCTTTCTAACACGAGTTGAGTTTTGTTACAAATACGTCCATCATCTTAAGTCACAATATTTGTCATATTATCATGTAAAGGGTTGCTTGAAAGTAATTTTCAAACACAAACATTTTAAAACTAATTACAATATCCAAACTCTCAAAGTAATAATTTATAAATATTACTCAAATACTTTCATACTAATTATTACAATTTTTTCAACCTAATCTCATTACAATATCCAAACTTTCAAACAAGACACAATAAATAATTCAACTATTTTAAATTATAAGATAAATATGATATTAAAAAGTTATATTCTAATAATATTTTGATTTTAGATTATTTTTTATTCAACTTTCTCTCTATTTTTCCAACATTTAATGAATATCTAATTTAAACTATCTCACCACTATTCACAAGGGCTGCAACTCAACTCGATCCAGCAACTGCAGCATGCAAACCCAATCCAACACAAACGGTATGGGTCGGGTCAAACTTTTTCTCATGAGGACTATGTGTTGCAGCTTTGATGCTCTTTTTAGAATAGAATGTTTGCTCTTTTGGTTTATTGATTATGGTAGTACATGAACATGACTCATCATTGCTACACTTGAGATTTGGATATACACAAAAACTCTTCGCAACCCAAGTAGTACTAGATATACACATGCTAACATCTTCAATGTGGCATGAAACATTAAGTTTTTCAAATAGGGAAGGCTTCTTCAAAGGCTTTCTATAGGTACCATTGTTGGTTGGATCACTTGTCATAAGCACCAAGCTAACTAAAATTAACCAAAAAATATTTGTACAAGTTTAGATTAAAGACAAAACATGTATGGATGCATAGAATTAATAGAAAAAAGGAACAAAAACCAATCATAGATTTTACCAAAACAACAAAATCCTGAGAGTGTGAGTTAAAAAACAACTAAAAAAATCAAAACATAAACTTTCAACCAACACCTAGAACACATAAATGACAATTTGGATTCTCATAAGATGGAGGAATAAAAGGTGGAGAGATTTTCTTTTGAATTCTCGGAAATCACAAAACTCTGAAAACAAAAGGGAATGGTATAGAATTTACTAGAAGATGAAGTTGCAATAAAATTGTTGCGACCAGTAGATATTCTTCTACTGGGCTCTCTTGAGATAGGCTAATAAAACGTTCATGGTGTTCATACCACTTCATGCTTCTTTCAGTTGACATAAGAACTCTATCATCTGGGTTCTTCTGGTACAAGCCCTTGAATTATGAGAAAATGGATTGATCTTCTAAAAGAGAAAAGACTACAAATGGTAAAGATTCATACCTATTAAGGCAAAATAACTTGGTTAGTAAATCAAAAGCACAGCTATTAAAATTCTTGCACATGTAAAAATCACACATAGAGAAAATCACAAGCAGATGTGAGGCCTATAGATGGAAAAGAAAGGCTCTGTTTTGACCTAAGCACATGAGAAATATCACAAATTGAAAAAAAAAAAAGCCAAACCAAAACTATCAAACCCCAACTCAATTAAATTAGTTTAGTGAGTTATTTCTTGGTTAATTAATTTAACAAGTCTATTTTAGTTATTAATTTATTGTCTTGCATTTTAATTTTTTACTTTTTATTCTGATACTCAAAAAATCCAAAAACATGAATTTGGTCCATGACCAATGCCTTTTTCAAAAATTCAAAAATATTTTATTTTTGTAAATATTTTCTCATTTTATATGAGTTTAATTTAGTGACTTTTCCCAAAGAGAAAATTTAAAAATTTTATTCCTAATTATTACATGACATACTCCTACATTTAGGATAGCCTTTGTACTATCATTTTTGAATGAGTCAAGTTTTTGACTCATTTCTTTTTTTTTTTTTCTTACTATCTTTATTTTTTACTGTAAGTTTCACTTGTCACTTACTATTCAGTTGCTTGAATCTTACTTCTACTACTTGAACTAATGTTTTATGCCTTGAATGAGAGACCGTTCAAATTGGTTGCTTAGACTTACTTCAAGTACTGAGATTAGTATACAAAACTTAAAGATATATATTTATTTATTTTTTTTCTAAAATTGAGGATATTCAAATTAAACAAATCATGGTTGCACCTGCACCACACACTCTTAAGGATTATTTGCAGCTCACTCTCACTACTACACCATCATACATTGTTTTACTTGATGATGCACCTAATTTTTCTTTTAAGCATGGCATGATGCTAGTGATATCTCAGTTTCACGCAATGGATTCTAAGAGTTCTTACTAGTATTAGAAAGACTTTGAGCTAACTTGTACTACTTTTATTACTAGGGCTATTACTGATGAATTTATTAGACTTTGTTTATTTCCTTTCTCGTTAATGGGTAAAGCAAAATTTTAGTTTAGTTCTTTGAAGCCTAATTATATCTCTAGTTGCTCTGATATGTAGCGTGAGTTCTTACAAACAAAGAAACTTCATCTCAAAGAACTCAATACTTACTAGAGCAAATCGACCAGTTTAATCAGAAACTTGATGAGACTTTCTAGGCCAACTGGGAAAGATTTAAAAATTTGATGAATATTTGTTCACATCACAGTTTTGAATCTTAGAGGATGGTAAATTGTTTCTATACAGGTCTCACTCTAGGTTGCAAGAATTTTTTCCAAACAATGTGCAATGGAAATTTTTTTAGCAAGGAACTTGATAAAACTTTGTCATTTTTTACTATAATGCTGAGAGTGCATAACAATGAAACACTCGAACTGATCGAGTGTCGATGACAGTATAATCACCAAGGGCTATCTCTAATGGGAGTTGATATAAGGTTAATGAGGACACTGATATCCAAGTTCAAATAGCTGCATTAACTAGAAAACTGAAGCTCATGGAAATGAAAAAAGTGAAAGCAGTAGAGGCATGCTTTATATGTTAATTCAAATCGCAAGACCCAAAATTGCCTGATTATGCTAGTATTTCAAGAGAGTGGGCCCGACTAGATGCAATAAAAAACCTAGGTTAACAGAGCACAAAACCAGCCTTTCTACAACAAATATAATCCGGAATGGAGGAATCACTTAACTTGTCAAGGAGGAATGATCAGCCTGATCAGTCTCTACCACCCGTTCAACAGCCATTTCATCAGGCTACTCCTCATCATCAATATCAACAGTATCAGATTTCTTAAAGTTATTTTCTAGCAGCATCTCTAAGATTTTAGTCTCATGTAGCTGTATAGAGTTCTCAGCCTCAACCATTTGTTCCACTGAAGTAATATCTACTATATCATAGTGTGACACAAATGACCAACATACTTCAGCAATTCATGCAAATTCAAGCCACCACAAATATTCAAAACACTCAGGCCATAACTAAGTTGCGGGGCACTATTAACAAGATGAGCACGCGTTGATCACTTTAGAGAAGGAAAAACTCCCACCATAACCTCAGTCAAATCCTCAAGGATAACGACAACAATAACAATAAGTGCATAATGTCTCGGGAGAGGTTATTGAGATAACAAAGACTGTTATCTCTTTGGAAAGTGGAAAGGAAGTACCTGAGTTGAGATGACCAAGGACAGACAAGTAGTTGCTCCTAGATCTAAAAATGTGTTAGAAACTAATGAAGCCAAAAAAAATTTGAGCAAGTGAAAATAAAATCAAATAAACATGTGAGTGAAGAGGTTGAAACTAGTAAAGGGTACCAACCTGTGATCCTATCCTCAGAGATTGGCACTTGGCCAAAAGAACAAGTATCATATTGAGATTCAGGAAATATTTAAGCAAGTGAACATTAATATTTCGCTCTTGGATGCCATATAACAAGTCCTTAAGTATGCAAAATCTTTAAAGAACATGTTTATAGTAAAGAGGAAGTTGAATGCAAAGAAAAAAGCTTTCCTAACAAAGCAAGTTAGTGCTTTGATATTGAGTGAGACTCCTCAGGAGTTCGGAGATCTTGGCTCTCCCAACATTTTCATTATGATTGGTAAGTCACGTATTGAAAGAGTACTACTTAATTTGGAGAGCAATGTGAACTTGCTACCATTCTCAATATATGAGTAGTTGAGATAAGGTGAGCTAGAAAAGACTTCCAATATGTTACAGTTGATTAACAGATCAATTAAGGTGCCAATGGGAATTGTTGAGGATGTGCTGGTTCTGATTGATAAATTTTACTATCTAGTAGATTTTGTAATTCTGGATATGTAGCAGTCAGTCTCCACTATTTATCATGCACCTATTATCCTTGGATGTTCATTCCTTACTACCTACAATGCATTGATTGATTGCATAAGTGAATTACTGAAACTCACATTCGAGAACATGACAATTAAGAAGAATGTGTTTAATGCTTGCAAGATGCTGAGTGGATGCGATGATTCAGATGTGCATGCATTTGACATGGTATATGATTTTGACGCTTTGGAGCTGTTATCAGTATTTGATTCCAAGAGTGCTTTTGAGGATGACTTTTCCAAGTAGTCTGAGACTCTTGTTGAGACAACTCCTTCGTCATTAGAGTTGGCAGATTTAGAGGGACAATCGATAAAGACATATGGGTCCCCTTAGTCGCCAAATGCGAGTTACATGAGCAGTAGGCGTAGGTCAATCTTTGAAACTCTTGATTTGCCAGAAGTGATGAAGTCATCGTAATAAAAGTCCCAACACTAGAGTTGAAGCCATTACCTAAGAACGTGGTAACTGATCACCTTACAACTGTAGCTACTTGATGTATCTACATCCACTCCTCATTTGAATTGTGATTTCTAGATGTGCACATTTTTGCAGTGCCATGCGATCCATGGTTCATGGACATTGTGAATTATCTTGTCACTGACCAGATGACAAAGCATTGGACAACTCAGGATAAGCGTAAGTTTCTTGTAAAGTGAATATTTTATTACTTTGATTCTCCTTATGTTTTTAAGCATTCTGATGATCAGTTGGAGCATCGATGTATTTCTAATGATGAGTTTGCTTATGTTTTTCACTTATGCCATATTGGGGCCTTTCGAGGCCATTTTGCAGCTAAGAAAATTGTTGTCAAAATTTTGCAAAGTGGACTCTAGTGGTACATCATCTTGCTATCTGTTGAGATTCAATATCGTGCTTTATGGGCTATTAAGCATATTAACTTTTCACTTGATTTTTCCAAAGATTTGAGGAAGTTGCAGATTTTGGACTTTGATGAAGCAAAGAGGGAGACCTACAACAATTCCCGCTTGACAAAAGAGAGGATGAAGGCCTTGCATGACAAGACGATCCAAGACTAATATCTTGTCCCTAATCAGAAAGTGCTTCTCTACAATTCAAGATTACATTTTTTTTTTCTTCTGAGAAGCTTAAATCAAGATAGAGTGGACATGGTATACCTTGTCAATCCAACGAATGGCTATCAACGAACAACGTTTCAAGCCGTTCATGACTCACTTTGATTCCAATGAAGAGATCTTGTTAGTGCAAGACCTTGGGAAAGTCTTTTGACATTTTTCCCCTTTAAGGATTTCTTTAATTGCATTTTGTATTTTATTTGTATTGGTTATTTTGCTTTGGTTTTACATTTCATGTTGATTGTCTGTTTTGCTTGCTTATTCCTGTATATTTTGCTTTCTTTCATTCAATTCATTGAGGACCATGTATCACACTATTTGAGGAATAGCATGGGTGCACAAGATAACAAAAGTTTTGCATTAATGTGATGTGCATTGATACAAAAATTATTGATATACACTCTAATTTTAGTATTTTGTGAAATTTAAGTATCTTGGTAGAGTAGTTGAGTGGAATTATTTTGTGAAAAGTTATTTTCAAGCTTGAGCATAGAGCATGATTTCTTATGCATCATACTTTGTTGCACACTCATTGAGATGAGACTTGATGAGATTTATGTAGAACGAAGAACAAATTTTGAAGGAAATTTTGCACATGCTTACATTTGTAGTATTCCTCATTTGCAGGACTACCGAGCCTTTTTCAAAAAAGAAAAAAAAAGAAAAAAAAAAGATGCAGATGACTAACTCTAAAAAGTGTTTTAAAAACTACTTCCAAGTATAAGAGTTGTCAACTAGTATGATGGAAGTCCCTAAGTCATTTTCTCAAGCAACGATTAGTTTAGTTTACAAATTCATCCTTTACCAAAGATGAAAGAAAAGTATAACCTAAAAATATCTATAATGGTATTCACAATTAGAATTGATTTTGGACATTATTAAAAATGCCGGGTTTCTTTTTGCTTGAGATAGTGAATGGTCACGAAAGTGTATGCAAGAAAAATGAAATAAGGGATGTGTTGAACATGAATCGAGAAATGAAAACCATTAGCTAACATCTAAGAATTTTTGCTCTAATGCACCTTGACACTACTTCTATCACTTCCATGTGGATTCGTCAATGTGCATTGAATAATTTATGATCATCCTCGCTTTAGAAGGTAAACTACAATCCTCAAGTACATCATCTAATCTAATGTTTCCAAACAATAAACACAAAATTATGAAACTCGCGTTCTAAGAGACATTTTGTCACACCTTATGTGCAAATGAGAAAGCCACTAATTTCATTCCATGGAATCCCAATCTATCCAATTATTACACAAATCAAAATCAAATAACCAAAATAAAAACAACTGAATAGTTAAAGAAATAGAGCAAATGCTTGAATAGGAGTACCGATAATATCCTTATATGAATCATCGAGTAAAGACAACTCAAACATCCAACCAAATTAAACCACCGACTGAGTACTCCACTAGAAGAAAAATACCAAATGAACAAAACATATGCTAATTATCAAAAAACAAAAACTACTAGGAGTGATGAAGAACCACTGAGTGAAGTATAAGCTACTCACAAAATGAAGACTTAAGCTACAGAAAGCAAGAACCACCGAAATAGATAACTAAAATTTCCTACTAAATATAAACTTTTGAAAAACAAATATTGGATAGAACACACTACAATGTTAAAAAAACAAACACAACTATTGAACTATAAACTACTAAAAATGGAAATTACCACAAAACAAACTACTGAAATGCAAATAGGGAGCACCGAACACATAGAACTAACGGAAATAAATTTGCTATTGAGCTGAAACAATATAGAAAACAAAATAGAGTTTAACACATGCAACTATTGCAAATGAACTAGTAAAATGAAACCATGTTAAAATCACAAGAACTTAAAGGTAAAAGCAATGAAACACAAACTCCAATCTAGCCACAAGTGGTCTATGGATACAAAAAGATTTGAAAACTGAAACAAAAATAAAACCTGGGCAACTTTAGGGAGTTCGGCCAGCTCTGGTCTATGAAAACTAGGGGTGTAAATGGTCCGGTCCGGTCCGAGAAATTTGTGGACCGATTTCATTCGGTCCAAGAATTCTCTCACCCTGGACCGAACCGAACAGGAGTTCGGTCCATACCGGTCCGGTCCGGTTTAGGGGTGCCCCATATGATTTAATAGGCTAAATTTAATATATAATTCTACAATAATCAAATTTTTTTTGGTCCAAATTTAATTACTATAAATTATAATATGTTAATATTATAAAAGTATATATTATATATTAATATGTTAGTATATATTATATATTAAGTATGTTAGTAAATTATAACTAATAGTCTAATAACACTTTCACATTAGTATATGTTAATAAACTATAACTAATAAGTAATAACATCATTACAATTTACATTAGTATATTATATATTTATATATTAGTAAATAGTGATAAATTATTAATAATATATTAAATAATAATAATACACTTATTATTTATATATTAATATATAAGAGTATATATTATCTATTAATATATTAGTTAATATTAAATATTAAGTATATTAGTAAACTATAACTAATAATCTAATAGTCTAATAATATTATTACATTAGTATATGTTAATAAACTATAACTAATAAGTAATAACATTATTATAATTTATATTAGTATATTATATATTTATATGTTAGTAAATAGTAATAAATTAGTAATAATATATTAAATAATAATAATACACTTATTATTTATATGTTAATATTATAAGAGTATATATTATATATTAATATATATTAATATTAATATTAAAATTTATATATTATTATTTATATATATACATATATTTAAAAAAAAATTAAAAAAAAAATAGGGATTCGGTCCGGTCCGGTCCGGTCCAGGGGGATGAACTCCCTGGACCGGGACCGGACCGGAATTTTCCGGTCCATATATTTTTTGGGCCGGACCGGACCGAACTCCAACCGGTCTGGTCCGGGACAATCGGTCCGGTCCGGTCCGCCGGTCCGGTTCGGTCTTTTTACACTCCTAATGAAAACCTTCAAGAAAAACAGTCTTTTTTTCTCCCCCTCCTTTATATTTTCTCTCTTGTTTGAAGTAAAAACCTAGCTGTCTTTCTATATGTACAGACCAAAAGTACCCCAAAAAATGGGTTTCCTATGTGCCTCTCCAGCCAAATGACAAAAATCAGTGGACAGTTAACTTTGTAGTATTCTCAGGTTTTTTGCTGTCTTTAACCCAGTGGACCAAAGGAATGCCTTGTTGTGCATTAGAGGAAGCTGCTTTTAGCTAATTGAGGAGGGACTCGAGTGTTGAAGTGAATTTCCATGAGAATTGATCAGTGGAATGAAGGTACCATGTTTTGAGTGAGTTGCATGAGTTGGTGCAGGACTTTGGGAATGAACTCCGTGTAACAGTGTATTGACTTGCAGTGCAAGAGCTTGATTCAATTCAGTGCAAGGGATATTCAAGTGAGCTGTATTCAAGTGTGTGTGTGTGTGTGTGTGTGTGTGTGTGTGTGTGTGTTCCACTTGGCTTGCTTTGCTGAGTTAGGAAGGGAAATTAGTCAGTGCATGGGCTTGCTATGAGTTGCTTGAAGTGTAGGGGCTTGGAGTTTCTTATATTACAGGCATCTTGAGGAATTTGAGCATGGCATGAGCTGGTGCAAGGCTTACTTTGAAGTAGCCTTTCATGTGGATGAAACTGATCAGTGCAAGGAATTTGGAATTCTAGTTAAGGGCCTTTTTGGTGAGTTGAGTGGTTGGTGCAGGTCACATGCGTGGATGGCTTGCTTGTGAATTGGAAACTAAGTCCGGAGTGAATTCCGTGAAGAAGCCCATGGTTTGAGAATGCGGTGCATGTCTTCATGCAGGACTGTTCATGAATTACGATGAGGTGCAAAGTTGGCATGATTGGATTGGTTCGGTGCAATAGAAAAAATTGTTGGAAGTTGTTCTACCTTGGCTTGATGCATCATGCAAATTGGCTTGGAGTTGAATTGGTGCAGTGAATTGAAGCTTCCGTCAATTATTGTGCAATTATTGATCCGTGTGACAGCCATGAGCGGAGAATACATTTTGAATGAAGTCATGAGGTGTCTTAATAATAATAAAAAAAGAGATCAAAAGCAATATCTATTTTAAATATTTTTGCAACAGGAAGATGTATTCTCACCTCTGGCACATCAAATGCAAACATGAGACGCAATTCACTCAATTATTAGTAAAAAAATATGATTAACTCAAATTAAATTACAAAATAATTATAATATTATAACTTAATCATAAAGCGATTTATGGATCTTTTCTAAATTAAGGACTAGAAATAATTATCCAAAATTTTGAATGTTGAGTGTTCAACCATTATAAATAGAGCTGGCATAAAAATTGCTAGTCTCTTGAATTTGGAAATAGTTAGAATCAGCAATGATTAATCTTAAGGTTGAAAAATCATATGACAAATCATGACTAATAATGATGAATACACAGCTGGTTTAGCTACACACATATTTGAGTTGTAGGACATTTACCCAAATTTTATGTGAAAGATTGTTAAGATAGTCTTACTAGATATAACTCTTGAGGGTTAAGTAGTAATGTATCACTTTTTGTGAGAATTCAAAATTGTGTTTCATTGCTTCTATTTGGATCTTGATCTTTATGCAATATATCTCAATTAATTGCTTAGAGATTAGCAAAATGCTAGTATGGGAGTGTGATTGAGCTGAATTATTGCATATTTTATAAATTTAGAACCAATATATTTTGATTATTGCGTACATTATTATTGGTTTTATATGGAAATAAGGGTGTAACCAATCCACTTTAGTCTAATTTTAGACAAAATTTGGAATCGAATCGGTTGTACTGGTTTTGCATTTTTTCAAGAATCTATTATGCACCAATTATACTCTTACTCTAAAACAGTACTTTCAATTTTAATATACCATATTATAATATATATATATATATATTTATATAATCTAGTATATTATAGTATATAATACTATAGTGATAATATATTGTAATATATTATAATATATAATATAGTGATATATTATAGTATATTATATATGTAGTGTTATAGTATTAGTATAACTATTAATACAATAGACTATAGTGATGTAAGATTTGAAAATTTAAAATTATATTAATTAGTAATTTATCATATAACGCAAAACTATTTTATATATAATATATTAAAATTAGTTATAATATAAAAAAATTAAAGTATATATATATATGAACCGGTCCGATTTTAGAACAAAAAACTGAAAGTGGATTGATTTTGACCGGTTTTAAGAAAAACAAAATCGGTATCAGACCGAACTAAGCTTGGGACCGGACCGAACCCATTGATTCGGTCCTATCCGATTTACCAATTCATCAATTTTTTGTTACACTCCTAGACAGAAAAATGGTTAAGAGGTATAAATCCAAGTTGTGATTTAAATTGGTTAATAGCATAATTTATACCTTTTTTTTATAATTTGTGATTTAATTGAACAATATTCTTTCACATGCACAATGCATTTTCTTTTATATTTGGTTTTTCATCCTTTATATTATGTGATTTTTATTTTTATTTTTATTTTTTATATAGGTCAAGATTATGCATTAATATTTAAAGAAAAGAAAAAAAAAGCAAAAAGATTGAAAAAGTGAAGACTCTTCTTTTTCGGGGTGATTCGGTCGCGAGGTATATATAAGTAAAAAACACTAGCAGCAGAGATATATTCGGTATCATTTGGGAGCCAGCTGTCACGGATTTAGAAATTTTTCACACGTCTCGTGTGGCCTTAGGAGGTTTTGTCCCCGACAAAACTTTCAAGTAAGCCTTCTAAGTGATTCAAGACAAAAGAAAACAAATCTAGAGTGAGAGAGTAGAGAGAGAAGCTCTATAGAACTTGTTTACTCTTAATGCTTGGTGATTTACATAAGTGAAAACTCCCTTTATTTATAGCGACCTCTTGGTACAAAAAATGGTTAGGATTGTGACAAATGTCATAATCTTAAGGACAAAGAACATTCTAAATTACTTATAAAATTATCTACGAGGTTCTACACCATTCTAGGGTTCTCTACACAACTCTACAACAATCAACAAGATTTTAGAATAATTTACAAAGGACTAGGAGGCTCTAGAGGGTGGCAGAATTTTCTAGAAAAATTCAGGTGGTGACATTCTCCCCCACCTAACTTTGCGACGTCCTCGATGTAGTGTCTTCATGGAACCTCGGATTTGATCTTCAAACTGCCATAATAATTCCTTTGGTTTCCAAGTCGTCTCACTTGCAGGCAATCCCTTCCACTTGATCAAATATTCTTGGCGTGGCTAGTGACCCATTCGTCTAACTTCCTGCTCTGCCAAGATTTCCTTTACTTTTTTTTATTATCAAAAATGGTGGTTATGCCCAATGGAGTACGTTTAGACTCTTCCTGTGTTGGCTCTTCATCATTACCATGAAAAGGCTTTAAATAGCTTACATGAAAGATGGGATGAAACTTGAATTTGAGGGGTAAGTCTAGCTTGTAGGAGACCTTCCCTATTTTTTTGATGATTGGGAATGGTCCTTCATATTGCCGCACAAACCCCTTGTGCAGTTTTCTTCTAAACTTGTGTTGGCTTGACGAGATCTTTACCATCACCAAGTCACCTATGCGACACTCCATGTGTCTCTTCTTCTGATTGACCCATTTCTTCATCTTCCTGGTTGCTTTATCTAAGTAGGAGCGAGTCACATCAAGCTATTCGTTCCAACATTTAGCAACCTTAAAGGTCGTTGGACAGTTCCCCTTATAGCTCGTCTCCAATGATTGAGGAGTGAATGATTGTTGTCCCATTACAACTCAAATGGGCTTTTGTTTATAGACTCACTCCTTTGTAAGTTGTAGGAGAATTGAGCCATATCCAACAGTTTAGCCCAGTCAGACTGGTTAGCATTTACAAAGTGCCTCAAGTATAACTCCAACAAGGCATTCACCATCTCAGTTTGTCCATCTGTTTGTGGGTGAAAGCTAATGGAGAAATGTAGGGCTGACCCCATAAGTTTGAACAGTTCTGACCAGAACTTTCCTGTGAAGCGAGGGTCTCGATCGCTGATGATGCTTTGTGGTAAGCCCCAATACTTAACCATATGTTTGAAAAATAACTTGGCTGTCTCCTCAACTGAACAATCTTTAGAGGTAGCAATGAAAGTGGCATATTTGGAAAACCGATCTACCACAACAATGATGTGCCACATCCTTTAGATTTGGGGAGAGCTACTATAAAGTCCATACTAACACTCTCCCAAGGACGAGAGGGAATGGGTAGTGGTTCCAACAAACCAGTAGGACTCCGGTTCTCCACTTTGTCTTGTTGGCACACAAGACAAGTCTTCACGAAGAGTTCCACTTCGTCTTTCATCTGGGGCCAATAGTAAGAGGTTTCCAATAAAGCCCTAGTGCAACGTTGGCCAGGGTGTCCAGCTCATAAGGAATCATGGCATTCCTTGATAAGGTTCCTTCATAGCTTTGCCCACTTCGGAACATATAATCGCCGCTTGATAGTGTAGAGTAACCCATCATCTACTTAAAACCTCTTGGTTTTCCCCTCCTTAGCCAAGTTCATCAAATCTTTGGCTGGGGAATCATGCTCCAAGCCTTCACGGATCATTCCTAGTGTCTCTTCTTGTACACTAGTGATGTGGGCCAACTCATCCTTCCTGCTAAGGGCATCAACAACAACATTGACCTTGTCGTACTTGTACTCTCTGTCCTAGTCAAATTCCGCCAAAAAGTCTTGTCACTTAGCTTGCTTTGGGCTCAATTTTTTCTAAGTTTGGAAGTAACTGGTAGCAATGTTATCTGTCTTAACGACAAACCGAGAGCCAAGCAAATAGTGTCGCCAAGCCCTAAGGCAGTGGATAATGGCCGTCATTTCCTTCTCCTGCACCGTGTATCGCATTTCAATGTCATTGAACTAGCGACTCTCATATGCAATAGGGTGTCCTTCTTGCATAAGGACTCCCCCAATGGCGAAGTCCAAAGCATCTAAGTGCACCTAAAAAATTTTGGTGCAATCTGGTAGGGCTAAGACCGGTTCCTCCATGACGACAGTCTTCAGGTCATCTAAGGTTTCCTGAAACTTTGATGTCTACTCTCATGTTTTGTTCTTCTTGAGCAAGTCAGTGAAGGGAGATGCTCTTGTAGAGTATCCCTTTACAAATCTTCTATAGTAGTTGACGAGCCCAAGAAAAGATCGAAACTCAGTAACCTTGGTGGGAGGATCCCATTCCTTAATAGCCTTGATATTCCCTTCCTCCATGTTGAGTTTTCCTCCTTGGATTTTATGGCCAAGGAAATGGATTTCAGTCAGTGCAAATGAGCACTTCTCTTTCTTGACATATAGTTGGTTTTCCCTTAAGACACAGAAAATAACCCTTAGATGCTCCACGTGTTCCTCAAGGGTAGAACTATAGATGATGATGTCATCTAGATAGACCACCACGAATTGATCAAGATCGGGGTGGAAGATCTTGTTCATGAAGGTGTAGAAGGTGACTGGAGCATTCGTGAGGCCAAAGGGCATCACTAAGAACTCATATGCTCTATATCAAGTTACACAAGTCGTCTTGGGTTCGTCTTCTTCCGCAATCCTCACTTGATAGTAACTAGATCTCAAATCAAGTTTAGAGAAGTATTTTGCATGACCTAGTTGATCAAACAAGTCAGCAATCAAAGAAATTGAGTACTTATTTTTTATGGTTACCTTGTTTAGAACTCGGTAATCAATGCATAGTCGCAACGACCCATCATGCTTTTTCTAGAACAACACGGGTGCCCCATATGGTGCCTTGGAGGGTTGGATAAATCCGGCATCAAGCAACTCCTTCAGTTGCCTCCTCAGCTCTTCAAGTTTTAAAGGTGACATGCGATAAGGCGCCTTGGCAGGCAGTTTGGCGCCAAGCTCCAACTCAATCTGATGATTCACCTCTCTCCTAGGTGGTAGTTACTTGGGCAATTCTGGTGGCATGACATCCTCATAATCGTTGAGGACCTCTTGGATCTCCTTAGGTGGAGGGGAGGAAATCTTTACTTCATATTCCACCAATGAAGCCAAGTAAGACACCTCTCCTTTTTTCCAACCCTTCTTGAATTGCATGGCAGATAGGAGTTGGGTAGTGTTTGGCTTAGACACGGTGGGTATCATGCAAGGACCACCTTCTAAGATGCACACCGAGTTGTAGTGGGGAAGAGACACTACGTTGGTTGATTTTCTCAAGAATTCCATCTCTAGTACGACATTGAAATCATCCATAGGAGAGACGGAGAAGTCTACCTTTCCTTTCCAAATGCCAAGTTGTAGCTCCACCCCATGAGCTACACCGTCGAGGGGTCTGGCCTCGGAATTTACGGTCTTCAACCATCCTTGACCCTTCTTGAGAGGAATCCCTAGCCGTGTGGCCTCTTACTTCTTGATGAAGTTGTGAGAAGCCCCCGAGTCGACCATGGCATGAGTCTTCTTCCCGTTGACGATCACCTCGACAAACTTCAAAGACCCATCCTTGGTGGTTGACTTGGTGTTTGCCTTGAGTGAGTTGAGAAGTTGCAAACACCCGATGTGTGACTTCTCTTGAACTTCTTTTTCCTCTAACATGGCATTTAGGGCCTTCCTCTTAGAGCAATCTCTAACCCAATGTGGTCCGTCATAAAAAAAACAAGCATCCTTTGGTTTCTTATCTTTAGAGTGCTCCTTCTTACCTTCCCCCAATGTTGAAGGCCTGTCTCCACGCTCTTTGTTCTGCAGGGGTTTGGACCCCTTTGCTCCCCCACCTTTGCCGTGGTTATCCTTCGAAAACTTGAGTTTTGAAGAGTTATCACTCTCGTGATACTTAAACTTTTCCAAGGTTTCCGCTACTGTCAAGGTAGTGGAGATGTCGTTGACCCTGCGTCACTTGAGCTCCTGAGCCACCCACGACTTGAGGCCATTGATGAAGTTAAAGAGGAGATCTTTTTCACTCATGTTTGTAATTTGAAGTATGAGTGCAGAAAATTCCTCGACATCTTTGCGGATGGAAGAGGTGTGCTTCAGCTCCTTCATTCTCTTCCGCGCAATGAAGGCCACATTCTCAGGATAGAATAGCCTTTTGAGTTCAGCCTTGAACTCCACCCAAGAGTTGATGGCGAAAGTACCCTTCTCTATCTCGCTGTTCTTACGTCGCCACCAAGTGCCAACAAGATTAGTGAGGTAGAGAGATGCAATACGTACCTTGACATGCTTATTTTGCATGTTCAAAGCTTCAAAGTAGCGCTCCATGTGCCATATGTAGTTATCTAGTTCTTTGGCATCCCGCTTGCCATCGAACTCTTTTGGTTTGGGGGTATTCACCCTTGGTGTCGCCACCATTTCAACTCCAAGGGTACCTCCGTTGGCCACTGCCCGCTTGCATGTGGCCCAATCTGCCTTGGTCTCCTCTAAACCGATGCGGTATTCCTCCATTTGCTCGTGGAGTTTTGTTAGTTCCTCCAAGACCCAGTCTTGGAAGGCAACATTCTCAACATGTTGTGCCTTGATGGTGGGGTTGATAACGCTCAGAATGGACTCCTTGAGCAATTCGGATTGACCCTCCAATCCTAATTCTTCCAAACTTTGCTCCACGATGTCAAGACGGTCCTTGACATCCACCACCGCCACCTCCATCCTTGTCCTTATGTTGTCAAGAGTGCTCACCTCCCTATGAGACTGATCCCATTCTTCAATCTTGGCCAATATCTTGGCCATGGCCTTCTCAATGCCATCGAGATGAAATCCATAGATGAGGTTGACTCCTTCGACCTCTTGCTCTTTCAGGTCTCTTGGTGCTCCATAGTGATCTCACTTGGATTTGCATCTATCATCCCAATCTCGATACTCTGATACCAATTGTCACGGATTTATAAATTCTTCACATGTCCTGTGCGGCCTTAAGAGTTTTGTCCCCAACAAAACTCCCAAGTAAGCCTTCTAAGTGACTCAAGACAAGAGAGAACAAATCTAAAATGAGAAAGTAGAGAGAAAAGTTCTAGAGAACTTGTTTACTCTTATTGCTTAGTGATTTACACAAGTGAGGACTCCCTTTATTTATAGGGACTTCTTGGTACAAAAAATGGCTAGGATTGTGACAAGTATCACAATCTTAAGGGCAAAAAACATTCTAGACTACTTCTAGAATTATCTATAAGGTTCTACACCACTCTAGGGTACTCTACATAACTCTACAATAATATACAAGATTCTAAAATAATCTACAAAGGACTAGGAGGCTCTAGAGGGTGGTAGAATTCTCTAGAAAAATCCAAGTGGTGACACAGCGCACTGATATTTTCAAATACACAAGAGGAGAGAAATTAATTCGTTCAGTTTGGGACTTTAAGACGTAAAGGCCTCACCTCAGCAAAAACAGAGAGGCCGAACTTTACTTCATGCGACAGCAGCATTTTTTATTCGGCTTTTTGCACTGGGATTTAGACTTTACACACAACAGGCTGCACTTCAATTTTAGACTTTCAACGGAGAGTCTTTAGGTTGGGTTGAATGTCGATTGACATGAATTGATTAAAATATTATTTTTAATATTATAAATATTTAAAATTTTAAAAAAAATTAAATTATTTATTATATTTTATATGAAAATTTTAAAAAATATATAATAATTAAATAAAATAAATTGAAATGAATTTGAAACCAAACTAGACACTTAAGCTGACAATAATTCACTTAAGCGAGGAGAGGCCCACTGCCTGCAACATGACTTTTTGCTCTTGACCAAAAACAACAGCCACAGGTTCATTTTAGGTTACATTTGAATGTTGGGTTAAGTTAAATTGAGTTGAGTTGAATAAATTATTGTTAGAATATTAATTTTAAATATTATTAAGTGTGTTGGAATTTAAAAAAATTAAATTATTTATTATATTTTATATGAAAACTTGAGAAGGTGTATGAGGATTTGAAAAAATTATAATAATGAGATAAAATAAGTTGAAGAGGATTAATGAACCAAACTAGGCCTAAAATCTTAATCTTATAGACCAGATTGGGAATCCTAATTATAAGATTTAAAAAAAAAAATATTTTATGTAGTGATTAAAAATATGTATTTTGTTATTATTGTAATTTTTTCAAAATTTTTTAAAATGTTTAAAAGTGATAAAATATACCTTTACACATATAATTTGGTTATCCAACGAAAATTGTTGATTTAACAGATTTCGTTAAGTTTATTTTTACTTGCCGTTAAATCCATCCGTGAAGTCCCCTGCTTCTTGCTCACTTCTACTCGCAATTAATGTATGTTTTATGTCTGTCCATATAACGTGCATGTGCTTGTTCTATCTCGCTTAATTAATGCATGATTTATAATTTCCGTTTGTTTGTCAATGGAGCCCCTAAAGTTCCCTACAACTTCCACTGCACCACGTTTCCAATCCCCAATATTTCCTATGCGAGCCCCTACACTTCAGCGACTATAGCTTTGATCTTCACTTCAGTTGCATTTCTTGCAATTTGCATGGTTTCCTTAAGTTTCAGAATTCCAGACTCGTAGGCATTTAGCAGAGGTCTATAGATTTCTCATATTCTTGGTGGCCAAAGGAAGGATCGCACAATACGAGAAGGATTAATCTTACGAACAAAAAATCTTGTTTATGCTTTTTTTTTTGGTACCTTGATATGTTTGGCAAATATTATTTTTTTGATTGGTTTTTCCTATTATTCACTTCTCGTCGTTTAATCTATTTTATGATCTAATTTTTATAATATTTATTTGTTCGGTTTGTGATTTCGAGGCCGATATCACCGATGGATGAAGTCGGATCGTCAGAAATCTCCTATACACGGCAAATATTGTTCGTTTGATTTGTTTTTCTTTTATTCACTTTTCGTCTTTTAATATACTTTATGACGTAATTTTTATAATCCATGCCAATATCACCGATGGATGCAATCGGACCGTCGAAAATCTCCTTTACACAGTAAGATAAATGCTTGAAGAAATGATTTTCAATCGACATGTTTTGCTAAACAAATCATTTCCTTGAAAAGTTTTAAATTTGATTAATTGGAGCAAACTATTTACTTTTACTTTTATAGGTAAATGAATTGGTAAAAGAATCATTTCCTTGAAAGGTTTCAATGCAGCTATATTCGTGTTCCTTTATTTACTTTTTTTTTACAAATTTTTATTTTTTTTGATCGGTTACTTTCGTATACAAATTAAGTTCTTAGTAATTTCTTGTTATTTCAGGGTTCTCATATCTTCAAAATCTCGTGAAGGGACCAACGTGGCTTCCTTTTATGGTTGGGGTAGATCTAATATACTTTTTCTTGGCTTCTTTGCAATTGCTTCTTTTTTAAGTTGATTTTCCAGCTATTATCAATTTAGCTTCAAAGATTGGTAGCATAAAAATAAAAAATTAAAATTGGTATGATAAATTGCATGTAATTCTGCTTAGCTTACCTTCATTGTCTTTCTTCACTATAGCTTCTCTATTGCTACTCTTTTAAGGTGCCAGTGCTGCATTTGGAGGTATGGTTATCCCCTTTCTCTAGCAAAAAACTGTGCCATGATTAAATTTCAATTTAGTTCCTTTCTTGAAACTGGCACTCAAATTTCCTTCTATTTTATACGCAACATAATCTATTTCACTTGCCGATCTGGTCCATTAACAGTTTTTTCAAGTATTAAAGTAAAAAGTCCATTATCTGTTAATGCCCGATGATCTAAGTTTGAATTATATAACAAGACAAATATAATATTTGTACACTTTGATTCGAATTATATTTAATATTATCTCTGTTTTGGCTTGGGTTGTAATGTAGAATAATTGCTGCAAGTTTGAGCATCCAGACTCATTTGATGCTTTTGATGAGTACCACTCTCAAGAACTTTCCTTGGCACAATATGAAAGGGAGATGTCAGCTAAAAGAAGCAATCTGGTAAGTTGGTGACTTTAGAATCAGATGTGGTATGAATTTTTTTAGTTACAATATATACACTCCTGTTTCTTCTTTGGTACGTTTCAAATCTTATTTTGCATTTTAACCGTTGTTAAAACAAAGAAAAAATGAAAAAGAAACTGAAAAATGAGTGCATTATGATGTAAAAGAAGCAATCTGGGAAAAGAAATGAAATGTAGCTAAAAATTTAGCAATATGGTGAGTTTGTAATTTCTATAACTGGATGTGGTTTCAATTGAGTTTAGTTTCAAAAGGAAGCAATGAAGTAAGTTGAAAACTTATAGAACCAGATGTAGGATGAATTGATTTAAGTTTAAACACATATTCTCAATTTTAATTTATTGGATAAGTTTCACTACGTAATATCCAATTTAACTCTTGTCGATAAGATAAGGAAACAAATAAAAACAATAAATATTGTTGTAGTGTAGAAAATGCAGCTTTTGCTTGTGAAAAAGAAAGGCATTGATGGCTAAAAGAATCTTCATTTTAACTCCAATACATTTATGTTGTTTGTAATAATTTTTATTTTATTTTTATCATTTTGTGCTATTATCTATTTTTATATCATTAGTTTATTTTCTACTAAACAATGTGAACCAAAAATACATTAGTTTGTAATAAATTTTATTGCATAGGATGACTCTGCTTTTATGACTACGCATTCAGCTAATCAATCAAGAACGAGAAGTTTTGAGTTCAATGGCAGAGTTCAGGGATCATTCTTTATATATTTGTAAAAATTGCCGCAATCCTCTTGCCCTGTAGAGAGACCTGCTATCAAAAGATTTTGAGTGAAGAGAAACTTAAAACTCTGCATAAATATTTTTGTATTCATTGAAATGATGTAATGTTCATTGTTGAAATCAAGGAAAATGAATCCTCATGCAAATTTATGCACACACATTTTCTCTCTCTTTTTATCTACTTATCAAAAAGAAAGGGCATCATTTATGCCAAAAAAAAAATAAAGAAAGTGCGTCATAGATGTTTAATGGTGAACATACTCATTTCCTTGTAAAACATATTATTTCTATTTCTGTGTATACATATATTTTTAAAAATAATTTCATAATTAAATTAAGCAAATGTGATTTGTACCTTGCTCTTACCTAATATATATATATATATATATATATATACTAGGTGAAAATAACGTGCAAAGCATGTTTGCTTAATTTAATTTTTTTTTTATTAAGAATTAATTTTTTACCAATACCAACGTAATGCTTTTGGGTTTAAATTTAACTTGTAACTTAAATTTGATGATTATTCATAATATTCTAATTGAAAAATAATAACATATTTTCATATATTATAAAAGAGGAGCATTAATAAAAATAATAACATAATCCCATAAATAAATATCTCCCATAATTTTATGATACTTGTTTGAGATAAATGAATAAAATGCAACAACAAATATGAAACAATATAAAATGCTTAATAGGTAGGGTTTTTTCATGTTTGGCCCTTAAACGGTGTCGTATGGGGAAATAATATACCTATTTAAAAAAATGATATTTAAAATAATATATTAAACTGTACAAGACAAAGTTCATGCATCAAATTTTTCTTGTGAAATTGCCTAGTTTATATTGCAAAAATTAAAAGTATTTGTAAATTAAAATAATATTTGTAAATTATTATTTAAAACTGTGAATATCATGACTATTACTATTACTATCTTACTGTTTTAACTAAACTGCACAAGACCAACCTTGATGAACCTTCTCCCACCTGCTCAAGGGTTTTGTTAAATCCCTGCAGTACTGGTAATCATCTAGCATGACCAATTCATCTGATCCAAATGGTATGCTTTCAATACCTAATCCTGCTGTTCTATCATAGCAACCATATCTTGTGAGAGAGAATCCTGAATGTTCTTCATAAGATGCTTCTTCCCTCTCTGGAAAGCTTCATTGGCAAACTCCCACTTGTCAGTACCAATCTTGAGTAGCCAAATGGATTTTTAAATTGAATGAGGAAACATGGAAGTCCAGAAAATAACAAAAATTTTTGATGATTAACACTATAATACAGTAGTTCATCACACACTAAAATCTGAAGCTAACAATTTTCATGGGTAGAAGATGCTGAATTGCTTTATAATATAATCTGTGAAATAATAAAATCAACTTGGACAAAAACAAATGGGTGCAATAAACCTGAACCTTCAATGATGAATGGTGAGCACCATCATGATCTCCCTTTACCAATGATGTGTCATTCAAAATGACCAGAAAATGAAACAAGTGAGCAACAATATGGTATACGTTTCACTAATGAATGATCGACAGTTAATGCTTTCAAAATTCAAATAAGATATACCATAAAGTCAATGGATTTAATTAAGGTCAGAAATTGTCCCACTCCCTTTAGATAAAGAGGGGGAGAGAGAATATCCCAGAGGGGTGGGAGAGTGGTGCTAGGGCCATACTTCTGAACAGTCTGCAACTTTTTCTATGAGCAGAAAAAAATGGGGACAAGTTGACAGAGTTTAATGTCCTCAAACCGACATATTATCTTGCCTACAATGTCTGAAAACAGTTACCTTCAGCTTGAAACTATGAAGAGTTTCCCTCAAAGTGTCCAGAGTACGATGTTTCACAGTGTGCTCCTTCCATTCATCAGACAAATTTCTTAGAATAACAACACTTGCTTCAAGATTATCTAGATAAAGCACGTCCTATTTCCAAAGTGAAGACAAAATTCAATGACAGATAGATAAGAGAACTATTAAATTAGAAACATTAAATATTGATTTTTTTTACGAATAAAAGTTTTATTGAGTTTAAAATGCTCACCCATTGCTTGTAACATTCACGGTTTTGACTCAAACACCAAATAAAAATGTCACTTGCTTCCTTTGCCAGGCCAGAGATGCCTGCAGATGTATTTTTAAGTCAAGCTTTGACAATCATAAACCTAAACTCCAGCACTTCAAAATGGTTCTTTTTTTGGAAGGAGGGGGGGGGGGACTACCTTCTCCAGCAGCTTTGATTGCAAAGTTTAAACTTTGACTTGCTTCATTACTTTGCTTCCCAGGGAACCATCAAGGGCAACCTCCTTTATTATCATAAGAAAAATCAATAGATTATGCAGATGCAAAAGATTAAAGAGAGGAAAAATTAAGTACCCAAGAGATGCTAAAAACCTAGCGGATGCCATTGCAACACTTCCAACTACAGACTTGTTTTTGTTGTATGGAGTTTTATGACTATGAAACCGCCGTCCAATAATATCTGCTGAACCTGAACAAAATTTAACCCCAAAGAAAACCCAAAAGGAAGATCAGAGTTGGTTCGCAATTGTAAGAGATGTAGTTAACTACTAAAACATCAAAAGTCCACTAAATCAAGCTAAGAAAATCAGAGAGAAAGCAATTGACTCTTCATGAATTACCATCCCCAGCACATAGGTTACAAATTGCCGCAATTATAATAGGGGAAGTTCTCCAATAAATTACCAAATCAAGTTAAAGTGATTGTTGCAGCGTAGTAGACAGGTCCCTTAAGAAGTTCCCTGATGTATGAAGTAAGCCAAGGAAAAACTGAAAAATAAGATCAAAAAACCAAAAAAGCCATGCGTCAATTCGCATCCATAACAAAAAATTTAACTGAAATCACATACTAAAATAAAAGCTTTCCCTCTATTCTTTAGTCACAATTAAACCCACCAAATTATCAAAATAGCAGTTTATCGCACAAGAAACCCACATCACAGCAAGCACTGCCTAACTACATACCAGCCAACCCAGATCTTACACCACTGGAATCAACCACAGAAACTACCAGTCAGCATAACCTCGATGAACCCAAACCTTTCTGGTAAGTCTCTGCCGCCGAAGTCCTCTCTTTCCTCCCGAACTCCTTTCTCTCTTGCTTTCTTGCATCGCTTCTTGCCCAGAGAAGAACAGTTGGCGTCGCTGATCAACCCAGAAGAACGGGTTTCACCAACTCGTTCATTGATAGAGCAGAGTATTTCTTTTCAATAGACGAATATACGAACAGACATCAAATAAATTAACTGCGCGTGATTCAAAACTGATAAGTGGAATACGAAGCGGGACTTAACGGCAGATTTAATCAAAATTTTTTATAGACGTTAAAAAAAGAAATTCTGTTAAATAGACGCATTATATACAAACAAAAATAAAATCAACTAGGCGGGATCCAATCAGGAGTCCGGACCCGCCGTTTGTGAGTGTAATATCACTCATTCATTAATTTGGCTCCACTTCACGCGGCATATATATCATTCACTTTTGGATTTTCACTTCGGCACATGAGAGATAGCACTGCACCAAAAGAGCTGCTCTTCATCATTTGGCTTAACTTCAATGGAAAGCCGCCGCACGTTTGCTTTGTGTCAGAACACGCTGGTTAGATTGGCTATTGTTAAAATATAATTTTGATAAATATAATTTTCATTTCAATTTTTAATCATTTTATTTACATAAATATTTATATTAGATTAATTATTTTTTTAGAATATAATAATAAAAAAATATAGTTAACTTCTAATTTTAATTATTTACATCAAATCTCTATATTAAATTATCTATTTATAAAGATATATAATAATAAGTAATTAATAATTATTATTTTTAATTATTTGTAATTATTAAATTAATTCATTTATTATATTTAACTATTCTATCTATTATATATTAATTAATAATTATATTTTAATTAAATTATGAGTTTAAAAAAATAATTAGTAAATATATTATATTTAAATTAAATTATTAATTGATAATTAAAAAATATATATTTCTACATATTTCATCTAACTATATTTTCTTACTAACTTAATTTTCTCTATTCAAGAATTATAAAAAGAAAGAACAAATAAAAAAATAAAAATAAAAATAAAAATTTGATCATTATATTTGATTAACTATATTTAACTTTTAATTTGAATTTACTATTTATAAAAATTAAATTATTTGATTTTTAAATAATCTAATATAAATCTAAAATAAATTTTAATATTTAAATTTTTATTTAATTTAACTTTCAATGAATTCAATAACAGGAATGCTGGACTTCGGCGCACAGAGTTAATTGCACTCGACTTTCTTCATCACGTACACGATAGATGGAACATTGATGAACAGTACATTCAATAACTCTTTGAGGGTCCAACTGTTAATGTCAATCTCCTCCACTTATCATTTCCGTCTCCATTTATTTGAATTACTCTTTCCAATCTCTATTTAATTTTAGTTTATATTTTTTATTATATTTATTTGAAATTATTAATTTATTATTAATTAATTTAATATTTTATTTTCAACTTGCTGAATTTTGATATTTTAATTAATTTTTAATTTTTATCATTAGTTGATTAATAGTTTTAGCTAGTTTGCTTTTATAATTTGATGTTTAGTTAATTTCAAATTTTATGTTTAATGCATCGTTAATTAAATTAGTTTATCGAATTTTTTCTTGATTAATTAATTTAGTGAGTCTAGCTTAATTATTAATTTATTTCTTGCATTTAAATGTTTTACTTTTCACTCTGACACCTAAAAAATCCAAAAACATGAATCTGGTCTATAACTAGTGCATTTTTCAAAATTCTAAAAATATTTTTCTTTTGTAAATATTTTTATCATTTTACACGAATTTAATTTAAGTGACTTTCCCTGATGAGATAATTTAAGATTTTATTCCTAATTATTAAAGCACTAGCAATGGTGTTAGTTAAAATTTCTATTTAAAAAATATAAATTTGCACATTTTCCAAAAAGTATTCGTCATATTTGATTAATGGTGGGGAAAAGAAAGTGTGGCAAATGGAATAAAAGTATTTTTTTTCCCAATTGTAAATAGTAACTCTCCAACTTGTACTTTTTAAATGGAAGTTTTTGCTAACACCATTGTTAGTGCTCTTACATAACATACTCCTATATATTTGGGATAACTTTATGCTACTATTTTTTAGTGAGTCAATAAGCGAATAAAAAAAATAAAGAACGGCTTTGCTACTCAAGAATCAAAAAATGAAGGACAAAAACTAAAATAAATTCAACCCAAAACGAAATAAAGGGACTATATCTGAGTGGTGACAAGCTTTTTGAGGTCACCAATAACAATGTAACTTGGGCCAGGTATAGATGCAAATAGAGGCCATTTTTCTAGCTCCTAATCTCATTGACTCAATCTTGCATTCGAGAGAAGCAAGAAGAAGAAACACAAAGAACATGAATGGAGAACATGGGCCAAGGGAGCAGTAACGGAAGGTCTACGACGAACGGTGATGGAGAACGTCGATGGAGATGGCAACAGAGAATGGCGATGGAGAATGCAATTGGCTAGGGTTTTTGCAGGTAGTCAGGGGAGGAGAGGATCAAGTTCGCCGGGTTGGACAGGTTCAACTTGTAATACCCAAGTCCTACTATGTAGACTTTTATATTATTTTAGTATTTTCTTTTAAATAAAATATTCTTTTATGAATTTTATAATAAATAGTTTATTATTTTAATTATGTTATGTGTGGTTGTATTTTTATAGTAAGGTGTTACTAAATAAATCAAAGGAGATTATATATAGTCTTATTTAAATGATTTCTTTATCCTAAACCCTCCAACTTTATTTATTTAAAAAGTGGCCTAACAATCCCATATCATTGAATTGGTAAGTGAGAAAAATATCTCATTTGAGATTATCTCCACCCTTGATTCTACTTTATGGGAATGAGAGAAGTTCTATTTACAAAATGTCATCCATTTTCTCTCTTCACCTACATGGCTAAAACACAAAAAGAGAAAAAAAAAATCACTTTTTGTTATGAATTATTGGGGGCGGCCCCTGCCTTCCTTAATTATTTTTATGAATGGTCCCACCACCATTATTTTAAGTCTTACACAGTAACTTGTATAGTAATTTCAACGCCTATAAATATGAGTTTCATTCGTTTGGAAATTTATAAGAAAAATTTATAGAACGAAGAAAGTTTCAGTTCTTAAGAGTTTCTTTTATATTTCTCTTGCAATAATAGTAGTTTCCTTTTTAATTTTAAAACACGTTATCAGCACGAGACTCTACCGATACCGAAGCTAGTGGTCTTCTACTTCAAGTAAGTTTTTCAATATATTATTTGCAGTCTTCGAAATAAATATTAAAGGTAATATTGCTGAATATTACTTAATAAAATTCTACTTTTATTCTAATGATTATGTGGATATATTTCTTAAATTTATAGATTTATTTTTGTGATTTATATATATAATGTCAAATATTGAAATTTATTACTATTAACATTTCTGAAAAAAGTTATTCATCCAGGATCCTTGATGAGATCTATTTGGATACAATGAAAATAAGAGATACAATCAAAAAAGAAAATCACGTGTCCCTACAGGACTATGCTGTGTATATCACGGTGAAAATTTTTCTTATTTTGTGAAATGATTTAAGGGAGAGATATGAGTATCAGAAAATGTAGTCCTCCTAAAAGTTTATTATGACTTATTGCACCTGAAGTTGCAAGATTTTAAGAGTAGTGTTGAATATTATGCATTTTTTAAAATAACTCAATATTTAAATTATGCAGTGAGAAAGTTACTGATGATGATATGTTAAAGAAAACATATACTATTTTTCATATCTCGAATATGCTCCTACAGTAGCAGTATCGAGAGTGAAAGTTCAACAAATATTCTGAATTTTTATTTTGTCTTCTAGAGATTGAGCTAAATAATGAGTTTTTGTTAATAAATTAGTTATGTCTTATTAATAATATTGGATTTACACAATTTCCAAAAATAAACGGTGCATCCTTTCAAAGAAACCAAGGGCGTGGTAGAAAAACTATAGAAGTATTAATTCTAAAAATGACAACACTAAAAATGATAATAATATACCGTATTACTAAAAGTGATCCAATTTGGAAAATGATAAAAATCTTCATAATAATTTTTCATAGAAAGATATACATGTTTGTCATAGATATGGTATGACTGAACATTAGTCACATACCTGTTGTACGACCAAACACTTAATCACTTATGCTAAACTTTTATATATAAACTTATTAATATTTCATTATATTTTGAAATAATGAAATATCGGTGCCTGAAGTACGATAAGAAATTACTTGGAATAATAAAATCCTGTTTAAATTTGATCCTCTTACAAATGAATGTGAAGAGGTAACTCCTGAAGGGAAAACTCCTGAAGAGTACAAACCTCTTGAAGAGGAACGTCTTGAATAAGTGTTTCATGAAATATTCTCCCGTAAAAAGGAACAATGAGATCTCAATACATTTCATGAGTACTAAAAAAATTATGGATAGAAATAAAACTATTGTCAACAACATATTTTCATATAAAATAACTTTTGACATTACCAGAAGTAATGAAAAAAGTGAGTCAAGAATAGTCGGAGAATGTCGACATAGAAATGATTGGCCAAAATGAAAAGTAGCTATTGAAGCTAAATTAAAATCGCTAGCAAAGCGAGAGGTATTTGGACCTATTGTCCAAACAGCAAATAGTGTAATGCCTATGAGATATAAGTGAGTATTTATACGAAAGCGTAATGAGAAAATGAAATTGTACAGTACAAAGCACGATTTGTTGCACAAGATTTTCTACAAAAATTCGAGATTATTTATGAGAAAACATATTTCCTTATTATGAATGAAATCACATTTATATTTTTAATTGGTTTGATTATTACAAAAAAATTAGATATGCAATTGATGAATGTGGTCACTGCATATTTATAAGGATTATTAGATCATTACATATATAAAAATATACAATACTTGAAACATCTAATTCAAGTACATTTAGGAGTATGTACTTTATAAAATTTCAAAGATTTTTATATGGATTAAAACAATTCGATCACATGTGGTATAATTGAATCAGCGAGTATCTATTGAAAGAAGGATTTGAGAATAATCCTATATGCCTATATGTTTTATCATAACCCGAATTTGCCATTATTACAGTTTATGTTGATGATTTACCTTATTAAAACTCCTGAATAGATTAAAATGGCTGCTATAAATTCAAGGAATGCATTTGAAAATGAAAGATCTTATTATACAAAAATTTGAGACTTCTAACCTCATCTCTCAAATGCATTTACTCTTCATAAAGCGATATGTCATCCTTATCTAAAGGATTAGACAGCAGAAATGAAGAGGTAAATAAGAATTTTAAATTTTTATTCTGTTACTTTAAGTCTGCTATTTTCTGTCAGACTCTTGAACGAGTCGTTGAAGTACGAAACCTTCTCGTTAAACTCCTCAATCTCACGATTTTTAGATTGTAATCGGTTGGAAAATCCAACAATAGAGGAGGAGTATCAAGTGCCAAGAGTCACCAGCTCATAAACAATTACACGATCTGACTTATTAGCCAAATCATTTGCTTGCTGCAACATGGCATTTACGGAAGATGCAAGAACAACTTGTAACTGAGGTGAAGGATACCTCATAGATTGATCATGAGAAATATTGAAATGAAATTGATAAGCCATTGAAAATTTGTAAAATAAGAATGCAAATACAGATGAATCATAGATATGAGAAGAAGTTTGATGTATACTAAATGAAGTTAAAGATGGTTCTTATAGAAATGAAAATAAGAACAAGACAAATCATCATCTCTTCAAATCTTATTTAGTCAAAATTACAAGATATACTGAATGTATAATTTCAAAAGTCAGTGAGATTAATTGCAGCTATCTCGATTTTCTTGTAAACGCTAAACCTCTGCCATTAGCTGCTGTTGTTGACTTTGTATTTGAGCTCTCTCTCGTTCCAGCTCTTCTATTCGTGTTTTTAGATCACGAGAATACCAGTTTACAAATTTCTTCAGCTCCTTGTTTTCTTGTCTTAAATTTTTATTTTTTCTATCTTTAGTTGCAAGCGTTTGATGCAACTCAGATATTTGATTTTTAAGACGATCAACCTCACTCGTTCTCTCCAGTGACCTCTGAGACATGGTTGTAAGAGATGCAGTATATTGAACCCTAAAAGTTCTTAATGCTGCAACAATTTCATAATCGGTTTTACTAAAAATATATATCTCTGCTCCTATCATGGTGTTTATAGCTTTAGGAGAAAATATAAGTAGTTGAGGTATAAAAGGGTCATGGTTCAAATCTGAGACATTAGAATTTCTATAAGACATAATATCGTTCTGGATGAACAATAATTGGATCTATGAAGAATGTGAGATTTTTTTTGATAGAATAAACCAATGGTAAAATTGGTTATATTTAAACAGCAATATGAAACCTTTAAATCTCTTCAAGATCTCGTTTGTCAATAATGTCAAGAGGATTTGATTTTTCGCCGAATCGATATATGGATGGTTTCTAATGTTCTTTCCGCCGTACATAAACAAATTCTCCTTAATAACGCCGAATGAGGGGGAGAGAATTTTATATGATGATTTCTCTAATGCATTATTTAGATGAAAATTATGTTTGAATTATTAATCCTGTTATATATGCTAAAATCATGTTTGTTTATTACTTGAAAAACTGACGTATATTCTCAGGGGGAGCTTAAGTATTACTGTAGGTTTCAGATTTCTACTAAGTCTGTCAAACGCCTTATATGTGGGGTTTCCTCTATCTTGTCCGACGCATTTTAAATCCATAAGATCCTGAAGTGCCAAAGCGGACAATATCGGATAGAGATATGGAGCTGCCTGTATATGCCACATCTCCAAATCACTCAGAGATTATTGCAATTCATAAAGTAAGTTGAGAGTGTATTTAGCTGAGATCAGTGATTCAACATATCCAAGAAAAATGTGGTCTCCCCATGATCAATGATAGCCCAACAATTTTATATGAAAATAATAATACTTATATCAGAAGAGAATATATCATGGGGAGAAATTATAACATAATCTGACAGCCCAACATTTTATATGAAGATAAAATGTGGTCTCCCCATGATCAATGATAGCCCAACAAATCTGTCAGATATGATCAAGTGATAATCTGACAGATTTATTCACAAAATCATTACCAACTGCGACATTCAAGAAGATTGTGCAGAACATTGGAATGTGAAGACTCAAAGATCTATCGTCATACACTTTTTAGAATGAGTAAATGTCTTGAAAACTTGTGCTGATTGTACTTTTTTTTTCCTTCGCTGAGGCTTTGTCCCACTGGATTTTCCTTTACAAGGTTTTAATGAGACAATCTTAAAGCACTTGGCGGTACATAAGAATATTGTACTCTTTTTTGTTCGCCATTGATTTTTCTTCCCACTGAATTTTTCCTTGGTAAGGTTTTAATGAAGCAAATTCTTTATGAGTAGTCATTCAAGGGGGAGTATTATGAATTATTAGAGGCGGCCTTTGCCCCCCTTAATTATTTTTGTGAATAACCCTACCACCATTATTTTAAGTCTTGCACAGTAATTTGCATAGTAATTTCAACGCTTATAAATATGAGTTTCATTCATTCTAAAATTTATAAGAAAAATTTATAAAATGAAGAAAGTTTCAATTTTTAAGAGTTTCTTTTATATTTCTTTTTCAATAGTAGTAATTTCCTTTTTAGTTTTATAACTCTTTTAACATTTTCCATATCTCTCTCATGTTGGCTACACAAAAAGGTAAGAGAAGACTTGGTTTCTTCAACTCCATAGCCAACTTCTCACCTTCATTGTTCTCTTCCTTTCTCATTTCTTTTTCAAGCAAACAAGAGCTCACTTCTATTTCTCTAGCCATGCGAAAACCTTGAGCAAATGAGCTCCATTTCATCCATTAAGCACACAGGTTCACTACCCTTGGAAACCCATTTCGAGATTTCACTCTAAACCTTGGAAGCAAGATTGAATCATGATCCAAATGGGTCACATTTGAAGGTAATGAAATATAGATTTCATTTCTATCTCCCTTGTTATGGGTTTTGTTTTTTAATATTTTCTTACTTGTACATTTCGGTTCTTGGCTTGATTAAAACAGTGGGTTGTTGTGTTCCACCCATTTTTTATTTCAACCTTCTATTATGCATTTCCATCTCTTTTTGGAAGTTTTGAAACTTGAGTTAAGAGCCCTAAAATTTCTTTTTCAATTTGGGTTGGCTTTTGGAAGTAAAAATATGTGCTTTGACTTGAGTTTGAGTATTTTATAATTACTATAGGCTCTAGGTCCAAAATGCATAGTCTTACTATGTTAAAATATGTTTAAATGGTCATTTTATTACACTATAAATGGGATTTTGAAAATATATATGCCATGGGTTTTATGGGTTAGTCTTAGATGTCTTTAACATAGTATTTTAAATATTTGTGAATTGAAAGTATATTATTTTATAAACGATTTAGCATGTGACCGGTTTTATGAATTAAAAGTGCCGTTTGATGCTTTGTTCTTCACTTCTAATTTTATAGTATATTTGTAATATGTTATACGAGACCTCGGGTCACAAATAATTAATTAAATGTGGTTGCATAAGTATATTACGTTCTTTATATCTGGTTAAGTTAGGATATGCTATCTATATTATTTAGTATATTTGTTTGGGTGACTTATTTAGTCTATAATTACTAGACTTAGGTTATTAACGCGTACGTTATTTATTGTTATAGGACCGTTATTGCCAAGAAAAGCTCAAGAGCCTAAAGGTAAGTAGTATGATCATGCACACATGCCATGTTTTTCTTAAAAAGAAATATATCCCTTAATGCAAATTTTTTCTTCAAGAAAATAATAAATGAACATTTACATTATGTAAAAACTTTCTTGAAAGCCCCTGTTAAGTACCCTATAATTATCGTTGGTTGTAAATACGAAGTAATGCATTCGCATTCATACTCTAGTATCATAACTTCTTCTCATGCATGCTTTCCAAGCAAATTATCAAACTCTCCTATATGTAGTATAGCATCAAAAATATTCCTATTATCATTTGCATATGCATATGCATGTGTGAAGAAGAGTTGAAGAGATTGCATGAGAGAAGAAAGGAGAGAAAAAGAAATGAAATGAAAATTTTAAGAATGAAAATGTCAATGACCTTTATGATTATTGTTTAAGTAAGTAAGCAAGGACTGTAATAAATGACAGATTGCAATGCCAAATCGGTTCCATTGGTTGTGCACCCAGTGGCGCCATCCAAAGAAAAGGATTCCTAACCTGTTGGCCACTAGCGGATATTGGGGTCTCTAAAAAGGACTGCTAACCCTGCACGTAGAGCGTAACAGTGTGCAACTTAAGATGAATATTAAAGGATGGAGTTACTATTGTTTCTTAAATAAATTATGCATGAAAATAAGTATTTTATTCTTAAATTGTTATGCATTGAAGTATGTTTAGCATTGTTATGCATGAAAGAATGTCAACTAATTTTTTATGCGTGTAAGCATGTTTAGATACTCAAAATGTTCACGTATGCATGTTTCGACAAATGAGTAGACGCTTAATATGTTAACGGCATGATACTACTTACTGAGTATTCGACTCATGTTGTGTTTAATGTTTTAAACGTCCAGGTACTGAGGATGAAACTGCAGGGCAGGATGGTGCTGAGGAGGGAGAGGCAGCGACTTAGGACCTACCCTAATTTAGACCTAATAGGATCATGGGTCTTGTTGTTGATTTATAGTTGTTTTGGGTCCCGTTGATGGGACATTATGTAGGAGGTGACTTAGAGATATTAGGTTTATATTTTATGTATGTAGTGGTGGGTGGGGTGTCATAACCCCATATTTCCTTAATTAGTTGATAGCTTTTGGTAGGGTGTAGATAACCCTAGGTGTAGATAATCCCATGGACTCGTTTCATCGATTTATTCATACTGTATGTTTCAGAAACAAGAACTTGTCTTTATGACAAATGAATGCTTATGCTATGTTAATAGGTCTCGTTTCTTAAATTAAAATTTTAGAGTAACCTTATGTCTTTTTCCGTATATAGGATAAAAAAAAAACAAAAAAACAAATGCATAGGTCATGTCAAGGAACTGTGGCGGCCCCCTTTTACGGCGGGGTCGTTACACAACTAAACACAACCCGCTATAAATATGTTGACCTGATGAACACGTTTGTGTTCAGGTTCAACGGGTCAATTAGTCATGCGGGTCGAGCCCAAGGCTCTTTATGCACATCCTACTATTCACAAATTATTTTATTACTATTTACAAAATTATTATCTTATCTCATTTTCCATGAATCCATTCTCTCATTACAGGTTTTCAACTGATGTAGTGCTATTATCGTCACAATCTTGATCATCCCCTCCAACCTTCTTTTTTTCTTTTTTAAAAACAGCTGAAATTAGTGAGGATTTATAGGGTCTTGATTTTGAAGTTGTCCTCTATAGATTTCATTAAAGTTGGTCTTTGAATGTGAGGCCTTTGTGTAAAGTATTTTTAATATGTACCCCCACAAAGAATTTATTGGAAGAATAGGCCTTCCACTCACAATAGATGAATGGTATTGTTGGCAATCTTCGTAACATTTGATGTTTTTCAAATCATGAAGAATATTTTTCCAATCGCTTTATATTTCAAATCATATACTTACTGTCTCCTTTATCAACTTTTTTATCAAAAGCTATCTTATTTGTCTTCTCATCTCAATCTCAATCCCTCATACTTTAGGATACAATATTATAGATCTTACGTGTTAGCTAATGTCTATTATCAAGTTGATTATAATGATTACAAAATAGAGTAATAATTTATATAACTAATAAGTCTATTTGAAAGTCTTTACACCACACATTATTCATGAAATATGATTTGAAATTTATATTTTACATAAAACTTTAATTTTTTTTAATTTAATAAAATGAAATTATTTTATTAACTAATTAAATTAATATTATTGTAAAGTGATCAAGTAAGTTTACTAATAGCTCGCTTGAATGGATTTTCTCCAAGAACGATTATTGATAGTTTCAAAGTCTCCTAGCATTAGGGCTATACATTTTCGGCGTCAGTGGCAAAACTACCACAGATCAACACCCAACTGGCCATATTATTGGTCTGATATGCTGACCGGCACTTACCTTACAGTGTCGGTGGTGCGTCAGCACTGAGGTTGGCGCCGTGGTCAGTTTGCCCATCGATTTGGGCCCCATTTGGGCCGGCCATTCAAATATTCAATTATTTTTATAACCCTTTAGAGTTTTTATTTGTTAACTTAATTAGGACTTTTTCTCATTTATTCTATTAGTCAATTAACAATATTAACAACATCAATTTTCAATATTCTAGTAGTCAATTATCAACATCTATTTTAAAAAATAACTACTAACTAATAATTTAATAACTTTAACTTTTAACTTCTAGTTCTAAATACTAAGCAAACAATAAAAATGTCCACTAGATGAGTCAATGTTTAATAAAATTACACATAAAATTAAAAATACAAACCAACATGCCACATGGCAACACAAATTATTTTAAGTAATAATAGTAAGCATGCAACTAAAAGTCTAAAATACAAATTACAAAGTTACAAACCAAGTTAACCAACAATAAAAAAAAAATACAAAGACCAATAACCAAAAGGCAAAAAGTGCTTCAATCATCACTCTTCAATCTTCTATACCTGCGACACCTGTTTGTTCTCCCAACTCTATAAAAAAACAAAAAAAAAGTTAATAAACTTGGATAAGAAAAAACAAATATAATGAATTAATAGAAATAAATTAATATTGAATGAGAAAAACATTACCAGATTTTACCACAAAACTCTCGACATTATCCTTACCATCTTGAAGATCAATTGTGATTGGCGGATGTCGCAACCAATTCTGAGTACAAATAAGTGCCTCAACTATTTTCGGAGCCAATGAACTCTGAAAGGGATTCTAGTACACATCCTTCCGTACTAAATACTGACTCTAAGGCTACAGTGGGAACGATCATAGCTAACAAATCTCATGCAATCCTTGCAAGTATAGGATAATTAACCTCATTACTTCTCCACCAGACCAACAAATTAAAAGATGAATTACGTGCCTCACAACCATCTGATAAATACTGGTCCAACTCTGTTTTGGAAACTGTAGTTCCAAACTCTTCACTTACCTGATACCACTCATCCATTGATTGTATTTCATAATTCTCTTCACGGGGTACAATTCTCCACTTTCTCAAAATGGTTCCAAACATGGGAGGGCTTTTTCCCCTTCTGTTTCCTAGGAAGTGGACAAGTATTACTTTTAGGGACACTAGGGGGATTAGGTGTGTGAGTTTGGGTTTCTTCCAAATTAGGCATCCCCTCATCATTGTTAAGATCAATTGGAGTTGACGACGAATTCATCTACTGATCTAAGTATAGAAAATTTTATCAAGATCAATAGTCACTAAACAACCAATATTTAAAACAATACCCAATTCAGATTAAATAATTAAACAAAACCCAATCAAATTAAACAATACCCAATTCAGATTAAATCATTAAACAAAACCCAATCAAATTAAACAATATCCAAATAAGATTAAATCATTAAACAAAACTCAATTAAATTAAACAATACCCAAATCAGATTAAACAATACCCAAATTAAAATCTAATTGGTCAATTTTTAATTGCTGTGTTCCAGACTCCCAATGAATCCAACCAAAAAATAAACAGACCCAATCAAACCCTAAACAACCAAATATTAAACAAACCCTAAACATTACCCAATCAATACCTAAACTCAATTAAACATTACCCAAGTCCCAATCAAACAATAAACAGACCCAATCAAACCCTAAACAACCAAACATTAAAAAAACCCTAAACAAACCTGTAAATATTACCCAATCGATACCTAAACTCAATTAAACATTACCCAAGTCTCAATCAATACCCAAATTAAATAAAGCCTAAACATTACCCACTAACCGATTTATGCTAGGTATTCAGAAATTTTCCATTCGGTAAGGTGGCCCTAAAGGTGCCGAGGGGACAGGGGGGGGAGTGAAGAAGGAAATGAAGAAAGGGGGGGGTTGTAGAATTTTATCCCGTGGGCTCAGAAACGGCTCCGTTTCCTTTTATGTGAAATGGTGTCGTTGGGGGAAGAAATGGTAGTTTGTGTATTGTGTAAGAAACGGCGTCGTTTTCTTTTAATTGAAATGACGTCATTTCTATATAAATATATAAAAAAATAAAATAAAAGAAATACTATCAATCACTTTAGCAGTTCGACATGGAGTCGAACCGCTACCGACGCTGACCGATACACTTCATACGCTTTTTGAACCGCCATCCGACCGGTTCTTTGTCGGTGGCGACCGGTTCCATCATGGCGATCGGTTTCTAGTGGTTTCGATTGGTTGGTCAGTTTTTTGTACAACCCTACCTAGCGTCGCTAAGGAGGCTTTTTCTTGCATCGACAAGGTTTGTCTCTTAGTTTTTTGTTTCCTTAAACTGAGAGTGTTTGTTAGACATGGCTAATGAATTGTTGAATAGGTGGAACAATTTAAGGCTCACGAAGACTGAGAAAAGTGAGATTCTTGTTGACATTCCAGTCGAGGATTCTGTTTTTGATGTGGTAAACTTTGTCTTCTTGGTCTCCTAGTTACTGATAAGATTGTTAATAAGGAGGTTTTTTTTCCATATTACAATGGTTAATGTGTGAAAGCCAAGAGTTGAGACACAATTTCAAGGGATTGGTGCAAATTTATTTCTTATTGATGGATCATGTGAGGTCGAGATGGATCATGTGAGGTGGACGTCCTTGGACCTTTGATCATGTGACAACTAGAAAACGGTTAGGTAAAAGGAAAGGCCATACAAAGGGTGTTTCTCAGAAGAAATTTAAAGATGGTTTAGTCTTAAAAGAAGACATTGATTTTGTTTTGAAAGTGGTTGGGTCACAACGTTGCCAAGAGCCATAAGTTTTCTTAGTTGAAACTGTCGAGGGCTTGGGAACCCTCAGACAGTTCAAATCCTTGGACTTTTGGCTAAGAAGAAGTGCCCCAACTTGATCTGCTTAATGGATACCAAGTGTTCAGAAGCCAGAGTTGACATGGTTAAGCATTCTCTGAAATTTAAGAATTGTTTGACAGTAGAAAGTAAGGGTAGTAGTGGTGGACCTGCAATGCTATGGAAGAACTCTACTAAAGTGGATATAATCAATTACTCAAGATGACATATCAGTGTACATATTACAGATAGAGGCCAAGTTAACTTGTGGATGTTGACTGGATTCTATGGTAATCCTTGTGGTTCAGAGAGGAGTCATAGTTGGGAACTGGTTGCCTTTTGAAAACCTTCATCTAAATCCCTTGGGTTTGCCTATGGGATTTGAATGAACTTATATGTCAAGATGAAAAAGTTGGTTTGTTGCCTAGACCTTATTCACAAATTGAAGCTTTTAGAGAAGTGCTCAGATTCTGTTCACTTACTTCCATTGATACCAATGGTCCAAGATTTACTTGGTCTAATAGAAGAAGTGGCAGATTTCTTGTGAAGTAAAGGCTCAATCGAGTAGTGGCAAATGTTGAGTGGAATGTTTGTTTTCCCAATTCAGTTTGTTATGTTCTTCCTACTATCAAATCTGATCACTCTCCTCTACACTTGAAGCTTTCCACGCAGTTATTCCTATAAGAGGTTCTCGAGACATATTTAGATTTGAAGCTTCATGGCAATTGTAGGAGGATTATGGTTCCACGATTGATTCCACTTGGAAGAAGCCTTGCAATGGATCTAGTTCTTGCTCTTATTTTTGAAATAAACTTTCCAAGTGTGCCTCTGATATGAGGATTTGGTGCTCTAGCAAGAAGATAATGAATTCAAGTGGCATCAAAGAGAAGCTTAAGAGACTTGCCAAGTTACAAGAGTCTAATGATGACAATAATACTCATGAGGTTGGCATTCTTCAGCGGGAATTGGAAGGAGTCCTGGCAGAGAATTAGTTAAAATAAAATTTAAAACGTGCTAAACAACATTGGCTACAATGTGGTGATAGAAATACCCATTTTTTTCATTAGGAAGCTACCTATAGAGGAAGCAAAATTACTTATACCAATTTATTGATGACAGTGGTTTTCAAGTGTCAAATAAGGGCCAAGTTACTACTGCTTTCTCAGATTTCTACTCCCGATTATTTACCTTGTCTAGTCCTAGTGGTTTCAGTGATTGTTTATGGGGTTTAACCACTAGAGTTTGTGCCATTATGAATTCAAAATTGTTGGCTCAATTCACTGAAGAGGAAGTCAGATATGCAGTCTTCTAGATGAAATCTTTGGGGTTTCTTGGGCCCAATGGTTTCGAGCATTGTTTTATCAATCTAATTGAGATTCTATTGGCAAAGAGACATGCAAGTTTGTTCTTAAGTTCTCAATAATGGTGCCCCATTCAAAAGTGTGAATGACACTTTTATTACTTTAGTTCCAAAAGTGAATGATTATAAGAGGGTAACTTATTTAAGAGTTGTAAGCCTTTGCAATGTGTGCTCTAAAATTGTTACAAAGGTGTTGACTAATAGACTAAAAGGTCTTCTTCCAATTATTATATCATTGAATCAAAGTGCCTTTGTGTCATGTAGATTGATCATTGACAATGTGATAGCCGCCTATGAAACTCTACGTTCGCTGGATTCTCAAATGCATGGCAAGATTGGTTATATGACTCCGAAACTAGATATAAGTAAAGCATATGATCGAGTAGAATGGGGATTCCTCCAAGCTGTTATGGATAGATTGGGTTTCAATGCAAAGTGAATCCCTCTCATTATGGAATGTATTTCCTTAGTCTCCTATTCTCTTTTACATATGGGGAGGTCAGGGCTACTTTCACTCCTACTCAGGAGCTTCGATAGAAAGATCCATTATCTCCATATCCTTTTATTATTTGTGCTGAGGCCTTGTCAAATATGCTATTCCAAGATAAGGCAAATGGGACCATTTATAGTGTGCCTGTTGGTAGAGGTATTATTTTTATTAGCCACCTCTTTTTTACTGATGATAGTCTCTATTTTTGTAAGGCTAACTCACTGGAATGGAGTGGGATCCTATTCATCTTGGAGACTTATGAAAAGGCTTCTTGTCAAGTGCTTAATAAAGAGAAGACATCCATTCATTTTAGTAAGAACACCATTTTTTATGTAAAGAGGAATATATTGAGCATTTCTGGGGTTAATGTAGCAGCCTCTTTTGACAAGTATCTTGGGCTATCTGCTGTTATTGATAAGTCCATGATTCAATGTTTTCACTCATTGATTGATTGAACTTGGTCTAGGGTTACAAATTGGAGAACAAAGAGTTTGCTGCTACAGGTAAAAAAGTGCTGCTCAAAGTTGTTTTACAAGAATTCCAATTTATTCTTTGGGGATCTTCTTGTTGCCTTCTTTGATTGCTTAGACACTTAACAAAATGTTAAGAAAATTTTGGTGGGCTTTAATGAGGATAGCTAAAAAAATTCGGTAGCTCGAGTGGGATCATCTGAGTCAGTCCAAGGATAATGGAGGTCTTGAGTTTAGAGACGTTAAGAGTTTTAATCTTGCAATGTTGGCTAAGCAATGCTGGAGATTGTTATTTTATCCCCACTCCTTAACAACTAAAATCATTAAGTCTAAGTACTATCCACAAGGGGATCTGTTAAGAGAACAATTGGAGACTAGACCATCCTACTTATGGAGAAGTTTAGTGGTTGGTTTGGATCTATTAAAAGAGGACTTCTATGCAGAATTGGTAATAAAAAGTAATGATGGGCATTATGATGGGCCAATTCTTAAAGATCTTTTGCAAATTTCAGATGAACCAATCACAAGATCAAGAGCTAAAAAGATTAGAAAAGCAATACAAGAACTGGTACAATTCACTTGGTTCAAGTTCGCAAATTTATTGAGCAAGACCCCAACATACAAAATGTGTTTGAAAGAAGAAAAACCAGCTTTAACTCATGTGATATAAGCTACATAGGAGAATGGCAAAGCCTAGCAGTATAGTAAATATTTTTCTTTCAATAAGTATAAGCGTGTGGGCCTATTTTTGTGTTTCTATGGTTATAGGTGTTTGAGTTTATTTAATTCATTAATTGTACATCTTTTATTAGTTGTAGGGGTATAGTTTAAGAGTTTTAGACTTAAAAGTATTCAACTCATGTTTTTAAGTGATGTAGGCTTTATTAGGCCCTAGGGTTTTATTAGGGGCTCTAAAAACACATGCACATTATTTTCCCATCTATTATGAACATGAATAGTATACTTTTCGAAGAGAACTCTTGTTTTCTATGCTTGTTATTAAATGAACTAAGAACTTATCAAAAACAAATCATTTGTGGCATTCTCTCTACAATCTAAGTTCTTAAATCAAGTTTTTAACAACTCTAGATCATTTTGGCTTAATTCATGGCTTTCTTGGGTGGATTTCAATTTGTTTGCGGGTTCAAGGTGTCGACGCCCCAATCCACGCTTGGGATCGCACGTGAATAGAAGCGTCGGGGACGAACAACACAAGGAAGCTCACCCCTCGTCATAGCATGCATTTAGTTTTTTTTTTTTTTTTGAAACGTCAAGTAAAGATTTTCGCAGTGGAAATAAAAAGGCTAAGCCGTCAATAACATACATCACATGGTTAGACTACGGATCCCAAACATAATATTAAACATAGCCAGGATTTAATATTTACATCACTTGTCCAAGAAACCAAAATAGTGCTTCCCACAGGCGGGAAGACTTTTTCCAAAAACAATAATACAGGGCATCAAAATACAATACGGGTCTTAACACTGCCCATATGTTCATCCGACGGGTTCCTTCTTCACTTTCTTAAGGTTCGGGCCCCAGCGAAGCCGGTCCAAATCCAGGCTAGGCCCTACCTCACATATCGCCCTAGAAGGCGTTCCAAAAACGCGCCCCAAGTGGAGGGACTCGTCCATCCCTAATACTAAACAACACCCTGAAGGGCGTAGCCCAACATAACTGTACATAGTCACCTTCAGTGACTCCATCTCCCACTGACCCGGGCGGTCTAGTGGTACTGGCCCCTTAAGGACGGCCTCAATCGGACCCTCGAGGGTCCGACGTGTCATCTCCGGGGTCGTACCCTTCTGATCTATCCTCTCCTGCAAGTACATCTATTGTCCCCGAGAGGGCACAATAGTGGGAATACAAGGAATGGGGTGAGATTTCGGGAGAAATCTCAGTAAGTACATCTATACTCTATCAGAAGCAATTCTAGGCATATAGTAAGGTGAATAACAAACAAATCTTCTTATATATGCATTACCATGGAACTTATGCCTAGACTGATGCACATGTTCGTGACAAAAATTCATCTTTCTTTTCTTATTCTTAATTTCCAAAATCATACTTGTTCAAAACGCATAGCAAAACTCCTTTGATGCATATTCTTTCGAAAACAACAAAAAGAACTCTTGTTCGAAAACTTTTCGTCTTTTACTTATCTTAGGCGCCACTTATCATATCATATCATATATGGCCCGAAGACCCTTTTCTTTTCGTCATGACTTCTTATTTTGGACACCTCACGGTTCCCCTATGCACCGTGTACTCCCCGCTAGTTACCGTCACACCCGGCGACCAAGTCGGCCAAAGTGAATACGTTTCGCGTCCTTTCACGCTATTCGTCGCTCGGGGATTTCTCTCCAAGCGACTACAAACTTATCAGATGGCGAGGCCAAGGCCAACACCGCTTATAGGGCACCCACTAGCATTAGGTGCGACCACGCTCCGGACACCTATGTGGAGCCATACATGGTCTGCCGACGGTTCTTTGTCGACCCAGGGGCTTTCACTCGACTTTAATCACTCCTGAGTGAATAGGGAGTTCCACTGGGACACTTCCCCGTCCCAGCCTTTGGGGTTCTTCTAAAACTTTATTTTTCTTCTTTCGAAAACATTCTTTAAAAACATAGGTTTTTCGTGCTTATGCATGTGACATGCAACATTTGACCTTGTAGATGCAAGAACTCGAGACGAACCCGAGTACACACGTGTAGTCGTATTTCTTTCAAATCCTTATACCATAGACTCTTACTTATGGAAAAATGTCTAAACAAAAGCATTAGGGGGAGGTGGGGTGCTCGGCATTCACCCCTAGGGTTTGGGCCGAGACCCTACTTTGCTTCCTATTGATGTTTTCTTCTTCCTTTGATCTCCCTAACACCATTTCGCCTAAATTAGAGATTTTTAAAATAATTTCCTAGCCTTAATAGGGTCAAACCCGAAACCTATAAGGTCCTCAAGCCTTACGTTTTCTTCTCTCAGTCTTTCCACTAAGGCACTACTTGAACGATCTAGGTGAATCCGAACCCATACATGTCATTCTCCCAACACACATACTTCTTTTCTCCAAAATATCCAAACATGAATATAAAGTAAATAAGAGATTAAAACTTCATAATTTTTCTCTTCTAGAACTTTTCCAAAAATATAACTCCACAAGCATGCATTATCATACTCATTAAGCAATATTAACGCCAACATCTTCCAAAAATTATTACGACTATTTTTCCACCAATGCTTCATACACTTTTCATCCTAACATGGCATTTCTATATGCACAATATTTACAAAGATGCTTCCCCAATATCATAGTATGCATATATCTTATATTTACCAACATTCAACTAACTCGATATCTACATGCATACATACTTTTTCTCATCGAACCATCAAAATCATCATCATCTCCAAATCCTTTACCCAATAAGATTATAGGTTTTACACATGAATCCTCATCAAGATAACCTTTGTACTCTTAAGTATTCATCATGGCATTTCTGAGCAAGCAACCAAACAATAAAACATATTCAAACATGTTCTCACACATTCAAGCACATTCACTTTAAAATATACGGAAATTGCTAAAGGTATGGTAAGGAGGTACTTACTTGTCTTCCTAGCTAGCTTATAAAACTTCTGAAAACAAAAGAAATGCTTAGTTAGGTTGTGCTAAAAGTTTATTATTTCTAAAAGAAAGGCCCCCTTTTTGAAAGGTATAAACTTAAGGTTCTCTTTCATGCTTCTAAGTTTTTGCTTTGAAATGGCTAAGTTACTTACCTCTTCTAGGCTTCTTCTTCTTCCACCAACACTACTTCCTTCTCCTTCTTAGTTTGGTGTGTTTAGGTGTTTAGGTGGTGAGAACAAGTGAAACCAAGTGGAGAGAAATGGGAGAGTGCCATGAGATGCCAAGAAGGGAGAGGTGTGTGTGTGTGTCCGAAAAGTGCAAGTCCAAAAGGTGAAGGAACTAGGCCATTCGGCCAAGGCATTTGGCTAGCTTCTAGGCCACTCATTCCCCTATGTTTGAGTGACTTGTGATGGGCTTGAAAGACTCTTGAGTGACTCCCATCACTTGATCACATCAACCCTAATCCATCCTATCCTAGGTTTTGGAGATTATGCTCTCTCTTCTCCTTCTCATGGCCGGCCACATACCCTAGGGTTCCAACCCCTTTCCATCACTTCACATCCCCTCTTGTCTCCCCTACTATCCCCTCACAAGTCATTCAAATGGATTTGAGGATCCATTTTTGGGAAAACCCCCAAAGGAGGTTTCGGATCCCTCCATCCCTCATCTCATCCGAATCCTTCCCTCATCTCACTCTCCTTCTACTTTTGTCACATGCTTCCTCCATCAACCAATCACCTCACACCTCACACAAACTTGTCATGTCACTCTTACACAAATATTCATCTAGATTTGGTGGCAAGCAAGTCAAACAAGGAGGGGAGAGGTTCGGCTAAGGCATGACCGAAACCTTCACCCCTTTCTTTCCACTTTTGCTCCATCATTTCCCATCTCATGTCACTTCTCTTACACACCAAGTCTCATCCTATTGTTCACTATCCCCTCATGTCCTTTCCCCTAGATTTGGAAAGGTTTTAGGCAAGCAAAACCCAAGGCCATTCGGCCAAGGCCCTCACCGAAATCCTTCCCCTCTCTTCCCATCTCCAAGTCTTTTCAAATCCTTTCCACATGATTTTGCTAGATATGGTAGGATCCTATGTTGACTTATTTAGCAAAATCCTACACTTCACACACTTACCTAGGTAGGACAAGATGGATTCCACTCATGGCTTTTCCTTTCTTCCTCCAACAAAACAACTAGTCAACTAGTCTCACCTACTAGAATTTCCTTCTCTCAACCACTAGTCTTGACTCAAATTACTAAACTCTTCCTATCTTGACATGTGTCACCAAGCTTGGGCTTGAGTTGTCTTATGGACCTCCTCCTATGGACCCATGGGCTTTTCTCTCCCCCACTTAGGCCCAAGCTCATGCCATGGCCTTAAGGCCCTTGAACTCTCAAGTCCATTTCTTAAGGCACTAGCTACCCATTTACCTAGATTACTAAGCCACATTAGTATAATTAGGCACAGAAAAATACTCTAAATTTTGGGGTCGTCACACAAGGGATTCTCAATCCCATGGGTTCACATTAATTGGCATCAGACTTTGGTTTCCAAATCAAGTTTGACTTATCCTTTTAATTCTTGCATTTATATTTTGTCTTAGACGTATTTTAGGGTTTTCTATTCCTATCACAAATTCTTTCTTTATTCTTATTAATTTCGTGTGTTTGAATTCAGATCTGTGATGTCAACAATTTATTATTCGTATACTTGGTTCAAGATCTGTAATTTTGTATGTTCTAGGAATTTTAATTCTAATCTCGAATCTTTGATTCAATTTTCAAATCTATAATTTCAAATTCAAATCCAATTTGAATTCAAATTCCAGATCTATTTTGATTCAAATTCGAATTCAAATTCTATATCTATTATGATCCAATTATGATTCCTATTCTGATCTATTTTGATCTTTATTTTAAATTTTAGATCCTTGCATTGAGTCTATATAAAAAGAAAAGCTAGCAAATTCAAAAGGTTGTTGCATAAAAAAAAATCAAAAGAAAAATTAGAATTGGCTATTTGATATAGGTTGTAAGTTGAAATTTGATATATCATCATTAGTAGCTTGTTCTCTTATTTCTTAATTGCTCTTTTCTTCATATAAATTTTCTAAATCTGAATCTCTTATTTCCTAATTGCTCTTTTCCTTGTTTCCTAATTTGCTATTTCCCTTGTTTCATTACATTTAACTCAATTATCTTGTTTCTTGAATCTATTACTGGTGGAATAATACAAGGTTGCATCTTGATTTAGTTCAGCTAGTTCTTAAAGAACTTGAAAGAAAAAACAAGTGAGGTAAAAAACAATAGTGGTGAGACTAGTATAAAACAAAAAGCCAAAAGTGTGAAATATGAGTGGAATGAAATTATTTGAGCGTAAACACATAAGAGAATGTGTGAGGTTTTATCACTAACATTTTATTTTGTAGCACATTAAAATGTCACATAAAAGTGACTCAAAACCTAAGGAGGAAGCGAATAACTCATCTTTTGTGTTGTAAAACATGCAACAATAGTTTAAGCGGTTGAATTTGGTGTTCATGGAAGTGAGGGATAGGATGAATCAGCAACATATAGTGATTAGAGATCTACAAGGTGTGCGGAATATGAGGAGACGTGAGCTTCATGTTGAAAATGAGTACGAGAGCGAAGAAAATGAGGAGGATGAGGAAGACGTAGCATTTGAGGTTAGAATGGGTGGAAATGGCAAACTTAGATGAGGTAGGCATGGAAGAGGACCTACGAGAAATCTAAGAGGTCGAGATGGGCTAAATAGGAATGTTGAGAATATCAAAATGAAAATACCATCTTTTTAAGGTAGGAATCATCCTAAAACCTATTTAGAATTAATTTTTTATCATCACAATTATTCAGAGGAGAAGAAGGTGAAATTGGCAATAATTAAGCTAACTAATTATGCAATTATTTGGTAGAATCAATTAATGACCAATAGGAGGAGGAATTGTGAGAGATCTATAAAAATATGGCTTGAGTTGAAAACTCTCATGAGGCGGAGATTTATACCTAACCATTACTATAGAGACCTCTACCAAAAATTACAAAATTTTTACACAAGAGTTTAAGAGTGTAGAGGATTACCATAAGAAGATAGAGGTGACTATAATTCGGACTGATGTAGAGGATAAATGGGAGGCCACAATGGCTATATTTTTAAGTGGTTTGAATAGGGATATAGCCAATGTAATTGAGTTGCAGAATTATGTGGAGATAAAATACATGGTACACATGGCTATGAAGGTGGAGAGACAATTAAAGAGAAAGGGGGCATCAATGTATACTTTGATTTCTAGTACTGATTGGAAACCAAAGTGGGAAAGGAATGATCGAGTTGTTGTAAAGAAGAAGGTCGAATCACCTAAGGGAAAAGATGAGAAAATTAGCAAAAACAAACCCAAGGTATATTTCTAACCTTCAAGGAATAAAGATATTAAATGTTTTGAATGTTTGGGTTCAGGACATATTGCATCTCAATCTCCAGACAAGCGGGTGATGGTTATGCGTGACAATGAGGAGGTGATAACTGAGAGTAAGAATGATAGTGATGAAATGCCCGAGTTGCTCAATACTAGTGATGATGATGGAGTAAAATATCCAGTAGAATATGAGTCTTTTGCTGCCAGACGTGCTCTCTGTGCACAAATTAAAGTAGATGATATGGAGCAACAGAAAGAGAATATATTTCATACTAGATGCTATGTAAAAAAGAAGTGTGTAGTGTGATCATAGATGTGGGAAGTTACACCAATGTAGCTAGTACCGCCCTAGTTAAGAAGTTGGGTTTAGCTATATTGAAACACCCTAGACCTTATAAGTTGTAATAATTGAATGAATATGGGTGATTAAAGTCAATAAGCAGGTTTTGGTGACTTTCACTATTGGGCAGTATAGTGATGAGGTATTTTGTGATGTAGTTGCTATGCATGTTGGTCATATTTTGTTGGGGAGGTCGCAGTAGTATGATAGGAGGGTGATTTATGACGGGTTTAAAAACAAGTAGAACTTTGTAAAGGAGGGAAAAACAATCAAGCTTGCTCCTTTAACCCCAAAATAGGTCTATGAGGACCAACTAAAGTTGAGAAGTGAGATGGAGCAAAAAAGAAAGAGTGAGGCTGAAACACAAGAGAAAAAAATGAGAGGAAAAAAAAATGAGAGTGAGGCCGAAATATCAAGAAAAAGAGAGAGTGAAAAAGAAAATAGAAAGGTGGCTAAGAATAAAGAAAAGAGAGTGAAACCACAAGAGAAAAAGAAAGAAAGCCTACAGAGAGAAAAGAAAAAGAAAATTGAGTTTTTATGTAAAAGTAAGTGAGATTAAAATGGCCTTATTAGCAAATCAGCCTATGATCTTTCTTGTTTATAAAATCTTATCTTAATCTTGATGATGCTATCCAATCTCTTCCTAGTTCGACTGTTTCTTTATTGTAGAAGTTTGAAGACGTATTTCTAAAAGAGATGATGAGAGGGTACGACTTCAAATTGCACAAAAAAATAAATGTTTGCTTCTCAAGCCAATAAGGGACGAAAGCATGTCATCTTCGAATCAGGAGAATGGGTTTGGGTTTACATGTGCAAAGAAAGATTTTCAGCCCATAATAGAACTAAATTGCATCCTTGATGAGATGGACCTTTCCAAATCCTTGAGAAAATTAATGATAATACTTATAAGTAGATCTTCCAGGTGAGTATAGTGTCTCTATTATTTTCAATATTTCTGATCTTTTTTCCTTTGATGCAGGTGATGATTCGAGGTCAAATCATTTTGAGAAGATGGGGAATGATGGGCACCATGGTGGGCCGAGTCTTAAAGATTCATTGTAAGTTCCAGATAGGCCAATCACAAAATCAAAATCTATGAAAATCAAGGAAATTCATTGAGCTCAGTTTGCAAGGACTAGAGTAATCCACTTGAGCTGAGTTTGCAAATTCATTGAATAAGACCCCAACATTCAAGATGGGCTTGAAAGAAGAAGAGCTAAATTTAATCCATGTGATACAAGCTACAAAGGAAAACGGCAAAGCCTATTAGTTTAGTAAATACTTTTATTCCAATAAATATAAGCGTGTGAGCTTAATTTTATGTTTCTATGATTGTAGGCATTTGGGCCTATTTAATTCATTAATTTGACTTCTTTTATTAGTTATAGAAGTATAGTTTAGGAGTTTTGAGATTAAAAGTGTTCAGCTCATGTCTTTAAGTGATGTAAACCTTATTAGACCCTAAGACTTTATTAAGGGATATAAAAACACATGCCACTTTATTTTACTAGAAATTATGAACGTGAATAGTATTTTTTACATAGAGAATTCTTGTTTTCTCTACTTGTTTTTAAATGAACTAAGAATTTATCAAAGATAAACCCTTTGTAGTGTTTTTTTTCGCAATCTAGGTTCTTGAAACAAGTTTTCAGCAGGTCTAGATCATTTTAACTTGATTATTGGCTTTCTTAGGTGGATTTTAATTGGTTTGTGGGTTCAAAAGATTCACAATCCCACGGGTTTACATTGAGCAAGTTGATATCTGGGATGACAAATGGTTAGCTAGCCCTCATTTTTTTAGGATTTTGTCTCCTCAACCATCAGATGAGATTCATAATGTTGTTGTCGATCTTATGGTTCGTTCTCTTGATCAGTGGAATGATGAGGTTATGCAACTACTATTTAGTGATCATGAGGATCATCTAATTAAATCCATTCCACTAACTCCAGGCAATAGAAAGAATCAAAAAGTTTGGAGGTGCACTTCTAATAGTTTGTTTCTTGTTCGCAGTGCATACCATTTGCATAAAGAAATCATAGATAGATCTCATGGGGTTACTTCTCACAATGAGCCTTAGCTTCAGTTATGGAGATCTATTTGCAATTTAAATGTTCCAAGATCAACCAGAATGTTTATTTGGAAAGCTGTAAGGGAAGCCCTTCCAACTAGGGTTAACCATCCAGCAGACAGGGGGCGGGGTTCCCCCACCCTCTTTCTACATATAAGGTGAGGGTAGGGGCGGTATAGGGTTTCCTCCGTCCCGCCTTTACCCCGCCCCCGCATTTTATTAATATATATAATTATATATTATATAATATATAATATATTTAAAAAACCCAGATTAATCAAAACGGTGTCGTTTTGATTCATTTGGTTTTTTTTTTAATTAGGTCACTTATATAAAACGATGTTGTTTTATATAAGAGACCTAAAATTACCGAAACTCCCTTCGAATTTCTCTCATTTCTCCCTCCCTCTTCAAGTTTTGCTGTCTGCGATTGCCCCCTCCTCCCTTCTCATCTCTCATCTCTCATCTCTCATCTCTCATCTCTCATCTCTCTCACTCTCAGTTGTGACTCCCCCAGGCCCCAATCGGAATCGTAGCTCTCACTCTTTCACTCTAGCTGCGACTCTGCCGATCTCGTCTTCGCAGCTTGCAGGTGGTTGTTTTTCCGCTGAACCTTAGCCCCAAATTCCAATCATCGAAGGTAAATCGTATATATATATATATATATATATATATATTTTTCATTTTTAAATTATATGTAAATGGATTATTGGAGGATGGGATGATTAATGGAGATGGAAGATGAGATTGTGAACTGTGTGCTATGGAGATTGATTGTTTTGTGTGGCTGTGAATTATTTCTATATGATATATACATATATATATATATATACGTTCTTGACAGTATTTATTACTCATTTCTTTTATTAATTTAATGTCTTTTTTTCATTTCCTGCAATGGAATAGAAGCTTTCATATATAAGATTAAATAATAAACTGAACTAGTTTTGTAAATAATAGTATTTAGTTTGCTTTTTTCTAAATAATACTCATTTCTAAATTAAACTGAACCATTTTTTCTAAATAATATTCACTGGAGAGCTGTGTGGTTCTATATAAGCTTTCATCACCTACTTGCAACTATAAGAGTCTGAGATACTCCAATTTGCTTTGTTATATTGTCTGGTATGTATTTACTGCATTTGAACAGAGAATGGAGATTGTCATTTATAAGTTAGGTGATGAGGCAAAATAATCTATTTAGGAATTAAAAGTTTCATAATTATAACTTGCTTTGTATTAGATTTTTGACCGTCAGACTAATAGGAAACTGGAAAGGCAGCAAGTAAACAATTTTTTTAATATGTTGGAAACTAGGAATGAAGCATTTGATATTGTTAATTGTTTAATGGTATAATGCATACACAATCATACATTTGAGTCTTTGACATTACCATAGTACCAATAATTTTGATTGGATGCTTATTATTTATTTTTTGACTTTGGATGCTTTTATAACTTTGTTAATAGTCTTAATAATTGATAGTTGACAACTTGACACATTCATAACCATAATGCTTTTCTTGATTTGATTTTGAATGACTATTTGTTTGGAATAATTTTTAAATTTGTTGTTGTTAGTTGACTGAATGGATTTGGAAATCTAGTTGATTCTAGTGTGAGCTCCCCTGTCAGGCCCTGGGTTCCTCTAACCTTACCCCTACCCCTACCCTTACCACTACTACTACCATTACTCCTAACCCTACTTCTGCTCCAATCGAGGACCCTACCACTACCCTTAACCCATCAACTTGCCTTACCCTCAAGTCTAGCATGAAAGTCTCATCTATAATTTGGGCCCATGTCACCAAAATAGAGAATAGTGGTCCAAATGACTCAAAAATCAAGTGTAACTATTGTGGTAAAGTTTATGAGTGTCACTACAAAAGACCCGACACTTCTCAAATAAAGTTACACTTAGAGGAGCAATGCAAGAAATCTCCAATTTTGAAATCGTTAGTAGAGAAGAGTCAATTAGGCTTGAAGTTGGTTTGAAAAAATGGGTGAGGGGAGTAGTGGTGAGTTGGCATTAAAGAGGTACACAAGTATGATCCTGACGAGGTTAGGACATATATAGCTCGCATGGTCATTATGGATGAGATGAATTTCCAAGTGATAGATGGGAAATGGTTTCAAGTCTATTCTAGGTACTTTAAACCAAGATTCAATATTCATTCTCGTCACATAATGGTAAGAGATGTTAGAAAACTTTACTGCTCAGAAAAAGAGAATCTGGGGGGTTGGCGAGGGAGAGTGTTTGTCTCATCACTGATTATTGGATTTCTTATAATAATATTAACTTCATGTGTATGATTGTGCATTGGGTTGATGGGGATTGGACATTACATAAGAAGATCCTCAAATTTTGTCAAACCACTGATCATAAAAGTGAGACGATAGGAAAGGCCTTAGAGGCCATTGTAAAATAGTGGGGGTTGATACAAGTTCTGACTTGTACGGTTGATAATATCGAGATTAATGATATCGCAATGGGACATCTTAAGACTCTCCTGAATAATGCGAGTAGAACAATTTTGGGTGGAGATTATTTGCATGTGCAGTGTACAACACATATTCTTAATTGGATTATGGGTGATGACTTGAAAAAGTTTGATGATTCGATTGCTTAGGTTAGGATTACTGTGAGATGGGTGAAATTTTTTCCTGCCAGATTGGGTAGGTTCGAAGTTGCTACAAATACTGTGGGCATAACATGTAAAAATGATTTTTGTATTGATTTGTCTACAAGGTAGAACTCAACTTTTTTTTATGTTGGAGGCGGCCCAAGAGTATAAATTGGCATTTGATACATTGGGTGATGAAAACATACAATATGTCAAGTATTTTGATGAAAAATTGGGGTACCCTATGTCTGATTATTGGATAATTGTATTTATTTTTGTAGAGTTTTTGAAGATTTTTTACGATGTTATGAAAGTTTTATCTAATTATTTGTATCCTATAGCACATCATTTTTGTCAATAAATTGGCAAGGTGAAAGAAGAATTTGATGGTATTGTAGTAGGTAATAACACCACATTGCGGGAGATATCTAGGAAGATGGATAAATTTAACAAGTGTTGGGGGGAAAGAATTTAATAAAACCAATATATTGTTATATGTAGTCGTTGTCCTATGTTTTAAGGTGGATGGCATGATATTTGGGTTGACTGATGTCATTGGCAAGGATTGCACGTCGTCTGTTATATCTCGAGTTTAGAAAACACTTGTTAGATTATTTAATGAGTTCACCATCATGGGAGGTGATAGTATTGCATCACTTATAGGTACCCTCCCACCAACTGCAGATGCCACGTGTGGGAAAAAACGTAGAATGGACTGAGATAATAAGATGGAGACGACCCCTTTGGTCTTGCACATTCTACAACAGATGCCCAGTCAGAGATAGATAGATATATGGTATTGGATCTTCATCCCTTTGTACGAGATTTTAATATATTAGCTTGGTAGAAGATGAATATCCCTAAATACTCCGTACTTTTAAAAGTTGCTTGCAATATTTTGGCCATCCAGATCAGTGTAGTAGCCTCAAAGTCAGCCTTAGTACCGGAAGACACGTATTGGATCCCTTTTGAAGCTCATTAGATCATACTATTATTAAGTCACTGATTTGCACATAGAATTGATTACGGATGCTGAAATTCATATTTCAAAAGTTATTGATTATGATTCGGTCGAGGCCGAGGACGAGGGCATTGATCAGCCTGGATTTGGTAAAATGTTACTTGAAACAAATTTATATTATTTTGTATTTATTTAATTAAAATTAATTGATGTTAATTTTATATTTAATTTTTGTAACTTGTAGTGACTATGATGCCAACACTTGGGACAGAGTCAACAATTACCTTTGCTGCAGTATGATCCAGTGCCCACCATCACTGATTTACCATGGTTTACACCTTACACAATTTCTCTCTTAATTATTGTTTGCATTTATAATTTTATAAAATTAATTGGTGTTAATTTTACATTTAATTATTTTGTAACTTTTGTTTATAAGTTTTGACATTTTTTAACTTTTGTATTTTCATTGTGTATGACAGTATCACTATATTTGTCAATTGTCAAGACTTAAACTCTTCAATGCCAATCTTCCAACTAAATGACCCGGTTTAATCTTAATTAGTAACTTAGTATTTTAATATATTATTTTTTTCATGTGTATAACTTATAGTTTTATATTTGCAATTCTAATTTTTTTTAACTTATTAGTTATTATTACAAGTTAAGGTTTTATCATTTTCATTCTCACAACAGTCAAAGTATTGCCAACGATCGAAGTTCACAACAACTCTTCAAAATCCAATGACTCTAATCACCAATATTATGAATCTTGTAATATTGTAAATTGTAATTTTAAATTGTTAATAGTTAATAACACAATTTGTAATTTTATATGATTAATTTGTATTATTGTCAATTTGTAATAGCTTAATCTTTACTTTTAAGTTTTAAGTTTTACTATTTTAGACTTTTAGTAATTTTTTTAAATGACTTTAATAATGATTATTACTTAGTATTTAATAAACTAATATTTTTTAATGTATGATTAAATCAAGGTTGATGATTTTTAGGCAAAAAAATGGCTTAAAAATTTGATATGACCCTTAAAGGACAAAAAAATGTGAAATGGGCCAAAGCCCTATAGGGGTGGCAGCTGAGGGGAAGGGGGGATTGACCCCCACCTTCGTTACCTCACTGTGGGACGGGGTTCCTTGCCCTCGCCTACACGGGGGCAGGAAGCAATCCCACCCCACGCCTAGGCGGGGGTGGAAGTAGGGGTACCCTACCCTCACCTGGGCGGGGATCACCCTACTTCGAACTATGACTAACCTTTTTAAAAGGAAAGTGGTCTCTACTGCTACTTGTTCCATTTGTCATGCAGTTATTAAGAGGGTTTGCCATATTTTATGGTCATATCCAATAGCCCAAGATGTATGGATTGAAAGTTGTAAACGAATCCAGAAAATGAGTTTTGAGGATCTAGAATTTAAAGAAGTATGGTTTGCAGTTCTCGATAGACTTGATCCAACAAAAATTCAGGAAGCTATGTTACTGTGTAAGCATCTTTGGGCAAGAAGGAGCAAATTTGTACATACCCTCGACTTTATGCATCATTTCTTCCATGTCAATGGTATTAAGATTGAAACTAACTTGTTTAATAATTCGATCCATGAACAGAAGAGGACAACTATCTCATTTGGTGTTTCTCAGCATCAGACATGGATTAAGCCTTTAGAGTACAAGCTAAATTGGGATGTGACCATTCAAGAAAAGGAATGGCTTAGTAGAATAAAGGCTATGCTTAGAGATTCTAAAGGCAGAACCATTAGAAGCCTTCGAGCACCAAGGTCCTTTTGTTTATGTTCTTTTAGTAGGGAGGCACTTGCTCTACAGTTGACTTGACTGTGTTGTTTTGCAAGAAAATATGTATTCACAAGCTTCACTTAGAAGGGATGCTTTAAAGGTTGTTAATCTACTAAAAAACCTGAGCACTAATTAGATCCGTTGAATCTAAGATTTCAAATTTCGTATTTATGTGTAGATTTTGATGATAACAAATAATTTCAAGTCTCAAACTCAAATTATTTACGCAATGGAGTGAAGCGCACATCAAACATAAAAGAACAAGTCTACAAATGAAACTTATAAATTATTTTGTACATCTCTTGATAAAATTCAAAATTGGATTAAGATTCCAAATTATTATTTTTTTATATATATATAAAACATCAAATTACTTTTTTCACATATGCAAGACATTTTTAAATGTCTTAGTTTTGAAAATTATGTTTTTTTACATATGCATAATATCATCAAACAATATAATTTCAAAAATTATATTTTTTTATATAAAAATTTGAATTTGTAACATGATTGATTATCATATTTGAAATGTGCATATATTGTTTGAAAGTCTTGAAGGGTGGTTGTGTGTTTTTTTGACAAATACAAAAGATGGATAATTTTGTTTGAAAATCTTAAAGGGTGGTTGTGTGTTTTTTTGACATATGCAAAAGTTAGGTGATTTTGTTTGAAAATCTTAAAGGGTGGTTGTGTGTTTTTTTTTACATACAAAAAGAAAATAATTTGGTTTGAAAAATAAATCATACTCATTTTGTCATGTATGAAAAACAAAATATTAGGTTTGATTCCTTTAAAAAATGAATGGATTTGTCTTTGACTAATGCAAAAAGGAAATGTTTTTATTTAAATTTTTTGAAAAGTGAATAGTACTCTTATTTGATTTGTGAATCTTTTTAAATTTGAAATTAAAGACTCATTTACCTATAAATTACTCACTTGAGTTTTGTAAAATCACAATAAGAGCTTACACATCTATTGCTAAGTTTTGTATCATTCTTTCAAAACTCTTATTCACTCTTTTCTAAAGTTTTGAGTCTTAATTTTTGTTCTTTTTTAGAGAGATATAGGTTGCGCTGTATTGTTTCTATATCACTCATTGAGGAGTGTACTTTGATAGTCTACCTAATATCAACTCTTGTATCAGTAAGAGGGTGTCTATAACCTTTGTGTGTGTAGAAGGTATTCTACATAGGAATAGTTGAATCACCAAGTGTAAGGTGATTGGAAGTGTAGAAGGTGTTTTACACGGATTCTTTGGAGCGGTGTTGTTCAAAAGTATAATAGGTTTCTATTTCCACCTAAAGGAGATTGAATAGTGAATTTGGGATCCTCAATGGGTAATTTGAGGCGAAAATGTAAGCAGTGGGGCTGAATCTCGTAAAAATACTGATTTTGCTTCTTCTTACCCTACTCTTTACATTTCTTGCTGTTTTATATTCTGTTTATATTTTATATTGTGTATTTAATAAGTGTTAATTTTTATAATATAACTCAATTCACCTCCCTCTTATATTAGTTATTTGGGCAACAAAAACTATAGTAGTCTTCTCATTGCTGAAACAAAGAATTTATTGCACTCTTTTACTACTTGGTCTATTACTAATGTTAAGAGAGAATGTAATATGATAGTACGGTACTTACTAAGGACTTATATGATTTAGAGTATGTTCATGAGTGTATTTCTCATATTGTTGAGAATGATTTTGTTGTAATTCCCGTTATGCTCTTGAGTGCAATCCTCGCATTATTGAGAATAATTTATTGTAATACATGTTATTAATGAAAAAGTAATGCTACATACAATCGTGGAATTGTAAATGACATGTAGTCACGTTAGAAAAAAGTTAATTTTTTTTTTACATAATCTTATATATATATATTTTTAAAATAATTATATATCGTTTACCACTCTATAATTACATTTATTATTTCTCTTAATGAAATCAAGATTCTTTACCAAAAAAAAAAAAAAAAAATGGTTGGCTTGAATGATGCCTTACTTGGGCACAAGATTCGGGTCACGGCTGTTTTTGGGCTCTCACGCGTTAACGTCCTCGTCTAGTCCAACCAACTCCTTGGGGTCCCCCCGTTTAGCGTGTTTCGTTCACGAGAAAGGTGTTAGAAAACCAAGAAAGAAAAGCAGTATAATGACTAATCTACCCCTATCTCGTTTAATGCTTGTTCATGACATCAGTGCAACAACTTCCAGGAGGAGCCACCGAGTAATCTGCACTGGTGCCCTAACCAAATTCCCAGTCCACAGAATCGGCAGCCGTAACGTGACCCTAACCCCAGATGCTCTCCGACCAACCTCGACGATCAGTTCAACCATGGCGGGGATGCCGCAGGATGTACTCACTGATATACTTTGCCGACTACCTGTTAAGCCACTCCTGCAGTTCCGGTCTGTCTCCAAGTCATGGCGGTGCCTGATTGATAGTGCAGGCTTCATCTACCTTCACCACAAGAACTCTACCGAGACTGGCTCCAACTACACCCTTATTCTACGAAAGGACTCCGAGCTTTACTCCGTGGACCTCCACCGAATGAACAACGCCGTCGATCTCCCTCACCCTTTGATGTGCTACAGCAATCGGATTCAAGTACTGGGCTCCTGCAATGGATTGCTCTGTATTGCTAACGTGGCGGAAGATATCGCTCTGTGGAACCCTTTCCTTCGAAAGCACAAAGTCTTGCCCTTTTTGCCTGTCGAGAGAAACAAGAACTACGGGTCGGGATTGCTGGGCGCGCGGGTTTTCGGATTCGGATACGACCCGGTTCACCAGGATTACAAGCTAGTGAGGATTTCACAGTTTATTGATTTGGACAACGAAGCGTCTGTCTCAAAGGTTAAGGTTTATAGTCTGAGAGAGAACGAGTTGAGAGACTCCGGAGACATGCCTTATGTTTTGTGTTATACGAGGAAAAATGGGACTCTCGCTAGTGGTTGTTTGCATTGGGTGGTGAACCGGAAGTTCAAATTCGACGAGGCTGATATGATTGTGGCGTTTGATTTGACAGTTGAGAGTTTTCGGGAGGTGCCGATGCCTGAATGTACAAAGGAAAAGGTTCAAATAGACGTGGGAGTATTGGGTGGGTGCGTTTGTATGGTGGCGAATTACAATTATCTTCACGTTGATGTTTGGGTGATGAAGGAGTATGGGGTTAAGGAGTCTTGGGCCAAGCTGTTTACGGTCGCACAAGATGAGGTTTTTGGGGGAGCTTTGAGGTATTTGAAGCCATTGGCTTATTCAAAGAGCCGTGAGGAGGTTCTTTTGGAACATAACCATAACAGGCTTGTGTGGTACGATTTGAGAGTAAAAAGTGTCAGAAATGTGAATCTTGGTGGCCTGCCAGCTTCTTTTGAGGCTGAGATATGCGTCCAAAGTCTTGTTCCGGTTGAGGTGCATAGAAAAGATAATGACCAGCAACAAGAGAAGGATAATAACGATAAAAGGTAAATTGCAAGTATTTTTATTTTTTTTCCTAGTTCTTTCAACTATTATTGTTTCGTTATGCAGATCAATGCATTTCCCTTTGCATTATTATGGTTATGAAAGCAGTAAAGAATCATTAGATGAATTGATTGGATAATTTTGGTTGTGGTCCTCTGAGTAGTGGTATATTTAATTTCTTTCTCAATTTAATGGCTATGCTCAATTTGGTTTTCATAAGGCATGTACTTTCATGTGATGTGCTGCTTGACGAACTACTCCATGTTCTTCTCAGGGATGATTTCCTGTCAGAAGGCTTCAAGCTGGTGTTATAAGCAAACAGAAGGATGGAAGGAAGCGTGGAAGACAGGTGATTAATCTAAAATTTACTTGTCATTTAGTATTAAAGCTTACTAGAGGCATTATTTTGTGAATGTAATTATTATCTTCTGCCTACAAATTTGCAAAAAGAGTGCCAACTCGAATCAAGGACACCGCTTTCTTCTTTACACATTTCAGAATGAGGCTCGGAGGGCATTTGGTTCCTTGGGGAGGTTGCTCCTCTCCGGAGCCAATGATTTTGTTGACCGGAGCCTTCTTTTCCTTCCGTGAGAGTGAGAGAGAGAGAGAGAGAGAGCTGTATGTTTCTTTCGACTTTACTGTCATATAAAACAATTTATCTCTCTCTCCCCTTTTCTCTTATGTTTTCTCTTCCTAATTCCGGCGCTTCTTGTCAAGGTTAATCTTTAATCTTGCTTGATCATTTTTATATTCCTCTTTCATTCTTTCGTTTTGGTGGTTTCTTAATGGTGTGCAGCTTTGGGGTTGAAGCTAAGTATTTTGAGTTTAAAAGGAAGGGAGGTAATCTTTATTGTATTGTCGAGAAGTGTAAGAAATTCATTAAGGTTCTTTACCTTAGTGGAGATGTGGTGTTGTGGATGGCTAAGGTGGTTGAGGAGTGTTTGAGTTTTTTAGGGAAAACAAATTTTTATCAGACTAGAAGGGAGGGAAACAAAGTGTTCCTTATCCAACTTTCTCATAATTCTTATGGTAGGTTTCTACAGTTGATTGAGTTGGGAGAGGGTAAGGGGAGAGGTATTATTGTATTACTTGAAGGTAGAAATGGAAGTGGTTGGCTAGGTTTTGTGAAGAAGTCTTGTGAGATTGTGGGATTGAAATCCTCTGTTTCGGGAGTTGATAATAGAGGTCTTCATGAAGTTGAGATGGAAAAAAATCATGTGTTGCTCCTTACTTGGAAGCTGCTACGAAGTTTAAAGATGTTGGTAATGGAGTTAATTGCAACAGAGATATGGTAGTGTTGTTAGGGAGGTTTGAGAAGGATGGTTTGAAGAAGATGAACATTCAGAAGTTCTCTGATGAAGAGGGTGTTGTTTGGAGTCCCGAGATGTGGGCGAAAGTGGGGGAAGTTGAGGGGTCTCTTTGGCACATTCGGTCTAAGTTAATGAGTTGGAAAGATAATATTGATGGTTTGTTAGCCTCAATTGACAAAGGTTTGGGAAGGCCCAACCCGTTGCTTTAGAAACCCTAACCCGTTGCTCCAAAAACCCAAACTCGTTGCTACAGCGAGCTGTGCCACTCGAAGACTTGGCCCACAACCACAGACAAGGTCGCTGGCGAAGGGCAAGTCGACGGGGACCATTTTGGTGCCGAGTTTTGTGGCTGGGATCAGTGTTACGGCCTCGCATGAAGCAGAGATATAGAGGACTCAACCCAAGAATGAGAAGGCTTCGATCAAGCCAATGCTTTTGCAAATAAGGTCGAAGATAGCTTGGGGGGGGGTCTTCCAGTTGTGTTTCGACGATATCTAAGGTTGCGTTTGGATGTTGAGAGTGTTTATAAATAGTAATAAAAAGTAGGTGAAAAGTAATAATAAAATATTGAAAAGTAATGAAAAAGTAATGAATAGTAATAAAAGTGGGTAAAAAGTAATAGTAAAGTAATGATAGTAGTGAAGAATGTTGGAGAATGTTGGAGAATGTTTGCTTGCCAAACCTAGCCTAAGTCTTCGAATGATGGGATGGAGATGGGTGGGTCTTTGGAGCATGATTTGGGTGTGAGGCCTGCTTCGGTAATGGAGGTTGAGGTTCCTTTGTTGTCTCAAGAGGCTAGGGTTGGGGAAAGTGTTGAAGGGGAGACGAAGGGTTTCAAGTGAGTGATTCCTTGGTGGAAGAGGTTCCTTGTACTCTCTTCAATCATTTTGATTTATAGATGGTGTTAGGGGGAGGTGAAGACTCCGTTTCTTGCAAGGCAAGCGAAATTTCAGAAATAGATGAGGATTTAAATCCTGTTCTGTTGAGTTTTTTTAACCAAAGTTCAGATTGGAATGATAATTCTTCTGATTGGGTGCTAAGGGAGGCTGAGGAATTTAGAGATGTTATTGGGATTGCTATTGAAGGATATGAAAAACAATTTAGAGCTATTTTGATAGCTCTAGAAGTGGGTCAACCTACTTTCACTAAGGCAGCAGCAAAAAAGGAAAAAGAGCTTAAAAGGCTGGAGTGCTCTATTAACTACAAATCTAGGGATGGTAGTGTTGGGAGAGATAAGGGTAAGGAGGGGGCAATTAATGGTTTGATATGAAGCCAAAAATCATTTCATGGAATGTTCGGGGATTGAATGATTATAAGAAGCATCTCAGGGTGAAGAACTTGATGCGACAATGGAATGCAGATGTAATCTATCTTCAAGAAACCAAACTAAAATTTGTGAACCAAGACATCATTCAAAATTTGTGGCATTGTTGTAGTGTGGGTTGGGTTGAGTTGGTCTCTAATGGGGCCTCGGGTGGAATCTTAATTTTGTGGAATAGGAGGGTGGTGGAGTTGATGGATAACTTTGTGGGGGAATTCTTGGTGGCTTTGTCATTTTAAAAATATTGATGATGGTTTTGAGTGGGTGTTTGTTGGAGTTTATGGCCCTAATGTGGATAGTAGAAGGTATCTTTTATAGGAAGAAATGTTAGGAGTTTGTAGTTGTTGGAATTTGCCTCGGGGTTTTGGAGGGGATTTTAACCTAGTCTGGTTCCTTAGTGAGAGGACAGGGGCTTCATATTTTTCTAGTGCTATGGCTTCGTTTTCTGTTTTAATATTTGATTTAAATCTCATCGATTTACTGTTGGTGGGAGGCAATAATTCTTGGTCTAATTGTAGAGCTTCATCGAGGTTGGATAGGTTTCTGGTTTCGCCTTCTTGGGAGGCTCATTTCTCAAGTTTGAAGCAGAAATTATTGCCAAGATTGTGCTCTAACCACTTTCCCATTATGTTGGATTGTGGTGGAATTGCAAGTAGAAGAAGTTACTTTAAATTTGAGAACATGTGGCTCAAGGTTGAAGGTTTTGTTGACAAGGTGAGAAGCTGGCGAAACTCCTATAATATCTCTAGTACTCCTAGCTTTGTTTTGGCTGAGAAATTGAAATATCTGAAGAAAGATTTAAAGAGATGGAATAAAGAGGAATTTGGGTTGTTGGAAAGTAAGAGGAAGGAACTCTTGGAGGAGTTGAGAGTTTTGGATGAGGAGGTGCAAGGGGAATTGTCGGAAGAGGATAGAACCAGAACATTAGGGGTGGTTTCTGATATGGAAAATTTAGTGTTAGTGGAAGAGATTTCATGGAGGCAAAAATCAAGAGTATTGTGGCTGAAGGAAGGTGATAAGTGTACCAGATTTTTTGATCAAATGGTGAATTCCCATAGAAGAAATAATGCGATTGAGTTTGTACGAGATGGAGACAATTTAATTTCAGAACAAGAGGAAATAAAGGCTCACATTGTGAGTTTTTATGAACAGCTGTTTTCTGAATCTTTTTCTTCGAGACAAAAACTGGACACCCTTGGTTTCAACACTATAGAGCAAATTGAAGCTGATTGGATGGTAGGAGAGTTTGAAGAAGAAGAAATTTTAGATGTTGTAACAGGTATGGATAAGGATAAGGCTCTGGATCCGGACGGGGTTCCCCTTGGCATTTTTTCAAACTTGTTGGGATGTTGTAAGAGTTGATTTATTGAAGGTATTTGCTGAGTTTCACCCATACATGAGGTTTAAGAAGAGTTTAAATGTGACTTTCATTGTCCTTATTCCAAAAAAGGTAGGGGTTGTGAAGATGAGAGATTTTAGGCCTATTAGTTTGGTGAATAGTGTTTATAAAATAATCTCAAAGGTGTTGGCCAATTGGTTGAGTAGGGTGGTGGAAAGGATTATTTCACATTCTCAAAATGCTTTTTGTGAAAGGAAGACAGATTTTAGATTCTATTTTGATTGCTAATGAATATTTGGAGTGTAGGCTTAAAATGGAGAAAGCTGGTATCCTTGTTAAATTGGACGTGGAGAAAGCTTATGATTGCATAAGTTGGAATTTTCTTGATTATTTGTTGAGGAGATTTGGCTTTGGTGTTAAATGGTGCTCGTGGATAAAATTTTGCGTCCTAAGTTTTTTATATTGGTGAATGGAGAACTAGCTGGTTTTTTTAGTAATTCTCGAGATTTGAGGCAATGTGATCTTATCTCCTCCTTTCTTTTTGTTATGATTATGGATATATTGAGTAGAATGATGGATGAGGCAGTGGAAAGTAATTTCTTGTCTAGCTTTGTGGTGGGGAGTGAGACAAGGAATTGTGTGAAGATCTCATTTATTTTTTGCCGATGATTCCTTGATTTTTAGCGAACTTGATCCTGATCATCTACATGTTTTAAGAGCTTTTTTGCTGTGTTTTGAAGCTATCTCGGGGTTGAAAGTTAATTTATCATAGTATGAAATTGTACTGGTGGGTGATGTTCAAAATATTTCATTTTGGCTAACTTACTGGGATGCAAAATTTTCGCACTGCCTTTAAGGTATCTTGGACTTCCTTTGGAGGCATCTTTCAAAGCTATTAATATTTGGGATGGGGGTTATAGAAAAAAATTGAAAGAAGGTTGGCTGGTTGGAAAATGATTTACTTGTCTGAGGGGGGTAGAGTAACTCTTGTTAAGAGTACTTTCTCAAATCTTTCTGCCTATTTCCTTTCTATTTTTCCACTTATGGCTCGTATTGAAAAGAGAATTGGGAATTTATTTCGGAATTTCTTGTGAGGAGGTAAAGGAGAGGGAAAAAGTTTCATTTGGTTAGTTGGAAGAAGGTTTGTCAACCGGTTGATTGTAAGGGTTTGGGAATTAAAGACCGAAGGGTTTTTAATAGAGCTCTTCTTGGGAAATGGATTTAGAGATATCAATTGGAAAGTAATGCACTTTGAAAAAATGTGATAGAAGCAATATATGGAAGTGGGTGGGGCGGCTGGTGTTCTAAAGAATCTAGTGGAGCTTATGGGGTTAGTTTGTGGAAATTTATTAGAAAAGGATGGGATTCATTTTCAAAAAATTTCATATTAAAGGTGGGAGATGGGAAGAGGATTCTTTTTTGGCATGATCTATAGTGTGAGGATTCCGTTCTAAAGCTGAAATTTCCTGCCCTTTTCTAAATTGCAAGGGATTAGTATGTCGCTGTTTGTGATTCTCATTGTTGTGGTAATAATAATATTGAATGGAATGTTGTCTTTAAGAGGGATGTTAATGATAGTGTGTTCAGACTTTGCTGGTTAGACTTTATAGCTCAAATCTGATGGTGAGAGGATTGCATGGTGTGGCACCTTGCTACAAATGGACGGTTTTGAGTCTCTTCTTACTATGGAATTCTGTCCAGTCATAGTGCTTGTGTATTCCGTTGAAAAAATATTTGGAAAGTGAAAGTTCCTTCTAAGGTTTCTTTTTTCTGTTGGGTGGTATTTTTGGGTTAGGTGTTGACAACTGATAACATAAGCAGAAGAGGTATGTTCATCGCTGATTGGTGTGTAATGTGCAAACGAGATGGTGAATTAGTTAACCATCCTTTTTTTCGTGCAAAACTCTTGTGGAATGAGGTTTTGAGCTGGATAGTTTTTCAATGGGTTATGCCCAAAGATGTGACAGATTTATTGGTTGGGTGGAAAAGTTTTTAAGGATTGCACGAAGGCGAAAACTGTTTGGAAAGTGATTCCTCCTTGTCTTATTTGGTGCATTTGGCTCAAAAGATATAGGAGATGCTTCGAAGACAAAGAGTGTTCATTGAGTGATCTTAGGGGCTTTTTTTCTAGCACTTTTAGGTTTTTGGGTCAAATCTTTTATATTAGTTGATACTTTTCAGATTCAGTTTTAGTTTTGTGGGGTTATTTTCCTTTTGTTGTTTGGAAGATGTAGGTATTTCTTTTTGTATACGTCCTGTATTCCTATTTCTTTTGAATAAAATCTTTTGTTACTTATAAAAAAAAATTAAAAAATAAAACAATTTATCTTTGCACCTTTGGTTTCACAGGGAGGAAAGTGAAGGGAGAGAGCTACTTTGGCATCTGAGAATGCTTGAAGATGAGGGAACCTGACTACCGGGATATGTATTACACTCCTATATTAGAATAAGTATACTTGTTAGGTTTTTCTTGTATTTTACTCATGAGTGCCATGTCCACTCATCTTCCACACCCTGGCTGTAATATGTCGTGAGCCTCATAGTTAGAGTGTTTTTCAAGCTTATGCACGCTTCTGAGTGACTTCATACACGGTTATGCGAGGGAATGCTTTCTATGCTTCTTTAATGTACATGATCTGTTTACTTTTTCAGTGCCTGAAATTTGATGATAGAAGTGACTTTGTAATATACGCTGGGAAAATACTTCAGAAAGTAATTTACCCATGAAAACAAGGTACTCACTATAGAAAGTTGGTCTGAATTATCTTTTCTCCATGACGATGGAGGCCATTTTCAATATATGTTTCTTTGTTTTTTCTTTTCTTTTCAATGAGACTTGACTCAAATCAGAAGTGAGAACATTGTCAATCTTAATAGTTGTTTGATTTCGAAATGTAAACCCAGTATGGATGTTCTTCATGTCGATTTTCGTATTTGAAATGAATTACAGCTGCTATTGATTTTTGAAAATTCTTGCTAATTGGGTTGGAGGTGAAACCTTTTTTGTTGGTATGGGGCAAGTAGTGATTCCTCTGTTCTCGATCAGTCAGATGGACTTTCTCGAGTAGGATTAGGGATGTAGTAATGACAATATTACTTGGCTTCTTTCTTTTCTTTTCGTGCAACAGTACACTTACCTTCTTTTACTTTTTTTATTTTTTATTTTTATTTTTTTAATATATGAAACAAATTTGATTGATTAAAACGAAAATATGCCCCAACTAAGAAGGCACAAAAGAGAGAAGAAAATTATGTGAGTTTATGCATTGAAATCAATAGAAATGACCCAAGTACATAGAGTGTTATAAAATAAAGCTAGTAGTTCCTTTAGTGATTTCTCATTGTTTTCGAACGTTCCCACAACATTATACGCAATGAATCAATTTTCAAATCGCTTTGATTGGTTGCAAGTCTCCTATATTTGGCTAACTGACCAACACTGCTACTACAATCTCCGGTATAGCCCAAGTCACATCTAAGGGTGTTCATTCGAGTTCCGAATTTGAGAATCCAGAATTCGAATTCAAAATTCCTTAAATCTTTTTTTAAAAAAAAAAATTAAACCGGGCAGGGTACAACCCAGCCTGGATGAACAGACCTAGTCACATTTATTCTACCAAACACTTCATTTCATAAAGTTCTTTACTATCTTGCAGTATAATAAAATGTGATTTACCGACTCTCCTCATTCTTTACACATACAACACCAATCTATTAAGATAACTCCCTGTTTCCTCAAATTGTTAGTTGTGAAAATCTTGTCAAAAAATGTTATCACGCAAAGAAGGCAGTGTTTGGAGTGCTTTGTGTCTCCAAAGCATTCTCCAAAAATACTGAAGGTTAGGCTCTTTTGTGAGTGCCTTAAAAAATGAACAAACCAAAAATAAATCTTTTCAGGCGGGTAGTTACTGCAATCCATCTTCTTGGTAGTGCTCGATTTCATGGAGTACAAGAAGCTCTAAAAATCAATAAAATTGCTCATCTCTCAATCTTGTATTGCCTTATTAAAATTGATAATTCAATAAATTTGTCCACCCGATATCTCCATAACGTTTATCACTAATGCCTCTTTGACACTAGCAATTTGGAATAGTGAGAAATAATCTTGTAGAGCATTGCCACCGCAACAATATTTTTCTAGAATTTAATCTTGGAATCCTCACCCACCTGAAAACGAGTGTAGAGTCCATTGAAATTTACAACTCTACCATTAATTAATATAATTGTAAAGTCCTTCTACTCATCCCTATCTTACACATAACACCTAATTGTTTTTGTCATTCTTGCTAAATTAAAGAAAGTCTTTTATTCATCATCCATTCATAACATTGATAAGAGAAAAATAAATTAAAAATTACAAAAAAAAATGATGTATGATGTGTAGTGGATGAATGATGAGTAAACTTTTTTATAATTGTATCACTAGGAATAATTTTAATTTTGTAGAACTACTCCTTTTTTCGTCGGCCTTCAATCTTTGTAGAGGGATCAATGCCTTCTCTTTCTATATATCTATTCCTAGGCTTGTTCAAGCGGGTTTTAGATTAGGAATTTAGTTCAACTCGCCTAGAACCCATGCCTACAATCCAATCTGGGTTCTAGACTGAATTCATCTGGGTTGAGATTCGAGCTGAAACCCATATTCATGCAGATTTTTAAAAAATCAGAAATTCAATTTTCAAGTTTTGAACTGTTTTTTAAAGCTTGTTTTATTACTTTTTTGCAGAGAAATTTGTTGAGAAAATATTTAACAAAAATATTATATTTTATTATAATTTTTCTAAAAGGTAATGTTGAAAAGCAAATTTTTTTATTATTAAACAAAAGCCTATATTTTTATCATTGTTCATGAACCATATTAATAATAAATATATATATATATCAAAATGTAAAACTAAATTTGTAGTAAGAATAGCTAAAGCTATAAACAACTAACATTTTAACTAGCATCAATATTTATTAACTTAAAACTTAATTTTTTATCATACCAATCTTTATTGTTATTAAAATTATAGAATGAGATTAGATACGGGATCAAACGATTTTATTTAATTTAAACGTTTAATTGAATAGTAAAGTAGAATGAATGTCCTCCATTGTTGTGTTTGAAATCAATAATTATTTTTTGAGAGAGATCATACAGCTATGAAAACATTTTATTAATAGAATTTACGATACATAACTTTCAGTGCTATATGCGACATTTTTATTTTAGTTTTATTTTATTATATAAAATGCAATATATCTATTACTGTTAGATGACAAAAAATTATTTAAATAATAATAATTTAATAATAATAATATGATATATAAAATTTTATCATATTTCTTTTTGAATCATGGTATATTTATCATTTCACTATTATTCTTTTTTTATTTTTTAAAGATTTTTATTTTACTTAATAATTAAAAAATTGATTATTAATCAATCTTTTTATTTATTTATATTTTAATAATTAAAGATGTTAAAATAATATTTTAAAAAAATAATAAAAGATAAATAATAAATAATAAAAAGATAGTAAATATATCATTACCCTCTCTTTTTAGAGCAATATTAGAGACAAACGCCGGAGACAAGCGGCGGATAAACGCCAACTAATATGACATGATAACTTTACATTTTGAATCTATTTCTTTTAGTTTTAGATCCATTTTTTCATTTCTCAATTCATAGATATTGTGCAGTAAGCATTTGTCCGTCGCCTTTCTTTAATATTTGTCCCTAGTATTTTTATTCTTTTTACTTTGCCGTCTAGAGATGCTGGAATTGTCCTGTCATTCCTATCACTGATTATGAAAAATGCTAGGAATCTCTACTTTTGTTCTCTATTAACCTTTGTTTTAATTTTTAAATTTACAAAATTTTTATATAAGTGTTTTTAAATAATATTTTTATTTTTTTATATTTTTAAAACGTTAAAAAAATATGTAAATAAAATATATTTAAAAACACTTATATAAAAATCATATAAATTAAAAAGTTAAAAAAATTTCACTAAGAAAAAAACTTTGGGATCCCACTGCATATATATAAAACGACAGAAATGAACAGTGTGATTCTCTTTATCAAAAAAAAAAAAAAAAGTCCTAACTCCTGACTCCCATGGGCTGCAAAGTCCTAACCTAGCCGTATGATATGGTGGGCTCCTAACATGTAACATTCTAGAATGTTTACGGTTTCGAATCGCTCCATTACCACCTTAAGCCTTCACAGCGCAAAATCTCTCTCAAAATGACTGAAAAGGGAAAACTGCATCTCAGAAAAATCCTATCATTTTCTTTTCCAAGCCAACCTAATCTATTCCCTATTTCCTTTGAGCTCTGAGCCATCCCCCACCCGCTAGTAAACCTTAAGTACCGATAAACTTGTCAAAATTTAACCGCGACTTTCCTTCCGATGTAACCACCGACATCCTATGCCAACTTCCAGTCAAGACTCTCCTGCGGTTTCGGTGCATATCCAAATGTTGGCGCTCCCAAATTGACGGTACGGATTTCGTCCAGCTCCACCTTTGTCGCTCGCTCGCCACCAAGTCCAATCTCAGCCTCATCCTCAAGAAATGCTACCTCTACTCCACCGAGTTTGATTCACTTCGCACCGCCACCGAGCTCAATCCCCCCTGAATTTTATCTGGGGTTTAATAGAAGTTTTCGGCTCTTGCAATGGCTTGTTGGCTCTCTGTAATTCTGAGGAAGATATGACTTTGTGGAACCCATCAACCAAAAAGTATCAAAGATTGCCAGTAATGCTGGTCGAGCCTCCTTCAGCTGATGTTAGGCCCCGTCGTTTTTGTTTTATGGATTTGGGCACGATCCCATTAGCGACGATTACAAGGTGCTGAGAATGGTGCAATTTGTCTCCCAAGACGGTGATGATGGATTTTTCTCCGCTAAACTTAAGGTTTATAGTTTAAAGGTTAACTCATGGAGAGGGATCGAGGATTTCCCTTATTATCTTCACTTTATGTTTCAGCTTGGCTATCTTTTTTTTTATAGGAGAGGATACGACGTGCTTGCTGGTGGTGCTTTGCATTGGGTCTTGCCTCGAGGTTTTGGATGGGACTCTCAGATTGTTGCTTTTGATCTTGGGGTTGAGGAGTTTTGGATTGTACCGCTGCCTAATCATGTAGATCAAGGTTTTGAAATGGATCTTGCGATCTTGGAAAGGGGCCTGTGCTTGCTTTGCAATTATGATAACGACTATGTTGATGTATGGGTGATGAAGGAATATGGGTTGAAGGAGTCTTGGGCTAAATTATTTAATGTTTCGCAGTCCACTTTGAATAGGGCTTTTGGACATGTGATGCCTTTAGCTTATTCTAAGAGCTGTGAGAAGGTTCTTTTGGAGGTGGACAGGGACAAGCTCTTTTGGTATGATTTTAGAAGGAGGCCAGCTAAGAGAGTGAGGATTGAGGGAGCTCCAAGTTCATTCAGTGCGGATATTTATGTGGAAAGCCTTGTTCCCTTAGGTGGTGATGGAGTGGATCGAAAGGCACTGAAACCACAAAAGGAAAGGAAGAAAAGCAATATGGAGCACATGTAAGATAAGACAAAGTAGAGCTATTTGTTTGTTTCTCTTCAGTTTTATTTTTATAATTTGTTTCACTAATCCTTCTTGTGAATGCACTTGTCTATCTTGAATATCTGGATATGTTGCTCCAATTTGGTTAATAGTTATTGGTCTTTTGCTTCTCTGGTTCTCTTAATAAAGAGTACAAGTTGGTTGAATTTGGTTCATATAAAACTAATGTCTAGGGCTAGTCTAGTTGTTTCACTCTTCCGTATTACTTAAATGATTGTGATTTTATTGCCTTAGTTTTGTTTTAGTTAACTTCCGACTTCAATTATTGGTCTTTGTTTTGCAGGGATAAATTTCTGTCGAAAGGCTTTAAATTGACTTTATAAGCATTTATGGGGATATGAAGTAGAAGCAAAGTGAAAAATGATACAATAACAAACTTTACAATTGAAATATGAGAAAATCTAAGCAAAAAGTTATAGAATGGCTCATTTTTAATTGCGTTTCTTGCTTTCCAATCACGCGGCTTTGGTTTTATGGCCATATCATGTGGGTATATCTTTTATGCCTAGAATGCGTTAAGGGAGTTTACTTGATCAATAGATGTTCCCTAATTTCTATGTCTTTTTGAAGGTTGTCGGCACTTTAATGAATGTTTGAATCAACTTGTTCCATCACAGAGCATGAGCAATATTGCATGCACTTAGATGGAATGTATCAAGTCTTTGTGGATTTAAGGAAAATCTATGGTGAACTTTTTTATTTTCAAAGCATGACAATGACAATGAAATAGGAACAGTATGGTATTGGATTCAAGAGACTATCTATGGTATTATTATTTTTTTCAAGATCTTATTTAGAGCTTTTGGTTCAAAACAATTATAGACCTCTCAAGCTATTTACTTCTAGTGGTTGTAGAATCTTCTGTGAATGATAATGAATTATATATCATGGTCATGCCATGTCAAGTTCTTGTATTTAGTTATGTCTTTGATAATTTAAAAAATTTACGTTACTGACGTGGAATAGTCATTTGGAGAGAAAAACATATTGAGTGTCGTGGCAGACTTGCGTTTAATATTTATCTAGCTGAATAGTTACCGTCATGTGCTTCCAATGGCCATTTGTGCTTTTGGGACAAGCCAGTGTTTTTAATTTGTGAATCTTCAATGAACTTGTGTTTATTTCTTTGGTAAAACCTATCAACTCCATGTTTACCTTGTAATTTTTCTTTAATACTACCCAATCTTTACTAAAAACTAAGAGAGAAAATATGTTTACATGATAATTCCTCCTAAATGTTTGAAGAAGCTCAGAAGCAATAGTGCAGAAGGCCACTTGATTCCTTTTTCGGTTTTGGAGTTTGAATTGGATTACTCAAGTAAACGAAAATGTAATGTCTGTTTTACATGATTACATTTTAAAAAAATGTCTGTTTACATGACTATTTCTCTTGAGTCTAAAGATAAAACAAAGGGTAGTGCTACGAACAAGCACTCTGCACAACTATTGTGCAAGCAACACTGACATGGTCAATATATTAAAAAAAACTAACTTGTTGGGACACAATTGAAAAGCCGAACAGCAGAAAGAAGGCGACTTCTTTGTTGGGAGAAATCGTGGATCTGTGCGGTTCTTAATAAAAACCGTTGATCCGAACTAGTTAGTAAATTCACAAGTCATCTTCGTTGAAAAAAATGGTAGCGCACAATAATTTTCGTTTACCAAAACCGTTTCCTCCTGAATGTGAAGAAAAGTGCGGTACCGTCTTTGGCTGCCATTAGTTCTATCTCTTAACTTTCTCGCATTTAGAGATATCAATATAATTGTTTATCGAATAGAAAAATAATGATATCTTCCATTGTGTGATGATAAATAGGACAGACAACAGTAGAGGGAATTAAGGATAATGAAAGAATTCGAAAACTTTACAGGTGGAATGAAAATGGAGAAGTACTTTGGCAGCACGTACCGAGGTGACTCCAGCATCCCACACGCCAACCCGGACCGATTCGTCAACATTTAGATCGGCTCCACTGCCTTCTCAGTTCTGACCTGGCTCAATCCTTGTGTGTGGCATCTATTTACTCAATTCAATTGGCATGACAAACCAATGCTATTGGAAAAGTAACATTGGAAAAAGGCCATGGAGAAGAATCAACATTTTAAATTCAAGTAGAACCAGTACATGGACAAGGACCTTCATGATTTATATTATCATAACTGGCCTCTTTACTTTCATTAGGCCTTTTTGTTAACATATGTTTGTTGCTTTGATGCAATAACTTTTTCAAACAATGAGGACTATGTATCCTGGATCGCCCCCACCCTTCTTCTCTTGGATTTGATGACTTTAAAACTATTATTTCTTGTTTTTGGATTAAAAAAATGATATCTTCCATTGCTTGGTTACCCAAGGGTGCCATGAATCTTGTGCCATGTGTGGCCTATCCTCCTTCCAAAGAAGAAATTGAAGAGATGATCAAGTTCGGCACTTTGAAATCTTGCGGTAGAGGAAGGGGAAAGGGGAAGAAGAAGGGAGGAGTTAGTGTTTTTTCATCATTGTTAAATGCACCGTTTCATTATTCTGACTTTTCCCCATATTTGACTAGCCACATCGGATGCTTACATAGTGGTTGCATGACAACCACTTGTAACAAGAATGTTCGTAAAAGAAAAGGGGTTATCATCTTGGGAACTAAATGGCTTTTAATTTGTGTTTTATATTTTAGTAATACTAATTAAGACTTCTCTTGCTTAAAGCATTTAAGTTATGATTTGGTTGGTGTGTATTAGATTAGGCTTTGCAAGTTACTTCTTGTTAGTGAATTATATTTAGCTGCTTCGATTATGTTAATTAAGGCATGCAATTGTCAAGTTTTCGTACAAATAGATCTCTAACATACCTTTGTACTGGACATTTTAATATTAGCAATATTTGTAATTATTTGGTACCACGAATTATTTGATATTAGTAATTATTATATCAAAACAGATACTCACACTTCAAACCTGAACACTATGCCCACTTGGGACATCGCTCTCTTCTTTTCTATTGTTTTAATCTTTTGTAGTTAATTGGAAAAAGTAGATTTGCTTATCAAAAACAATTTTGAAGGGAGGATATTAAAGTCAACATTTTGTTGTACGAGATATTTGAAATCACATGATGATCAAATCCTATTTTGCTCTACACATCAATTTAATTTTTTATGGAATTATTGCATGTATGATTTATGACAATAACTATTGTATGAAACAGTGCCATTAGGTGAGAAACATGGACTAACTATGGTGTTATACATCACTCAGTGAAGAAGGCTCTGTTTTACATGTGATAAAATAGAACATGTGATAAATCAAAACATAAACAATGTCTTTAAACTGAATAACTTTTTAAAGAAAATGCCTAACCAATTGCTCTTACCCATTATAATTGTTTTCTTAATAGAAACTCGTAGAGTGCCCAATTTTTGCTCTTATGATTACCAATTGAATAAAGCTTGTTTTGTAAAGCAACTTGCTCATCAACTGCATTTGGGATTGTGTATTTATGCAAATATGATATTTTGACAAGTTGTTGTAGAGGATTTCAATTTGGTTACGGAGCTTCCAGCTTAGATATTGGTTTGAGTTTATACCTCATTTGCTTGACATTGTTATAGCTAAGTACTTCTCATGTATAAATCCAATGTACTTGGCCTATGCCTCATTTTTTTTATGAATAAAACTTTTTGATTGCCTAAAAAAAAATGTTGTTGTGCAGGCTCCCTCAATGCTTGTCAATCAGGGCTAGACTCTACGGAAACTGAAACAATGTATTCTCTTGTCCTACATAATATTTTCTAGTATGTTATAAATTGGATTAGTTGGTTTTTCATATGATTTTTATTGCTTAGTGTTGTTCAAATGGTTGCAGTTGATATATGGTAATGGTGGAATATGGGGGTGGTAGGCGTAGGAACTTCATCTTTGTACCTGAAAAAATGGAAGGTAGAAGGTGAAAAGGTTAGGGGAGGCTCTTTAGGAGCAAGACCACCGACGATAATCGTCACCTCTTTTTTGCAAGGAGGCGTTGGTGGTGGAGCATTTTCGTCAACTTTGGCCATGGTAGAGTGGTGGTGAGAAAGTACAGAAAAGAGGAGGCCACAACTTTGGTGGAGGCTTTTGGCGTGACCAATGGCTGGGTGGGAGCATAATTGTAGGTGGCATGGTAGAAGGGGACATCCACAAAGCTTTTACTGGACAAGCAGGGGCATTTGTGCATGTTGCAGAATCATGTGGAGTGGTTCTTAATATGTGTCAAGTCTAAAGAGGAACATGGGATGAAGGAAAAATTTGGAAGAAAGCATGGGTTGCAAAAGGGGTGATGGGCTCGGCAGGGTTGGCACATCTATTCCATCATCTAGTGGGCCTAAGTCGTATGAGGCCAGGCCCTTAAGTATCTCTATGGCCGAAGATGGGCTTCAGCCCGTTGGACTCCCTCCTGTGTGGAGGATACGAAAGGAACGAGCCTGTCAGCCTTTGATTCACGACAACCTAGCCACCAGGCCAGCAATAGCTGCAATATTGCCCAACAACATTGGGACCTATCGAGGGTCTATCGACGGTGGTCCAAATGGCATCAACATTGAAGGAAAACCTAGTGGCAAGGCTACATACAGTGCAAAATTATGGGATCTTGCCCCCGTATGGCACTACCTCAGCCCCAAGTGGCCAGAAAAGGTCAATGGTCGCATTGAAAACATCACTTTCCCATGTGGAGGCCCTTACTCAACTCGAGTTGCAGCTCGGTCCATCTCGGAGGGTGGGCTTTCTCTGAAACTCATGGTGGAGTGTCTCAGAATCTTTCAATGTCCTTGATGGTAGTACCAACTTCTCAGTTGGATGCTCCTATTCATCTTGAGGAGCTTCTTATAGTCTATCATAGCAAGATGAGTTATCTTAGGAGTTTGGGGTGAGGTGGCTAGGGTGGAGGTGGTCAATGATGGTTTTTCATAGAGGCTTGACTATGTAGATATGTTAGTTCTTGAAACTCAGTTTCCCACTAGTATTGTTGTGGTTGAATGGGATGGCAAAAACTATCCCAGAGAGGAGTAAATGGGGATTACTTCTCCTATGCAATGGGGTTTCAGTGATGGGGAGCCTATCCTATTGGGCTGCATGTTACCAAATGAATCCAATGTATCGGACTAGGTCTCCGAAAGGTGAAGAAAATTCAATACTGAGTAGGAATGGAGTGTGTGGGCTTTAAGGAGTAGTTTATGGCCTTATTTCCATTGAAACGAGTAACTCACAATCAAAGAAATTGGGGTTGAAACAATAGCCTGAGCTTAAGTGTCTAACTTGGTCGATGAACTATGAGGGAAGCTTAAGTCGTGATAGATCCAAGGGGAAAGGGCTTGCCTTCCGTCATGAAATCAAAAATTGTATCTTAGAATGTCCTCGGGTTGAATGGGGCAAATAAGCGACTCCGTATAAAAATATTTATTTTGGGAATAGAGGTCGAATATAGTTTGCTTACAAGAAACTAATCTAAATTTTATTTTTAGGTGGATAGTTTGAAGTGTTTGGAGTTATAAGAAAGCATATTGGATTTATCCTGCATCTAATGGGGCCTCGGTTGAAATCTTAGTGATGTGAGACGGGTTGTGGAGAAAATGGAGGAGTTTACTATGGCATGCCCTTTTAAGAGCGTGACAAATAATTTTTTATGGGCTTTTGCAGGTTTATATAGACCAAATATACACAAAACGATAGAAGACTCTTATGGGAGGAACTTGTTGGGTTACATAGCTGGTGGGAGCTTCCTTGGTGCATTAGAGGGGATTTCAATGTCATTGGATTTCCTAGTGAAAGATCAGGAGACAATAAGATGTACCCAGCAATGATTGAGTTTTTAGATTGTATCTTTGACTTAAATTTGTTAGACATTCCTCTTATAGGAGCACTTTTACTTGGTCGAATAACCAGTCATAGTCTCGACTGAATATATTATTTAATATCATCGGAGTGGGAGGCGAACTACCTGGAGGTGCGCCAAAAGAGGTTGCCATATCTTTGCTTGGACTATTTTTCCCATCTTGTTGGATTGTGGTGGCATTCAAAGTGGCGCCAATACTTTAAGTTAAAAAATATGTGGCTAAAAAGTGAAGGTTGGATGGATGAGGTTAGGCAATGATGGTCTTCTTATCAAGCTCATGGTACTCCCTCTTACATCCTAGCTGGTAAATTTCAAGTTTTGAAGAATGATTTCAAGTTTTGAAGTTCCCAATCCTTTGGAGATATAAGGGAAAAAGATATCCATGGTAGAGGAGTTGCAACAATTGGAGAGGATACTTGAGACTATAGTTCTTTCTTTAGAAGTGTTAACCTGGAAGACGGAGCTTGTTCATAATTGGAGAGAGTATTATCTTTGGAAGATATATCTTGGCACCAAAAGTCAAGAGTTTTGTGGTTGAAAGAAGGAGACCTATACACTAAGTTCTTTCATAAAGTTGCAAACTCTCATAGAAGAACTAATACCATTAAAATGTTGAATGTTAATAATGGAATGTAAGGAGGCCCTATGATTCAAGATCATGTCGTGGATTTTCATGAATAATTTCTTACAGAACAAGAGGGATGGAGACCAAGACTTGATGGTCATGATTTCGATTCTATCGATCTTCAAGCAACAGCTAGGTTGGAGCGGCCTTTAGAAGAAGAGGAAGTTTATGACGTAGTGAGACATATAGTTAAAGATAACCTCGAGCCTAGATCATTTTTCAATGGGTTTTTTCCAATTATGTTGGGAGGTAGTGAAAGAGGACACCATGAATGTGTTCTAGGAAGTATTCTCAATTGAAAAGTTTGAGAAAAGTTTAAATACTACTTTTATCATGCTAATCCTGAAGAATATTGGAGCATTGGAAATTAAGGATTTTCAACCCTTTGGCCTTGTGAATAGGGTGTATAAAATTATCCTTGATTAGAAAAGACTTTGGGGAAGATCATTGGGAAGCCTCAAATGCGTTTGTTAGGAGCTGGCAAATTCTTGATTCAGTCCTGATAACAAACGAGGGTCTAGATAGCAAATTAAAGGTTGGATCCATAAGGGTTATTTGCAAATTAGATATGTAGAAGGCTTACAACCATGTAAACTGAGACTTCCTTCTATATTTGTTGGGGACATGTGGTCTTGGCCCCTTGGGGTTAGATGGCGTGCAAAGATTAGTTGGTGCATTTCAATGGCATGATTCTTAGTATTGATTAATAGTTGTCCTACCGGCTTCTTTAATGGCTCGCAGGGCTTAAGGCAAGGAGATCTTTTGTTCCCATTCCTCTTGTTATCATGATGGAGGTTTTAAGTAGAATGATCTTGGCGGTGGTTACATAAGATTTTGTGGCTGGATTCCGGTTGGTGACCGTAATAGGAGCATTATTATTTTGTCTCATTACTTTTTGCAGACAATACACTTCTATCCTATTAGGCAGATCGAAACCAGTTGCAGGTATGCAAAGTTAGTGTTAGTGGGAATTATCAAGAATACTGCACAGCTTGCTAGTATATTTGGATGTAAGATATCCTCTCTTTCCACGAATTTTTTGGGACTACCTTTGGGGGTTTCCTCAAGGGCCTCTTCCATATGGGATTCAATTGTTGAAACGATATGAAGGAAACTAGCAGGTTGGAAGAGATTGTATTTGCCAAAAGGTGGCCGTTTGACTATTATTAAGAATCTCCTTTCTAACTAACTAACTTATTTCTTGTCTTTGTTTTCAATCCCTACATGTATGGTGGTCTGGATTGAAAAACTTAATCGTGACTTTCTATAGAGTGGCATGAGGGAGAAATTTAAATTTTAGCTGGTGAGTTGGGATTATGTGTGTAAACCAAGTGGTTTGGGTATAAGAAACTTGAGAATATTTAATCGGGCTCAACTGAAATGGTTATGGAGATATAATATGGAATCAAAATCCTATGGAAACTAGTGATTCAGTGCAAATACAGAAGCTTGTGGGGTGGCTGGTGTAGCGAAAAAGTAAGTGGGGTCAATTGTGTGGGTGTTTGGAAGCATATTAGGTCTGGCCTAGGTTTGGGGGGGGGGGGGTTATAGTCTTTCTACATTGGTGCTGGGGGGTGGTGGTCCCAAATTAAATTTTGGTGGAATATATGGTGCTGGAATAAAGCCTAAAATGATTATTTTTCCACGGATTTTCTAGTGGCTTGCAATAAAGAAGCTTCAAAAGTGGATCTCGTGCTGTGGTGGACTTCTGCCAGTAAGGATGCTTTTTCACTTTTTACAAGTCCCTTACCTATGCAGAAAATATTCAGTTCGTATGGAGAAATAAGGCACCTCTAGAAGCGGTCTTCTTTACATGGACAACAGTTTTGGGAAGATCCTAATCATTGACAATCTGAGAAAATGTCAGATAGTTATGCTAAACTGGTGTTGCCTATGCAAGATGTGGCGAGACAATGGGTTATCTCTTGTTACGTTGCAAGACAGCTAGAGCCTTGCAGATTGAAGTGTTTATCCGAGTTGAGTTATCCTTTGTAATGCTTGTGGTGGATCTATTAGCTAGCAACTTTTGAGAGGAATCCCACAAATCAAGGTTATGTGGAAATGATCCTGATTTGCATTATGTGGTGCATATGGCAAGAGTGTAACAGTCAGACTTTCGAAAACAATGAGCGATTACTAGAGAAATTTCTTACTTTATTTTTCCGTACTTTATTTCTATGGGCCATAGTTTTAGATTTTAATGGCCTAAATTTTCATGAAGTTCTAGTTTCTAATACTTTAACTTGGATAGGTCTTACCTTTTGTATACCTTTTTGTATACTTGAGTTTTGCCTATCTTTATTAATAATAATTATTGTTTACCTATTAAAAAAAAAGATTTTGGGTAAATTGCCCAATGGCTTAGATATTGTGGAAAAAATTGAATGATTAAAATTTCATGTTCCAAAAAGCTTAAATTTGACAATTTAACATGATTTTAGAGTGGTGGTCTTTAGTTTAAGGCTTTTTAAGCTTTTGCGATTTAATGCTTGTCATCAAGTTTTGTGCAAGATTTTGGTGATTTTCTTTGTAAGTCAGGCTTAAGAAGTTCCTTATTTTCCCAAAATTTGGAGATTAAAGATCTTTATTCAATGCCATGTGGAAGAAAAATTGCATTCTATGATGATTGGAAGGCGAATTATGAGTATGACTGTTGCAAAGAAACTGATCAGCCTCAGATCTCTCTAGTACTGGAAGTCAAGTGCCTATAGATTTTACATAAAGTAACTCCTTACGTGTTTTCTTTCTAAGCACTTTTTTTTTTCTTATATTCCATATTTATGTAATTTCCTCTCAGAAAGTGTTGAGACTGGTTCCTTTATGTTCTATAATATAGGTTGCGTTATTGGTAAAGACTTCTTTGTGGAGTCTTTTCGTGCCCTTGGCAGAAACATATTCTGCTGGAAGTTTTTTTTGGGTCCATTTTGCTCATTTCCAGATAGGGTTAAACTGTGGTCCGGATGGGCACACCCATCCAATTATATGATGCCACGTAAAGTAATGCTACTGTGAAACGTTGCGCTAGCATCCATCGAATAATTTGTGAGAAAACCTCCCACCCCCCAAATTCCCCCCTCCCCATTCGATCCAAAAAATCTATAATTCGTCGATGAGCTCTTCCATTCATCACACAACCTTCAATATGCCGATGCGACAACAAACCCTACTCCCAAACACAAATCCCTGAGGAACTGAGCTCATTTTCCAAGGACATAGTTAGTGGCATAAGCCCATGCATTGTTTGCCACCGATCAGCAACATGGTCGTAGAGGTTCTCAATCGGACCCTTTCCGGTGATCAACATCACTCACGAGAGAGCTAGAAAGCCGCCGCCACCACTACAAATCAAAACAAAAGTGCCTTGAAATCATGTGGAATGGAGGATTCGTCGAGAACCCTTCATCTAATTAAAACCGTTGTATACCTCAATTCCTTTGTAGTGCTATACAGCTTGCAAGCGACTCCTTCCTCCCCAGGCAGCCATGGCAATTCCTTCTTGTACAAAAGAATATTTATTAGTGCTTTCTATGTTATCCATTGCTACTACTTCTACTTTCATCTTCTCTGGTATTTCCAATCCCTCGGTTCCTCTTTCGTTCCCAACTCAATCGTCTTTTTTCTATAAAAAAGAAAACAAGAAAAAGAAATCCAGATATACTAGTTTTTGTTTATGAATACGGGACTAGTGTATACAAGGAATATTCACAACGAGTTTGTATCGTTGACCTTTTCATTGAACAATAAAACTAATCCTATATGAATGATCAAATTTGGTTATTATATCTCATAATTATTTTTAATACAATCTACATCCATCAATTGGCATGATGGTGGAAATGAATTTGTTTGGTAGATGATGTTGAAAGAAGTAGCAAGGGCGATTTGTTTCACGAAATCCTAAGGGATGAGGTAGCAGGAGGGTTCGTCATCGACAAGGAACTAAGCTCGTCGGCATATTGCAGATTTTTGAGACCCAATGGTGTTTTGGGATAGACACAGTAGGGGAGGGGGGAATGGGAGGTTCTTCTCACAATTATTCGGTGGATGCTAGAGCATCCTTTCACAGTAATGATCTCTTACGTGGCGTCATATAATTGGATGAGTTTTGCATCCATGAGAACCACAATTTAACCCTTCCAAATATATGATGTTGATTAATGTTATTTCACTAAAAAGCTTAGTACCCTCGATTATCTCTAACTAATATGACTATTTATATTGCTGCATAATGGAAGCTGAAGGCTAAGGCTAAATTTATGTTAATAGCACCATTAATTCTTACATGCAGGGTTTAGGAAATGAGGCTATAGTTTGAGTGCGGCTAAATATCGTCCAGAATTTCCATTATGAAATTTGGGGATGAAAATTAGGGCCTAATGCCTATGCTATTGTCTTGGCAAAAAAAAAGCTTGTGTTGCCTTGGGGTAGAGCTATTGCTGGGAGTTCCTACTAGTATATTTTGTATGTATTTTTTTTTACATGTATTTTTTAACACTTTTAAATACTTTTTCAAAAATAAAAAATTCACAATATCATTAAAGAATACGTTCTTATTTATTAATTAAAAAAATAAAAAAAAATCTCAACGGTAGCCCCCAATAAGAGCTACTAGCGGGAAGAGTAAGGATTTTCTATTGTCTCCATGAACTTTTAGCATAGAGTACCAGTTTAGCAACTTTTAGCATAGAGTACCAGTAAGAGTATCAGTTTCTTAGAACACTCTCAATGGAATAACTAATTTTTCTTTATTTTAGACTATCAAAAACTTACTTTTTCAAAATTCCAATGGATATCGTAAGTAAGGCTTTTTTTTTATGACTAACGAACTTCAATATAAGAGGGATAGGCATACAATGAAAAGCCCGTCTCCGTATTTTGCTTTTTTAATTAAAACCATTTTCTCTTCTTTTGATCTATGCTCCCAGTAACTATTTGCGGTCATTTTTTTTTTATTTGGTATTGGTAATAGTAATAAAGATAATAACAAATATAAATAGAATAGAAATAAATTAATGGCTTGAATCATGTATCATGGCTAATATCTGTTAGAGGTACCTTTAGGCATTTCGTTTATTGAGCGGTCTCTACCCACGCATTTTTTGTCTGTATCCTTTAGAATTTTTTTTATTCTTCATTATGATCTATTTATTGAGACAACTGAAAATGGTATTTTCTTGTTATTTTAACTACTCATTTTTATAATACATCATCTATCAACATCTTTATTTTTTCTCTATATATTTTAAAATGTGAATATTTTATTTTAATTATATTTCTTTTACAAACAAAAAAAAGTCTGGAAATGGATAAACGTCGAACACGGGAACAATGTTTCCGAGATCAAAAAGCTGTGTGTGGAAGGCGACATTGGAGTTTCCGGTGTTAGGATCATCAGGGATTGGTCGTCAGCGTGAGAGGATGCCGATGATGCCGACGGTATGGCTAGTGGTAGCCGGCGGTGGGTCAAATGAAACCATGGAGTTCGAAACCCATTTTTGAAGTTCGATTTGCACGTGGGAGATGACTGGGCTATTGTAGGAGCTGGTAACGTCAGGGTTTCTTCGCCGACGTGAGAGGATACCGGTGATGTCGACTGTGTGACTAGTGGTGGTCGGCGGTGAGTTGAAACTTGAAGATGACTACAACGAGTTTGAAGGTGTTTTGCTGTGGTGTTACCAGAGAAACAAAAATAATAATAAAATATTATTTGGAGATGAACAATATTACGCTACATGTAGCACAAATACTGTTCATGTTTTCATAATTTTTTTATTTTAAAAAGTCTAATGGAGTGTTTTTTTTTTACACTTTGAACTATATTTTATAAAAAAATATGGTTTAACTACTCCATTGTGAGTGATTTTATGCTTCATGGGTTCATGGGTTCAAGTGTTCAACTTTCATTTTCTTTTCTTTATCATTATTATTTTCTTATTTTTTTTTCTATGTGATTGCAGTGCATGGCAGTGCAGTCAGAGGGATACAAATGATATTCAAGTAGCAAGTACAGCAGTGGTGGAGCCATGTTGGGGCACTAGGGGGGCATGACCCCCCCTCCCCACAGACTCCACCCCTACTCTTAAAAAATATATATATATAATATATTGTTTTAAAGAAAAAAATCAAATCTGTCTATTTTCTTATAATTTTGTATGATAATATTAATTTTATTTTGTATTGGCCCCTTCTCTAAAAATTATCTTAGTTTCCCTCTATAAAATTAATCTAATTTAAGAATAAAATACACATCATATAAAATAAAATGATATAATAACATGATGACATATTTTTATTATAGATAAAAATAAAAATAAAAATAAAAAAGAAGTTAAATGATTTCTAATGTATTTTTAATATATTTTTATTATGATGATATATTCTTATCATATTAGATATTTTTTAATATATAAGTTGTATTAAACATATTTTATTTTTGTTATAGATCTTACTATCAAACTATTTTATACTATATAAAAAATTATATACAAATAGAATAAAAAACAGTTTATATATTTTATTTTAGCTTTACTTGGTCCTTCCTAATCCAAATTTTTGACTCTGCCACCGATATAGAGTATTATGGTGAATGGTGAACAATATGGTTTTTATGCTCAAAATAGTTATGAATTCACAATCAATTCAATTATTTTCTTTTCTTTTTTCTTTTGAGTGGGTAATAAATATTACTCTACTCACATTTCTCATTCCAAATCTTCAAGCTGCATGATTACAATACAAATTACAAAATTAGGGATGATTGTAAATATTATTTCTTTACTTATTTGACTATGTAGATGATATTTGCCCAAAACTTCCTCCCTTTTGCATCACTTTTCACAACCATGTTTTAAAATGAAGGGTAATTTAGTAAGATATTTTATAAAAGTGATGTTTTACACAACCATATTGTGAGATCCCTGATTTTATATTTTTTATATTTTTTTATATTTTTTTATTATTTTTTTTTATTTTATCTTATTATTATTATTGATGGTTTATTTTATTTATTATTATTATTATTGTGAGTTATGTTATTTTATTTATTATTGTTACTAGTTGTCTGTGATGTCCTTAATTTTATTTTTTTAGTTATTTTATTTAATTATCATTGGCTCTTTATTTTCAAATTGTTATCATGATTATTTTGGTTTTAATTATTTTCTATTATTATTTAATTTGTTGTATTTTGTTTTCGTTGAATGAGCATTTTATTTTATTGGCTATTTTTTGGATTGGTCCTTTTATTTTAACTTATTAATTATTAGATCTTATTATTATTAAATTATTACTTTATTATTTAATGTGCCTTTGTTTTAATTATACTCTATTTTTGGATTGGGCTTTGTGTGTGTGGGGGTTTAAGTGGGCTTTTTTGATTTATTATTGTGGTTTTGATTAATTTTGGTGTTGGGAGTGAGGAACTGTGGCCCAACCCATTTCAGTTGCGAGATCCCATCTTTATTCCCCCTGCTACTGCGTTTTGGCCAAAAGAAGCGTGAAAAGCCTAGGTTTTATTTTCTTCTCTTTGGTTCCCCCCACCCAGCGCCGAACAGCACCCCTTATAACCTCTTTCATTTTCTTCTTGCAATAGAGAATTCCATCCCTTATCCTCGCTGTTGTTGCACCCATTTCACCACCTCGTCCTCTTCCTTCACCCCACATCTCTCTCTCTCTCTCTCTCTCTCTCTCTCTCTAGTTCACATTGCACAACCCAACGTCGCTGCGGCTAGCCCGTGTCGACACCTAACCAGATCCCCTCACTAGCCTCTTCCATTTCCCCAAACATCGAAGCCTTCCTCTTTCTCCTTTATTCCTGTGCAACACTTCCCTTTCGATTACTCTCCCTATCTTGACCCAGATCCACCATCATCAACCACGCGTCTCCGCTCACGAGCATGTAGGACCCCCGCCATTTGGCCATGCCTTCCTCCCCTAGCCACCACCTAGCCTAGTCGAGCCTCCCTCTCACTTTCTCATGTTCGAAGCCGCAGCCCAACCCCTTGAAGCCCATTTGCACTCCCTCACCACCACCAAACGACCACCGTGAGTCTCTCCAGACCCACGCAAACCCATAGTAAGCTTGTCATCCCATCCTAAATCCACCCATGCTGCCTGCTTTGCCACTGCCATCATGTATTGTTGTTGTCTCACCATGTTCAGCATCACTTTGGTGATTTAAAGTTGCCTCGTGTCATTTTTTAAATTCTATTTAGAATTTACTGTTTTACTAACGATTTTGTGTTTGACCTAGTCATGGCATGCACACTCATCTAAGCACAGGACACTGTAGATCGACACGTGTTCAATGATCCAGATTGATTATCCTTGTTGTAAGTAATCTTTTGACGCGATTTTGGGGTTAAAAAATATTTTTGTACTAATGTTTTACGTAATTTTGGTTGGTTGGACTGGGTCTCGAGCCCAATGGAGCGTTGGGATATGATTATGTAGTTTGAGGATGGTTTGGGCTAGAGGCTAGAAATGGAGGATGGACAAACGTGTGTAGTTTGGTGGTGTTTGTAAAACTGTATTGTGAAACGGTGTTTGCAAAATTGTGCGTAGATTTGCGTTGTGACTATTTGTAATGTGTATTGTCCGATGTGTTTTCAGTCATGCCATCCAATATACTGCTTATCATGTATTTGTACATTTTGTGCTATTGCTATTCGAGTTGTTCATATAAATGTGTTGTGTCATGTAATGTTGTATGAACTGGAATTTGAGACTATATGTTTTGGTTAGAACATGTAGGTGTGTGTATCACGACTTCAACTTGAGATGAGATATTATCTCGATAGAACTCCTCTGATCACTCAGGAGTGTAATAAACTGATGTGACATCCCCAATGCTATTTTTGGACGATAATGGGGTTCGTCAATACAATAATGCTTTTGACATGACCCGTGGCCCCTCATTGACGAAAGTTAGAAGATGTCTGGTCATAATACGTGCTAGGAATAAAGCTGGATATCGCTCGTTACGAAATCACATGCACACTCATTATCTGTGGTGTGACAAATAGAGTTATGATGTATGAATGATCCCAATGGGAGATCATGGTGTACAAGATAATAAATGTGGATCTCCTTTAATTACTCGGGAGCGTGATAAACTGAGTGAAGCCCATTGAGTTGTCACTGGGCAATAGTGGGGTTGGTCAATATGGTAACGCTCTTGGCACGATCAGTGGCCCTTCACTGGCGGGGGCTAAAAGATACTTGGTTATAGTACATGCCGGGCGCGGAGCTAGACTTCACGCATTATGTGTCCTTTAAAGGAAACCATGATATACACTTATTAAACGATTTGTGTTGTGGGCCAAAATGGATTTTTGGCATGTGTAGGTAAACGTGTCCTTTTTGAAGAAAGGGTGTATTTGTTCTTGCATGTTCTACTATATGGTTGTGAAATGTGTTGGTTTCTTAAATGTATTTTAATCTTTGGACATTGTTTGGTTGCTTATTGAGATTTCATAATCTTATTATGGTGTTTTCATCTACGAGTTTGTCTTATAGAATCGTAGACTTTGTTACAAAGCGAGAGTTTGAGCTAAAAGGACGGGCTCCGTCGAAAGAGTAATTGGCTGGAAATCATTCTCTTTCTATTTTCAGTTATAAGTCTTGTTAGTCTTTAGTTATATTTTCAGTTGGATGACTGTTTAAACCCTTTTGGAGAATTGTCTTTGGGTTGTTAGATTTAAACTTTTCTTGTACTTAGTTTTGACATGCTCTTTATTTTGTTGCAATTATTTTGTATTGCACGCATATTGCATATTTGTACTTGTAATTGGCGATATGATGCGTGATTTGTGCGGTCATCATTTCGATATCATGATTTCCATCTTTCCAACAGTAAGGTCGGGGGCACCACACATGTTTTAAAATGAAGGGTAATTTAAAAAAATATTTTATAACAATAATACTATTTTATAAAAATACCCTTATTTTAAAATATATATTAAATAATATGTTGTGTATATATCATTACTCAATAAAAAATATTTTCGTGGAAAGAAATTATTCTTCCAGGAATTAAGAAGGAAAACGCAAACCCAATAAATAAATATATATATATATGTATATTTGGTAGGTATTTTAGCGCTAAGATTTTTATATCTAAATTAATATATATTGTATATATTGTTCTAAAATAAATAATATATATTATTTTGACTATTTAATTTGTGAATAACAATTGAAATTCTTTTAGATAATAAAATGAGTGGCTATAGCCACGGAGACCCAAATTTGGGTCCCGATCTGTGTATTTTATCTATTTTATTGTTTTATTTTTTTGTATGTTTTAATATTTTTAAATATTTAAATAAAATCAAAATTATTAAAAATTATTGCTTTAATTACTAAGCAAAAATAACCATCGACACACACTATCAATACCTTATATCAGTGGGCTTAGCATTTCTGTAATAAAATACCTAAAAATATTAGGAATTATAGTTAGTCTTAAAAAAAAACAAGAGGTCAGCGGAGAGATCAGAGCCATCAATCGTAAATAATCTTGATACACTATAGCAAGTAACCAGCACAAGAATCAATTTGGATAATCTTGTTGCAGATTTCTCTTTCGAAAGAAAAATTCTAGTTGCAGGCATAATGGCGCACCTATGCCGCACTAACGACGATCTGGAATGGGTTGATTTAATGAGTTCTTGTTCACCCTTCTTTTCTTTTTATACTCTCTCCTCGTACATGTGTAAAGTTGTAAATCCTTCTTTCCAATTTTTAACTTTCAGTCCATTCTGACATAGAGACTTCATTAGCAAAATGAAGAGGAAGACAAGCTCCATATACGAAATAATGAAAGCTGAAAATCCTTAATTTGCTCTAGACGATTATGTAGGCTAGTCTATCAAGAAATTAATTCATCCAGAACTTTCATGGTGTCTGCTGCATTTAAGAGGACAGCTTAATTTTATATAGCTAGAGAAGAACGTATACACTAGCATTTTATTTGACATAATTTGAAAGAAAAGATAATAATCCAAGCAAAACAAACAGAATTTGAAAAAAAAAATAGCATTACAAAAATCAAAACTCCATTGTTTTCATTTTATGCTGGAAACTCAAACCAAACAGCTTTTAATCAATTATTTATTTGTTTTTTTTTTATAGATAATCAGTATCCATGTTTTGAGTTGTTCTTTCTTGCCTATCCTCCCCAGTTTCGAGAAGCTATTAAAATATTTTAATTCTGTATTTTATTTAGATTCAGAGACAAGATGAGATGAATTAAGATGAATTGAATTGAGTTTATTTTTTAATATTATAATTATCTTAAGATTTGAAAAAACTAACTTGAAAATTGACAAATCTATAATGAAATTTAAAAAAATTGTATTAGGATTTATATTTTATATAAAAATATGAAAATATGTAATGATGAATTAAGACAAGTTCATATTGTCTTCGAATATAAGTGGGGCCAAAGTTATTTCCCTTCTTGTACTCCATAATTAGTACTGAATGAAACTCCTTGACCAAAACTACTCTCATTCCTGCATGAGCAGCTGAGAAAGCTGAAAAGGAACTCAAAGATGTTGAAGATGACGATGAAATATAGGAAAAGAATTTTGGGGTGGGGGTAACGGAAGGGAGGTGGACTTGGGGAATGGTGAATTTGAGAGAGAGAGAGCGCTTCCTTATCTTCTTCTTTTGTTTTCTATTTTTTTTAATTAAAAATAAAATAAAACTGATTGCCATGTGGTTTGTAGGCAGGATGCCTGTACCTAGCATTATCAATTTATCCTTATAGAAAATGGTACTCTTCTGGTTGGTTTTTACTGTTTAGTGTTGTTGTTTGAATTTTATATTTTAGTTAATAATTAAAAAAATAATTCTTATACAATAAATATATTTATCATCTTTTTTTTCATTATCATCTCACATTAGATATTAGATACTATTTATTATATTTTACTTGTCAATTAATCATCTAATAACATATATAAGATGATAAAAAGATGATAAGAAAAAAAATAATGAGCATTACTCTTTTTAATAATATTTTAATTTTTTTTATTTTTTAACAATTTTAAAATATAATATATATTATACTTCTATATTAAAAGCGTGAACGTAAAAAGCAATAATTACAATTTAGTATGCCCAATTTATCCCTTATATTGTCTAAATGACACTGAATTTCCTATTTCTTCCAATTTTACCCTTCATTTTTTACTTATGTTTATGTTTTATTCTTGATTTATATATTGGGAGGAGCAGCTAAGCAATTCGGCTACTTTTAATAATATAACAGTCTTTCCCACATCTGCTACCACGTCACAAATTACACTAAATTTACAATACACTCATTCACATAATACAAACAATCATCACTTTCGTCCTTTCATTCCGTCCCCTTCCTTTTTATTTTCTCTCTCTTTAAACTTTCAATGTCTACTGTAAATCTCAAAATCATTGCAATCGCTCACATATTGAAACTTTCTATTCTACTGTAAATCTCAATTTTTGCACTTCTGACAGATTTAAACCCATTAGCTCAAAGACTCCTGAGGAAGTTTCTTATAGGAAGTTTCTTTGAGGAACCCAATTCTTCGTTTTAGCTATTAGATTTCTTCTCTTGTATGTTCCATCTCAATTATAAGAAAATGGGCCTTAGGTATTCTTTCTACAATTTTATTTTTGTTGCCCAGATGACTAACACAAGAGGGGGATAAATTGAGTTGTATTTAAAAAAATAACAATTATAAATCAAATATATAATATAAAATATAAACAAAATATGAAACAACAATAAATATAAATAGTAAGAGTAAGAGAGAAGCAAACTCAGTATGTTAACGAGATTCGGCCCCACTGCCTACGTCCTCGCCTCAAGCTACCTCTTGAGAATTCTCAAATCCACTATTCAATCTCTTTTAGGTGGAGATAGAAACCTATTACATCTTTGAGTAACACCGCTCCAAAGAATCCGTGTAGAACACCCTCTACACTTCCAATCACCTTACACTTGGTGATTTAACTTTTCCCCGTGTAGAACACCTTCTACACTTCCAATCACCTCACACTTGGTGATTTAACTATTTCCCGTGTAGAACACCTTCTACACACACAAGGGTTATACACACCCTTTTACAAATACAAGAGTTGATAGTAGGTAGACTATCAAAGTACACTCCTCAATGAGTGAGATAGAAACAATACAGCGCAACATATATCTCTCTCAATAAAAACAAGAATTAAGGCTCAAAACTTTAGAAAAGAGAGAATGAGAGCTTTGAAGAAATGATGCAAAACTTCGTAATAGATGTGTAAACTCTTGTTATGAATTTTGCAAAACTCAAGTGAGCTATTTATAGGCAAATGAGTTTTCAATTTCAAATTTGAAAAGATTCCCATGTCAAAAACATCATCATTCACTTTTCAAAAATTTCAAATCTAATATTTTTACTTTTTGCATGTGACAAAAGGAGCACACTTTACTTTTCAAAAATTTCAAACATAATCTTTTACTTTTTGCATATGACAAAAGGAGCACACTTTACTTTTCAAAATTTTCAAATAAAGACATATACCTTTTGCATAAGTCAAGAAAATCATCCACCACTTTTGAAAATATTCAAATAAAATATGCACATGTGAAAGATGACAATCAATCATCTTAATATTTTCAAAGTTCAAACCTTTAATCATGTCATGCACATGTGAAAGATGACAATCAATCATCTTTCAAAATTTTCAAATTTAATTTTCAAAATATTCATGCATATGTAGAAAATGTATTTTAATGCTTTATGATAAAATATTAATTTTGAGCCTTAATCCTAATTTCAAATTTTTTTAAGAGATTTACAAAATTACTCTATGATTTTAATATGAACTTGTTCCCTTCTTGCTCATGCTTGCTTCCTTGATGTGCTTGATTATATTGTGTGGACAACTTGAGTTTGAGACTCCTTTATTCTTTGGATTCATTTGTTATCATCAAAATCCATTTGTAGATTTACATGAAACTTAAAACCTTGGGTTCAACAATTTTTGTTGTCACAAAATAATAAGAAAATGGGCCTAAGGAATTTATGTCTCAAATCTCATTTTCAAACATGTCTTCTAGTTTTCCTCCCTAATTAGAACATTGAATGACACAATTCTTAATATTGAATGATGCTCAACCTAACTTATACAACTTGTCCCATTCAAATAGAATGCACCCAAATAAGAATCTTCAAACGGAGTTTCTTTTTTTCTTCCGAGCTTCTATTCAACCTTTTTGACCTTCTGTTAGGCTCAACATCAACGTTTTTGATTTTTTTTTTTTTTATTTGTGAGATGGTTGCGAGAATAGGGGAAATAGTCAACTTCGCAAAGCATAATTGCTTTTTCTTTTGGGGGAAGGGATGTCTAGAAGGTTTATGTTTATTCTATGTGGTACAGTTCATTGTTGATTAAATAAGACTGATGTGTGGCATGTTTATATTAGAGAACTGTTATTTGAAGAAAAATAGATGGATTGGTTTTAAGTTTTTCTCTTATATATTTTATGTTTTTGCTTTGACATTTTTGTCCCTACTTTATAATATTTGCTTTTTTATTTTGCCCTGCTTTTATAATGATATTTCGTTGTCCTGTGTTGTTGTATTTCATTTATCGACTTGAATATACTTTTATTCTTTTCTATTTCTTGTGAGGGGATAATCATGTTAAGAAATAAATTGATAATCGCCAACAAGCTTGGCGCCCGCCTGCTCTTCCCAAAAGTGCCTTAGGAGGAATCATGAAGGGAGTATATGAAACGGAAGGTTCAATTGCGATTCCAATCAACCCAACTATATCTCTCCTAGTTGATTCCTCTAAGATAAACACAACGAATTTGAGAAATTCACTGGGATTATCCGTAACACGAGATCAATATAATGATTAGGATTTTTATAGGCATTTAATGCCTGATAATGTGACATCTTGCATTAAATATAGACTGATCGATATAAATATTTGAAATGTGTACAGATTGCTCAAATATAATCATACTAAAGAAGATATTATTTAGAAGGAACAAAAATGATAAATGATCCGAGAGAACGGGAAAAAAAATAATGATTTACTGACATCCTCTCATGTAATCTCGAATAGTGACACGTACGTTAAATTGATATCTCAGCTCATATAAAAGAAAAAGTTCATCATAAACAAATGAGGTACGTACAACCATTTTTGAGTTCCTAAGCTTGACCTTGATATACATGAATTCTCTTTCTAATAAAAGCATCGAAGAGTTCTAAGGGTTGAAGAACTCAGTCCTCCATCTTTCCTTGTGCAGATCAATTAACTTGTAATCTAGACGCTACTTAGGAGTGTAGAACATACGTCTTCTAGGTTTTCCTCCCTATGGAATTTAGGTCTCAGATCTCAATTTCAAACATGTCTTCTAGGTTTCCCTCCCTAATTAGAACATTGGATGACACAACTCTTAATATTGAATGCTCAACCCAACTTATACAACTTATCCCTTTCAACTAGAATGCACCCAAATAAGAATCTTCAAACGAAGTTTTTTTTTTCCTCCGAGCTTCTATTCAACCTTTTTGACCTTCTGTTAGGCTCAACATCAACGTTTTTGAAGTTTTTCCTTTGTGAGGTGGTTGCGAGAATAAGGGAAATGGTCAACTTCGCAAAGCATAATTGTTTTTTCTTTTGGGGCAGGGGATGTCTAGAAGGTTTATGTTTATTCTATGTGGTATAGTTCATTATTGATTAAATGAGATTGATACGTGGCATGTTTATGTTAGAAAATTGTTATTTGAAGAAAAATAGATGGACTGGTTTTAAGTTTTTCTCTTATATATTTTATGTTTTTGCTTTGACATTTTTGTCCCTACTTTACAATATTTGATTTTTTTTCCCCCATGCTTTTATAATGATATTTCATTGTCCTGTATTGTTGTACTTCATCTATCAACTTAAATATGATTTTATTCTTTTCTATCTCCATCCAAAATGTATGAATTTGTACAACATGCTTAAATAAATCACACGCAATTCCATGGGACAAAACATGCTGTATTTACTTGTAAAAATCAAATTAAAAAAATCTTACCATAAAAATCTTTTTGGATGTTGTACAAATTCAAAAAAAAAAATCTAAGTATAATTTTTTTTTTGAAAAAAAATATCCAATTAAAAATGTTAATTAATTTAATAAGAGAACATCATAAGTATCAAATATATATTATATATGTCATTATTAAGAAAGAAAAATATTAATTGAAAAGGTAGTATAAAATTTTAAGTAATAATTTATATGAGAAATGATAAGAATTATTCTTAAATAAAAATCTAATGTAAAAATAAAAATAAAATAAAAATATTTAATTTTTGCTTTAAATAAAAAAAAAAAGATCTCAATCAAAATTTTAGCCTTAAACTCCTTAATCTATTGAGCCGACCCTGCCTCCACCATCAAACGAAAAATAACAAACAAATAAAAAAAAGTCTTCTACTTCCCAATAAAAAAGAAGACAAAGCAAGAAAAAAGGCAATAAAATTCAAATATTGAAAAATCTGTTAAAAAATGCAAATATCGTCTTTTAGAAAAGTAACAAAAAATCAGAATAAGACAATGACAAAGAAAAATGTAGAAATATAACACATTTGTTCATATATATATATAGAAAACAAAACACCACCGAAAAACTTCAGACCTAAAAAAGATCTACTAAAAAATGTATAGATCTAGTTAGACATGTAAAGAGAAAATTTAGATCAATGATGAAGAAACAAACATAAAGATAGAGTAGAAGAAGTGTGAGAAATAGAGAGAGACCAAAGTTTGAAGAAACAAAGCATCTAGGAGAGTATCACAAATGAGAGAAATAAATAGAGTAAGTTTTGGAAAAGAGAAGTGCTACCAGCCAGATGGGTAGGATATTTTGTTTTACACCTTGCAAATGAAAAACGGACACATGAATTGTAGCAAACTAAACAATATACTTGCATGCAGGGAATCTTTTTCTGAAAAGAATACATATCAAGCTCTATCATAATCTCTTCCCTCCCTCTTTCTCTCCTCTTTACTCCTTCCAACCTCAAGTTGCTCCCGTTCTCTCTCTAAAAAATCTTTCATTTATAATGCAATATTACACATCTAAAAAATTACAATAGCAATTTAAATTAATAATAGAAAATTCGCAACAAAAAAAATCTATAACTTTCTATGAAATCAGGAGCCCAAACTACCTAGTTGCAAAAAAAAAGAACTCCAACCCAATGTAACCGAGAGCAAAAAATCACAATCATCTTTGCTCTTCTTATTTTGGGCTCATGCTTTGCTTTGTTCTGGGTTGCTATTCTTGTTTGTGGATACGATAAGGAATCAAGAATAAGAAGAAAAAAAATTAATCATCTCTTGCTATCTGTACTTTGCAAACTATTTTGCTTAATATAAAAAATAAATAAATGTAATTGCTAAAGGTTGCAGATCGAATTAAGGAAGAAAGATGAGTTCGTTCTGATTTGTGTAATTTTTGGAAAAACTAAGAAAAGAAAAACAAGGAGAGAGAGAGAGAGAGAGAGAGAGAATTGTGTAGTTTCAAAGAAAATCAAACAAAGAAAAAAAATTGAAACCGAGAGCTACAAGAGGAAAAGATGTTGTGTAGTTACAAGAAATAGTGGCTTGAAAAAAAAATGACCAAGAGATAATTGAGGGAGAGAGATAAAACGATAGAAAGAATTTAGTATGATTACCTAAAAGTAGTTCTATGATAATTATCATAGAAAACAAACGTGTCAATCTTTTATTAATGGGTGTAAAAATAAATTTAACATATATCTTATTTCAAGATTTTCTCTTCACAAAATGAAAGGATGAAAGAACAAAAAGGGAGAAAAAGATATTTAGGCTGGGCCTTGTCCAGATAAGAGAATAAGGAGTGGGCTTATTTTGTAAGAAAAATTTTGAACTTTTCAATCCAAAACATTTTTTTTAAACTAAGTCCAATCCATCTTAAATTTTATAAAAAATCTAACTCTAAAATTATATTAAATTATAAAAAATTTGTTAATAAAAATCAATTTTAAAGATATCAACAATAAATTATATTGACAAATATACTTTATATATTGCTCCAATAACTAGTATATATATATGAAAAATTTTATGTGTAATTATTTTTGTATACTTTTTATATGTTTTATTAATATAATTGGTTGTATCAATTATTTAAAATATAAAAATTAATCATATAAATAGAGTGCACAAGAAATATATAAAAATAACTATATGTAACCACATTCATATAGCTAGCTGGAGTCAAAACGAGAACTAATGGTAGCGGTAGTTTTAGAGCACTAAAACAGCCATTCTCTTTAAGGACAAAGAAAAAAAAATTGTAATTTGTAGAAACGTAAATAAATACAAACATATAAGTAAATACAAACATATAAATAGATGCAAAAATAAGAATAATGAGTATCAAAAGCCTTCTACTCTCACATACTTTTTCTCTTGCACTCTTTAGCTCTGCGTTCCTAAATTACCGGCCACTAATTTCCCTGCTTAGAGGGAGGGTGGAGCTTCGACTTCCCTCTCCCTTCAACTTCCTGTTGATATATGTTTATATTAATCTCGTTTTTAAGTTTTTTACTGTATTTTTCTATAGTATTTTGTCCAAAATAAGGAGAGTAGCTGATCTACTGCCTTCCAGAGTTTTATGCTTATCCTGCGCAGCATTGCAGGCTTCCCTACTCCCAAGTTTGGTGCGTGTGATCTACGCGCTATCACATCTGTCATCTACCTTCCTTTAGAATGAGATAATTCTCTTTTTTGTTTTTGTCTTATATTTTTTCATTTTCTAACCAAAGATCACAAAAAAAAAGTACTAAGAAGTTTTTTATAGCCAGTTCAAATCAGTAAAGTGTAGCACAAACTTTATTGCTATTTATTTTTATCGTAGTTCAACAATCTGCTTGCCGAATTGTTTTAAAACTGTTTTGTATTGTTCCTCCTTTAGGAGAAATCGCGTATTGGTCAAATTTTTTTATGATAGAACCCATTTTCTTTTCTTTGTGATATATTTACTGGTTTGTATCATATGTAAAAGTTTATTGTCCTGATGGCTGTTGTTCTAACAATAATATTATTTGCTTAAAAAAAAAAAATAGGCAGATAGATTCATGGTATTAACCTATTTAGTAAATAATAATAAATAATATCGACGCGTAAGACGGCAGTCTTTGTTGATGACGGCTGCGAAACAAAGCCCAGCCGACAATTCCGATCCATTCCCTCGTTTCTCACACGGCTGAAGTTGTTTCTCTATGCTTCCCCGTTTGCCTGGCTCCGGTTCCATGTTTTCTGACCCGCCGTAACGTTGATTACTCCTCCACTGGCGGCGGGGGCTCCACCTTAAATGTCTCTCGTGCAAACCTCCCCCACCGTCGATTGCGGCCTCACCCCCGTTTCCAACGCCACCAGCGCGATCTTGACCGCCGTCGATCACCCAAGACTCTCTTCGAAGCGCAAATTGGACGACTATGGTGGTCCTACCTTTGACGATGGTGAGGACGACGACGCAAACGACGCCGTATTCGCCGAGTTAGTCTCCGTCAGGATGAGAAAAGAAGACCCCAACGCCGTCCACTCCTCTTCGGACTCCCAATTTCGAGATTTCACTTCCTCCACTGCACCCTTCAATCCTAGGGTTCCCGACGTCCGATCGGCCTCCTATTCATGCTCGACTCGGACCGAGTACCGACTGCAGTTCTTCATAAGAATGATCCCCGAGGGGAAAACTATGGTCTTCCAAGCCTACACTCACGACACCGTCAGATCGGTTCACGACCGAATCCAATTGGTGACGGGGATCCCAATCCACGAGCAGAGACTGATATATCGGGGAAAGCAACTCCAGTGGGAGCGCACGCTCGCCGAGTGTTCGATCCAAAACGATGCCGGACTGGAATTGGTGGGCCGCATGCGCAGCACCGAGCACCCTCACGCTTGGCAAGTGGTGGACGACATCGTTTCAATGGTGTGCCGTCTTTGCCGAGGCGAGGCGATCCCTTCGGCGAGACATGTTATACGGAGGATGACGGAGTTCTTGACCGTCACTCCAAAGAACGAAGAGCGCGTCCCCGGGCATTTGCAGATATTCCTGTCATGTTCGGCCCCGGCCGCATTGGTTATGCTTTATATGTCGCCGATCAAAGGTAATAAAGACTGTGCGGATAGTTCAATAAGGCATTTTTTGAATTCCAGTCGTAATTCGTTGCCGAAATCGTATCATAATTATTGTGCACCTATAGTTCTAGAGTTTTGTAAGTTGCTTAGGAGAGCTGGGCAGGAGGACCCTTTGTATCTGTCATGTCGGAGTACACTTGGGGCACTGTTGGAATCGATTGGGTTGTGGAAGAGAGTAATTTTCATGCAAGAGATTTTCCCATTTGTTAGTGAGTTGGCGACTAGGTTGTCCAGGGATTTAGTTCTGAGTATGGAATCGCCCACGAGTGTGGGGCCTCTTTTGGCCGATGTCCGTGATTTTGCGGCATTCTTGGTCCTCCTGCGGACTGAGATCATGGAGCAAGTTGGTTTTCAGGGCCCCATTTCTGTGTCTTTAGATGGGGAAGGCTATAAGCACCCCTTGTATGGGGAGGAGATTGAGTTTCTTCATCTTTTGTTTATTGATTTGTTGAAGAGAATGGGAGAGTGCCTCGACAAAGTGGAGTGTTTGGTCGTTAAACACAAGGGGGAAAATGAAACTATTTATTCTGGATGGTCTCAGTATCTTGCCATATTGAAAGAGCTGAATAGCGTTTCCAAACTTTATGAGGGTGCAGAAGAAGAATTTTGGATGGTTGTGAGGCTGAGAAAATCTTCAATGTCTGCGCTAATTGTCAAATATGCAAAGCGTACTGATGATCATCAGTGGCTGCTTGAGCGAAAGGATGTAACTGATTTTGAATCTAGGAGGCATTTGGTGATGATGATGTTTCCAGAGGTAAAAGAAGACTATGAGGAGCTGCATGAGATGCTAATTGACAGGTCTCAATTGCTGGCAGAATCATTTGAGTATATATCGAAGGCAGATCCTGAGGCTTTACATGCTGGTCTCTTTATGGAATTCAAAAATGAGGAAGCCACAGGTCCCGGTGTAGTGCGGGAGTGGTTTTTTTTAGTATGCCAAGCTCTATTTAACCCAGAAAACGCCCTTTTTGTGCCATCCCCAACTGATCTTAGAAGGTTCTATCCTAATCCAAGTAAGCCTCAATTGGAATTTATACATTCTTTTCTGGGTCATTGTTAAAGGTTATGAATATTTTTTTTTTTGGGCTGTGGGGAGAGAGGAGGGGGGAGGGGGAATTTGGGGACATATGAAATGATATGGACGTTGCTTTGCTTTTTTTTTTTTTTTTTTATCAATGAAACTTTTGGGTTTATTGCTCAGTGTGTAGTTGTTGAAACATGGGATGTATGTAGAGTGTAGACTCAACAATTTTGATTCCTAAAATTAACATTTATACATGCTACAATGTGTTCTGGTGTGGTTTATTCACAATTGTTATTTGTCAAAGTTGTATTTGTGGGATACTGACAAAAAATAGTTTTTAGCAATATGTTCATCCCACATGCACCGTATTAGATATAGCGGGACCATCTGCCAAGCTTCCATGCTGCCGTGACGAACCTTCCAACTTCTCCAACATGCTAACAACTCTGCAGCCAGGCTTCTGTTAATGATTGTAATGGGACCAGTTTTCATAATTTGCTTGTATCTTTGTCTAGATCCGAGTGCTTGCTAGGCCTTTTCTGTGTATACTTGCTATGTACTTGGACTATGCCTATTATTCTTTATATATAGTTCAGTTCTTATTTATATATAAAAAACTCTGCAATCCTTTGGTGCATCACCCAATCTACTCCAAAATGATGAAAAACTGAGATCCATACTATTTAATCACTTTTCCATACAACAACAAATGAGCAGTTGTTTCCTCACTCTTTTGCACATGCAGAACCAATCCATCGCTAAGATTCTTCATTTCCTCACTCTTTTTGTACGTGCAGAACCAATCTCTCTCTAAGATTATTCATTGCTGGACTCATTTGTACATGCACTAAACCATCATAAGATTCTCCTCTTTCATGAATCACCAAATCCTTGTGTTTTTCCACTCATTAACCCCATAAGGCCCACCAAGCTTGTTATAAGCATCACTCACCGTGTGTGCTTCCATACTAGACTTCCATCATTGATCGCAATAATGCCTCCCTTTCCGTGGCAAAACGCCATTACCCTTGACCCATCATAGTGCAGTCGAATACCAGCAAATTTTTTCTCCCAACCCCTCTTGAAGAAACTAGAGTATAAACCTTTGAGAAACTAATGAGATGAAACTTGAAGTTATTGCCAATTTTTGCTCCATAAGAAATTCTTCTGAAGCTTTTCTATACAATTTACCATACCATCTAGTGTAGGGAATGGAGATATATAATTGGTTGGCAAATTGGATAAATTGTTTTGGATCAAATTTAGTATGCCTCCTTTCGATAAATTGAGTATCTTCCACCCTACCAATCGTGATTCCATCTTTTCAAGTATTTAAATCCAAATAGTTTTGGCCTCGAATGATGCTTCCAAAGGAAGTCCCAAATACTTTATAGGTAAAGCTGTGACCCTACACCCAAGAATTCTAGCCAATTTGCTGATATCCACAATGGCTGCCATAGGCACTAATTCTGTTTTGTCATAATATCGTCAAACCTGAAACAGCTTCAAAACATGATGAAAAAAAATATAAGTGTTTTATATAAGAAAAGGAAGGGGCCCCATGGAGACATAACCGTACTTTTAATGTGTAGATGTGTATTATTCCATTAACCATATATTGTTGGAGTTGGGCTTATGATTAGCTTCATATAGCTCATGGATGCCTACTAGGAACAAAATAGTTTTATACTAGTTATACAATCATAAAGGAGCATTATAACTTGATTCCAGTCAATATTGTTTGGCATATATGGTTTAATTTGAACTTATCAAAATAAAATATATGGTTAATTTGTGTGTGTGTGGGCAAGGCCTATTCATTGAGCAATAAAGTTATTTTTACCATAAAAAAAAAAATTGTGCGTTAAATTGTTATGAAAGAATGATTGTTAGAACTGACAGAATAGTTGAGTCTGTAGTGGCTGTGGTATATTCTGGTTGAGGTATGAGTTAATGTAAACTTAGGCAAGATGAGATATTATCAATTTACAAAACTGATGCATAAAAAGTCTAATAAGAAAAATAGAAGATATACAGAAAATGCATATATATATTTTTTATAAGTAATATATATATATAGATAATAATAGAGATTGTGTTCTTTAGCAGTTCCCTTACAAGCTTAGTACCAAAACTTATCATGTAATCTCAAAACCACAAATGTCCTAGATGCATGGATCAATCTAATTACTGAATCTTTGTCTGGGAATGAAGTATTTTGCTCCTTTCCACAAATTGCAAAGTAACTTTTTCTGGAATAAGTTATTCAATATTAGATTGTAATTTCCTACTTCTAGGAATAAAACTTCGTGATTGCCTATAAAAAAAAAGATATTAGATTTTAATTTTAGTTCATTCTCAGGTCTTGTTTCGATGTTGAGATGAGATGAGATGAGAAATCTGTGAATATTTTATGAATAATAGTGAAATGGTTTGAGTTAAGATATTTTATTGGGTTTTGAAACAGGAAAGAGAAAAAAGTTGAATGAAAATATTATAAAGTTAAAATATTTTACAATATAATAATATAATTTTTGTTTTGGGGTTTGAAAATTTTGTTTTGTTTTGTTTTTTTAAATTTTGTTTGGAAGTTTTGAAAAAGTTGTAATGAATGGGTAATGATTGGATGGAAAATTTGAAATTGAAAAGTATTTGTGTTTGTTTGGTGTTTGGATGTTGAGATGAGATGAAATAGGTAGAGACCATCTCAACATCCAAACAGAGCCTCAGAGAAGATGTTTGGAATCTGTTTTGGTTTCCCTCATTTTTTTTTTGGTTTTGTATCACAATGAAGAGTTTCTCTGCTTTGACATTGATATATTATGTTTTTTAAAACATACTTCGGAAGCAAAGGAATCAGATTTTCAAAAATCAATTATGATCAATTTATCTAATTTCTTCTGTATGCAGCGTCTAAGGTGGATCCCATGCACCTTGAATATTTCAGTTTCTCTGGTCGGGTGATTGCTTTAGCTTTGATGCATAAAGTGCAAGTAGGTGTTGTCTTTGATCGCATATTTTTCTTGCAATTGGCTGGAAAGTGCATTTCTCTGGAAGATATAAGGGATACAGATCCATGTGTGTATAGTAGCTGCAAGCAGATTCTGGAGATGGATCCAGATTTTGTTGACTCAGATGTTTTAGGACTAACATTTGTTAGAGAAGTCGAGGAGTTAGGATCCAGGAGAGTTGTGGAGCTTTGTCCTGATGGGAAAAGCATTGTTGTGAATAGCAAGAACAGGGAGGAATATGTTAAACTTCTTATTGAGCATCAGTTTGTGAAATCTATCTCAGAACAGGTATCGCATTTTGCTCAAGGTTTTGGTCATATTCTTTGTTACTCCAGGCTCCAGAAGTTCTTTTTCCAAAGTTTAGAGCTGGAAGATCTTGATTGGATGCTTTATGGAAGTGAAACTACCATCTCCGTTGATGATTGGAAGGCACATACTGAATACAATGGCTACAAAGAAACTGATCCTCAGATCTTCTGGTTCTGGAAAGTAAGCACTTGCAGGATTTTACTTTTATTGTTTTCTTTTTAACTTGACTTAGTATTTTCTTGTCTTTCTGTATTTCCCGATAACAAACGCAAGATTGTTTCTTGCCTTGTGGGGGAAGTCTTGATTATATATATATATATTTGAATTTCTATTTGGCTCATCTTTTTCTCTCGTAACTAATTTCCGATATAATGCCAAATGATGTAATTCCTTGATTTTCAAACACTATCTTATGTATGCTGGGCATTTTTTAATGCCTCTAATATTTGCTGACCATATTGAATGACTTACACAATTTTTATTAATGGAAAAAGGCGCAGGAGAAATCCCATGTCTAATTATGCTTATTCTTAAAATGTTGCATGGTTTGCATGCTTATTCTTTCGTGAAATTTGGGACTAAACTATTATGACCTAACGAATTTTTGGCTCAGTTCTGGAGGTGCAGAGCAATTATGGGTTACCTTATTGATATTTACTACTTGTTGATCATATTCAAGCACCTTAAAGAATGTTATCAACATTGTGGAATCAACAACTCAAAAGTTTCATCTGTTGTTGTCTTAGGAAGTCTTGCTGTGGTGCACAAGGGCATCTTAGTATAGACTATCTGGCTAGTTTTCCTCACGGAGTAGAAAGAATCACAACAAGGTGAAGCTCAAGTGACCTGACAAAACACTAAGAATGATAGGCTCCCTAGGAGAGTGAAAGATTTGAAAAGGGAGTTGCAATGATAGAGAAGCAGGTCGAGAAGTGAAAGTAAATTTATGAGAAAAAGGCTTGGAGGATAGTGAATTATTTTGCTTCATTCAAGGGATAAGAATGATAAAAAATAGTGTAGTGAATTTGAAAAATAATAAAATAACTTATGTATAGTAGTATAGTTGTCATTGGTATTTCTAGTGGAAATGTAGTTTTGTAAGCTTCTCAAGTACCATACAAGATTTTTCCCCCATTGCTTCATTGTATTCGACGATGGCTATGGGACTATAACAGCCCCTGTTTAAACCAGTTTGTTAGATCATTTAGCGTGGTCAGTTCCAATGAGGTGTGTGGTTTTAGAAGCTAAGGTTTTCGAGATTAAGAAGAATGGACTGGAAGTAGTTGTAACTGAAAAAGGGTGGAAGATTATCCAAAGTCTTCGCCTGAGCTTAGTTATAACTAAATGGTTGTCAAGAGCATTGGAGGCCGGCAATAAGGCAAGGGGCAAGGGTTATTATTCTGCCCATCGCGATGGGAACAGAGGATTCACATTCCAACGATGTTTTAACTCTCATGGCCCTTATATGATGGTGGTGGAGTATTGTGGAGATGGTCGCTGGAAATCTCTACTCATTCCAGGTGACAGCAACAGCAAGGCATGGGAGAAACTGGCATTAGCATTGCTAGAAGTTGTTGGTGCAACACAAAACCCCGTCGTTGCTGTTGGGTTTAGAACATACCGGGAAGTGTTGGAGTCTTCTCGAACAGGTCACAATCTTGAGAAGTTAGTGATGCTTTCGGCTGGAGCACATTAACAGTCTGAACTGCTCAGCATCGAGGGATGGCAGCATGCTTTAAACACGGAAAAGGAAACTTAGAGACTGCCAGACGAAAGTGAAGTACAGAAGGCCTTAACTAGTTTGAAGAACGAAGTGATGGGTGTGAAGGAGGAATTGGGCTAGGAATTGAGGAAGGAATTTTTGGAATGGGCTAGTAAGAAGGAAGGAAAGGGGGAAATGGGCTTGGGCTAGGGCCCGCATAAACCTCATCGGGCTTCCAAGTCAGTCAGTGGGCTAGCTGGTCTGGGCCGAGCTTCATCTGCACGATGAAAGCCTTCTCAGGGGTCTAAATTCGAAGTAGGGTGATCCTCTGGGTTGTTGAAGAAGCCCATTGTGTTAAGGCCCGTTGTCGCAGCTCCGGTACATCGAACGGAAGAAGCCAGCCTTCCGGCGCAGATCACTCCCTTTGGTGACTTCGTCTATTCTCCAGTCAAGGGCCCAAAGTTGGATTTCTCATCTCTGTTGATATTGGAAGGTCCCGTTGGTTCCGGAGTTCAACAGTCTGCATTGTCGGCGTTTTTTGGCCCCCTCACCGTCACCGGCGGTCTCTGGGCAACAGACTATGTCGATGGTGATCCCAGTATTGGGTTTTGTTTCAGGTCTTCAACAGACCAAGCCGTTGGAGGTGTCTGGGCCCTTTCTTCCTGCTCCCTCACCGTTGCCAGCGGTTTCTGGGTGTCAGACCGCTCAGCCGTTGCTCCTAGGATTGGGACATAGTTCAAACTGAGTGCCGGCTCTGATATGGATCGACTTGGGCTACTTGAGTCTAGGTTCTCACTGACAGCTTTGTAGTCTTTTTCATCTTGTCTCAACGATGGTGGAAAAGATGTGTTGGTAGTATTTGAACCCGACAAGGAAGGCAAGTTTAACCCCACCCCTCTTAACTCTCTCAAAGAGTCAAATTGGGTTATCCAGACGGCATGGAATATAAAAAATATTGTGGGTATTTCTTACATGGGTTTTGAAGCGGAATTTCTGGCACTTCTTACAGTCGTAGAGGCCGCGCACACACAGTCCACTGCTGAATAGTCCACTCTTTCGGCAAAGAAGAAGGATTGCGAACTCAAGAGACTTATTTGGGACATGAATGATGAGGGAGGAGAAAAAAGCTCTACTTGGGAGCGTGTTAAAGGGAGGGGCAAGACGGTTTTTCCATGAAGCCAAAAATAATATAATGGAACGTAAGGAGATTGCATGACAACAATAGCCGACTCCAAGTTTGGAATTTATTTAGACAATGGAAGGGAGATATTATTTGTTTACAGGAAACTAAATTGGAAATCATCACTAGTCAACTAGTTCGTAGCCTATGGAGAGGACAAAATGTTAGGTGGTCCTACCTCCCTGCAAGAGGTGTATCCAGGGGTGTCTTAATAATGTTTGATACAAGGGTGGTTGAGAGGGTGGAGGATTGTGTGGGAAATTTTACCGTTGCTTGTTCTTTTGTGAATCTGGAAGACGGTTACAAGTGGGCTTTTGCTGGTGTCTATGGCCCAAACTTAGACTCCAAGAGAAGGCTATTGTGGGATGAGTTAGCTGGTTTTCTAACTTGGTGGGAGTTACCAAGCTGTATCGGAGGTGACTTTAATATAGTTCGCTTCCCAAGTGAAAAGTCGGGTGTCTCACATTTCTCCGCCTATGAGGGAATTTTCTGATTTCATTGCAGAACAGGAACTCATGGATATTCCTTTATCGGGAGGTACTTTCACGTGGTCTAACAACCATGAACGCCCTTCTTGGTTGAGGATCGACAGATTTTTGCTATCCCCTGAGTGGGAGTCTTATTTTCCGGATGTGGTGCAAAGAAGACTACCTTGTTTATGTTCAGACCACTTTCCTATCATCTTACACTATGGAGGGATTCATGGTAGTAGAAGGCATTTTAAATTGGAATATATGTTGCTTAAATTTGATGGTTTTGTTGACAGAGTTAAAGCATGGTGGACTTCCTACAATTTTGAAGGACATCGTAGTTACATTATGGCAAAGAAACTGAAAACTTTAAAGAAAGATTTGAAGCAATGGAACGAACAAGTTTTTGGTAATGTGTACCAACAGAGAAGCTTTCTTTTAGAGGAACTCCAAGCATTAGAGGGAGAAAAGGAAGCTAGAACCCTTTCTGAATAGAGTCTACTTGCAAGAATGAAGTTGTTGTTGAATTTGAAAGAGTTACTCTGTTGGAGGAGATCTCATGGCGTCAGAAATCAAGGGCGCTCTAGCTCAAAGAGGGGGATAAGTGCACAAAATTCTTCCATAGGGTGGCCAATCCTCATAAGAGGTACAATACCTTAGACACACTGATGGTAGATGGGATAGCTTCAACGGATCAGTTGGTTATCAAGAACCATCTGGAACAGTATTATCAACAATTCTTATCTTAAGAGAACAGCTGGCGACCAAAGGTGGATGGCTTGTCAGTTTTAGATCCTCAGACTGCAGACTGGTTAGAAAGGCCATTTACGGAAGCGGAGGTGTGCAAAGTCATCAGAGATATGACTAGCGACAAGGCTCTTGGGCGAGACGGCTTTTCCATGGATTTCTTTTAAACCTGTTGGGAGGTAATCAATGATGACCTCATGCAAGTCTTTCATGACTTTCATGCCAACTCTAGGTTTGAAAAGAGCATTAATTTTATATTCTTAACCCTCATTCCTAAAAAGATGGGGTCTTTGGATGCTAGAGACTATCGCTCCATTAGCCTTTTGAATGGTGTGTATAAGATCCTATCTAAAGTGCTCGTAAACAGATTGAGTATGGTGGTAGAACAACTACTTTCGAAGTCCCAGAATGCCTTTGTTAAAGGTAGACAAATCCTGGATTCGGTCCTTATTGCCAATAAAATTGTGGATAGTCGCCTCAAATCTCGGGAACCTGGTTTGATTTGCAAATTGGACATGGAAAAAGCCTATGATCATGTCAATTGGCGATTCTTGTTAGATTTTCTTTCAAGATGTGGTTTTGGGGACAAATGACAGAAATGGGTAGAATTCTGTATCTCTTCAGTTCGGTTCTTTATCTTGGTAAATGGTTTGCCAATGAGTTTCTCTAATATCCTCTCGTGGTTTGAGACAGAGAGACCCTCTATCTCTGCTTCTCTTCTTATTCGTCATGGAAGTCCTAAGTAAGATGATTGGGAGATTGGTGGAAGTAGGGTTACTTTATGGCTTTTCGGTTGGAAATGAGATTATTTCCATTTCTCACCTTTCATTTGCTGACAACACACTTATCTTTTGTAGTGCACAACCCAGAACACATTCAAGCCTTGAGGGGGCTCCTACTTTGTTTTGAAGCTGCCTCAGGGTTGTGAGTCAATCTCTCGAAGTCTACATTAGTGCCAGTAGGGGCTGCTTAGGATGCAGAGTTATTGGCTACTTTATTGAGTTGTCAGGTATCTTCTTTATCCATCACCTACCCCGGTCTACCATTGGGAGCTTCATTTAAATCCAAAAGGATTTGGAATGGGGTAATCGAAAATGTTGAGCATAGATTGTCTACTTGGAAGAGGTTATATTTATCCAAAGGGGGGAAGCTGACACTGATTAAAAGCACTCTCTCAAACCTTTTCACATACTATTTGTCTCTATTCCCGTTTCCCACAAAGGTAGTCAATCACATTAAGAAGCTACTAAGAGACCTTTTGTGGAGTGGAATGGGGGAGGAATTCAAATTTCATTTGGTTAATTGGCCAACAGTGTGCACCCCAATATCCAGGGAGGGTTGGAGATTCGTCGTTTGGTGATATTCAATCAAGCTCTCCTGAGTAAATGGTTGTCGAGATATCAAAATGAAGGGGAAGCGCTTTGGAAGTCAGTAATAGACTCAAAAATATGGCGTGTCCTGGGGTGGTTGGTGTTCTAATGAGGTCCAAGGCATATATGGGGTGGGTTTATTGAAGTTCATAAGGAAGCAATGGGAGTCTTTCAGGGGCCAAGAATATCTTGTAATAGGAGATAGTTCTTAGGCCAGATTTTAGCATGACATTTGGAGTGGAGGCACAACCAACCTCAAAGTCTCCTTTCCTAGTATCATTGATCTCGCAAGAGATAAGGATGCATCCATTGTAGATCTTGTGGTACTTACAAATGGCATCCCCTAATGGAATATTGAGTTTGAGAGGGATGCCAAAGATTGAGAGATGGAAATTATTTTGGACTTCTTTACATTATTATACTCATTCACCATCCCTAGAGGCATGAGGGATAAGTTGCATTGGAGACACTCTAAGAGAGGTATATTCTTAGTTAGTTCTTACTACCAAGTCCTTTCTTCTCCTAGCTTCCCTAGATTCCCATGGAAGAGTGTTTGGCAGACGAAAGCGGCATCGAGAGCGGCTTTTTTGTGTGGACAGCAATCTTAAACAAGATCCTTACCATAGACAACATGAGAAAACGTTGTATAGTTGTGTTAGATTAGTGTTGCATGTGCAAAAAACATGGGGAATCAGTAGATCATTTACTTCTCCACTGCGAGGTGGTGAAGAAGTTGTGGGATGAGTTTTTCACAAGACTAGGCTTATCTTGGGTCATGCCTCTTCACTTGGTGGATTTTCTAGCTAGTTGGAGAGGAATCCGAGGTAACTCAGGTGGCGCTATATGGTGTATGGTTCCTATTTGGATGTGTTGGTGCATATGAAAAGAGAGAAATGCAAGGAACTTCGAAGATTGTAAGAGAACTCTGGAGGAACTAAAGCTTCTCTTCTATAGGACATTGCTTTCTTGAGTGGGATCTATTGCTTGTAACAGACTTAGTATCCATGAACTTCTTTCTTCTTTGTAACACTAGTTAAGTTTTCTCAAGTATACTTCTAGTATACTTGGGCTTAGCCTTTTCTATTAATGAAATCCTTTTGATTATCTATAAAAAAAAATACCATTAACCGTTGTGCACTTTTGGAAAACTCCTTGTCGAAAGCCTATGCACCTCCGAGATTAGTCAGGACGTTCTGAACACCCGGTTCCAATAAAAAAAAAAATTGCATAGATTAGACCTTAGTTAGGTCAAATCGTTGATTAGGAGGAGCCTTTTTTGAGGTCATTGCATTGTTTAATTTCATTGGTACTGGGTGCTCGGAAATAACGTTTCGATTAATTTCGGAGATGCACAGGCCCTTAACAAGGAATTTCCCTTAAGTGCACATCAAATAGTTCAAGGGAAAATCCCCTAGTCCATTGGTCTATAGAGATTGTTGGTACTTAAGGAGATTTGAACTTCAGACTTGGAGGGAGCATACCCCCAAGCCCAAGGCTAGAAGGCTTTTACCACTTTAGCCAACCAAATAATTCTTGAGGTTGAGATGCATTTCCAGAAAGTCATGTATAAAATATTTGAGCTGCATATACATTCAGAATTAAAATTATAAGAGATCAACATTGGAGAGTTCTGAAGCCGATGGACATAGGAGGTTTTCTTATGATTTTGAAATAATTTTTTTTATCAATTACTTGGCAAAGAAGGTTTTGATCTTTTAGAAAAATCATCTTCTGTTTTTATTTATTGTGGAAGCAGCAAGATGGTTGAGAGGTTGGTTGATGCTGGGTTACTTCATGGTTTTCCGGTTGGGAATGGTGTCCTTACCATTTTCCGTCTATTATTTGCTGACGATACTCTCATCTTTTGTGGCGCACAGCTTGGACACATTCAACTCTTGAGGGGGTTTCTACTTTGCTTTGAAGTTGCATAAAGTCTGAGAGTCAATCTAAGTATACATTAGTGCCAGTGGGGATTGTTTAGAGAGCAGAGGTTTGGCTACTTTCTTGGATTGTCAGGTATCCTCTTTACTCCATACCTATCTTGGTTTGCCGTTGGGAGCCTCTTTTAAATTGGAACGGATTTGGAATTGGGTGATAGAAAAGGTAGAGCGTAAATTGGCCACTTGGAAGAGGTATTTATCTCAAGGGGAAAAGCTGATGCTGATTAAAAGCACCATTTCAAACCTTCTCACCTACTATTTGTCTTTATTCCCGCTTTCTACAAAGGTAGTTAATCGCATTTAGAAGCTACAAAGAGACTTTTTGTAGAGTAGAATGGGAGAGGAGTTCAAATTTCATTTGGTCAATTGACCAACGGTGTGCATTCCAATATCTGGAGGAGGTTTGAGAATTCGACACTTGGTAAAATTCAATCAAGCTCTGTTGAGTAAATGGTTGTGGGAGGTACCAGAACGAAAGGGAGGTGCTTTCAAAGTCGGTTATAGACTCAAAATATGGAGTGTCTTGGGGTGGTTGGTGTTGGAATGAGGTTCAAGGCACACATGAAGTGGGTTTGTGATAGTTTATAAGGAGACTTTGGGAGAAATTTATAGGCTAGGAATATCTTGTGGTAGGGATGGCTCATAGGTCATATTTTGGTACGACAATTGATGTAGTGGCCATACTAGGCTTAAAGACTCATTCCTTGCTATTTTTGATCTAACAAGAGAAAAGGATGCATCGATTGCAAATCTTGTGGTCCTTTCAAATGGCACCCCTCAATGGAATATAGAGTTAGCGAGGGATGCCTAAGACTGGGAGATGGAGTTATGAATTTTTTGCATCCTTATACTCGTCCAACATCCCCAGAGGCATGGAGGATAAGTTGCATTGGAGACACATTAAGAAAGGTGTATCGTCTCAATTAGTTCCTTCTACCAAGTTCTCTTCAACCCTGTACTACCCAAGTTCCCATGGAAGCGTATTTGATAGACTAAAACTCCTTTGAGAGTGGTTTTTTTGTGTGGACAACAACTTTGGACAAGATGCTTACAACACACAATATGAGGAAACACCGTATAATTATGATAGAGTGGTGCTGTATGCGCAAAAAATATAGGGAATTAGTAGATCATTCACTCCTCCATTGTGAGGTGGCCAGGAATATGTGGGATGAGTTTTTCACTAGGCTTGGTTTATCATGGGTCATGTCTCTTCGCTTGGTGGATTTTTTAGCCAGTTGGAGAGGCCTCCGGGGTAACTTATAGGTGGCAACTTTATGGTGTATGGTTCCTATTTATATGTGCTAGTGCATATGGAGAGAGAGAAATGCAAGGAATTTTGAAGATTGTGAGAGAACATTGGAAGAACTAAGAATCTTCTTCTATAGGATCTTGCTTTCATGGGTGGGGTTTATTTCTTGTAACGGACTTAGTGTCCATGATCTTCTTCTTTCTATTGTAACCACTAGCTAAATTTTCTCAAGTATACCACAGGTGTACTTGGGCTTAGCCTATTTCTATTAATGAAATCCGTTTGATTACCGATCAAAAGAAAAAGAAAAATCATCTTCTTAGGAACTTGATTTGTTGGTTTTGGTTTGTTGCATTAGATTGGCACCCCATTGTTCTTTGCATGTTACATCTGAGTTAACAAAGAGCACTTTTTAGTAACAGCAACAACTTCAACGTAAGGAAATATCATTTTGGCTAGTAGAACACAAAGATAACAGTTAGCTTGCCCAAAATGATAGCATATCAATAAGCTTACCTTGACGTTTTTTTTTTTTGCTGTGTGAGACATTCTTTGCATGTTACATTTGAGTTAGAAAGGAATACTTTTGTTATAACAACAACATTATTGTAAGGAAATATCATTTTGGCTAGAATTCATTGATTATAACACAGGACATGGTTAGTTCACTCCGACCTTGAATTTGCTTAGACAGTTTTTTTTTTATAAATTTTATTCCAAAAAAATAGGCATAAGCTCAAGTACATAAGACGTATACAAAGAAAATACTTAGAACTTCTAGAAACAATAAGAAAACAAACCCAGAATACCAAAATAGATTCAGCAAATTATCCTCCAATACAAAAATTTGGCCCAAAAACCAAAGTGCTCAAGAAAAATTCCCTAAGATCTCAATGAGCATTCTTTATCTTTGAAGCATCTCTCATTTCTTTTAAGCCATATGCACCATATAAGACCCGGAGGAATTATTTTCCAAACACTTGCCGCCTTCTTTAAGCCCTTTAGACTCTTCTACCCTACCAATAAATCCACCACTTCTTTGGGCATTAATTACCCAATGTAAACCTGTCCAGTTCAATGCCTCATTGCACAAGAATCTTGGCACTTCACTATGAAGAAAGAGATGATTAATTGATTCATCCCTTCTACACATAACACGCCAATTAGCAATAAACATTTCCCTCCTTCTAAGATTATCAGTTGTCAACTTATCAAAAAAAAAAAAAAAAGATTATCAGTTGTCAACACCTTACCCAAAGATGCCACCCAACAAAAAAATGCAACCTTGGAAGGAACTCTCACTTTCCAAATATTTTTCCAAGGAAATACACAAGTGCTATGGCTTGATAGAATTCCGTAATAAGATGAAACTGAAAACTTAGCATTTCTAGCAAGAGTCCACAGCATGCTAACCTCTTTTCCTTTTTTTTTTTTTACGTAAAATTGTACTAATAATAAATGAATGGGCAAAAGCCAATTACAAAACACTGTCTATCCACTTGGGACATTTGAAGAGAGAAAAGCGTGAAGGTCCATGCATCAAACACAGCAATGGACCATGTACATAAAGTTTAAAAAAAAAATTCAGTCAGCTCCTCCCGTGATCTTTTTTTGTCTTCAAAAGTCCGTTTGTTACGCTTCTGCCAAATACACCACATTATGCAAATGAGAATCATTTTTCAAATAGCTTTGATCTATCTCGTACCTTGTATAGTTGTCCAACTTGCCACTGTTGCTTCCACCGTTGCTGGCATGACCCATGCGAGATTCAATCTACTAAAAATCTCATTCCAAAGCACCTGCACCCTGACAATCTCACAATGAATGAATAGGTGATTAGCCGACTCACCTCCATTACGGCACATACAACACCAATCCACTATGATAATTCCCCTTCTCCTTAGATTATCCGTTATGAGTATCTTGCCTAATGCAGTTGTCCACACAAAGAACGCCATTTTTGGGGGTGCGTGATGCCGCCATATCTTCCTCCAAGGAAATTGAGTACCAGGTGTATTCAATAGTGTCATGTAAAAAGATCGGACAGTGAAAGACCCTCTCCTCACAGGGGTCCACCGCAGTCCATTTACAATCTGAAGGTTGGGTCTTTGAGCATAAAGGAGGTTGTAGAAGTCTACAAAGTTTTTAACTTCCCAATCTTGCGCCGCTCTGATGAAATTAATGTTCCACAGAACCCGCCCCCTTCAAGCCTCACAGACTCCGCCACAATTGCGTCCTTATCTCTCGCAATCTGATAGTTAGAGAGAAACAAGTCCTTAAGAGCCCTGTCCCTACCCCAGACGTCCTTCCAGAATCTAATTTTGTTTCCATCATCCACCCGAAGCCTAGTGTGCTGCTGAAAAGCCCCCCACCCACTTCTGATATGTTTCCACATCCCCACCACATAGGCCTCTGTTACTTCATTAGTGCTCCAACCCCCCACATACTACCATATTTGTAGTCAATCATCACTTTCCATAGTGCCTCAAGTTCTTGATGGTATTTCCATAGCTACTTACCAAGTAGCGTCCTATTGAACCTCCTCAAATTTTGAAAGCCCAACCCACCCTCTGAGATAGGACTGCAAACCTTCTCCCATTTGACTAGGTGGTACTTGATTTCTTCACCTAGGCCACCCCACAGAAAATCTTGTTGCAACTTCTCCAGGCGTCTTGCCACGTATGCTAGAATATGAAAAAGTGAGAGGAAATATGTAGGTAGATCGAAAAGGGTGTTTTTGACCAAGGTAATCCGACCCCCTTTGGACAAATACATTCTCTTCCACCCTGCAAGTTTCCTTTCCACTTTTCGATCACTGTGTCCCAAATCACCACCGCACTTGAAGCTGATCGCAAAGGGAGCCCCAAATATGATATAGGAAACGAGGTTACCCCGCAACCAGGGTTACCCTGCAACCAAGGTTACCAGCCAACTCTCACATATTACCAATTTCTCTGATTGGCACCATCTTAGACTTGTCATAATTTACTTTCAATCCCAACATGGCTTCAAAACAAAGGAATAAAGCCTTCAAAGCTCGCACCTGGTCACGACCGCTCCACAAAGGATAAGCATATTATCTGCAAACAACAAATGAGATATGTTAGTAAAACCACGAGTGGAAGTTCCTACAATGAACCTGCAAATGACACCATTGTCCACCAAAACTAAAAGCATCCTGCTTAATGCTTCCATGAAAATAACAAACAAAAGAGGAGATAGTGGGTTTCCCTGTCTTAGTTCACGAGAACTCGAAAAGAATCCTTTAGGACACTTATTGATCGACGCTGAAAATCTTGCGGTCGTTATACACCACCTAATCTAGGACCTCCACTTCTCTCCAAAGCCACACCTGCCAAAGAGATATAGAAGAAAATTTCAATTGAAATGGTCATACGCTTTTTCCATATCAAATTTGTATAAGATCCCAATATTTCCTATTTTAATCTTGCTGTCAATACACTCATTAGGAATCAAAACTGCATCAAGAATTTGCCTGCCTTTTACAAAAGCATTCTGAGGCTTGGTGATAATCTTCTCAATAACGGTACTTAGGCGATTTGCTAGAACTTTGGAAATGATTTTGTATACTCTACTCACAAGGCTGATAGGCCGAAAATCCTTTATCTCTGTAGCCCCAACCTTTTTGGGGATAAGAGCAAGGAATGTGTTGTTTGAACTTTTTTCAAATTTCCCGGCTGTGAATAGTTCCTGAAAATCTTCATAAAGTCTTCTTTTACTACCTCCCAACAATCTTGAAAGAAGCCCATGGAGAATCTATCTGGCCCTGGTGCTTTATCTTTAACCATTTTCCTGATTACAGTGACCACCTTGTCTTCCTCGAAAGCCTGCTCCAGCCAAATGACATCATCAATGTCTATGGTATCTAAGGTTAAGCCATCTAAGTTAGGTCTCCACTCCTCTTGCTCCGTGAGAAGGTTCTCATAGAATTCCACAATGTGATGTTGAATAACCCCCTCGTCTGTGTATTCAATACCATCAATCTTTAACAGATCTCAATATTATTGTTCCTTCGATGCGAGTTAGTTACTCTGTAAAAGAACTTAGTGCTACGGTCTCCTTTTAACCATAATGCTCTTGATTTTTGACGCCAAGAAACTTCTCTTGTAAAATTGCCCGCTCAAGATCTATCATCAGTGAAGTTTTTTGCACTAACTCTTCCTCTATGAGTGACCTTCCCTCTTGCACCCTTTCTAACACCTGGATGTCTCTAAATAAAGCATTCTTGTTCTCCCTAGATTGCCAAATGACTGAGTGTTCCAAATCTTTAGATCCCTCTTTAAAGCTTTCAATTTGCTTGCAAAGATAAAGCTAGGGGTCCCTTCAAATTGGTATGCGGTCCACCACTGTTTAACCTTGTCCACAAAACCTTCCACCTTCAACCACATGTTCTCAAATTTAAAATATTAACGCTTTCTCCTAAGTCCTCCACAATCAAGCAAAATGGGCCAATGATTCGAAGATAATCTATCCAAATGCTTTTGCAGCATATCAGGAAATTGGCTTTCAAATTCGGGCGATATAAGGAAAGGATCCAACGTGGACCAAGACTGGTTGTTTAACCACGTAGCCGGGCCCCCGACAAGCGGTAGATCCACCAGATTCAAATCAAAGATACACTCGGAAAACTCCAAACCAACTCTCCTCCCTCTTCTATTGCTCGAATTCTTGCTAGGGAATCTAACAATGTTGAAGTCTCCACCAATACACCATGGAACCTCCCACAAATTGTGAATCCCTGCTAATTCATCCCACAGAAGTTGTCTGTCAGCATCATCATTACACCTGCAAAAGCGCACAAAAAATTATCAAACACATATTTAAATAAACCCACTACCGTGTATCTTCCAATGTATTTCTTTGTCTTGTCCACTACCCGCCTATCCCACATCAATAACACTCCACTCGAAGCTCCTGAAGAAACCATGTATACCCAATCCACATGTGTGCCGCTCCATAGGCTATGTATTACTCTCCTATCAATACTCTTTAGTTTCATTTCCTGAAGACATACAATATCCGCTTTCCACTCCTGAAGCAAATTCCGTATCCGATGACGCTTATTGGCATTGTTGAGTCCACGGATGTTCCAAAACACCAAAACACAATTTTTGCTTAATTTATGTACCACTAGCCCTTTACCCTTCGCCCTTCCCTTACTAGAAGGGCTCTCTAGATTCATAGACCATTTTAACCGTTTAAGTTCCTTTGCTTGCTTTGGAACCCCCCTGCGTTTCGACTTATGGCCTAATTCCATGGCTTTTAATAAAGCCATAAACTATTCTTCATATCCAACACATTTAATCCCAACTATATGCTGGATTTCTTTTATCAAATCCATCACCCAGTCAAAACCTTGATAAGAAGAAATTCAAAGGGGGTCTGGGTTTTGGAACTCATCAAAGTCCTCTAACCCTTGTTGAGAATCCGAAAAAATACTCTTCCTCTACTGACAGCATCGGATCCAAAGTCCTCTTCGGATAGCTCTAGATCCTCGTCGGGGTGTGTGGATAGTCTCGTTGGCGCCAAAACCACCTCCCTGACCCTCACCGGTGAGGTCTGGTTCCCCACTAAAGTGGTGAGGTGTCCATCAAGGTTGAAAATCGGTGTTAGTGCACCTTGATCCATGAGGCTGTCATTGCCACCATCACCGACAAAGATCCCCACCGAACTCTTCGGCTCTGTCTAAGTGGAACCCACCGGTGTCTTCGCCGTCAATAGAGACTCCGGCACCATGCTTAGTTCTTGTGACTGCATAGCGCTACCACCACGAGGCGAGTAGGGCTGGCCAGACCCGGAACTTGTTTGACCGGGCTCAAGCTCAATACCGCTAGATGAGACCAGCTTCACGTTAACATCTGAATTCATGGGCTGTCCAAAACTAGCCCGAGACTTCGATCTAGGATTTTCTGATAAGTTACTTTCGTGGGCCTGGGCTTGTGCTTTCCACGAACCAGACCCGTCATCCCCTTTCTTTTCACGTCCTTGGGCCTGGACTTGTTTTATCTGCCAAGCCACTTTCTTTTCACCTTTATTCTGGACCCCATGAATCATGGGCCTCAACCCATGCTGGGTCTGCTTTAACTTGCTTTTAGCAAGTGAAATACGTGAAGCATCCCCCAAATCTCCTCCTTCCCTAAACAGCCCGACAAAATGTACCATAGAGCTCACATCCCTCTGCAGCACCCTTACTTGCCCCTGCAATCCCAGTACCAGCCTGCACAGTTCCCCCACTTCCGACCTGCCATGCTCATGGCTCGATGCATCCTTCTGCCGTGACCTATCTTGCTTAGGGTTTCCAACGGTCTCCTTCTCCCCTCCATCTCTGCCCTTCCTCTGTACCAGAGCTGTAACTTTGAGCTGTAAAGCTTAACCAGCAATGCCTTAACTTCATCCACTTCCCAATCATTAACATCCCTTATAAAAATAACATTCCATTCAGTAATATTATTACTGCTGCAGTAAGAATCATCAACAGCTGCATTTTGATCCCTTGCAATTCTAAAAAGGACAAGAATTCCAGCTTAAGAGCAGTATCCCCACAACACAGCTCATGCCAAAAGAGTACCCTCTTTCCATCTCTCACATTCAATCTGAAATTATATGAAACGGAACCCCATCCTTTTCTAATTAATTTCCACAAAATCACCGTGTAAACTCCACTAGATTTTTTAGAACACCAACCTCGTCACTAACTTCTATATTTCACATCTATCGTTTTTTTCCAAAAAGCTTTACTTTCCAATTGATATCTCCAAAGCCATTTCCCAAGTAGAGCTCTATTAAAAACCTATCGTGTTGCACCCCACATTTATATTTTAAAAAAATCTCTATTAAAAACCTTTAAATCCTTAATCCCCAAACCATCACACTCCATTGGTTGACAAGCCTTCTTCCAACTAATTAAAGGAAACTTTTTTCCTCACCTTTACCTGTCCATAAGAAGTTCCGAAATAAATTCCCAATCATTTTTTCAACCCTTGCCAGAAGAGGAAAAAGAAAAGGAAATATTTGGACAGGTTGGATAAGTACTCTTTATAAGAGTTAATTTCCCCCCTTAGACAAGTAGATCATTTTCCAACCGGCTTACCTCATTTTTCAATTTTTTCAATCACCCCATTCCAAATACTAACAGATTTAAAAGAGGCCCCCAAAGGAAGCCCAAGATACCTCAAAGGAGGTGAAGAGATTTTGCACCCCAGTAAGTTGGCCAAAACTGAAATATTTAAAACATCACACAGGAATAATTTCAGACTTCGATAAATTAACTCTCAACCTGAAACAACTTCAAAACAGAGCATGTAAATTGTCAGAATCAGGCTCACTAAAAATCAAGGAATCATTAGCAATATAAATGAGAGATCTTTAAACTATTCCTTGTCTCATAATACCCACCACGAAACTGGACAGGAAATTACCTTCCACATGCCTTTTGAATCATTCTACTCATAGCGTCCATAACCATAACAAAAAGAAAGGGGGAAATGAGATTGCCTTTCCTTAAACCACGAGAACTACTAAAGCAAGCAGCCGGTTCTCTATCTACCACAATAGAAAATTTAGCAGTTGACACAATGATTTATCCACGAGCACCATTTAACTCCAAAGCCATATCTCCTCAGCAGAGAATCAAGAAAATCCCAGCTTACATGGTTGTAAGCATTTTTTATGTCCAATTTAATAAGAATACCAGCTTTCTCCATTTTAAATCTACTCTCCAAACATTTGTTTGCAATTAAAACAGAATCTAAAATCAGTCTTCCTCTTGCAAAAGCATTTTGTGATTGTAAAATTATCCTCTCCATTACCCTACTCAAATGATTGGCCAGCACTTTAGAGATACTTTTATAAACACAATTCACCAAACTAATAGGCCTAAAATCTCTCATTTGCACGACCCCTGCCTTTTTTGGGATAAGAGCAATGAAAGTTGCATTAAAACTCTTTGACCTCATATATGAATGAAACTCAGCAAACACATTCAGGATATCATCTCTAACAACATCCCAACATTGAAAAAAGGCCAAAGAGAACCCATTTGGACCTGAAGCCTTTTCTTAGTCCATACTTTTTACCACATCAAGGACTTCTTCTTCTTCAAACTCTCTCTCCAATGAAACTGCATCAACCTGCTCTATAGAGTTGAAAGCTGTCCAGTTTTGGTCTCCAAGAAAAATTTTCTGAAAACAGCTGCTCATAATAATTCACAATGTGAAACTTATCTTTTTGATCCGTAAACATCCTGTCTGCATATTGTAGAACCTCAATCACATTGTTTCTTCTTTGGGAGTTTGCTATTTGATGAAAAAATTTGGTACACCTATCACCTTCCTTCAGCCACAACACCCTCGATTTTTGCCTCCACGAAATCTCTTCCATTAATGCTAAATTTTCCAGATCTGAAACCACCCCTAATTTTCTGGTTCTATCCTCTTCGAAAACTATCAACTCCACCATAAGCTGCTTCCTCTTGATTTCCAACAACCCAACTCCTCTTTATTCCATCTCTTTAAATATTTCTTAAGAGATTACCTATCAAAAAGAGGGGGAAAAAAAAACTTAGAAAGAGATTTCAATTTTCCAGCCAAAACATAGCTAGGAGTGCCAAAAAAATTATACGAATTCCACCAACTTCTCACCTTCACCTTGTCCACAAAACCGTCAACCTTTAACTACATGTTCCCAAATTTAAAGTAACTTCTTCTACTCATAGTTTCTCCACAATCCAACATAATGGAAAGATGATCGGGCATGGTCTCGACAATAATTTATGCGTCAAGCTAGAAAAATGGGCCTGTCAAGAAACCAGAAATCTATCCAACCTAGAAGAAGATCTACTATTAGACCAAGAATAATCTCCTCCCACCAAAGGTAAATCAATCAGATTCAATTCAAAGATGAAATCTGACAAAGTAGCCATAGCACTAGATAAATAAGAATCCACGGACCTCTCACTAGGAAGCCGAATAAGATTAAAATCTTCTCCAAAACACCAAGGTAAATCCTACCAACTTACAAACATCCCACATTTCATCCCATAATAGATTCCTTCTACTATCTACATTAGTAGCCGTATACCCTAGCAAAGGCCAACCCAAACCCATACTTAAGGTTGTTAAAATGAAAAGGCACCAAGAATTCCCCTATAAAGTGATCCAACAACTCCGCCACCTCCTATTCCACAAAATTATGAATCGACCCAAGGTCCCATTAGAAACCAACTCTACCCAACCTACACGACAACAATTCCACAAACTCTGAATGATGGCTTGGTTCACAAATTTTAGTTTGGTTTCTTGCAGGCAAATAACATCGGCATTCCATTGACACCATATTTTTCACCCTTATATGCTTCCTATAATCATTTGAACTCCAAACATTCCTTGAAATGATTTTGGGCTTTATGAAAAATCATTGACAGCCCTTTCCTTACCTTTTTCTCTCCATGCATTCCCATCCCTAGACTTGTTTAATAGAGTACTCCAGCCTTTTAAGTTCCCTCTTCTTTTTTGCTACTGATTTGGCCAAAGCAGGTTGTCTCGCTTCTATAGCTATCAAAAGAGCTCTAAACTGTTCTTCATAACCTTCACAAAAGTTCCTATCACAATCTCTAATCTCTTGTACCTTTTTCAGAACCCAATCAGAAGAGTTGCTAGTCCAATGTAATTTTGGGTTAAAATAACTCAAAGGGACTTGATTTAAATCCTCATCAGAGTCTAACGGCTATCCAGACTCACAAAAAATCAAAGTCTTCACCTGCCTCCAACGCCATCTGTAAATCAGGATTGTTGAGAAGAATGCAGGGAACCTCTTCCACAGATTTTTCTCTCCCCTTTAAACCTACACCTTTATCATCTTCTTCATTATCCCAAACCCTAACCTCATGAGACAACATAAGTAACCTCTGACTCCAAAACCAAATCAGACCTCAAACCCATATGCTTCACTAATGACCCACCTTCCTCCATCCCATCTTTTGAGGGCATGCACAGTGTCGGAATACTGCTGGAAGCACCCCCATCTTCCATCAATCTCTTCTGTGAAAACATTGGCTGGATCGAAGCCATCTCTTTCCTAGGCTGAGCCTTCAACAGATTTGCAGCTGCATGCGACCCTCCTGCATTGTTCACGACTGCAGATCTCATTGCCTGAATGTCCCTTCGAATCCCTCCTCGCCTGCAACCTTGTCTGTGATGGGGGCCAGACCTCTGAACAGTACATGCCACTGTAGCTGATGATAGAAGCCCACTGCCTTTTGGACGATAGTATCCTTTAGGCCCAGCAACCTTCTGAAAAGCGTCCTCACCCGGCTTCTGAGTTGGGCCTCTGTTTGGCCCATCTAAATTACTCCCAGAAATTTTAAGTGGCTTAGGCCCGCATGTCCTCCCCTTTCCTTCGGTAGAACTTATAAAACATTTACTGGGTCCACGACCCCAATCCATTAAAAGACCCAAGCCCTCATCTGCTGAAAGTTGATGAGAGCCTATTTTTTCTTTCCAACCAATTAATTCAGCCCAAATGTGCCCAAGAGACACCTCAACTTCCCCCACTTTTTTCCATATCTCAGGACAACAACCATCACCCTCATCCTTAGAGGACCTACGATTGTTGACAGTTCTTTGATGTTGTACTTATTTTCAATGTGAAACACTCTTTGGAGTATCTGGTTCCCTTGGGAGATATAATTTCTTGCAGCCTGACATGCACGCTTAACCAATAAATAATCTAGCCTTTGCCCTGCCTGATGAAAGACAGTTTATGCAAGAGATCCAGTGACCACCACTAGCACACTCCGAACAGTAGCCAATTATTGTCTGACTTGCACTGTCTGGAGTCTTCACCTATATATTTGCTGAAAACACGCTTCTATGAACAGAACTGAATTTGTTAATGCCAATTTGTTTAGGGAAATGCTACATACCCCGTTGGGGAATGTCCCGATAGCCATCCCGTTTTCATTTTTTTAATTTGTTTTCAGTTTTGTCTTTTATATAATTTTTAAGTAAGTATTTTTAAATTGTATTATTTTACATAATTTTTTTAACATCTTAAAATATTTTTTAAAAATATAAAAAAATCACAACATTATTTAAAAACACTTATTTAAAAATCATATAAAAAAAAAAAGGAAAGCGGGATGGGATCGGGGCAGTTTGGGACGGGATAAATAGCATTTCTCATTTGCTTAATAGTATCTTTGATTACTTAATTTTTAAAGAAAAAAAGTAGCATCTTTGATTACTTGTTTTTTACAAGTTATTGCCAATGAGTTATGCTAATTCATCTCACGGGAATTTGCAGATTGTTGGGGAGATGACAGCGGAGCAGAGAAAGGTTCTTCTCTTTTTTTGGACTTCAGTGAAGTATTTACCGGTGGAAGGTTTCCGTGGCTTGGCTTCCCGGCTTTCCATCTACAAGTCCTCAGAGCCTAATGAGCGCCTGCCTTCATCCCACACATGCTTTTACCGGTTGTGTTTTCCACCATATCCAACGATAGCTGTCATGCAAGATCGCCTTAATGTCATCAGCCAAGAACATGTTGGCTGCAGCTTCGGTACTTGGTGAAATTAGTTACAAATGCCTTTGGGATGAAGAGGGTTTTTGACTGCACATAATCAGGTTGTACAGAATGTAGGAATATTGTGTTTGTCATTTAGACCATTCTTCTGTACTGTTTTCTCGGTCATTTCCAGTGTCATTGCTCGTTTGACTGTTTGTATAGGTATAGTAAAAATAAAGCTGGAAGCAGGAGAAAAAGTTCTCTCTGCTTCCTCGAACTTCCTTCCTAGTATTAGATATTGGCTTTTATCTTGACGTGTAAGTACACACAGACTATGCAATGACATGCTGAGTTTAACTTCTGGTAAGTCTTCAGCTTCTTATTAGTGAGTGAATATCTTCCCAGATTTATTTTATTCAGAAAATATTCAGGTTGTTGTGGAGTTTTTATTTATATATAGCCATAACTCCTCTGGTTTTCCACCAGAAGTCTCATCCTAAAATTGTGCCTTTCTTTACTTTTCTTCCTGGAAACATCTAAACTTCAAGATATTTTCTCAAAAGGATTTTTTATTTTTTTGGTTTCCTGTCCATCAATGAGAGTATGGAGCTAAACAACCACATTGTACCCTCACATTGACGAAGTCAGGATCATCTGGAAGCACATGGATCAGAAGCGCACTGGGGCCATGAGTCTTTGCACCATTTCCAATTTCAATTCCCATGCAGCAGCAGTTTTTTTAAGATCAATCGGCTTCAAAGTTGAAGTTAGAGTATTAAACTTTTCTTCGCAAGGAATTCCTCATTGATCAGATCATGGAGTCTGACTTCGTTTTTAACTCTTTATGTTGCTGTCATAGCCAATGCTCCTTACTACCCTTGCAGTACCCGTTTTGTGGTTAAACTTGGGAACTAAAAAATTTAATCCATTGTTTCACCAAACATTGATTTTTTGTACTTAAAGTGTTTGTCCTATTTTCAGATAATGAGCTTATTTATATATATATATATATATATATTTTAAATGCATCTTTTATATGTTAAATAATTCATTCCTTTGGCTTTAACAAAACAAGCTGATGACAATGTCGCCATCACAAATCGTTAAGTCTTCTCAATTACTTGAAGAAATAGATTCTTTTAGCTTTTAAACGGGAGTTCTATGGGTAATTCTTTTATTCCTAAATCCCTGCAAGAATGAGTCATGACTTCGTTCTCATTTGGATGAAAAGTTGTGAAATGAAATCTGTATTACTCAAGGATATGGTATTTTCTGCCCCTCTTTTGTTAGTTTATCTAATTTCAATCTTGTTGATTAATGATTTAAGAGATGTATAAATGCCTTGATCTATTGCTTCCCATTTTTATTATATAGTTTTTTATTGACACAAAAACTGTTTGTCATTAACAACAATCAGTTACAGCACGGGGAAAAAGAAAAACACAATGCCACTTGAAGATGAATGAACATGCGTACATACATACAAGGATATTTACCCTTCTCAAATTTTTGCAGCACATTTTTAACCATAGAGATTACCTTGCTCCATGATCCATGCGCCATTTTCAGTTGCCATTCTCCTTTGAAGGTTTTGGCTTACATAGAAAACACTAATTTCTGCAATAAAGTGCCCATAAGCAACTCTATAAGCATCTTGTCCCTTTGAATCACCAGAGATTTAAGTGCCCTACCTAATATTACGCAGACTATTGATTTGGTAATAAAAAAAACAGTAATATGAATATCATTATTCAAGCCTAGAAAAGATCAAATCTCATCACACAATATCAAACTCACCTTTGACCCTCTTGGAACCAACATCCACACCACCCACCTAGCACACACTTGAGCTCCTGTACGAGCACTCAAGAGTTTCTCCCATCTATGTACCATTTCAAAATATAAGGCACTTGGGAAGAATGCTGACGTGGATCCAAGTGCTTACATTGTGCAGCTTGGGAATTTCAAACCCTCCCAAACCCTTAACCTCAATCATAACCATAATTGTACTAAAACAACATATAAAACTAAACATCATGCCAACTTTGAAATGCAAACCTAAGAAGACCCAAAACTAAGACTCTCCTACATAGTTTCACTTCCTTTCATCGATCTATTTTTCCTCAGTCTTCTCAGCTGGAACTTCAGTGGTAGCTTCCTTGGCTACTTCAGCTGGCTTCTCTTCCTCAACTGGTTTCTCTACATCAGCCGGGGCTTCTGCTGCTGCCTCAGTTACTTCAGTAGAATCTACTTTGGTCTCCTCCACAGCAGCAGGCTCTGCTGCCACTTCTTGGGTCTCTTCCACTTTCTTCTCTGCTGCTTTCTCCTCTGCGTCAGCCTTGGGTTCCTCTGCCACCTCCTTGGTCTCAACTTCAACAACAGCTTCGGGTTCTTGAGCCGCAGGTTGTTCTGCCACTGGGGCTTCAGGTGTTGCTTCTTTTGGTTCCTCGGTAACTGGCTCTGGGGCAGCCGGCGCGGCCACTGGCTTTTCTGGGGTTGTCTCTTTTGTCGTGATCACCTCAGTTGTCTCATTCTCCGGTACTGTTGTTGGAGCCGATGCTACCTGCAATACCCGATTTACCTTCAATGACAAATGATTAACCAATGCACAAAAATTCTTAAAACATCCCCAAAACGACTCCATTAATACAAAGCTAACTCTTACAAAACTAGCCGCGATCTATCATGTATGAGAAAGCTAAGAGTGTTTCCGGTAATATCCTCAGAAGTTGGCATTTTTTGGCGGATCTAAGGAATAATCCATTACATATTAGTTTCTATACGTTACACGTACGTTATGGTTTTGCACAGATGGATCAGATGTTATTAAAGTAGAACTATACAAATACTAATTTGAACACTACTGTCAAAGCTGGAAATGTAGAATGATTAATGATCTATCAGAAACTGGATATTGCTATTGTGTTCGGCATAAAACAGACATTATATATATAAAAGCAAATATGAAATATTAGTTGAATACCTCAACGGTTGCCATTTGGGATACAAAAGGGGAGTATAAAATAAGTCGAACAGAAAAACGAATTAAAGAGGTGAAATGTATCAGTAAGCAGGAAGCGAGGAGTGGCACTTGTGAGTGAGTGAGTGAGTGAGTGAGTGAGTGAGGTGAGGAGCTGATGAGAATGTGAGAGCTATATATAGAGGTGTGAATGCTTCAAACCAATAAAAGAAACGGGAAAAAAAAAAAAAACACAAATTGGAGAGGAGGGGCGAGAGACGTGTGAGCGCCAGAAGAATCTTTGCTCATGTCACTGACACAGAATAAAGGACATTTGCAAGCCTAGCTGTGAATGTTTTTCCTTTGTTTTAATTATTATTATTATTATTATTATTTTTAAGAACTAAAGTGTATTGGGATAAGTTTTTTTCTATTATTGGTAGCTTTTGAAGACCATCAATTGTAAATGCCAAATGGTGGAGGCCATAGGAGATATCAGTATCATATCTGATAAGTGGGTTTCTCTGTGTTGTTATCAAGTGTGGGCATCTACCTGGCTCCTCCCTTCTATCATGCATTCATGTTCTGGGATTTTTTTTTTTCTCCATTGTTTTGTAGTTTCTATAGACCCTACCATTAATAGGCTTAGATTTTCGATTGTAATTTGAAAATTAATTTTTAAATATTAAAAATCAAATCTTACCCTATGAATGATGTATTTTACATATTGACTTGAAAATATAATCACTCTTATTTTATTTTACCTCTGACTTTATGCCAAGAAAACCTGACTCAGGCAACTCACTAAAAAAAATATGTATACATAAATTAAATAGTCCAAATATGTTTATATAAAAGAATAAATATGTAAAAATTAAAATGTTAAGAACAACGTCAAAGTCACGGACCGGAATTCTGAATGTGGCTTTAGATTCTTTTTAATTTAATGATTAAATATATATTTTATAATAATATTGTGACTTTTTATATATATATTTTAAACTTAAAAATATTAAAAAAATGAAATTAAAAAAAATACACAGGCAGAATTCCTAATCGATCTGTGAGGGTAGAAGTATCCAAATCTTAAACCCTAACCTCAATCATAACCATAATTGTAATAGTTCTCCTACATTAAATATTGTTATTAGTCTAAAAGAGAGAGAGAGAGAGAGAGAGAGGAAGAAAGTTGGAGCTTCCGTAATTTTCAAACATTTTGGACTTTTACTTTAGTTGTCACTTTTTTTGGGGGGTTTCAATTGGTTGTTGTACCATTTTTAAGGTTTTCAATAGGAAAATGATATCTATATAATATTTTTCACAATAAATTTTATAATAATGAGTTAAATAAAAGATAATTTTACAAATCAGTTTATAAAAATAATATTATTTTTTTTTAAATATCCTTATTTTATAATATTATTATAAAATTTATAATATAAATTTATTGTATATATCAGTACTCTTTTAATAGATGGAACATCATGCTCTATCATGCTCTCTCTTTTGTTTTTTTTTTTTAATGAGAAACCAAACACGTCCCATCATTATTATTTATTGTAATGGAGAAGGCCAAACAAAAGCCAACAAGGTCTCTTGGGCGGTGCCACCATGTGGGACCCTTCATCACCAACTATGATCATTACCGTCCAATCCCCCCTCAAAAAAGACATAAAAAATAAAAATGCTAGCGTGGCCAACTTTTCCTTCCTTGATTCACCCATTGCTCCTACCTTTGGGAACCGACCTTTTCCAAAAGATGAACCCTTTGGGCCCCACATTTACATGTTTTACAGGTCGGATTACTCGTGACTTGGGTCCCACTTCCGGTCGTCTGATCTGTCACGCCGGATCACTGTCAATTCCTCTGATCATCATGACATCACGACAAAGTTAGTTGATCTTATCGATATCATCGTCCCTCCTAAACATTTTAAATTAGTTTTTATCTTTTTAATGTCATATAAATGTTTTCTTTAAAATAATCTTTTGATGGGTATACCTCAGTTTACTTCTGCAAATAATCTATATTTTGAAATTTTATTTTACTTCTACTAAAAATACATGTAAAACTCAAAAAAAGAAAAAACCCAAAACTGCGATCTAAGAATTTATTCATTCGAGGTTGATATATTGATCCAATGAAAAATTCTATTTATGAATAATATATTAAGTAAAATGTTTACACAATATAATATAATTTAAAAGATAAATTCTAAAAATTTAAATTTTATAAATTAAACTTTATATGTAAATAATGTGCCTTATACACTATCTAAGATAACTTATTATTAAATTAGATTATATCACATAAATAATATAAGAGTAATCTCCATGGCTTTAGCTTAATGTATTATACAATAATTGTTTTTTTTTCGAGGAGAAAAAATCTCCTTTATTCATAATCTCATAAAATGAATACAAAGAAGAAAATTCCTTAAAGTAATGCTTTTTCGAAGAGGTTTAAATCAAAGTTTTGAATTTCGTTTTAGTAATCATTTTGGTTGAAGCACTGGAACAGAATATTTTGGTAATAGTCTGTTCCAATGTGCCGTTTCGGAATTAATTATATATTATAATAAATATTTATATATATAAATTAATAACTAATAGAATAAAAACATATATATGTAAGTGTGTATCATGTATAAGTGTACATATTAGAAGAATTGAAAATTTATAAAATAATTATAATTTGAAAAAATACAAATTTGAGTTGAGATATAAAAATAAATAAATAGATAAAATATTAAAAAATAATGATATTTAAAAAAAACGTATTTAAAATTACAAATATATAAATATATTTTATATTCTAGAATTAATTATATATCATCTAAATTTAAAATTAAAAAAATATCATTCAAACATACAAAAATTATAAAAATAATCTAAATTAGGAATCGGAACGGCTAGAATTTAGACTGGAATTACTAGAATTTGATCGGAATGACTGGAACAAGCTGGAATTAAGACCAGAACGGAACAAGGAGATATAGTACATCGGTTGAGACACTAGAACGGAACTGAATTCAAAACTATGATTTAAACCATCCTTAATAAGATTGTGGACTACATTATTACAAACTCTAGAAACATATCTAAAAGATCATTGCGGCCACTAGATTAACATATTCCTAATATCTTGAATGATCACTCCCGCAAGTTCCAAGAAAGTTCGTCCTCATTTATCGCCTTCACCATCTGTTGAGCATCACACTCCAAAATTACTTGCGATAGGCCAATATTTTTGCAGAAAATCATTGCTTTGAGAGTAGCGATCGCTTCTATCAACTTTGGGTATGGGAAGCTTACTCTTTGAGATCTCAAAGTTGTTTGAATTTGTTCATTCCAATCTCGTATTACTATCATATCCCAATCCTGCAAGGCTGCAATTGACCTTGTTTACCGCCGCATCCCATTTAGCCTTGAACCAATTAATTGGGGGAGCTATCCACTGATTCAAGAGAGATGAAATTGTGATTGAGAAATACCATTACGCGTGATTTACCTCTTGGAAAGCAACCAGCTCCTAACGAGCATGCATTATAACTTGAGTGTGAGACCAAAACCTCTATTTAAAGATCAATTTGTTCCTTCTCTTCCAGGTAGGCCTGTTCATCTGGGCCGGGTTGTACCCGGCCCGATTTGAAATTTTAATATATTTCTTAATATTTTAATATTTTTTTTCAAAAACATTAAAAAAAATTATAAATTTGGGTTCTGGATTTGGGAATCAGGAACTCGGATAAACACCCTTACTTCTAAGTATGATAGGTTATTGCTACAAATTAGCTAGTAAATCCTCATTCATAGTTTCGACGGTACTAAATCTTGGAATGAGTCTTGAGTAAGTATATTATTTAAAGAATTGCTCATAATAGTTCCCATCCGATCATATGAAAGGAAATGTAAAATAAAATTAGCTATCCGCTACATTTAAATTAAACTTTATATGTGAATAATGAGCTTTATACACCATCTAAAATAACTTATTATTAAATTATTAAATTAAACTATATAAGAAATGTAAGCTATTTAAAGAATTGCTCAAAACAGAAATTCAATCCAATTATATAAAAAGAAATGTAAAATAAAATGAGCTATCTGCTACATATATCGGATACTGTTCATCCTATAAATATTTTTTTTTTATTCCCTCATTTTCTTTTAGTTTGATTTTCATTATGTAAGAAATTTTTTTTTATTATTCATCATTTAAAATATATCTATTTCATATTCTTCTAAAAAAGTATCTTGGAAATATTTTTAACCATTTTTTCATATTTTGATTTTATTTTGCTTATGTATTTTTATTTTGTGTAAATAGGACTAAATTATATTACGTTGTATATAAAACAATATTGCAGATATAATATATATATATATATATATGAATATTGCAATTTTTTGTGGAAAGAAAATATTTAAAAATAATAAAAAAAGATTATTTAAATGATATCAAAAATTGATCTATAATAGATTGTAAAGGTTATTATATAAATTTAAAAAAGTGAAGTTCGGTATACATATAAGATTAAAAAAAAAACTATTGTGAGTACTCTAAGAATGTAAAGTTTAAACACTTTCCAATAAAATTAATTATAAATTATATATTTAAGAAATAATATTTATGATTATAGAGTATACAAATATTGTGTATTATATAATCTCTTTTAAAAATTAAGTAAATATCAGATTTATATTTAAAAAAAAAACTAATTTTTAATAATAAATCTTATTATAACAAATCTACGATTATATATAACGTTACCTTTTCTATTTTAACCGAAGTGAACGTGAGCCGTTTCATTAGGCTATCCTACCTCCCATGAATTATGAATATTCGAGAAAGAAGTTTTTGATGAGGTGGATCAATAACATGAAGCCTCTATGGGGCCCAGCAGACAACCGGTGGTCCGGTACTAAACACTCCCATGATTCTCTCTCTCTCTCTGTCTCTGTCGTTTAAGAGTCGTGCTAGACTGAAATTTTATCGGCAAGTCTATATAATTTTTTTTCCGTCCAAACATTTTTATATTCTTAATATTTTTAAAAAATATTATAACATCATCTACTTATTTAAAAGAATAAATAAATATAAGATTCATATAAAAAAGTATTTTGCTAATAGTGCTCACGTTTTTAAAGTAGTTGTAGGCGTTTACTTTCTATACGGCTATATATAGAGCATTACTAAAAAAATTTATAATATTATTAAAAAATATTTTTTAAATTATTAAATAAAAAATAATTATATCAGATCCATTGTCGGTAGGAGTTTTCGGGATACAAAGTATTTTCTTAATTAAAATAGTGTTATTAAACACAAATTTTAAATGTATAAATCTTAATCTTTTTTCTATAAACTTTTTATAAAAATATGCAATCTTAAAAAAATTTCGTACTTTATTCATTTTTATAAACGACTTGTACTAATATTTATATAACATTTCTATTTCTAAGAATGTCGTAGTCTCACGCGTGTAAAGAAGGTAGGATAAGGCTGATCGATGTGACTACTGGCTATAATGGCAGCTACCTTGGATTCATCGAATTTTGGGCTTTTTTTTCTCTGAGCTTTTGCCTGTAAATGATTTTTTGTTGAAGCTTTTTCATCAGCACATATACTACATACTATAATTTGGTAACTTTTATTTATTTATTTTATTGATGTAGACATTGATTTCGTAATTTTTTTATATATGCATGATGATGCTGTCTTCTAATATCAACTATAGGTCTTCTGTTGAAGTTGAAGTGATATTAAAACTTAGTGCCTACACCATACAATAACATAAAGATAAATGCTAGCAATTGGATGTATTTGAATCTAAATTTTGGGTAGAGAGTGGCTAAGGAAAGTTATTGGTGACCATAGATGGCTACTTACGACAACAATAATTTGGTTGAAGAGAAAAACTTGTGAGAAAAGAGAAAATTTATTTCGAGTTGTGAATTGTGATAAAGGGAGGGAGGTTGTCGTGACTTGAGTTCAACGGTGGAGGTTGTTAGGAGGTTATAAGATTCGAAGGTGGTTAGGCTGGTGCAAAAATCCAAGCGTGAGACCCATTTGGGAAGGGGATGCTGCACATGGGGGCTGCCGTGGAAGCTTGAAGGTGGTTGGAGGGTTGTCAGTGTGAGGGAGAGCTAATGAGATGGTCAGTGGCTCTGCTGGGTAGCTAGTGGTGCTTCTGGATGGCCAACAGTGGCAATGAATGTATTATTATAGAACTCTTCACTTGCTATAGAGCTCTTGCTCTTGGTACAGAATAGCCACGTAGGGTGTAATAAGTGCAATGCTATAGTTTTTGTTCTATAGCAAAGCTCTTTATGTTATGAAAAATATAAAAATGGGGTGTAAGCCCCCCTATCCTTTTGTTCATAAGTCAAAAAGGATGGGCGTAAGCCCCCCCTTCCTTCTTTGTTTTTGGCGAAAAATGTTTCTCATTTTTTCTCTATTTGTTTTGTGAATGATCATTGCATTGTTTAATGAGCTCTATATATATGAGAGCTTTTGATCATTTTGTAAAAAGAATAATTCATTTAGTATTTGAGAAATAATAAAAATTCTACATATTCTCTCTTACAAATTTTTTTGTAGTATTATTTTTTTTTTAATTTTATAGCACGTTATCAGCACAAAATTCTGTCGATATTGAAGTTAGTGGTCTTCTACTTCAAGTAACTTTTTCAATATATTATTTGTAGTTCTCGAGATGAATATAAAAGGTAATATTGCTGAATATTACTTAATAAAATTTTATTTTTATTCTCATAACCATGTGAATATATTTTTTAGATCTACATATTTATTTTCGTGATTCATATATATAGAAAATATTAAATTTTACAAAATTGAAATTTATTACTATTGACATTTCTGGAAAAAGTTATTTATCCAGAATTCTTGATGAGATGCATTTGGATATGATGAACTTGAAAGATACAATCAAATAAGGAAATCACGCGTCCCTGCAGGACCGTGCTGTGTATCTCACAGTGAAAAATCATCTTATTGTGTTAAATGATTTAAGAGAGAGATATGAACACCAGAAGATGTAATCCTCTCAAAAGCTTATTATAACTTATTGTACCTGAAGTTGCAAAATTTTAAAAGTGATAGTGAATATAATTCTATACTTTTTAAAATCAGCTCAATATTAAAATTATGCAGTGAAAACGTCACTAATGATGATATTTTAAAAGAAGACATATATTATTTTCCATACCTCAAATGTGTTTCTGCAGTAGCAGTATCGAAAGTGAAAATTCAACAAATATTTTGAACTTTTATCTTGTCTTTTAGTAATTGAGCTAAATAATAAGTTTTTATTAATAAATCACCAATTACGTCCTATTAATTTCACATCATTTTTTGAAAGGAATGATACTAGATTTACACCATTCTTAGAAGTGAATGGTGCATCCTTTCAAAGGAGCCAATAACGTAGACGTGGTAGAAAAATTATAAAAGTGTGAGTTCTAAAAGCAACAATACTAAATGGGATAATAATAGAAATATATCGTATCACCAGAAGTAATCCAATTCAGAAAATGGTAAAAACCATCAGAATAATTTTTCATAAAAAGATGAAAATGTTTATCATAAATATGGTATGACTGAACATTGGCCACACACTTATTGTATGGCCAAACACTTGATTCACTTATACTAAGCTTTTATATATATTACAGTATAACTTTTTAATATTGTATCATGTTTTGAAATAACGAAAAGTCGGTACCTGAAGTACGATAATGAATTACTTGGAAAAATAAAAACTCTATCTGAATCTGATCCTTTTACAAATGAATGTAAACCAGAAATTTAGAAGATTATCCATTTGTAAAGTATTGTAAAATCATATATTACTGCTGTTAATGCTCAAGTAAGAATTGAAATCCCTAAAAGACAAATTGTCAAAACAGTAAAAGATGAATTTATGACACACCTGAAGCGTGAAGACTTATTAGTGCAAAAAAGAAAAATAAAAGAAAAAAAATCGGTACTCCTGAAGAGACTATACACACAAAACAAGTAATAAGATCTATCCAAACTTTCTTTACAAAATAGAAACTCTTGAAGAATATAATCATCTGGAAGAGAAAACTCTTGAAGAGGCTTTTCATGAAATATTTTCTCCTGAAGAGGAACAGGTACCTAAAAATAATGAGATCTCAATACATTTTATGAGTACTAGAGAAATTTTGGATAGAAATAAAACTGTTGTCGAAACCATATTTTTATATAGGATGACCATTAACATTACCAAAAATAATGAAGAAAGTGAGCAAAAAATTGTCGAAGAATGTTTGACGTAAAAATGATTGGCCAAAATGAAAAGCAGCTATTGAAACTGAGTTAAATTCACTAGTGAAACGAGATATATTTGGACTTGTTGTCCAAACACCAAAAGGTGTAATGCCTATTGGATATAAGTGAGTATTTATACAAAAGCGTAATGAGAAAAATGAAATTGTGTGGTACAAAGCATGACAATTGAAAGAAGGATTTGAGAATAATCTTATATGCCCATGTGTTTTTATTAGAACCTAGATTTTTCATTATTGCAGTTTATGTTGATAATTTACCTTATTATAACTCCTGAAAAGATCACAAAAACTGTTATATATTTAAAGAATATATTTGAAAAAAAAAAGATCTTGTTATTCAAATGTTAGATGACTTACAAAAATTTGAGACTTCTTATCTCATCTTTCAAATACATTTGTTCTTTATAAATCAATACGTCATTCTTATATAAATGATTAGGCAGTCGAAATGAGGAGACACGTAACGATTTTAAATCCTTATTCTCTTATTTTAAGTCTACTATTTTTCTGTTAGACTTTTGAACGAGTCATTGAAATATGGAAACATTTTCGTGAAGCTCATCATTGGATTGTAACCGGTCGGAAAACCCGACAATAGAAGATGAGTATCGTGTTCCAAAAGTCACTAACTCATAAATGACTTTATAATCTGACTTATTAGCCAGATCGTTCGTTTGTTGCAATATGGCACCCACGGAAGATGCAGGAACAGCTTGTAACTGAGGTGAAGAATACCTCATATATTGATCATGAGAAATATTGAAAGGAAACTGATGAGTCATTAAAAATTTGTAAAATAAGAATGCAAATGAATTGTAGAGACAAGAAGAATATTTGTTGCAAAATTAAATAAAACTGGAACTTACTCTTATAGAGATGAAAATAAAAATAAGACAAATCATCCCTTTAAATCTCACTTAGTTAAAATTACAAGATATGTTGAATGCATATTTTCAAAAGCCAGCGAGATTAATTGCTGTTATTCCTATTTTTCTCGTAAACACTGAACCTCTGCTGTTAGTTGCTGTTGTTGATTTTGTATTTGAGCTCTCTCTCATTCCAGCTCTTCTATTCGCGGTTTCAGGTTACGAGAATACCAACCTGTAAATTTCTTCAGCTTCTTATTTTCTTATCTTAATTTTTTATTCTTTCAATTTTTAGTTGCAAGCTTTTGATACAATTCAGATAATTGATTATTAAGATGATCAACCACACTCGCTCTTACTAGTAGTCTTTGAGATACGGTTGTAATAGAGGCAACATATTGAGCACTAAGAGTTCTTGATGCTGCAACAATTTTAAAATTAGTTTTACTAAAAAAAAAAATCTCTGCTCCTATTATAGAATTGACAGCCTCAGAAATAAAGATGGGTGGTTGAGGTGTAAAAGATTCTAAGTTCAAATCTGGAACATTAACAAAAAAAATTCTCTCAGCCATCGTATTGTTTTGGATAAACAAACAATTGGATCAATAAAAAATGTGAGATCTTACGCGAGTATTCGATGAGTGAATATGATTATCTTTAAACAGCAACCCAAAGCTTCCAAATCTCTGCAAAGATCTCATTTGTCAATAATATTAAACAGATTCAAATTTTCTTCCACACCGAATCGATAGAACTAGATCTCAAGCTTTTGTAATTTTTTTCAAAAATTGGTAATTCTCAATGATCATTTTCACTATGCATGTTCTCCATAATAATGCCAAGAGGGAGAGATATTTTAGATGAGAATATTAACATGTTTTCTCTAATACATTATTTAGATGAAAATTATATTTGAATTTTTAACCTTGTTATATATGCTGATATCATGTTTGTTTATTACTTGAAATACAAATGCATATTTTTAGGAGAAACTTAAGTATTACTGCAAGTATCAAATTTCTACTAAGTCTATTAAGCAAATACCATTTGCCACATATTCGAATCACACAGAAATAATTACAATTTATGAAACAAGTTTAGAGTGTATTTGACTGAAATCAGTTATTTTACATATTCAAAAAAAGTGCGGTATTCCCATGATCAATAATAGTCCAACAATTTTATACGAATATAATGTTGCTTGTATCATTTAAATCAAAAGAGGATATATTAAAGATACGATCAAGTGATAATCTAGCAGATTTATTCACGAAAGCATTACTAACTGTGACATTCAAGAAAATTGTGCAAATTATTAGAATGCAAAAACTTAAAGATCTATCGTCATGTACTTTTTAGGAAGAGTAAATATCTTGAAAACTTGTATTGATTGTACTCTTTTTCCTTCGCTAAAATTTTGTCCTATCGGAATTTATTTTGCAAGGTTTTGATGAGGCAATCTTAAAATTATTAGGCGATATACATGAATACTATACTCTTTTTCGTTCGCCATTGGTTTTTCTTCCATTGAGTTTTTTTTCTTAACAAAATTTTAATGATGCATGTTCTTTATGGATGATCATTCAATGGTGAGTGTTATGAAAAAGATAAAAAAAAATTGGGTGTAAACCCCCTTATCCTTTTGTTCATAAGTCAAAAAGGGTATACATAAGCCCCCCCTCCTTCTCTGCTTTTGGCGGAAAATGTTTCCCTCATTTTTCTCTTTTTGTTTTGTAAATGATCATTGCATCGCTTAATGAGCTCTATATATATATATATATATATGAGAGTTTCTGATCATTTTGTAGAGAAAAATTCATTTAGTACTTGAGCAATAATAAAACTTCTACATATTCTCTCTCATAAATTTTCTTATAATATTATTTTCTTTTAATTTTATAACACTTTAGAAATACATGATTTTTCCCTTATTTTGAAGATACTGTAGCTCACACAACTAGGAGGGACTCAATTATTTTGGGCTGGGCCCGGAAGCAAACTTTTATGCCAACAACATGCCTTTCCTCTTAATTGCGACCAGTCGGCAAACGTATATATATCTTGCTTTTTGAACAACTTTTCCTTCGTTAGGCAAACCTTTTTGTGCTGTCAAAACTCCAATGAAGAAAATAGCAGCCTACCTGGTCCATGTACAAGGGGCTGCTCACGAGAAGGTGGACCCAGCACACAAGATTTTATGTTATCAATCAGAGGTTCTAAATATCCCCATTTCCTGCCACTTTGGAAGGTCGTCTCAGTCTAAAGCTCCGACACAATGGGATTTTGATCATTGCCCACCTCTTTCAATTTTACATTTCTTTGTTGTGGGATCATTTTGTACACGCCAAACTACAGAGTTTGGTCATCTCATCCATACCCACTTTTTTGTTTGCGGTTTGGTTCCACACACTACATTACCACAACTAGAGCCAAACCAGATTGATTGATTGTTAGTGGAGGTAAGTGCAAACTCCTCATGGAGACACTGCAGTTTGTTTAGCACTGCTTGCGATATTTTTCTTGTTTCCAACGAGAGGAAGCTGCCGCATACAGGGAGGGACATCCAAGATGAACATGGTTATGGTGAAGGTACATGATCCGAATGCGGGGCTTGGAGACCGCAAAAGGCAACGTTTTGATGTTTTCTTAAATGCAGATGCAAATGGCATTAACTTTCCTCCACAACACAGATCTGTTTTGTTTTGAAGTTTTCTTTTACAAAATGAAGCTCAAAATGTGAAATTGAAATCAAGTGTGATAAAAATGAACGCTCAGATATGTATTTGGAATACTACTTGGAATTACCCCCCCCCCCCCCTTCCCCTTTCTTCTTCTTCTGAGTTCTCTCCTAGTTACTGAAGATGTTGGCGACAACACGGAAATATAATAAGTTAACAAAACGAGTAGCAGAAAACCATGGTGCGTATAACCTCGTCAAGCTGCGAATCACAAGAGGCCATTTCTTAGCGGAGAGCTTTTCTCAAAACTGCTTCAGCACGCTGCTCAAATTTTGGTAGAGCCCAGTCATGCTGAACTATGTCGAGACTGTCTTTCTCAGCACCCAAGCTCTGAAAAGAAAATACATAAAGTAACCAATTTTAGGAGTCAATCCTGACAGGGAAGGCTCTTCTAACAGCTTTCCCTACATATATTTGAGAAAACTGACAACTGATTTTTCGTAGTATGTTTTACATGTATCGAAGAGAAAAATGCTAACTGTCCTGAGTTAGCGTTTCTCCTGATACAAAAAATAATTATAATAATTTTTTACTTAGTGATTAAGGAAATATTTTTAATGATGTTACGAATTTTTTCTTTTTTTAAAAAAAATATTTAAGAACATGCAAAAAATAATGAATTTTTTTTTTTGGTTCTTATCAGAACAAACTCGTGCTACATCCCTCAGTGGATGTAGCACTGCTCTATATCAAAATGTACCGTCTGACAGAATTTGTTCTATAGGGGGAACCCTAACAGATGTATGTAAGAAGTAAATATTAGTTGAAGGAAAATGATTAACCTACTACCCTTACAACTTTCTATTAAAGAAAGGGTAATTTTGTACAATTGAAATTCACTTTTAATGAAGTGGCATACTTGCAATGATTGATAGTGAGCAGGTTATAAGTGCATCATTACCCTATTAGGAAGTTTTTATGAGGGAAAAAAAAAAATACACCATCATAATAGAAAGTAGGTCACTTCAAAATTAAGAATACATGTTGACAGAAAAGATTTTTGAGTGCAACTATTGCAGACAGTCCTACATGCATATCAAGCAGTCCTAATTAACTGGCAAAACCCCTAGGGGAAAATAAATAAATAACTGACCAAACCCAGTAGCTGCTAAGTACAATCACAATTGACATACGCTGACACTGCATGCCCCCATCAGATCTAGGGTACATGAAGGTTTGAATGAGAAATGTGTCATTCCAGTATTTTAGGTGAAGAGTATAAACAATATGGGGATATGTGCAGGTTTGGAGAGTGAGATTAGATGAAAATTTTGTGAATAGTGGTAAAATAGTTTGTGAATAGTAATAAAATAATTTGAGCTGAGTATTTTTTTGAAATTTGTGAAAGGAGAGAAAAAGTTGCCCGTAATCTCCCAAACAACTTTATTTCAGAGAATTGATGACGAGCAAAGAAGTTGATCTAGGTTACTAGAGTGTGGTAATTGGTAATGTTAATGCAGAAGGAAGCATTGTGTGAGAACCAAATTAGTAGAGATCAGGTCCAATGGAAGTTTTGATTGACCGCTGAAGTATCTTTGCGTTGGTGCAGTAGGATGCTAAGCCCTTACTGCTATTATTCTAAATATGAATATGCTCTTTCATTCCCAATTCTCAAGTGATTTGATCATTTTAGAAGAAAAGGCCAGACTGGTATGATGCCAATCTTTCAAAAGCATGATCCTTTCAAACTCACGTGATGGACACTCTCGTATTGGACACTTAAGAGGAAAGACTGGTTTATTTTGGGGAAACTATAGTTTCCACCCCCAAACTATAGTTTACACTTTGTATGTAGAATAATTCTTCTTGCAATCCATATTTGTGGAATATATTGCAAGTCTAGTAGAAATGCTCCCATTTAATGGGTAAATGAAATGAATATTTCAGATTTTTCAAATTTTTGATTTGTAAATAAGAATGTTTTAGTCAATTTTATTCTAAAATTGAAATTTTTCTATTTGTCCATTGCTTGGACAGCAAAGGAGTCCATATAATTGGATTGTATGTAGTATTGCCCTTGTTCCTAAACTATCAAAACTAAAGCATTACACCCTCAAACTACAACGGACTGTCACATAGCAGTCCCAGACATGGGAGCATATTTTTCAACTGAGGTACAATACCGTCAGTTGCATATTGGCCATGTGACATTTTACCATCATATTTAACACTGATTTTAAAGTAGGGTGTCAATTCAAGATCCAACAGAATAGACATAATGTTTTACATATAACATGTTACTGCTATTCTTCATACGAGTAAAAAAGAATAGAGAATCTTGTATAAAGATATATGACAGCTTGAAGAGCAAAATCCATTTAAGCCTAATAAGAGCAACAGCAAATAACTTAAAACTGTACCTTAGATGGATCAAAGCCAAAACCACTCATTTGCATCATACGCTGGGTGTCATCGGTGGCTGCATCAGACCATATTTTATGGTGATTTTTTCTTTATAGGATAAAATTTTCTTAATAACTAAAAGAAAATGGAAACCATGAAACCCCAATAAACAAGAAGTATACAAGTGATCTGCGTAAATATCAAAGGGAACATTTTATGGTAAATTCAAAGAAAGGACATAGAAATCTCGGCATTAAATAAACTTTGAATGATAGCTGAAGGGCTTTGGAGTCTTTTTTTTTTTGTGCTGCTTGAGATTCATTCAAAACCATTATGATAATCATTAGATTAATACTTACCATTCTCTTCTCCCAGTATGAGACTAAATAGACCTCTTAATCCAAACAAATTGAGGAAATACCTGAAAGAATTTATTGCGAATTATTAGAGGCAACTGGCAAACTACATGAGAGGTAAAAGAAAGATAAATTCAAATAATTTGTTTAACTGGAAGAATCATAAACTTCAACACATACCACGAGCGACTACTAACATAGCTAACATCCACAGTACTCAAGTCAATTCCATTCTGTAACATTGATCGGAACCTCTGAGTCAATGGAAATGGTATTTTAGCTGTAGAAAGAGAGACATTTAGACAACTGTTGCATGCATATGGACACTAAAGATCAGAAAAGGAAAAGGAGACTGTAAACAGATACTTCAAGGATGGAACACAGAAGAAAAAAACATTTAACTAATGTTCCCAGCATTTCGGCATGATGACATACAACACAAGAAAAATGAAGTGACCTCACCACATTTTTCAAAAGATTGAAACCTCAACCTGCACATTAAGGACTTAACACAGTGGTATAGAAACAAACCTGCCACAAATCCCGAGAAGAAAAAGTTGACCCATGCAAAAGTAAGAGTCTGGCCAACAAGAAAATATTAATATGATTCATTGTCCAAGTTTAGAAATTACACCACCAAGTAATAGTAATGAAATTCAAGCAACCAACACCTAACAGCACAAAATTCACAATCATAAATGTCTTAACGGAAAAGTAATACCTGTGGTATAATCATTGAAAGGTTTTTCTTCATCATATCCATTGCCATATTTGGATCAGAAAACATTTGTGCCTGGGGATTTTGTGCTTGACCCTTAGGAACATACAATAGCCCATTTTCCTGCCATGTTGAAGCATAGATATAATCTCAGTGTCTACGTTACAACCAAATGCACATGTGGGGTAAATATGGTCTTCTTAGAGACAACAGAACATATAAGCATATAAGCATATAAGCCTGCTAATGATAACTGCAACACGCATGAAAAGCAGCTTGGCCCAGCTTAAAAGCAAGGCCCCATAACAATTGAAAAAACACCACCAAAACCAAAATATTCCATCTTTCTTTGACTCTGAGTCTTTGTTGAAGTTGCAAGAACCCTAAAATTGGACTTAATATGGACTTTATTCGGCATTAATACTTATCAACTCCGACTTAAAAGTTACTAATATATTCATACTTATAACTAATATATTCTCCAAGCTCTAAAAGTTTTAATAAGTAACGTTTTATAAAGTTTGTATCACTCTGGGAATCGAAACATGAGCTCAAGCAAACCATTACCGAAATCACTCCAGCTTCAACTCGTTTACAAATCTAATTCTTAGAATAGTTGTGTGCCTAATTACAAGTTTTTTTTATAGGTTATGGCTATTTACAAAATTACGATCAAAATTGAGCTTCAGCTGAATATGCATATGAAATAAGATACCTCATTGCTAAAATAGAGTCTGCGAGCACGAAAAGACTTGGGAGGAATAAAATTAGCGCCGGCACGTAGATTCCGAGCCCTAACGACAACTTGCCTGAAACATTCACCATGAACATATAAAATTCAAAATTGAGTCGACTTAGGGAGCTACATGTGTTTAATAGATTAGGATTTTTAACATGCCCTTCTTTGACGATTTTGGCGTCGGGGACTTGGTTGGAGCGCATGAGCTTGGCAACGAAGTGGCGGAGTACGCCGATGAGGACCATCACCACCGAAAGAGGGATCAGAACCCAGTCTCTAATCGCCGTATCTAGCACCAGATCTTCCGCCATTGTTGGACCTCGCAAACAACGAGGATGACCGTGTTTCCGATTCTGAATCTCTGATCTCTCTCTCTCTCTTCCCTTGCTTCAATCGACTATTTTGTCGTTGTGACAAGCGATTAGGGTTGTTATAGACTGTACTTTTCAGACTTGTTGGTTTTTATGGCGACGATATTTCGTTTTACAAGTTTCATTAACGTTATAACAAAAAAGCTTTCAGCGTATGAAACCTGCTAAGTCGACACTTGTCGCCGTAGAAGCTTCATAAATTAATAGTCTCAAAAGTCATTAATATTTATTATAATGATATCTAATAACCACTTAACAAATTTTCTTCTTTTTCATTAGTTTTTTTTTCTGTTATATTTAACTCATCTGTTTATCTATCTGAATTTTAAAATAATATGATTCTTGAAATTTAGTCTCTTAATTCAAACTCTTAAATCAAATACTTTGTTGAGCGAGGCCTTATTCGAGATCATCGCGCCAAGGGCTTTAGGCACCCCTGCAAAGTTTAACATTTAATGCATTATATTGTACCAGATTTCTGTATTAAATGCAGAATAGACTTGTCTGCTTTTCTGACTATTTTGATGTTGACATATCCTCTATAGAGTGGACGCCTCTTGTCTAACATCTTGCGCTTTCGTCTCCTGTGTTGATTACCTCTCACCCGATCTCTCGAGCTCCCCCCGCTCCCCCCTACGGGTTTGGGCCTCTCCCTTCTAGTCCTTGTTATCCAGGATTGGGTCTAAGGCCCAGTCTCCACCCGGAGGGCCTTCCCTCACAAGTCATTATATTAATGTCACCTTTCAGATGGGTACCTAAGATATTTTCCAAGTAATACCAGCTTCATACGTGCATTGTGGTTTATCTGCAGAATGGAGCATAAATTATAATACATGTGTCTTTTGGAAAGGGTTTCAGTTTCCATAATATTGCAAGCATACCAGGAGAAGGTGTAGTATTATATAATACATATTTTGCCTCGCTTTTTTTCCCTCCTTTAGATGACAAAATTGAAAGAGATCGAAGCTTTGCGCGACAATGATATAAACATGTGATAATCCATCCTAAACCATAAAATTGGCAACCTCCAATTATTACAGAATTGGAGAGTGCCATTATCAACAATTTTCTACATTGTGATGACGTACTAGGTACTGATGATAATAAATTTTCTTTTGAGTTATGGTATATAGAAGTTTGCACACTAAAATATTTTTAAGTATAAAATAAGAAAGAATAAAAAAGTAAAATCACTTTTTTACTGTTTAGAATTTTCTTTTTTTATTTATTGTGAGATGGAATTATCACATGATTATTGTTGTGCATTATGTCCAACCTTCTCATAGACGGTCATAATTCTACATTAGAACTGTTGATAATCCCACTTTTACTGTTTTTGACATTCTGTCAATACCATAGTTTTTCAACAATAAAGAAATGTAGAGTTGTTCATGGAGCAGATTCTTCATATTGAATCTAATTTAAGACTGGTACAAGCCTCGGTGGGTGGACCTTCCTGTGTACTCTACTCTTTCTTTGATTACTGGGACTCTGGGTGTAACATTGAAATCGTGTTTCTGTTTGCTTGCCTCTCTTTCCTTTTTCCCATTTCCTTTTATTTTAGTTTCCTTACCAGATTGAAGGCATATGTGATGACGGTATTGGACAAGATGCACATTCACAAAGGGTCCAAGGGCAAAGCCGAAAGCCAAAGTGATGTGATTTTTGTAGTAGTTGAAATTGAACATTGACATCACAACTAAAGAAGAAACCACGGGTAAATAACTTTTTTCTTTACATCAACTTATGATCCAAAAGACCATTTGCCATCATCTTCTTAGCTAGTTGTCCACTCAAATAACAACAGACTGCAGTGAAAAAGCGATGCCTTAACAAGATAACACGAGTTAATAGTCAAATGCAACAATCATTTCTGCCATCTAACACGATATACAGTGATCCTTAAGGATGTACAGAGTATTTACCATTCTAACCCGTCTCCTTCAGTCAGTTCAGAGGTTAGCGTCGAATGGAAGAAAAGACCATACAATGAGATAGAAAATCCTAACTTTATGGCAATGGCATAACTACAAGACACTACTTACCACTAGCCCACGGCACATTCATTCTCAGAAATTAGAAATAAAACAAAACATGTCATCTAACCATGTCGTAGCACCCCAAAAAAAAAAACGGATAAAGATAATGAGTCTTCACTATCTGTGCTTCCATCACAAGAGGCCGCATGCCAAAGGTCACCTATAAAAAGTAAAATAAACTTTTCCATCAGTTTTTTGGCACAAAACAGACTGTAAGCAAGTTATATATATTGGTTAACCACCATAATGGGTACATTGATCAATAGAGACAGCCACAGCTGCACAATAAGTGCACAAAACAAGCCCCTTTTTATGCAAAAATATCCATTGAGGGTTGAAATATTTGAGGTAACCCTAAGGGTTGCCTCAAGTGGTAAAGGCATTAGGCTTAGGGGTATGCTTCTCCCACGTCTAAGGTTTAAATCCCCTTGGATACAAACAATTTGTAAGGGCCATCAAACTGGGGACACTTCCATTGAATTACCCAAGGTGCACTTGCGGGAACTCCTTGTCGAGAGCCTATGCACTCCGGGATTAGTAGGGACTTTGTTCCCAGACACTCGATGCTAGTAAAAAAAAAAATACACTTGAGGTTGTCATGTGAAATGATATAATAAGATCTTTTTATTTGAAAACTCACAAACACTAAAGGATTGATGGGACTGAAGGCCTCATCAAAATATTGCTCAATAAAAAGAAAAAAAATGCTGTAATAGAAAAATCCAAAGTGAAACAGAGAGTCAACTGCGTCAGGCATTCTGAATGTGAAATATTTGCATATAAAAGTGCATGAGGGAAAATTGCAGATATTCTGCAGATAAAAAAATTTGATGTAAAAAGCAGAATGGGAAAAAATTAACATTGCATGGAGTTAATACAGCTACCAGGCATCATGACTGTTTGAATAAATGATGGCGGGCTAACATCTCCGTTATCCCAAGTGCAGAAATGCTTTCACATCCGAGGAGCTCATGAAGGTTTGCATCACATAATATCACCATTGAATTTAAAGGATCCTACAACCGTACGAGTAAAGCCACTAAGATTTAGTTTCCAAATGAGAAAACTACCAAAAACTAAACACAATAATTTTTAGTAGTGGAAAAGGCCAGCTGGGTCAGAACAGAATGTTAATTATAGGGAACCAGATAAAATCATAATGAGTATAAAATTTGAGAAACAAAATCAATCTATCAAAACAATCTTCTCATGCGCATGCTGATTGGAGAGTGAAGACAGAGAGGCTAATTTAAGCTGTCAAATTTTATAATTCAGAGGTGGGGGGTAGGGTGAATTTTTGCACCAGGCTACCTACCTCCAAACGGTTAACCTTAATGTACTCCCAAACACGTCTTAAAACCTCAGATTGGAGCATCTCCCTCCCTCCAATGCCCAAAAACTTGGCAAGTGCTTCAGATATAATGACAGGAGATGAACCCAGTTCGGTACTTTCAGTTGTAGGCTCAACATTTATCTTCAATCGTTTAGCTTGGCCTGACTCCTCTGCAAACATGATGTGGGAGAAAAGTCACTAAATCAAAACCATCATAAAACAAAATAATTTGCAACTTAAAATATTCTTCTCAAGCCTTGCTTGGAACTTTTGCCAAGAGAAAAAGGATCCAAGGAGAGGATCTCCATCTCAGGCCTCAAGAGCTCTTAAAAAAGCCATACATCAAGAACAAACAGACTGAGAAATAAAAACCATCATAAGAGAAAATAATTTCTGTTTTATGCCACATTACATACTTGTAGGTTCAAGTGTGATAATATGTTTGGCTAGCAGCTTATTCATCTTGAACATGTCAGTACAGTCTGTCTCAAATACCAAGCGCAGGGCATCATTACAAATAATCTTTCTTTTGTTACTTGGATCTTGGAGGTTATTCTTCCTTATGTATGCCCACAGCTGCTTCACAATCTGAATCAAGCAAACCAGAGCTTCTTAGGTATCTATGTCAAGATGACATCATAAACCCCAATACTTCAGCAAACTTATAATAAAAAAGCCAAATAAAGAGGGTTGTGATAGATCAGGAGATGACAACCTCAGTCCTTGGCAATGCTGGCTCCCCAACAATTGCCTGAAGTTCAGGAGTGACCCCACAAACTTTATTTAAACCCCCTGGGCCACCTCTTCTTTTGGCTCCCACTGGAGCACTGCAACAAAATACAGTTACATTTTAGAAGTAACAGGGCACTGTAATGAAACGAAACACAATGCACACAACACTTCAGGTCACCATGAAATCTATCCTTCCCAGGAGGAAGTGACATAAAGTGCTTGCAGACATACATGTGTAGATACAAGTGAAGCAGGATTGGATTTACACATGTCTGCAAAGGCAATTGGGAGTTGCACACTTCTATTTATGCATGTCTGCAGGCCATCCATCAGATGGATAATTGTAATCACAAGAAAGTTTGAGTTTTCCAAAATAGACAACATATGGACGTCTCGCTCTCTCTCTCTCTCAACCAAAAAAGAAAAGAGAGTACAAAGTACATTCCCTCAGCATGGAAATCAGATAGATTACTCAAACCACAGAATGACAATACGATATATATATATATATAAACTTATCAATATATATATATATATATAAACATAAGTGCAATAACTGATAAGTACTTACACATTTTCAGGCGGGGTGGGGGGAAGAGAAGACCTTTAACCTTCCAAACTTTTACTAGCACAAAGCAGAAGCAAGCCATGCCTAACGCCGATAAGGCCTCCATTTTTGGGAAGAAACTTTAGTTGTTGTCGTAACTTATTAGAAGTTTTTCCTCTAATATGCCAAAGCATGGACTCGAATTACTGTTTTTACATTCAAATACAAAAGATGGTAGTTTGACTCGCATTTCGCTAGGCAGAAAAAACTTTTAAAAACTTGTTTTCTTTTTACTTATCAAACTGTTTTTAAGAAAACTTGTTTCTTCTTTTTTCTTTGTACTTATCAAAAAAAATTTCAAAAAAAAAAATCCCACCATTTGGGAGAGTGATACTCATTTTGCTTTGAACCTTACTCATAACTCTCGTCCTAACCAATGGGAGATCGAACCCAGAGGTGTGCGTAAAAAGTGGTGCATGATTTTGAAAATGACTCTTGAAATATGTGGAATCTGAGCCGATTTGTTTTCTCCTACATCAAAAGCTTTCATGTCACCTCGTGCAGCAGCCACCAATAGCGATCACAATTAATGACGGCCCTAAAAAACTGTACAAAGGGGACGCTTACAATACTCTATTATTCACAATACTATATTTTTTTTGTAAGTAAGATACATATCATATTGAGAAAAGACAAACATAGCAATTCAAAATAATAAGATGAGCATCGTTGGCATATAATTAAAAATATGCAACTTATGGATGCTAGATTGGGCAAAAGAAACATAATTATCACAAAAGAATTACCAAACAAATACTACCCCAGAAAACCCTAAATTTGGAACCCCCCCCCCATACACCATCCCAGAAATTGAACCCAAAACAAGCCCTAAACCAAAGCAAAAAGAGAACCTTTGCTTCGGGGTCTCAGGGGTGGCATTTGGAGCGAAAGCCTCGGGCTTGGTCACCAGCGGAGGCGGCGGCTGAGGCTGAACCTGTGCAGGCAGTGGACGAGGCTGAGGTGGCGGAGGTTGGGGCTGGCTGAAGGTGAGCTCGTCGGGGCGGTGGTGAGGATGGGACTGGAGGGCAAAATGGGGAGGAAATTGTTGGGGGTGGGTGGAGGGGTACTGAGGGTGGTTTCGGAGGGCAAAATGGTCTTTGGGGGGCTGGAGGTGGTGGGACTGTCGCTGCGGTGGTGGCTGCGGGTGTGGCTGAGAGTGGGAACGGATGAGGTGGTCGATCTGGTCCCGGATGAAGCCGACCTTGTGGGATAGGTCTAGCCCTAGCTTCGCTTCTAGCTGCTGAATGACGCCATCTACCGTGTTGACGGTGTTACGGTCGGATTGAAGGAGCACAGACTCCACCCCTTTTGCTATTTCTTGGTCGGACACCATGGTTTCACCTTCATATAATAACTGAAAAAACGGACTCAAACGGTTCTCTTCTCTCTGCTCTCTCTCTCTCTCTCTTTCTCTCTCTCTCTCCTCGCCTACCTCTCTCTCTCTCTCTCTCTCTCTCTCAACGTCTACTCTCTTTATAATATCGAAAAGACTATAGTGCCCTTAAGATTCTAGGCTCAAAAGACGGTATCACCCTTGTTACTAAACAAGGTTTATACACGGAGATGCTGCCGATCCCCCATTTTGGGATCCATTTTGATTTTTTTTTTTTTTAGTTTTTTTATATAATTTTTAAGTATATATTTTTTATATGATTTTTTAAAAATATAAAGTTTTACAATATTATTTGAAAATACTTGTTCAAAAATCATGTGAAAAAAATTTATAAAATAAAATAAAATAAAATTTGAAATTCCTAATAAGAATCTTAAATAGGAACAAATAGCATTTTCTTTAGACATGAGAGTGAATGTATAAATGTGTAATCTGAAAAAATTTCCGCTCCCTCCTCTCCTATCTCTTGAGAAATTTGAAAGTACAAAAATCTTATAAAGATGTTTGAGCAAATTATGGGACCAATTTGCAAGTGGTTGATAATTGTACTGATTATGTAACCGATTTTACTTCTAGCAAAGCAGTCCGATTGATCATGAGGAAGGAAAAGGTCTTAATTAGAGTTATTTATCTGAGTTTCAGATTTGGAAATCCCGACTCAAATAATAAATAATTTTCTTGAATTTCTTAAGTAAACGCGTCAAAACTACTAAAAAATAAAGAAAATTTTAAAATTGAGACGACAATTCGGCCAAAAATAACAGGCTTAGTCTTAATCATTAAAACCTCCACTATATAATAAAATAAAACTGCATTTTGATAGAGCACTGTTTCATGGTATAGATTTTTTTGGAATTGAAGTTATTCCAACAAATGATGTTGGGAGGTTTTGTTTGCTCTAAGTGAAAAGGAAATAGGTTTTTTTTTTTTTTTTATGATGTTGAAGGTTTAGTAGCTTTGAAATGAGATTCTTGACGACATTGATGCTATTAAATCTTGAAAACCAAATTTTACCGCACAGAAACCTCTTAGTATGAAAATACAGCAGCTTCTTCAACACTTCTTGTGACATTTGCCATATTGCTACACAGAGTAATGAAGTAAGCTAAAAATGCTCACAAAGTTGATGATACAGCTTAAATATGGCAAACCTCTCCTCGTGTTGTATTAAATAGTGTTATATGAAGCTAATCAGTAATTCTGTTGTCTATATTTGGTATCTTTTAATTGTCATCGAACATGTAATTACTTATTCTTGATTATTCAAGTATGAATTAAGTATATCTTTTATCATAAAATTATTTTTGACATCATAAAACGACGAAACAACCCCTTTGATCAGTAGCCTGTTCACAATGCATTGAAGAAACAAGGCTAGCCCAAAAAATGTAACAGGAAAGAACAGGGGTACAGAGGTAAATCTAAAAGTTGAAGGGCGGCATCTCTTTTTTAAATAAAGAGTAATATTTGGATATTAAGAATATATGAGAAAATTTGTAAATAATAATAAAAAGTAGGTAAAAAATAATAATAAAATATTAAATAATAATAATAAAAATAATAATAATAAATAACAAATAATAATAGAAAGGGTTTGAAACACACTACTTTTCAAACCTACCTTAAGATTAAAGGATATGAACGAGAGATTTTTCCAAAAAAAAAAAAGAAAGAGAGAGAGAAGATAAAGACGTGGAACTGAATTGAAAATTTGAAACCGCCCCGTCACAAAGTGGGGAAGATGGGGGGAATATTGGTCAGTATAAATAGATTTTGGTTTGTTTTGACTTTGAACCGTTGGATAAAGGATTTTCTGGTCAACAACTGTAGAGACTGGTGTGAAGGTGAGGGATGAGAGTGGATTTGTCCAACGGCTGATAATGGACTTGATTTGCTCAGTTAAAAAATTCGTCTAACCTCCCTCTACTCTTACCTACCAAACTAGTCACTCTCTCGATCTCTTTGCATTCTATCTCATCTCAGTTCTCAGTGGTACACGGACATCCTTTATTTTTTTTCCCATTTTTTGTAGAATCAATTGAAACAAATACAAATTATCAGACGTTATGTCTAATATAGTCATGACAACTGACAAGTAATCTTTTTAGCAGAATAGGGAGTGGATTTGGGTATTACTTGAACCCTTGAAAATCTCACTCAAACCACCAATATCGTTGGAGAAATATATAACCAACTACGTATTTAATTTCAGTATCTTGATAAAAATATTATATACAATATAAAACTTAATATATATATATATGAACTCATCCGGTCTGGTAATAGAAAAATGAAAATGAAAATTAGATTAATTTCTACGGACTTTGAAAAAGAAAAAAAAGAATTGGTGTCGAATCGGACTGAACTTGTTATTAGACAAAATCCACCGATTCGCTCTAATCTAATCTTATTTATCAATTCCCCAATATTTTTTCCACACCTACTCAAGCATATGATTGAAAACTTGATTAGGAAGAAAATGACGGATTTGAAGTTTTTTGAAACCTTAAAGTAGTAGAAAAATAAATAGTGAATTCACTCAAGGATTTTAGGGTATCTCACTTCAAAGTCGGAAACAATAAAGTTTTGGGAATCTCATTACCCTAACTTTACACTATACTGATTTGACATTGTTCATAAAAAAAAAAAAAAAAACACTCTTAACCTTTTAGAACGAAAAAACTTAGGAGCCAAAATCCAGTACAATAATGGAATTACCAACAGTAATCAATAATCCAAGAAAGATAATAGCAGTAAACGAGAGAATAACGTGAGGTTTGTTGGTGGGATATTTGGACCCTCGAGTTGCTCAGCCCATGATTAGGGGATTGCCGAAAATGATCAAGCTCTAAAGGCCCACGACCACAGCCATACGAAGATGATATCAGATTAGAGATAAATACCAGCAATTACAACTTTCATATTGAACAAAATAATTTCTTTAAAACGAGAGTTATATCGAATAAGATAATTCCTAAATAATAGAAGCTATCTTCTTCTAAAATATAGGGATCGTAAAAGACACAAATTTGAGAAGAATGACCAATAACGATTATCATTAAATCACCTCCTTCTACAAAAAACCTTTAAGAGATAACAAACAAGATCATTTCAATTTTTACCTAGACTTACTCTTATATTGTTTATTGACTTTGGTGTTGGAGCGTTCTCAAAATAATTAATGTTGCTCTTTTATTTATTTCAAGTCAATTGTATAATCAGTAGTGGTGTAAAATACGTCATTTACAATTTGGATAGTGAGTTGAAATATTAATTAAAAGTTGAATAAAATATTATATTTATTGTTATTATTTTATTTATTATATTTTATGTAAGAATTAAAAATATATATAATGATTAGATGAAATGAATTAAGACTCTTTTCCATTCGTTCTCTAGTACATACTCTCTCTCTCTCTCTCTCTCTCTCTCTCTCTCTCTCTCTCTCTCTCTCTCTCTCTCTCTCTCTCCACCATTTTTGATCAGCCCGTTGAGCCCTTTGTGGCTACCTTGACTTATTTTTCTTTAGTTTTCTTAATATTTTGCAAACTTTCTTAGTTTTATGTCCACAGTCCAAAGATTTTTCGATCTCCTGCATATTGGGCTTCTACGACTACCAAGTGCTAGACCATCAGAGCCTACAACTATCAATCTATGGAAGGGACAAAGCAGAACGCTCAAACGTGCAGCATGTCAGTCTCATGAGTGTGAATCCCACGTCCTGCTGGGCCAGATGTGCTCCTAAGCCATCACGCACAACATCATTAGATTTAGCGGTCTTAATTCTTCCAGATTCGGCAAGTCGCAACCAATTTTCTCCCTAATGTGACGTGCGCTCCTACGCGCCACTACAGTCAATGGTAGTCATTCTCCGGTGTATCGTTTTTTCTTCCAGTGAATGTTTTCTGACTTCCTAACTAGGGATCAAATGAAAGTGGATGCAAAATTTCTCTCTTGTTAAACCAACTCAATAGAATGCAGTACACTTTTTTCGCTGCGACTTTTAGTCGCAACTCAATAATTTATTTATTAGACTATTTTAAATTTACTTTAGGCGGCATTCCTTTAATGAAATTGGTGAGAGCCACACTTGTAACTCTGAAATCGTTTGTTTTTTTTTTCTCTGCTGTATTTTTGTTATTTCGATATAATTGTTAAGAACTCCCACCTTACTGAATTTTGTATCCTTGTATCTTTTTAGTTTAAGGGCGCTGCTAGCGATCCCAACTATTGGGTCAAGACTTTTTTTTTATTTTTATTTTACACGATTTTTTTAACATATTAAAACATTTTTTTAAATATATAAAAATCACAATATTATTTAAAAACACTTAAACAAAAATCAAGTAAAAAAAATACTAAAAAAAAAATTGAAACCCAATCGGGGTCTCAATAGTTGGCATCAAAAATATTTCTCTTAGTATAATATATGCTTGCCTTTAGAGAAAAAACAGAAGATTAGATGAAATGAATAGGAGGCTGTTTTATATTCAAATTTTAATATTATAAAGTTACAGTTGTAAAATAACTAATTGAATAATTTTCTAAAAATTACAAAGGAAAATAATCACATGAAATTGAGGGTCAGTGTTGTAAGCTTCAAATTTATTTTTAATAAACTGATTATATTAATTGATAATAAAATAATTTGTAAGAAAATTACAGACGTAACCTTACTCAGTTAATACATGCGGAAAACGTTACACACTGCAACGATTCAGAGCAACGACAACAGAAAACACTGCAGGATAATTTACGCGGATTTGAACCCGAACAAAGAGTATTCCCCTAGTTCCAACGTTGTGGAACGCGAAAACCATGGCGCAGTTTCTGAGCCTTAACGCACCAAATCCAACCGTCTCGCCGTCTACGCGTTCAGGGTTACCTCGTATCAGACACACCTTGTCGACTCGCCACGAGAATACAAGCCAGAGCTGGAGCTCTTTACAAAAGGAACTCTATTGTAACGGCAGAGTTTCTTGCATTTTTTCTGACAACCGGAAAGAGGTACTTAAGTTTTGTTTATTTAATGGAATCTCTTGGCATATTTGATAATGCGGAAGCTTGAAAGATGTTGGTTGTAAGTTCAGTAGGGTTTTGTAAAGTTGTTCGTTTCGCTTGGAAATGATTGCCCTGGTCCCGTTTGGGGCTTCTTGAATTATGGTTTTGAAAAATGGAAAAAAAAAAGTGAGCTATATAAGCCAGAGTGGGTATTTATTTCTCTTATAAAAGAAGTCGAAAAATCAAACGTTTATTTCACTTGGAAATGAGAACCCTGGTTCCCTTTTGGGATTTTTGAAGTATGATTTTGGAAAAGAGAGACAATTAGAGCTATGTAAACCCAACTGGGTTTTTTTTTTAACCAAAAAAGTCTAAATAGAAAATCCTGATGAGAATTTTGGGCCTGCTTTTTAATGTCTGTGCTGGTTCTTGCTTTGTACGTGAACTGGTTAGAACTTGGATCAAGCCCTAACTAGTGTTTCCCTTGCACACGAACTGCTTGGCTCCTTGGACATTGCACCTCATGTTTAAAATGATTTGATTAACAATGGCTGTCAATGAAACACAAGCAAACACTTTCGGGTTTTAGGGAAATGTATGAGGTTCTAAACTTATATATAATGATTATGGTACCTATCAAGAAAATATATATAATGATCATTGACATACAAAAGTTGTGGTCTGCAACTCAAACCATCAATTACCCCAACCAACTCCAGAATAATCTCCATCAGTTTTCCCTTGATTTCTCAAAATTTAATTTGTACCCCTTATAACAACTATTAATAGCTCCCACGGTAATTAATAAGTAATACCACTCAGTCCTCTAACAATTCCATTGTCATGGCCCTCTGTATGGAGTATGGTACATTAACCAGTCTAGTTGCAAATGGCAAGATATCAAGGAAAGGATATCAGCCAGTTTCCATTAAACAAGAATGGCAGTTATGATCCAACAGAAAAAGAGGTGAACATGTCTGCTATGATCTGGCCTTGTTGTGATAAAGGGTTATGATTTGGATGTTCCAGCCTTGAAAGGTAGGTTCTACTGACTATAAAGCGATGTTACCTACTATTAATCAATCTCTATTAGTTCTTTATCCTGGAAATTAGTTTTTGCTCAGGTTATTCATGGCAGCACTCTGTGTTGGTTCACACCCAGGCAGTGAGAGATGAGCAACAGTTTTTGATATAACATGTAATACCCTGGATTGAGGATAGAAAGGTGGTAAATAGGATCACACATTGTTTGAAATGGCGAAATTCTCATGGCTTACAATGATTCAAGGGACTTTAATTATAACCTTTTTCCAGTCATTTTAGAGTATCGGTCCAGATGTATATTGGGCTTTTCTTAGGTCGTTTCAAATGGTATAATAGACGTGTTAATAATACTACGTAACATTGGACACTCAGTTAGCATGGGCCATCATGAGCGCATCAGGGGTTTGAGTGGGAGACGTTGTGATGCCATACTAAGTCTCAGATTGAGTGGGAGAAGTATGGTAGAAGTAATGAGTATGATAAAGGTGCTTTGAGTGTCAAGTCATATATTGGTTCTTTACTAGGTGCAATTGGGCTTTATAATGATTCAAGGTGCTACAATTGTAAGCTCATATATTCGTTTGGGAGTATGAGCCCAGTTTAATTTTTCCTTAGGTTGTTACACGAAATATGGTTTTAGATAGGATTGAATGGTGAACATGTAGACAACCCAAAGTAGTTGGAGTGAGGTTTTTTTGGTTTTATCAAAGAATATCAGTACATGATGAGGAAGTGGTGATGTAGTACGCACGAGAAAATCAAGAAGGAAGTAGAATATTGTTTTGGAGAAGAGAAAGAGATAAGAAAAGAGTTAGAAAGAAGAAGAAATCAGAGAAGAAGACATTAGGATTGGAGAAAGGTTGGCTGGAATATCATTTAATATTCATCATAGTCTGCCCTACAATGTCCCTTACCAACCTTTAAATAGCAAAATAAACAAACCCTAGATAAACCCTAAAAGCCAATGGGCTGCAATGATTCAAGCCCATCATCACAAAGTCCAAGTAAAATAAAACACATAAATAGAAGATAGCCCAAGCCCATCAAGACAAGTCCAAATAAAATAAGTAATACACAAGCAAATAAAACATAAATAGAGGATGTCCTCATCAAGTGGTATTAGATAGAGACCATTTGGGTGTCCCGTCATTGTGTAGATCTGATTGGAGCTTGTTCCTTACGATCATGTCTGCATTAAACTGACAGGTGGTCCATCTCTTTACCCTATTTGATTTCTTTTTTATATACGGACCTAAAATCTGTCCCATCTAGTGGTTGGCGGACAAAAAAGCTAGAGAACTTAAAATTAAGTCTAATCAATTTAGCTTTGCTGTATCTATGGTTGCAGGAACAAGCTAGGAAAGCATTAGAAAGTGCCCTTGGTGGAAAGAGAGATGAATTTGAGAAATGGAACAAGGAAATTAAGCGGAGAGAGGAGGTAGGTGGAGGCGGTGATGCTGGTGGAGGTGGTTGGTTTGGATGGGGCAGACGATTTGGTTGGTCCAATGATGACCATTTCTGGCAAGAAGCACAACAAGCAATTCTTACTGTGTTGGGTATCATAGTAATGGTAAGAAATTTCCTTCTTCTGCCTTTTAAAATTATTGCAAAAATATGTTTTGTCAAGAATACTGGTATGTGCATGTACTCTCTCTCACACATAGTTAATGTTGTTGTATGCATTCACAGTATCTTATAGTTGCAAAGGGTGAGGTGCTGCTTGCTGTCATCATCAACCCATTGCTGTATGCTTTACGAGGACCAAGAAATGCACTCACTTTCATAACATCAAGATTCTTGGGAAAGACATCTCCAGATAGTCGTGTTGATTTAGATACATCAAAGAAGGGTGACTACAGCCAAATCTCGGCTAAAGAGAGAGTTTTGAGAAAATGGGGAAGCCAATGATAATGTTGTTTTATTTTTTACACCAGTTCAATCCCCCATGCATTTTATGTGTGGCAATTGTTTTGTAGACCATGACTTCTGAATTTTGAACAAAGCAAAGTTATTTGCCCTATTATGAGTGTCGTATTTTTTGGTATTCCCTTTTTATCCAAGTTGGTCGGTGGTTATTCCCTCCTTTTTAATATGAGTTTATTTGGAAGGCCCATTGTTACGATGTCTCTCATCACATTGATATATGAAGTTCCTCTATATAATGGCCCAAATATATTTTTATTTTTATATCTCCTAATACTTGAACCAGTTAGACATTAGCTCCTGTGAGAACAAAACTGGAGGCGATTCAATGAATAGATATTAAGTAATTTGTATTTCTATCAATGACATTTTTGCTTTACAAAGGAAGACTTTATGCAAGTGACTTGTAATTGATTGATGTGGCATCACACCATGTTAGCCGTTATTTAAAAATAAATAAATAAACAAAAAACCTAAGATCCTCGTATTTGTCTTTCCTCTCCTCCCGAAATCAAAACAAAATCTCAAGTTCAAAAAAAAAAAAAAATTGTAGCCTAAAATCACACCTCTCTCATCTTCGACTTCATTCCAGTCCTTCCTTGAAATCATCCCTTCACCTTTCCTTGAAATCATCCCATCATCAATCTCGTTCCAGCCATTCTCCGAAATCGATCTTTTCATCTTTAGAACTCACATTTGAAAGCTCAGAATGTATAGTCAGTGAGAGATTCATATCAATACAACCAATAATGTATAGTTGAAACCTCATATTCGAAAGCTCACCTTTGAAAGCTCAGAACGTCGTTCTCTCATCTCTTCAGCTTCTTTTTCTTCCTATGAAATCTAATCCTAACCATCGAAATCTCCCTTCATCCCGAACCCTAACTCGAACCATTGAAATCCCTCTAACCTTAATCATCACTTGGACCTTAACCCTAGCCCGAACCCACTTTTGAGTTTTGCGACATTTTTGGCTCTCTCTCTCTCAAGAACAAGCAACAAGAAATTGCTTTAGCCCATAGGTATTCCCAATTCCCATTTTAGTGGTGTGAAATGTACATTATTGGTTTTAATTTCTCTTGCACCATTGGATTTGTTCTGCAGTTGGGTTTTCTTTTCTTAATCTTTTAGCAAGATTTGTAATATTTGGGTTTTGATTTTCGTATGAGAAATCTTATTGAATAAATAGAGTTTTCTTTCTTAACCATATTCAGATGATCGATTCTTGAATTTTTTTGAAGTGAATTTAGATAGAGCATGTAAATATAGTTTATTCTCCAACTGGTTATTATCTTCAGAACCTTTAATAGCGTGATCATCAAATCTCCAAATAACTTATCAGTTCATTTGTTCTTATGTTTTTGCTGGTTTTATTCAAAATACTCTCATATTTGCTTTTTCATTTCTTATAACTTTTGGTTGATTATAAGTTCTTCGGTGTGAACTTTGTAACAGGACCTTGGGTGTGAAGAATACAAAATCTTTGTCCCTTTCAAAATTCTCAAAGTGACCCTTTCTCTCATTTTGATAGAGGAAAGCCTAAATGGTTCGTATGGGAGACTGTTTGAGGACAAATAACTAAGTCTTTTTTGCTGTCCTTTGTAGACTACTACAACTTCTCAAGGTAACTCTCTCTTTTCATCCCATGGAAACTATTTTAAAATTGATAAGAATATCATTGCAGTTGAAAATCTGGAATGTTTAAGTTTATTTTACTCGTCAATTCTATTTTTTGTGTTGATATTTTGGATATTAAATCTGGAATCATTGCTCGTTCAAGATACATGCTCTTTTTATCTTTTAATCATCAAACAATGAATCAATGTTAATGATTCTAATTTTCAGTCAGTATATATCAATTTATCATGCACCTGTTTTGGTCGCCCTATGATGAGGAAGCATCATTTTTAGTTTAATATTAGGAGACTAAATTATTTATATATTCATTAGTTATTTATATTGTATGAGATGAAGATTGATTAGTGTGTGACTCCGGATTTTTCATTTCCTCTTTATTTTGATTAATTATTTATTTTAATAATAATAGTGGTGATTTGAGTTGGAAAATGGTGAAGACTTGGGTTTAGAATTGAGTTTTGGGAGTATGGATTAGAGTATTGGTCCAAAGTGTGATGTGTAGGCCCTTAAGCCCATAAGAGTAACCCGTTAGTCAACCAAGCCCATGCATGAAGACACATGTCACTCTAAGAGAGTTTTAGTAAGTCTTCCAAGACTAGTAGGAATAAGGAAGAAAATGCTAGTAGGTAATGAGTTGACTAGTTGTTTTTTGGAGAAAGAAGTATGAAGATTTTCTTATCATTGGCATACTAGGGAGGCGTGTAAGGGAGAGAAGGATTTTCCATTTTAGTCTCCTTGGGATCATACTAAATTTAGTCAAGGACACAAGTTAGATTTGGAAGGATGGATGTGTGAAGGAGGGAAGCAAGATTCAATTACAAGGAGAAAGGAGGTTGCCGAACCCCTTTAGGGTGTTTCCCATATAATCCTATCCAAATCTAGGTGAATGACTATTGGAGAGTCTTGAGAAGACATGTAAGAGCATGAGTGATTGATTGAGTGAGTGATGTAACAAGAGATGGGAAGGAAATCATGAGAAACAGAGGGAGGAGTTCGGCTAGACACTTGGAGGGTTAGTCGATTGCCCTACTTTTGGATCACTACATGTGTTTCCAAATCTAAGTGATTTGGACAAGTAGGATCTTGTAAAAGTATAAAGTACATGTGTGTAAGAGTGTAAGAAAGAGTGGTGATTTGATAAGTTGACTGATAGTTGTTTGAAAAGAGAGAAGACCATAGGAGAAAAGGGAAATGAGTACCTAAGAGCCTAAGGGACTTACATGGCCGAATGACTTATTGTTTTGGTCTTCTTCACAAAGCTTACCTCATTTGCGCACACACCCTCACTCTTTACCTCTCGGCCTTAAGCATTTCTCTCTACTCTCACCATTGTCTTGCTTCCTTTTACCTCCTAAATCAAAACACTCTAAGTATAGTGGAGCTATGAATAAACATTCTTGAGAGGAAGTGCTTTTAAAGAGGTAAGTGAAATCTTTAGTTAGTTCAAGCATAGAAGCCCAAAGAAAATCACACATCACCTCTATGTTCTTCAAATCTTTTCTTTAAAACCCTATGATTATAGCTTGATCTAATGATATATTTTATATATTTTCAGATCTAATCTAATCCAACTAGGAGTGTTGTAGGTATATTCTTATTTTGCCTTTAACATCTCTCATATATTTTTAAGGAAATGTGTTTGTATTGATTGATTTCTTACTTGTTATGCCATGATGAAATTCTTTAGTGAAAATGCTATGCTTAGCTAAGTGTGAATCCATGCTTAAAACCTAATATTTCCTTTAGATTTGAAAGTTTATAATATGATTGGTGGATTTAGTCAATTTGTTGCAAAGAAATCAACATGATATATGGTTGTTTGAAGAGATTAACATGATATATGCATGCATGACTAAGGTTAAGTTTGTTGAAATTTAGATGATGTAGAACAAGTCACTTGAAGAAATATTTTGTTTATTTAGTAGCAAAATCCATACTTTGTTAAAGTATCATGCTAGGATAAATATTTACAAAATATTGGTAGATGTAGATATTTTGTTCTTGGTATGTATACATCATGAGTAACATGGTAGATTGTGATAAAATGCACGCTTGGTGAGAAAAAGTTTGAAACTTGAGAAAAATGGGGATGATGCACCTATAGGTTTTCGGATTGGAGAACTTTTAGGGTTTAAACTTTTTATAATTAATTATCCTTTCATGTAAGGTTTAAGCTTTGAATGTATGGAGAGATTAGAAGCATAAAAACTAGGAGAATGGAATGGTGTCATTTTCGATTTTCCCATAGAGAATTAAGTGTGCTACTTGGTTTGAAGAGAAGAGATTTAAAATATTAAGTTTCAGAGACTATAGGGTTTCGGTCAATCCCTTTTTGTGAAGTTAAGATTATTTCAATAATTTTACTAAAGTTTAATGAGTATGTGGAAGAGAATAGAAGAAAGAAACCCTAGGTGGTAATGGCCCAACCATAGGGGTGGAGGACAAGCACTCCACTCAACCCATTAGGCCCATTTATGTGTTTATGCATGAATGGTAAATTAAATGGTGTGATGTATGACTTATGAAAGAATATAGCTAAGTGTGCACTCGGGTTCGTCTCGGGTTTTACATGATTAGCGTTAAGAGTTCACATGTCCCATGCATTCGGCATGAAAATCATGTTTTTGAGTCAAACATATTTTCAAAAGAAAAAGAATTAAGGTTTTATAAGAACCCTAAAGGCTGGATGGGGAAGTGTCCCAGTAAAACTCTCTATTCACTCAGGAGTGTTTAAAGTCGAGTGAAACCCTGGGTCGACGAAAAACAGTCTGCGGACCATGTATGGCTTTAGAATGTGTTTGAAGCGTGATCGCAACTAATGCTAGTAGGTGTCTAAGAGCGGTGTAGGCTTTTTGCCTTACCAATATAAGAATAAGGTTGTAGTTATTTGGTTTGAGTAGTCACCGAGCGACGAAGAGCGGATAACGTAGTCGCTACAACTTGAGTAATCTGCGGGTGTTGAGGTAATACGTAACATATTCACTTAGACTTGAGTGGTCGTCGGGTAAGACAGTAACTAGCGGGGAACACACGGTGCATAAGGGAACCATGAGCTGTCCAATAAGAAGTCATGACAAGAAAGAACTACTTTCAAACCACAAGAAGGATATGAATAAGTAAATGGCGCCTAAGATAAGAAATGACGAAAAGTGTACGAAAATGATGTCTTTTGAAAATATGATTCAAGAGATATTGTTACATGATCTTATAAGCAGATGCATGTTTTAAGTTAAAGAAAGACAAGAAGATGAAAGTTGACATGAGCATGTGCATTAGTTAAGTCATGAGTCTCATATTGCATAGTATGTATATGTTTGTTTGTTATTCACTTCAAGATATACTTGAAATGATTTTGTTGAAATACTTATATACTTACTGACATTTTTCGAAATCTTACCCCTTTATATTTTCACTATCGTTCCTTGTTGGAGGATGATAGAAGTAGTGGTAGGAAAAGATAGAAGCAAAGACAGCGAGGATCGGGGAGACTCCCCAAACCTTTGATGGTCTAGTGACCTCATCCCCTTTTGATGCAGTGACCCTTATCTTGTACAGCCAGTTTATATAAGACATGCGATGGAAGGTGATCCACAAGCCCCACGGACGGCAATGCACAGGGTGTTGTCTTTCTTTGGGGTCCGATGGGTCTATTTTCATGGACCGCGTCTATACTTCGGAGGCGGAGATGAGCCTCCTACTTAGCAAGCGTGTAGGATTGACCAGATTTCTTTTTAATCCTATTATGAAGGAGATCAAGGACGAGCCTCTTTCTAAATAGTGGGTCGTGGGGTCAGCATACTAATGTTTGTTTTACTTAAGTATTTTAGGTCTTCCACTGTTTTGGAAGAAAGAACAGTTTATAAATTAAAGAATTATGTTATTATTATCTTAATGAAGTTATTTTGGGATATTAGAATTATTAAACCGTATGATGCATATTTGTAGAAAGGTTTAACATTTTTTCGCTGCGAAAACCTTCCTTTGCTATTAGGAAAAAAAACGCATATGTACGATATGATGAGGGGTGAACTTCCTTGTGTTACTCATCCCTGACATTTCAGTTCACGCGCGATCCCAAGCATGGATGGGGACATCGACAATCAGGCACTATAACCTTACTAGCCAATTGTATTTTGTAACTCCCCAATGTGCATCCTAGTGGTCAATGGCAGGGTTTAGGATCAATGTTTTGAATACTAGACCAGACATTGTTTTTGTCAAGACATTAGAATAAAATATTCAGTACCGGTATAGTTTCGTGTACTATTTCAGAATAGTTTATACATAAATAAATTATATATACATGTATAAACTATAAAAAAATAAAATTGTTACTCTTTTTGTAGTTCATAGAAACATAATATAAATTTTTTTATATACAAAAAGGGGAAAAAAAAAGCAAACCCACTTAAAAAAGAAAAAAAAAATATGCCGAAATCCGAAATTCGGTACTAGTCGAAATTCAAAATATCGACTGGCACCAGCCAAAAGGGCCGAAATTTATCCGGTACAGCACATGAATTTTTTTTGTATCGGTCAAGTGGCCAGTATGGTATATTTCTGAAATACCAGTCGGTACAACGTGGTTTCAAAACTATGCTCAAGATGAGTTCTTGGCTTAGACATCTCTAGTTTGATTTCAATATAAGAGTTACTCTAGATTACCTGATACATGGTATAAACTGAAGCGTAGAATGTAATTGATGAGAAAAAATCACCCATAGGTTAATTTTCTTTTTCCTTTTCCTTTCTTTTGTCTATTGATGATTGGTTATCTTTGTTGAAGTTGCTTTATACTGTTGGCTAGTAGAAAATTAGAAGTCTATATATGAATTGTATAAGTCAATTATTCTTTTTTTTTCGTTGGGGTTATACAACCAGTTAATATCAATTGTTCTTTTGTTTTTGTTTTTTTTTTTGTGTGATACGACCAAAACTTTTTAGAATTTCAACAAGTTTCTTTTGATATGTGGGGCTTTTAATTATGTCTCTGTCATATGTTAGAAATGTTGTCATCTTCACTATCTTTTTTATCCAAAATGATATGTACTTTGACTCAACCATTGTGTTTCTGTGAGTTTGAAACTATATTGAGATACTCAAATACTATAAGAAATCCAAGATAACCCTTCTTAGGGTGTCCAAAGTACAACATAAATGTAACTACATGACTGGTACATTTTTAATAAATTCATTAATATTTACCCAGATCTAACTTTTTTTATATAGGTATAAAATAATCAAGGATTACCATACTAAAAATATTTCAAGTGGGCAAATAGTGATCAATGGATAGAGCTAGAACTATAAGCAAGAAAAAAAATGAAGTTAAGGAAGGAGAAAGAGATTGAGAAGAGACTCGACGATATTGAGAAGATGGAGATTGGGCTTCGTAAGAGGGCGACTGAGATTGAGAAGAGAGAGATGGTGCAATCCAGTAGAGATGATGCATTGTTAAAGAGAGAAATGATGCAATTCAATAGCGATGAGCCATTTCTGAAAAAAGAGATAGCGCTTCTTGAGCAAAAGGTTAGAATAAGACATTCACGCATGCAACTTCGAGTGTATTGGGCTTTAGTAGTTGGTGTTTCTTGTTACTTACTAACTTGGATATTGGTGTAGTTGGTGTTAATAGTTAAGTGTTAGAAGTTTATTTATAATGTTTAGTGACTTAATGTGATAGTTGGATTTTAGGTTTGTTAAGCTTTGTAGTTGACATGATATGCTTTTTGATTTTTGTGTTATGAAAAGTTTCAAATTCTTGTTTATAGCTTGATGGTTTATATCACTTTCTTTTACTTATAAAAAAAAAAGTTTCAAATTCTTGATATGCTTTGCTTGTGTATGCTGAAAAAGCTAGGGACATTTTGAGTTGAATTTCATGCACACAATAAAGGTAGGGACATTTTGTGAATGATTGTGTTTATCATTCACAAAATGTCCTTACCTTTATCTTATTTCATGCACACAATAATGGTTTAACAAAAAGCTCGCCATAGAAAGGAAGTAAAAGGAAAGGAGAGTAAAGTGGTGGAGCACTTTTGTAGTCCTTAAATTGGTGCTTCCTATGGCTTGAGAGGAAAATCAAAATAGCGATGCATATGTACGAGAATGTTTATCAACATGCATTGACATGAACGATGCTTTCCCAGCAAATTATTGTACTTCCAACTAGTTAAATTAAAACAGAAAATGGTTTGATGAAATTTTGATAATAGGTCTCTAAAATACTTGAGTTTATCAACGTACACAATAAAAAAAAAAAAAGGAAAATTGACAAATACAATGAGTCTCAAAATACATACACTATAGAACACCAGACTGTCCCAAGGTATTTTATATCCATTACATATTTAGAAGGTAATTTGACACTTTTTCTATTTCTTTTTTCTTGTTTTTTCCCCATTCCCGACACGAGCATCATACGATTATATCCTAAAGAAATGTAAATAAATTAGATGCCAATTAACTGAGTTTCTTCCTAGTCTCTCCAACAATATTTTTCAAGCTGGAAATATTCTGTTGTGCCTGAAAAAGAAAGGGGAAATACCCCCCAGCGTCAATATAGAAATAGTGCAACAATCTAAAATTTAACTGGGTGAGAAATAAAGCCAAAGGGAAAAACCTACATTTAAAAGGACAACAAAAAATTTCATTTTAGTAAGAAAAATGATAAATCCACAATATCTTTTACAACATTTTACACTCTGGTCAAAAATAATATAAGTGAACTTGAATAGATTTTGCTGATTTTTGAAGTCTAAGAATGTAGGATAGTATAATTAAAAGATCTAGAATTTTATCTAAAGGTTCAAGTAACACTTGCACACACACCCAACCAACAGAGACACTATAAGAAGCTCCATTTATAAGTAATTTTCTATTTATTCCACGTTACCCTTCAAAAAGATATGCCTACATCTACATACATTTGCCATTTTCCCCTTTTACTCACAAGATATACCTACATCCACATATTTGCCACACTAAGAAAACTGGTTATTCGTAGCCAATTATTCTCTATCAAAATGGTTATTCCCTATCAAAATGAGTCATTTTTACAGCAAATAGTCATCTTCGTAACAAATAATCCGTCATGGATACTCGTTTTTTTGTAGTGTGCCAAGAAAATGATATTTAGAACCAACCATTAATAAATATTATTCATCTAAGTCCATAAAGTTTTGAGAGAAAATTTGCAAATATCAAAATTCAACCATATCATTATGCCGATTGTGATTTATCCAACCTAAATTGCATCTGTAAGGTAATTTGCAAACACTAATGTAATGTAAGTACTACTATTAAAATTTTAAAAGTTAGAAATATTACACTTCTTTGACTTTCAGTCACTTTTTCTCGGTCTTGGGTTCCATTGCAGTCAAAAGTTGATTTATCTCAAATAGGCTATCCATGAATAACAAATTTCAAAATATTATTAATGTAATGGTTACTTCTTCCATGGGCACACAACAACTCAAATACAGGGAGAACAAATAATATATCTCCACTTGTCCAAAACTAGTGATATCTACTTCTGATGGCCCTAAAAAATTCCAGCATGTGTCCATGTCTGGTGTATCTCCTTCGGGTGTATCTAATCCATTTCACTAAGAATAAAGCAACAAGTAAAAATGGTCATTTTGCTAAGGTTACATTATAAATCTAACACACATGAACAAGTTTATTTTTATTTCTCTTAATGTTAAAACATGCACCCGTTTACGTTTCTCTCTAACTGATGTTTTATTTTGTTTGACTTTAACCTTCCGCAAGCCTTTCTCCATCCTAAATGCTCTCCTTAACCATGGGGTCTTCTTTTTCCTCTAGCAACAAGTTGACTCTTGACTTATTGTGAACTATCGACTGTAGTTGTGTCCAATGTCGGTACGAATACATTCCAACCTATTAGGATCAAAGAACTGTTAAATAGGACATATATAATTATAGAAGTTGTAATTCCCCTTAAGTAGAAATAAAGAAATATTTAAGGAAATAGATTTAAAATCGTTGCCTTCAAACCTGTTTGGGTCAAAGATGGAGGCGTTGGTTCTCACGAAAGAATCCAGTCATCTCATGAATCCTTTTTTTTTTGCATATTCAAAATACTCATTAGAATCCATCGTATAAGGTATCATCTGATAACGCATATTCATCATGGTTGAATATTTATTAGCATTTGGCATCTGATCCTCTTCATCATAGCTATTGTGGATTAACGTATATCTTCTTTTGATGTCTTTCCTTCTTCGATCTAAAATGTATCGATCTGGTAGTGATTTTTAACTATTAGATCTAAATACGACCAAAATATTCCGACACAATACTCCCTTCATTTTAAATAACCCATATGAACACTTTGCAATGCAATCTTCCTCATTAAAGTCTATTGAATATGTAACCAATTTAGTAAACTCCTCAAGATGAACTTCATCTTCTATCGAATAACTCTTCATTGCACCATCCGATTTAAGTATAGAAAAATTCAAATTGAGCATACCAATTACTTATTGCTGAACTTTCCTAAATTTAACGTACATGTATAACCCTTGAAATTTCTTTTCAATTGAGAACTTAAATATGCAGGGAATCATGAGGCTAAATGATTGGAAGTCCGCATTATTTTCATTCTCAATTTTTTTTTCCTCAATGCATTATCGTATTGGTCGACAAATGCCTTCAAGTTTGTATTTGAATGCACATAACCATAAAAAAGAACATTCATACTCACGTTACATTGAGTTGAACTCATTCGAGCCTGAAAGTGCTCTTTCAGGAAGACCGGTATTCAATACTAACACTCCGCATATAAACTTTTCAACTACACATTGTCACGTAAGTCTTATGTGTTAATTGTTAATAAACCCATCCCATCATTTCTTAAATTCCTCAATGGTTTGAGTGTTGTACACACATTTCATTAACTGAATTGTCTTGTAGGCAGCATATGACCCAAGATTCTTAGGGACTTTCTTCAATATATGCCATAGGTTGAATTTATGTTGAGTTTTCGGAAAGGCAATAGCAATTACATTTTTCATTGCTCTGTCTTGATCAATAATAATAGTCTTTGGAGCTATATCATCCATACACTATAACTAGATCTAGAATAACCATGTAAAGGTTTTTGTGCCATTTTTGGAAATCAACCCAACTCCCAAAAGAATTGACCGTCTGTGGTGGTTTAGTATTGAATGTGACCACATCACCAAAATACTTGTAGGTTGCTCGACTGTGTGGATCTGCCCAAAAAATATTTTTTAACCTTATCTCATCATCTAAATCCATCAGTGGAAAAATAATCGTCATTCTTTAACTGCATCATCACAAAATAATATTGAAGTGCTCCAGCACCACCTGCACCAAGTTGTAGAATCTGTGTCTTATCGATGAAATTGCGACAATCCTTTCACAAAAATGAGAGGTTCTCGTGTCTAGTTGCACCAATGACCAACAATCCATAGCTCTTATGCATTGGGATGCCAGCTTTCTCGTTTGTGTTTAAGATTCTTTTATGGTTTTACTCACTTCTTTGTTACATCGAAAGAAGCATAATTTTTGTGGGCTAAGGCCTTGATTTATGTGTATTATAGACGGTTGTCAACCTCATCTTTCCATTGACTCTTGTGACATTAATCATTGCCTTACAGTTCATCTTTCCTATTGGACATGGGTTGGCAATATTGGAAGCCCCACCCCGAGCCTTCCCTCCCCACGTACAACTGATAATGATATGTCTAATACTTTTATCCTCATATCTTTCACTCCTTTGTGTCATCACCCCAAACTTGCATTTCTTAGCATAATGCTTGTAATAGCTCTGTAAATCTTCAAATGAATTGAACTTCATCCCCGGCTTTGCTGCCTCAATCATATCATCACCATCTGTTTACACTAATTATGGTGTACCGATAGTGCCATCGTCAGTTTCTCGTCCATCTGGTCTATCCTCTTTACTTTCTGTATCAAGTAAGTCAAGATAGCAATACTTGAAAGAGAAATTAGAGAAATCTTATGTTATCAAGTCACTACAAAGAGCACTCTACTTTCAGTTAAGATACGAAGTTTTTATTTATCTATTTTATTTTTATTTTTTTAAGATATGAGATATGAAGAAAATTAACAAATACATAAACGAAACCAAATTCGAGTATTCCTCTCTCTTTCCCAGTAAGCTTGTCAACAAATTTCTCCACTTGATTTCAGGGCCCATAATCTAAACGATTGACTTAATGGTTTCTTGCATTAGGTTTTTCCATGTTCTCGACCATGTGGATTGAGGGGAGATACATATCTAAAATCTAATGTCAAGATAATAGCCAAATGAAAAGGCTATTAAGTTAACCAAAACCATTTAGTCGCCTCGATTAACCAACAAAGGATACGAGTGGATAAAACTCCATCAAATAGATTATTAGGTTCCCAAGCTACTAGCAAGGCCTGTTTAAGAAAATTTCTTTATTTTCAATAATTTTGGCACTTTCATGTAAGAGGTTCAAGAAAATTACTCATCATTCAAATCTGAATTTTCAAATCCAAAACTTGAATAAACAAGCCTATTTGTATATAAGTAAGACATAGAAGTCAAGTTTTATATTAGATCAGAAGGTATGTGAGATACTCTCTAGAAAATATATTATCAAATATATATTTATAAACCAAACAATAGAATCAATTCATTTTCACCAAATACAGCCAACCATACAAATATTCAAAAGCTATATTTCTTCTGCCTCTTGGCCCGAATTACTCCATAGACTTCGGTATACAAATTTAATAATAAAAAAAGCTAACACAGAATATTCAAATTCAAGGAGTAAATCTTCAGAAGTGCATGATTTGCTTAATGAGGTACCTTATGCTTATAGTACAATTGTCATTCAAAGATTTCACAATTCAAATAAATTTGCTCATCATCTTAATAAAAGGGGTCGATTTTATATATAAAGAGGGGTTAATTTTGGTTAGGTTTAGAGGTTGCTTTCACTTACCAGCCTTGAACGAGGTTGAAGATCAACCACACGAGTCTTCTACTCCTAGAAAAAATGCAGAAGGCGAGAGATGCAATTGTCTGTGAGATTTACTTTCGACTCAAGGTTGACGATGATTGTTAGCGATTTCAGGGAGGGAAAAGGTGAGCGCGAGGGGAGGGAAAATGTGAGAAGGATTGTTTTGATTTTGAGGAGGGGAAAGACAAACAAAGGTTGAAGATGAACCCACTTACCAGACTAGAACGCGAGTTGAAGATAAAGAACCAGAAGAAGAAGATGAACTAGAATGTGGCTTTTTGTCCACCAGAGAAGCTTCGGCACTAAGAATGGAGATTTTGATTTTCTATACAGACTTTATTTTCAGGATTTTTTTGTTTTTAAATAGAGAAAGTCTATACTTAAACCGGTTTATTCTCCCCAAAAATGATGGAGAGTAACCACATTCAAGTGCACACACTCACATGAACAGTAGCATGTTATTGTTTATGCTACTGTTCATGTGAGTGTATGCACTTGAGTATGGTTGCTCTCTAGCATTACTCTATTCTCCCACTCTACACACCATTTACGTGGCAAACCGGTTTAAGTGAAAATGTTTATGCTCTGTCACTTTCTCTCTCTCTCACTTTCGTAGCTTCTACCTCGCCAACAATGATCCCTCAGAGCAACTCTGACCCACATCACCAAAACTAGCAGCAGCGACCACAATAATACAAGTGGAGACAGCACAAAGCTACCAGTTATGCCGCCGAATGCCATAGAAATCAGGTTCAGATGAAAGTCGAGGAGACGGTCAAGACAGCAGAGTGATAATGTTGGCCGCAATGGGCGACCCATTTCGGCTTCGGCTTTGGCTTCGGCTTCGGCTTCGGCTTTGGCTTCGGCTTCAACTTTAGCTTCAAAACCAAAGCCTTCAAAGAAGTGGGAGGAGATGAGCTTTGTCGGGGAGAGGCATTCTACCAATGGCGACATCCGGCACTGGCATCCGATCCAAACTCGGCTATGTTTTTCATTGGGTTTGGCAAAGATAAAGGTTACCAAAAGTGACGATTTGCAACAAGGGAACAGAAGAAATTAGTCTCCATTGCAATGAAGATGCCGATTCTAGTGTTGTCAAGGGGATTGATGATGGAGGGGTCAACGGGGTAAAGGGCAGAGGTTGACGGATTGTGATGATGGAGGGGTCAACATGTCTGATTCTAGTGTTTTTCCCCTAGTTTGTTGTTCATAATTAAACAATAAAAAATGAAATTCTGCAAAATATTAACTTTACTCTCAACAACAATCACCTATAGAGATCCAGATTGCAGAGAAGAGAAATGTGATTTTTCTGTGAGTGTTTTGATCTATATTTTATTGAAATTTTTTAGAGAGAGATTGCCATAGAGAGAGAAATTAGGTATAAAGAGGATTTTTATAGCATCAATAACAAAACACCTGCTGAATTTGAGTTTTGTTGGTCGATTAGAGTTGTCGGTAGTGAAAGGTTGTGGCAAATGGGCGAAGTCGTGGAGGAGAAGGTGTTGCCGGCAACGATGGCTTGGGTTCGTTGCATTGCTTCGACTTTGGCTTGGTTGGGACTGGGACTCTAATATTAAGAGATATGTTTTATAAGCAATGCTAGAGAGCATTTACTATTTAAAAATAATTATTGTACTTATGAGTAATATTTAAAGATAAATTGGTCAGTTTTTCTTAAGTATTATTTATGAGTACAATGGATGTACTAAAAATTTTCTCATGTTTTATTATTGATGTTGACTCTTGATAGAAGGTGCGAGAGAGTAAAATGCATGGAAAAAATATAAAACAAATCCTCATAGGCAGAAGTGTGTGGAGTGGAGAATGGGAAGGCTAAAGTTTAGACGTATCTCTTTTAAATAACAGCTGACGTGGCATCAGTGGCTTGATGAAGGCTCTATTCAAACATTTCCATTTTTTTTTTTTAGAAAAATACAATGGACTCAATTTATGCTATATATAAGCAAATTCATTTACATATTATTGGATTTTTTTTTTCAATCATTGGATTTTAACTGTGCTATCATTTCAAATTCTTTTCATTCTCTGCTATCCTGTTTCGTGTGATTCTTGCATAATATATGACACTCTTACGTAGTTAAAATGGGTACTGAAAAATATCTGTGAAAGACTTGAATAAATTCACTATTAAAAAAAAAAATTGAGTATTTGTAACAGATTATTTGTAATAAAAATAACTATTTGTTATAAAAAATATTCATTTTGATATGAAATAATTATTTGGATAAAATATAATTTGTTATAAATAAATAATTTTTTTGTAGGGATTTATTTCCATCCCATAATTGTCACTGCAAATGAAACTGCAGTGGTAAGTTATTGTAGTGTCCTGTCCTCTTATGCATGAATTTGGATGTGGAAAAGGTGCTGTTTATGGTAAAGTTTTATGATGATCTCCTTTTGTGTGTGCATTCAGGAATCAGTATTTTATTTCACTTAGTTGCTTGTTTTGTAATCAATAACTTCTGTATCATTAGCTAATATTAAGGGAATAGTAAACTCCAACATATTCTCACGACCCTCAAGAATTATTCAGGGAAATTGAAGAAAATGAGTGATCTGTACAATGTTCTGCTGATAAATAATTTATAGAGATTTAAAAATGCATAGCAGAATTGATCTGGCAGACATTATTTATGCCATGAATTACAAGTAGCAATGCTGGACCAAATTCATGAATGTACCTCAAATCATTATGAGGACTAGTCCACTCTTTGTAAGGTTTGCACGAGCAGGTGTGGACCCTGTCCATTATTTCAATCAACCGAAAACCATGCCAAAATCTTATCAATTGGTACACAATTTAATGCGCTGTAGGCCGCCTTCACCACAGGCTTTTGTTGCACACTTACACAATGTCGATATTATATTATTAAGAAAAATTCTTTTTGCAGTCTTGAACAAAAGACTGCATTACAGTTCTATTAATAAATGAAGATAAAATAAAAAAATAATAATTATTTTAAAATAATATTATTATAATTTCAAATTTTTTTTTATGCTAAACTTATATTATATATAGTCCTCATTTGAGAATTATATATAATATTGCACTATATTATGGATTAAAATTAGTGCAATCATCATGTAATATTCAAACACGTCATTTTTAAAAATATCACCTCAATTATGCTTTGGAACTATTTTTAAATTGAGAATTTTATAGTTACAAGCTTATTGATACAATGAATTATTCCTTTTGTTCAACGAAAAGATGAGTCAGGAAACAAGAGAGAAAAATACGTGGTATTCAATTAGGGAAAATGCTGCATCCACCGAAGATGCATTACTACAAAAGTCACCGATTGATGCTTTATTTATTTATTTAATTGTTAAGAAAATATTTTTAAATGATTTTATGATTTTTTTTAAATATTTAAGATTATAAAAAAAATTCATGAAAAAAATAATAAAAAAAAAGGCTATTTAGCCAGCTTATAGCTAGGTGACCGACCATTCTCGTGCTATGAGAAAATTATAGAAGTCATTTATGATATCTTACAAAAAATTATATGAAAAATTTATTTATAAGATTTATTTTTTACACATCCAATACATCCTAAGTTGGACGTCTTTCACACTAGCTATGGCGTTAAAAAAGCATTAATATATATATATATTTGAAATAATGACCCATAATAAGTGATGTACTTATGTGATAATGCACTTACTTGTATGTAGCTAAACTCAGCATATATGTATATATAACTTCTCTTTGTAGAAAGAATTCTAAAAAGGAAATTGTATTAAAACTTGATATAATAATTTTTATATTTATAGACCATGCACGCATTAGAGGAAAATGCTTTATGCACCGTTCGGTGCCACCGTTGGTGTATACTTTTTTTTTTTTTTTGAAAATTAATGATTAAGTAAATATTATTTAATAATATTCTGATTTTTTTTAAAATGTTTAAGTATATTTAAAAAATGATTTAAAAAAAAAGAACTTTTTTGCACTAACGTGTAGCGCCACCGCCCCGCATTATATTCTCATTTAAGAAGATTTGAAAACTTGAGATTCAAATTTGAATCTTTTTAAACTTTGAGATTCAAAATTGTACAATTCATTACCATATTAGGTAGGGGGAGGAGAGGACAACAGGGAGAAGGAGGCACTACATTACAACCATCTGAAACACAGACCAGATTTATCCCTTAAAAAAGTTAAAAAGGAAGTAGGAGCTGAAGCATGTTCCAAATTACAAATTTACCAATTACTACGATCATAATAATTTCATGATAATAATACCCACTTACCCAAAATAATAATTATAATCATATAAAAAAAAAGGAAAATGATACCATTCCTACTTATTTACAGCCTCTTTATTACTTTTTTTTTTATTTTAAATTTTAAAATTTTTTTTTACTTAATGATTGAGAAAATAATTATTAAGAAAATTATATGTTTTTAATTTTTTTTAATAATTAAGAATGCTAAAAAAAACTTAAAAAATAAAAAATTATAAATAATAGACAAATAATAATACAAATATAAGGTATTATTACTCTTAAAAAAATCAGTATAACTTAAGTCTTGTTTAAATTTAAAAATAAGATAAGTTAAGATAAGTTTAGTTTATTTTTTAATATTATTCTAATCTTAGAATTTGAAAATTTTGAATTAGAATTTAAAAAATATATATTATAATAAAAAAAATTATATTAAAAATTATATTTTATATAAAAAATTAAAAAAATATAATAATAATATAAATAAATTAAACTCTTTCTTAAATCTAAACCGGACCCTAAATGCATGAGCAGGAAAGGGTCAAAGGGGCATCTTGAGTCCACCCAATCCCCAATCCTGGGCTAGGCTGTCTCATCTCGTTATGTCTGAGTGTGTGGAGTTTAACTAATTGAAAAGCTCTCCTCGAATCTTGGTCTTCGTGGAAGCTTGTGCAGGAGTGACCCTCACGATCTCTCCACCCCTCTATCTCTCGCGCGCGCACTAGGAAAGTTGGAAATTTCGGATCACCACATGACCATTTCCTTTTCTTTCTCAACTTTCCCGAATAGTTTCTCTCTCCCTTCCCCTTCTTTTTCCTTGCTACAAGGGTTCTCCTTTTGTGGGTTTTTTTTTTTATTTTTTTATTTTTTTGCTACTGACCTTTCTGGGATTCTCTGACCCAACTACCCTTCTAAACCGTTATCATTATTATCTATTTTCTATTGGGGTTCCCTAATTTTTTTTCTATTGTTTTCATTAGAGATTCTTCCTAGCTAGTGGGATTTTGTTTGGCTTTTTCTTTGTGTTCTTTAGCTTTTGCAAGCATTTTTGTTATGTTTTGAGTTGCTCTTTCATTTGGCGACTCTCGTCCCTGTGCCATTCTGTCTGTTTGTCACTGTTAATGGATTGTTGATGTCTTTAGCCGCCGAAGCGGTTTCAAGCTCCAAAAGCATGGGTTATGAAGAGAAAAACAACGAGGGTGAGGAAAACAGTGAAGCTTCAAAAACAAAGACAACTGGAAAAGCGGCTAAAGATGAAGGAAATACTGGCGAATCGGGAGAGCTGGTACGGAAAATGAGTGAGAGTTCTATTTATGCAACTGAGGATGAGGAAGATGAGGAAGGAAGGAAGATAGAGTTGGGTCCTCAATACACTCTGAAGGAACAAATCGAAAAGGATAAGGTTTGTTCTCTGCATGCTTTTACATGAATTAAACTCTCTTTTATTTTCGCCTTTTAATTATAACTTGTCATACAGGATGACGAGAGCTTGAGAAGATGGAAGGAACAACTTCTTGGGAGTGTAGACATCAATTCTGTTGGAGGTAATCAATTTGTTTTTCTCCAAATTGCTTGCCTTTGAACTTTGTGTGGTTGCAATTAAAATGGAGGGAGAAAAATACAAATCCAATTTTTTTTTTTCTTTTTCTTCCGTTGATATAGAGACTCTAGAGCCAGATGTTAAGATCCTGAGCCTTGCGATTAAGTCCACTGGAAGACCTGATATCATTCTTCCGATTCCCGAGAGTGGGAAACCCAAGGGTCTGTGGTTTACTTTGAAGGAAGGAAGCCAGTACAGCCTGAAGTTCACCTTCCAGGTCAGCAATAACATTGTTTCGGGTCTCAGATACACTAACACTGTGTGGAAAGCTGGTCTGAAGGGTAATTCTCTCTACTCTTCTCTCTCTTCCACACAAGTATTTGGACTTTATGCTAAGAATTGATACTTATAATAATCACTGGATTCAACTTGTTCTGTCTTATGAAATTCCTTGCTCCAGTGGACAGCACAAAGGAAATGATTGGAACCTTCAGTCCTCAGGCAGAGCCTTACACACATGAGATGCACGAAGAGACTACACCATCAGGAATGTTTGCCAGAGGGTCCTACTCTGCTAGAAGTAAGGTTGGTTCAACCAATTAATGTTCTATGCTGCCTTTAGCCTTTGGTCTACTCTAATTCTGTGAAATTATCTGAGGGAGAATTCTGCTATAAAAGTTGTTTACTTTTTGGCATGTATGCAACCTCTAGCTATGAATTTGTTTACTCCAATTAGTGCTTGAGAAAAGAATGAAGGTTTTGACTGCATCATAAAGATACATGTGAAACTCGAAATTGTGGGCCTTCCAGTGTTGGAAAATTGAACAACATAGATTGATTGTCAAATCATAATTTGTCTCAAAAATTTAAGTTAATAGGAATAAATAAATTTTATTATTTTATATTTTTTATATACCCTTTATTTGTAGTCCAGATTTATCTTCAATGAATAAGTTTATCAAATAAAACATTTAATTAAATATAGAATTAGGATTCGAATTTAGAACATCTGCATATAAAATCTATCACTTATTTAAAAAATTTAAGTTAATAGAAAGAGATTTTATTATTTTATATATTAACATGGATCACTTTTCTAACTCAGTTGGACACGCTCACTGATATCCTTCCTATCCTTTTTCTTTCCCTTCTCTATTTTCAGTTTGTTGACGATGATAACAAGTGCTATTTGGAGATCAATTACACATTCGATATCCGCAAGGAATGGCAGGGAGCTTAAACTGAGAGTTTGTCTCAGTGTTATTGCTTATTACCTGTTAATTTGTTAGGCACTTTGTTAATAAAGTTGAACTTTTGAGGGCAATGTCTCTTGTCTCTTATCTCTTATCTCTTATCTCTTATCTCCTTCTCGCCCTGATCTCCTGGTCTTTTAAATTATATTATGCATATCAGCATGGTCAAGGAGTCATTAGTTGGGGTTATGTTAAGCTTTATTCACGTACTTTAATCTTGTTAACAATTCCTCACTAGCAGGCTTTTGGATTTCAAATTGCAGAAAAGTCTATCTCGTAGTTGTACTTTTGTTGTTACTTCTTTATTCATTGTGAATTCCCATCAGCTAAAGTTCACCAAAGCACGTAACTTGTTACTTTCTTCTTTGTCCTGTTGTTTTCATCTTGTTGGCAGTCTTGTTCTGTTCCTTGCATGTATTGTCTCTCTTATTTTGCTGTTCTTTTAAGACGATTAATGAATAAGATAATCGGATTCAAAGACTTTTGAAATCAGATTTAAAGCATTGATATTCATCTCATCAAAATAAATTATTAAATTTTGATAAAATTTCACGATTTACTATTCAAAAATTAAGTAAAAAATACTTTTATATTATTCTCCACACTTTCTCTTTATTATATTTAATCAAATATAACGATTTTTTTATATATATATATGTAAATTTATACTTTTTATTAAAATTTGATGATTTATTTTTATGGGATCAATGTCAATACTCTTAAGACTTCTTATTTTCGTAATAGAGGATTGCTAAGTTTTTAGTTTCGAATTAGAACATTCTCATTAAATTGTCTAAAAGTATCATTCAAAAATTATAAATTTATACATTTATAAAAAAATAAAAAAAATTAGTTATATTTAATTAAAAGATGAGAAATAAAATTAGAAAAAAAAATAAAATTATTTTTTATAAATAATAAAGTTAAAATTTTGTCTAATAAAAATTAAATATTTTTATTAAATAAAAATCAAATTTTTAATAAATATATAAATTTATATTTTTTAATTAAAATTTTGTCTAATAAAAATTAAATATTTTTATTAAATAAAAATCAAATTTTTAATAAATATATAAATTTATATTTTTTAAAAAATAATTTTAAATAATCTAATAAAAATATTTTTAAACAGTGAGTGAGAAAACAAAGGCAGCCCCTGACGGCTAATGCAATGCAAAGTAGGAGGACCACAACAGCTGGTAGGGACGGTACCATGATTTGTAGGATATCCACTAGTCACGTGGCTATAGGATATAGGTGATAGCGCATTTAATGGACTGGCGGAGAAATGATTTGTAAAATATTTAAACAGATACATTACGTATAAATTTTTATAAAAAATAGATTTCACTTAATATGTAAAAAAAAAAAAAAAAAAAAAAGAAGAAGAAGAATTTTGAAGATCGGTTTAAAGAAAGCAGCTCACCAATCATAATATGCCACATCAGCCAAGTTACTTTTAAACTAAAGTCGGCTGTGAGTACTGTTTATGTACAATTTGACTCTGATTTAACCAACCTGAGATTGATTAAAATTCGATCGGTGACAAGTAAAAAATAATTAATAATATTACGTTTATCTAAATTCCTGTTTAGATTTGAATATGGGATAAATTAAGATAAATTAAATTTATTTTTTAATATTATTATTATTTTAAAATTTAAAAAATATGTATTAAAATTTAAAAAATATGTATATAAATTTATATTTTATCTAAACAATTATAAAAATATAATAATAAAATAAAAATAAATTAAGATGAAATTAACTCACTTCTAAATTCAAATAAAATCTAAGTTATATCCTGTTTAATTAATGTTTACACGTTTGAAGTTTAAATAAAGTTTTCCTTACGTTGTTAATTGAATTAATTTCACATATTTTTAATAGTCTAATGATTCTACTATTTTTCACCGTATGACACGCTAACAAATTTCATTGAAGATAATAAAAATAAAAATGAAGATAATAAAACTTAATACTAAATAAAAATTACCAATTGATCGAGAGTATTTTAAAATTTTTACTTTCTCAAAGGTTAAAGTACCGACAGCTGTATATAAAGAATTTCTTTTCATCGTTACTATATCACAAATTATAGATTTTTTTTTTTTTTACTAAATATATGATGTATAAATAAAAATTAAAAGAATTTTTTTGATTTAATAAAAAATCAAATATGACGTATTGTGTGATAAAAAAATGATAAATAAAATGATTTGTGTATGAATATAAAGAGATATTTACGGTTTCATTTAGATAGTGAAATGTGATGAAATATGTTTAGATAACAGTTGAATAAGATATTATTATAATATTATTTATTATTATTATTTAAAAATTTAAAAATTTAAATTATAAATTTAAAAAAATTAAATTGTTTATTTTATTTTATGTGATAATCTTAAAAATTCATAATGATTAGATAAAATGAGTTGAAATAGTTTCTCGATTCAAACAAGTCTAAAAGGTGGTTTAGATTGTGAATTAAAATGAAATGAGTCGAAATGAAAGTTTAATAAAATATTATTAGAATAATTTTTTTTAGCATAAATGCATGGTTTCAATATTGACTATATTTTTATATCATTGTCTCAGCTTGTCATTTCCTTTGACCTTCAAAAGTCTTATAAGTTCACAACCGTTCTGAAATATGGAAGAAAAAAAAAACTTATTAGATTATAAGATCTATTTCAAACATATATTTACTAAAAGTACTTTGAAACTTTAACTTAAGTAAACTTCCATCAATCGCTCAAGTTAGTGTACTCGAAATCAGGTGTCTCTGGTACCGCCACAGAAATCACAGGTATCGCAGGTGTCTCAGATGCTACCACAGAAACCACAAGTATCGCAAGTGTTTCAGATGCCGCAAGTGCCTCAGATGTTGTAGGTGCCTTAGATATCATAGGTGCCTCAGATCACATATAACTCGTTACATATTTTTTAAGACTTTAATATGGTGTATTTTTATTAACATATTTGTGGTTTAATATATTTTGGTGTAATTTTTATTGGCCACAGAGATCATTATGCAAATAATGTATATTTTGCAAACTTTAAAAGCTATTGTGGTTTTCAACTATTGTACTTAATGAGAACTGTGTTCATGACTTCTTGTAACTCTTTACAGCTCATAAAATGTAATTATGTATTATTTTGTATGCTCCTCATATATACGGATTATGTCTCTTTCATTATCATTAATAAAACCTATATTTTACTTATTAAAAAAAATGACAAGTAACGATAATGCTCACGTATCATTATAGTTGTATATTTTTCATTTTTTTATTTATATGTATTTTCCATTTTTTCTATATATTAAATTTATATATATATAGTTGTATATAATTAATTATATAATTAATATAATTTATTATTTATATATAGTTTTTAGTATCAAAATATTATTATATTATTTAATATATAATTATTAACCATAAATATAAGTATTAGACTAGTATACATTAATAATTTAATATATTAAAGTTTTATGTATTTAGTAAGTGTTTGTATATCAACTATAAAAATAATATGTATAAAAATTTATAATAGCTATTAAGTTGGCTATTAAGTATTAGTCTTGTTAAATTAATGCACAACTATTAAGTATAGTATATAATTCAAATATATATTATAGTATTTAATATATTATATTATATAATTTTAATATTATATTATTATAGTAATTTAATTATATTAGTATATAGTATATAGTACTAGTATATATATTACTATATTAATATATATTACTAAGTATAGTTGTATATATATTATTTAGCATCAAAATATTATTATATTATTTATAGTCATAATTATTAACCATAATATATAATATTAGTATTAGTATTAGTACTACTATAACTATAGTCTATAGTACTATTATATATTACTATATAGTTAGGTTAACTATATTAATATATAGTACTATATTATATTAATAGCTATTAATTATTTATAGCTATTACTATATAGTTAAGTTAATTATATTAGTATATAGTATTATATTAGTACATTAATATATAATATTGTTATAGTTAAATTATATTTGTAGCTATTAACTATAGTATATAGTGCTAGTATATATATTACTACTAATTATTACTATATAGTATTAATTATAATAGTATTGATTATATTAATACTTTAACTATAGTATATAGTACTGTTAGTACTATAAATTAAATTAATGATTAGCGTTTACTATAGTATATCATACTAGTATATATATTAGTAATAACTAATATTAATATAGAACTATATAATTAAATTAATGTATAGCTATGAAGTATATTATATTACTATAACTATAGTACTATATGATACTTGTATACTATATAGTATTATATGGTACTATATGATATTACTATATAGAACTACTATAAGTAAATTCATGTGTTGCTATTAACTATAATATATATTACTAGTATATATATTAATATTAATTAATAACTATATAATACTTACTGTATTATACTATTATGATTAAATTTATGATTAATGTTTACTATAGTATATAGTACTAGTATATTTATTAGTATTAATTAATACTATATTATATTACTATATAGTACTTTTCTAATTAAAATAATGATTAATGTTTACTATAGTATATAGTACTAGTATATATATTACTATATTATAATTATATTAATGTGAAGCCATTAACTATAGTATATAGTACTATAACTACTAAGTAATAAGAATCTATGCTAGTATTCATAATATAATATGAATATAGTAGATGTTGTTATTTAAATATTAGCAATGTTAATTTAACTATAATGTTAACTACTATAGTTATTATTATATATTAAATACTATTATAATTTTATATAATAATAATATTAACTACTATAGTTATTACTCTATTAACTAATACTATATTAACTAGTACTATATAGTATAATAAACTCTTACCATTAAATTAGTTATAATAGTTCTTTATAATTAACTTATATTTATAGCTATTAACTATAGTATATAATACTACTATATATACTATATTATATTAGTATTATTAGTACTTTATTTTATAAAGACAATCTATTTATATTCATATAGAGCATTATAACTGGACTTGATAACAAGTCAACTAAATATTGAATAGTAACTCCCTAATATTTTAAAGGCGACTACAGCTTCCTAAAAGAAATTACAATCTCTTGAAGGAGACTGACATGATCTGGCTTCTGAAATATGAAAATATTTTCCTACATTACTAAATAATACTAGTATAATTAAATTAATTATTAATGTTTTACTATAGTATATAGTACTAGTATATACATTAGCATTAATTAATACTATATAATACTTACTAAATTATATTAATATATACTATTATTATAATTAAATTATATTTATAGCTATTAACTATAGTTAAATTATATTATAACTATTAAATTATATTATATTTATAAATTATATTTATAGCTATTTATAAATTATATTAACTATAGTTAAAAAAAAATCACTTTTAAAATTAAAAAAGATCACTTTTAAAATTATTCACTTTTAAAATTATTCACCATTACTAGTATATATAATATAACAATATATATACTAGTACTATATACTGTATACTAATATAATTAAATTACTATAATAATAAAATAGTATAATTATATAATATAATATATTAAATACTATAATATATATTAGAATTATATACTATATTTACTAGTTGTTCATTAATTTAACAAGATTAATACTTAATAGCTAACTTAATAGCTATTATAAATTTTTATACATATCATTTTTATAATTCATATAGGAACACTTACTAAATACGTAAAACGTTAATATATTAAATTATTAATGTATACTAGTCTAATACTTATATGTATGGTTAATAATTATATATTAAATAATATAATAATATTTTGATACTAAATACTATATATAAATAATAAATAACATTAATTATATAATTAATTATATACAACTTTATATATAAACATAATATATAGAAAAAATGGAAAATACATATAAATAAAAAATGAAATATATATAACTATAATGATATGTAAGCATTATTGTTGCTTGTCATTTTTTTTTAATAAGTAAAATATAGATTTTATTAATGATAATGAAAGAGGCATAATCTGTGTATATGAGGAGCATACAAAAGAATGCCTAATTATATTTTATGAGCTGTAAAGAGTTACAAGAAGTTATGAACACAATTATCATTAAATACAATAGCTAAAAACCACAATAACTTTTAAAGTTTGTAAAATATGCATTACTCAAGTATAATAATCTCTGTGGTCAATAAAAATTGCACCAAATTACATTAGACCACAAATATGTTAATAAAAGTACACCATATTAAAGTCTTAAAAAAGGTACAACGGGTTACATGTGATTTGAGACACCCGCAACATCTGAGACACCTGCGACATCTGAAGCACTTGTGACACTTGTGGTTTCTGTGGTGGCACTTGAGACACTTGATTTCAAGTACACTAATTTAGACGACTGATGGAGGTTTGCTTAAGTCAAAGTTTCAAAATACTTTTAGTAAATATATGTTTGAAATAGATCTTATAATCTAATCAATTTTTTTCCCATATTTCAGGAGGATTGTAAATTTGTGATACTTTTGAAAGTCATTTAAAGAGAATGACAAGCCGAAATAATGATGTAGAAATATAACCAATATTGAAACCATGCATTTAAGCTAAGAAAGATATGATTTTAATAATATTTTATTAAACTGTCATCTCGACTCATTTCATTTTAATTCAAAATCTAAACCACCTCTTAGACATGTTTGAATCGAGAAACTATCTCAACTTATTTTATCTAATCATTATAAATTTTTAAGATTCTCACATAAAATAAAATAAACAATCCAACTTTTCTAAATTTATAATTTTTTTAATTTTATAATAATAATCATAATAATAAAAATAAATAATAATAATAATATTATAATAATATCTTATTCAACAATCATCTAAACACATTTTATCACATCTCACTATCCAAACGAAACCGTAAATGTCCTTTTGTATTCATACACAAGTCATTTTATTTATCATTCTTTTATCACACAATACATCACATTTGATTCTTTTTTAAAATTAAAGAGATTATTTTATTTATTATTTATACATCATATATTTAGTAAAAAAAAACATCTATAATCTGTGATATAATAACAATGAAAAGAAATTCTTCATACACAGCCAAATGTACTTTAATATTTGAGAAAATAAAAACTAAAAAATTACTCTCGATTCATTGATAATTTTTATTTTGTATTAAGTTTTATTGCCTTCTTTTTTATTTTTATTATCTTCAATCAAATTTGTTAGCGGTAATAAATAGTAGAATTATTAAACTATTAAAAATATGTTAAATTAAAATAAAAATTAAAAACAAATTAATTCAAGTAACAACGTGACCAAAACTTCATTCAAACCTCAAACGTGTATACATCAATTAAATAGGACATAATCCGAATAAACATATTATTATTAACTATTTTTTATCCACCACCAGTCGAATTTTAATCAATCTCATGTCTATCAAATCCGAAAAAAAAAATCTCGATTTTAAAGCCAATAATGTCGACGTGGCATATTATAATTGATTGGCTGCTCTTTTTAAATAAAGCAGCCCGACTGTTCAGCAACGGCACTCGTAAAAAAATTATTATTTATTAGTGAGGATTAATTTTTTTTTTTTCAAAAAAGATTTATATGAGATTTATTTATTTGAAATTTATATCTGTTATTACTCAATTTATTTAAATTTTACTTACGAAAAATACCATATACTATACATTCACGAGCAACTCCTTATGATCTTTGGCTAGAGTCAAATTGTGTTAGATCACAATTGGAAAATATTTTTTTCACCAATTGTATTGAAGTAATTCTAAATTAACCTAACTAAGAGCTTCTTATGACATCAATCTAATTGTTGTAACTGTTGTTAAGTGATGTCCGTCTTGATAAAGCCACTTTTCTATATGCACTAATCAAATATGTTTCAATTGATTTTGGTAATTATCTGTGCCAAGTCATTTTTTAGGCATTTCGATCCAATAGCCGAAGGGCTGGATTTCCATTAGCATGTATTATCATCTAAATCGCTATATCTCAGTCAGTGATAATTCTTCCCCATGAGTCTAATGTGTCTCTTAAGGCACCTATCAGATATAAGACGACGAGGCTGAGTCGTGCTCACATCAAAGTTAAGCACCGTTTTCTTGAGCATCCTAAACCACCCATCGTGAACCACCCATGAGTCGTGGTCCATGCCACCCGGGTCACGACCTTCTAGCTCGACACCAAATCCAAGCAAGTCGAACTTACAGATGGTACTAGATTGTATGAGACGTTTTGAGACGCGAATAGACGTTTTGCAACAAAGAATGGATAGTTTACAACAGCTCATTACCCAACGTTTTGACAACATAGATGATGTCTTTGGACTCTCAAATGAAGAGTTGCAAGAGAACTCAGGTGATGATACTCATGGTGATGATGGAGATGCTTGAGCACCACCCATATCATTCCTAGTGCACAAGAAATTCATTAAGGGGGAAGGATTCTAAAAAAATATTTCAGTTTGAGAAGGTTCTAAGAGATATGTAATATAGCTACAAATTTTAAGTTAGCATGCCATCAATTGAGGACAGAGGCATGCAGTCCAATGAGAAATGAGGTTATTTTGAAAAGTTGTATCTACCATGTATTTGGAATTTGAATTTTTATTGAGACAATTTTATCTTTTGTGGGGGTTATTTTGAAGAAATGTATTTATCTTGTGTTGAATTTTGTTAAGTCAATTTTATTCTTTGTCTAATTGATATATCCTTTTTTTTGGTTAATGTATGCCAATGTTCTTTGCTCTTCACAAGTAGATTTGCAAAATTAGCAGATGTTTAATATATGTGTATCTTACTCAAAGATAAGCATACTAGCAGAAGATGATTAAAAAATAGTATGACCAATTCCAATGTATACACCACAATAATGCAACCAAATCCCGTAGTTAACAACCATGCAACGGCAAGCATTACAAATGATGCCCAATTTGAATGTGATCAATGGGCAACTATGGCCACATTTGAGTTAACTCCATAATAAAATGAGCATTTACGTTCAATACGAAAAGATGAAATGTAAATGTAATCTAATAAATAAGAACACTACTGGACTTCATACATTGTCTTGCACACTTGTATGCACAATCATTACATGTCATCATATGGTCTAATGTAAACTATCATCCTCGATCTCTTGGTCACATTTATCGGTTGAGTCCCGGATACTGTCTTCATCCATCTCTTCGTCTATTTTATTGTCAGAGTCTCGGAGCCTGCCTCCATCAAACTCACAACTTTGGTCACCGTTATTAAAACCATTTGATGCACAAGTGTTTAACTTCTCATTGATAAACAGCTGCTGACTAAGATTATCACTAGGTCTCTCATTCAATGTACATGGGGGCACTATCATTGGGTGGATATTTGGCCTTGCCAATGGGGATTGCAGACCATCATGTTCACGGTGGATGTCACATAAAGTTTCGGTAGTTATCTCATTCTGGTATGCCTTGCTGTCGCTGGAGTTATCCGATTTAATGAATAGTGGCACTTGTGGGACGTCATATACATTTTTGTACTTTATCTTCTACACAATATTCCATGAACCACCTAAATTTGTGTCTTAGAAATAAATAAATAAAAACTTGTAACGCTTTGATATGCCAATGCGAATGATTCATTCTCATACCATGTAAAAGTAAGATTCACATTTGTAATATGGTCAGTCACATGAATCCCTCAGTGATCGCCAACACCAAACCAATCGCATTTAATACCCACACATGCCTTCATCCCATATAGTAAAACTCCAAGATGTCATTCAAAATGCCATAGAAAGCCACCAAACAGCCTTGGTGTTCCGCCATGACGACTAATCCACTATTTTGAGTTTGACGACTCTCTTTACGGGGCTTTGTATGAAATTGTATACCATTATTAATACAGATTTAATAGGATGCGACAAAGTACATAAAAATCGTCAGAAATAGTGTCTGAAAAGTTGGCACACAATGACTAAACCTGAAAATAAAATTATTTTTTAAAATCTGTAAGATAAGACCGGTATATTGATTCACTAGGAGTCAAGCATGGTATAAAAAAAAGCTGGTGACTTACGCGTCTTTTGAACCATTTTGGAAATTCATCTTCATGCTACCTTTGAAAATTGGGGATAACTTGGTCCTACAAAGTTTTGTAATGCTCGCTAGACACAACAATAGTACATTGCATTAGATTCAATGAACTAAATACGACAATTAGTAAATGATGTAATATAAATGCCCACTAAGTGCTAAACGATTATTTAATGCATGATGAAAACTCGGTTCTTACTCTAACTATTGTATGGCTTCTATGCAGTTGTTAAGGATGTACCATCGTGTAGTCTTAAATGGTATCCGGGTTGGGAAACTGTGTGGCCTTAAATTCTACGAGAAAACTGAGAAATCGCTCATCCCATTAGCCACTTGAACACCCACATCTATGTTTCGCTCCTCTTTACTAAATGATGTTGGCACATCATGCAAATATAATGACGAGAATGTCAAACATTCTACGTGAATATAGGTCTCTACAATAGATCCTTTTGAACAAGCTTTGTTTTTGACTTACTGTTTGAATTTTTCCAAATACCTTCTGGATTATACATCCACCAGTACTAAACTAGTCAACCTAGCAACAATTCTCGAAACAAATGGATAGTTAGGTAAACCATCACATCAAAGAAGCTAGGAGGGAATATCATCTCAAACTTGCAGAGAATGAGGATAATATCAGTCTCAAGTCGCATAACAAAGTCTTCTTGCACGTGCGTGCACACAATTCCTTGAAAAATGTGCTAAGTTTCGTCAATGCCAAACATATATCATTCGTTAAAATACCTATTAATTGCCATTGGTAGTAATCTTTGCAAAAATATGTTGGCATCATGACTTTTCATTCTAGAGATTTTAACACATTAACACATTCAGATATATTTGTAGCAAAGCCATCTAGGAATTTAACACTACTCAACCAATGATGGAACTTTTTCCTTTCATCGTCATGTAACATGAAGTAGGTAGAGGGATTGTAACCCGATCTTCAACTTGTTTCAAGTGTAACTCTTTCCAATTGCAAGTTCAGTCAAATAACATCGAGCGTTGATATCAATGTACCTTAGATGCTTTCACAAATCTTTTTCTCGATGTGCATCACGTCGAGATTATGCCTAAACTCTTGGAAACGCCAATATGGTAGGGTGAAGAAAATACCTTTTTTGATCCAGTATAACTTATGAGGTCCACGTTTGTTCTTTTTTTTTTCACTTTTTCCAAAAGGAACGATATCAATGCTATCTAGTTGCTACATAATTTCTTCCCCTGAAAGTTGGCAGGGTGACATTTGATGATTTTCTTGTCCATCAAAGATAGTCTTCTAAGTTCTCCTAATGTGATCAGATGATAGGAAGCGGTGATGACTCATGTAACAATATTTACGACCATGTGCTAACCACATTGAATCTGTATGCATATTGTAAATTGGATATGTCAACTTACGTTTAGTGCCCCACCCAAAAAGGTTACCATATGCTGGAAAATCATTAATTATCCACAACAGAATAGCACGCAATCAAAAAGTTTGCCCTATCATGGCAACGTATGTGTCAATTTCAGTACCCCATAGATCAACAAGCTCATCAAGCAAAGGGCAAACGTAAACATCAATTTCATTCCTAGGCGATTTGGGCAATGTTTTGAATACCGTACCGATTAAGGCATTATAACGAAATATTTCGATACCAGTATCGTTTCGTATACCATTTCAGAATAGTCTGTACATAAAAAAATTATATATAGAAATACATATAGAAATTCTATTTCAAAATAATAGTCAATATATGAATAAATTATATATGAATAAATATATATATGTAAATAGTTTAGTCTGAATTAGGATAAAATAAATAGCAAAAAAAAAAAAGAGTAAAATGTCGAAATCCAGTACGATCGATACAGCCGAAATACCGGCTGGTATTTGGGCCGGTACAAAATAAAACTATTCCTGTATTGGCCACTATTTTAGTATAGCATGTACCAATTTTACCTAAGAATACGGTACAAAATTCAAAACTCTAGACTTGGGACCCGGTATGAACAATGACAACATGAAAAATGGATCCTTCATGCATAACTATGGTGGCAAGTTATATGCAAATAGAAGCACTAGCCATATGGTTATGAATAATTCTAAACTCAAGTCGGTTCACCCTTCCACTCTACACACCATCTATGTGGCAAACTGGGTTTAGGAAAAACGGTTTACACTTAATCACCACTCCCCCCTCTGATTCGTCTCTTTGCCTTCCCCCATTTCAAGTTCTTCTCCCCTATCCTGACTCCATCTGGAAGGTCTACTAGTAGTTGTGCGGTGGTGTGGGTGAGGAAGGAGGCTGCTGGTGGTTCTCCCTTCAATCGTCTTTGCAAAAATCTTAAACTCACCATTTCTCATCCTCTCTCTCTCTCTCTCTCTCTCTCTCATGTAGAGCCACGCAAATTTAGAAATCGCAATCCTTGTTATTTCGAGGCAAATTCCCGAGTCGCAATCAACCAACACAGAAAAGTCCCTTCCCTCGAGCCCAAAATGACGACCTTCACCCATAACGATGGCATCCTCCATCACCATTGGAGAACCCACGCAATAGATCCATATTGGAACCTATAAATCTCCGCTTGGCAACCAAGAAAATATAGGAAAAAAATTTAGTAGAAAAAAAAACCCAGTTAGCGTTTGGTTTTCCCTTTTGGTTCTTAGCAAGCAAACAATGAGAAATTCGAATGAACAAAAACAGAAACAATGAAAACAAAGGGGAGTTGGATTTTGTTTATGTTCATACAGCAAATTCACAACAGGTTGAGGTGAAACTGATTTGGGGGAGAAGAGGTTTGAGAGTAAAATGCTGCATTTTACTATAACAAAAAAATAATAAATAAAATAAAATCCACCTCAACAGCAATGTGTGGAGTTGGAGAAAATATGGGCTTATGCATAGAAGGACTCATATGGTTATACATATTATTGAATGGATCTCTCTCTCTCTCACTAGCAAGTCCAAGCTGGATGTTGCAAGAATCTCCTGCAAACTCAAGATGATCTTGGTCAGAATTTCTCCACACCTCAGAGTTAGTTAGATGCCTCAAAGTGTTCTTACGCCAACCCTTTCTGTTTGATGTCACCTTATGCTTTTGGTTGTTTTCTTGGACAAGAATAATCTATGCAACCGTGGTTTAAGTGTAAAGAATCGCAATACCTTCTTAGGCATAAGTTGTCGCCTATATGACGTGGACAACCACTTGGATGCTGAACACTTAGGGCATACTTGCTTGTTGGCATTTTCCTTCCAATATAGAATGCAGTCATTTGGACACGCATGTATCTTTATGTAGTTAAATCCTAATCCACGCTCTAAGGACCTTGCCTCATGGAAGGAGTTGGGCAAGAGTGCATCAGGAAAAACAGTCTTCAAAAGTTTAACATGCATGTTAAATGACTTGAGACTCCATCCACCTACCATATTGATGTGCAATAATTTCACACTGAATGATAATTTTGAAAAGGTTGTACATCCGAAGTAAAATGGATGTTGAGCATCCTCCAGCAATTTCTAAAAGGAAATAGTGTTTGGTTGTATTTGGTTTGAACCCTCCGTGGGTATATCCATCTCTTCATTAACACCCAAATTGGTAGCTGCATGAATATCACCTAACATCTCATTGATGTCATCAATGTAACCATTATCACCATTGTAGTCATTTTCACCTGCCTCCATAATGTCTTCAGTAAAATTCATAGATTCTTGCTCCCCATGGAAGATCCATTCTGTGTAATTTGGATCCATCCCTATAATGAATAAATGTCTTTCAACCTCATTAGTATGAAGCCACAAGAAATTACGGCATCTTCGACAAGGACATCGCACTCGATTGTTGCTATCAAGTGAGCTCGAGCCATTGTGAGAAAATGTCTAACTCCTTTGGCATATTCTATTGATCGAGACCTATCTCTGATATTTATACAACTTTTGTCCATCTACATGATATGCATAATAAATAAGGTAATTCACTATTGGATACAATAGGCAATCTATGGTGACATGTGTGCTCAACATCCGTAATAAGGAGTAAGATAATAATTATTGAAGAGGGACTTAACAACCTTCAATTTTGGGTTGAAAGTAGTGCAGGGATTCTTAAATTCAAGGACAGCCCTCTAAATAGACTGTCATGTCCATCATAGGCAAGGATTTGAGACATCATACAAAAACTGCACCTCACAGTCAATAAGGCATCATAACGATGCAATACGAGGATAAAGCCAAAATCATCGTACCCTTAGTCTAAACAATAATTGAATCGTTTAGGGCAATACACGTGCATACTTTTCAAGTACATTATGTAGATAACATGCAATTCAATTAAACTTTCAAATTTCATTGACACCCAAGTACCAATAAATTTGAGAACCATGGTCCTTTTGCACCCGTTGTTCATAATGGTGACAATTGAGCATTTTTAAGTGTTTGAACATGTATATTTGATTAGTAAAGCAGGATATACAAAAAAAATGGACAAAACAACTTTATGATTTTGAGTTAAGGATTCATCTAGAAAATCAACAAAAGACAATAGTTATACAAAATATCCATTCATGTCTATACAAGAATAATATCAAATAGATGACATGCAAATGAGAAGCTGTATTTCCCAAAGCAAGTTATATATGTAAATGCCTAAGCCAAATGTTGAACTCTTAAATCTTTACCAAGAAAACAACATTATAGGAGTCCATTAGCTAGTGTAGGACATCTTTATATTTCATCTTGTAATGAGGAGAGAAGGGGACGGTGGATCATACATACCTTAGATGGAGTTGTCACTCCAATGAGTGGGGATGAATGGAGGCTTAGATCAAGTTGGCTTGATTTACATGGCAATGGTAAGTTAAAATCCCTCGACAACGTTCCAAATTAGTGGCACTAAAAGTTCTATACACTTGAACAACTCAAAGGTGTGCGAAGAAGTCTCTAGGGGGGAATCGATTTTCATGAGGTTTGGCGCGAAATGGCCATGTCAAATGCACTAAATATAAAAATTATTTTTGCGTCAACTATTCTCACCACAAAAGAAAGACAATTCGTCGCAATAAAAATGAATGGTGATTATGACCATTCTATATTGACTCTAATTGATATCCTAATTGTAGTATTTTTTGTGGAACCAAAACATTGATGCAAGTACCTAAAAAGAGAAGAGATTAAAAAGGGCACTGTTCATTTGTTTAATTTGACCAAAAAGTGTTATCATTTACGGTATTATTTTTGAAGTCGTAATAAATCACTATTAATGACATATTATTAATCCACCGAATATTTTTGGGACACATTATTGATCGAGCGGTTGAGACAACATCGGTGGGGCTTAAGTTTCTGGGTCAGGTTGGCTTTCTATCACGTTATTTCAAAGCCTCGCTTGTGACCTTCCAAGAGAACTTAAATGAGTATCTATCATTGTTTGGAGAGGATTTGTTTGAAACGTCCTTGAGAAGTGGACAATCTTTGTTCGTTTTTTATACCTATAAAAAAAAAATCTTTGTTCGTTCTTACAGTTGGAAGGAAATGCAGCTTTCAGTAGAATAGTCTATTTGAGTGTCTTCCACCTTGAGGTCCTGAGGATACTTGCTGGAAATGTTGTTGAGCAATGTCTTGGATATTGCAACTAGATTTTGGATGAGAATCGGAAACATTTTCCTAGTTCTTGATATCGAGTGTTACAAATATGAGTTTTTTAAGGGGAGTAAGATGAGAGTAGGAAAAAGTAGAGCAGAACAGCTCCGATTTCAATGAAGCAAATGGTCAATTGCTTGAATTTCCAGATGGCACGGGCCATGGTGGGTGAGCCACGCCTATATAATTTGAATAATGATATATGCCAATTCAGGGTGCCCAAATCTTCTGTAAGCCGTATGAAAAAAAAAATGTATCTATCTTTAAAAAAGTGAGAATTTCTTCAAGTGAAACCTTTTTTTTTTTTTCAAAAGGTATGTACAGAATTCGGACACCCTAAACTTGCAAAATCATTTTTCATATCATTTTGATTTAGGAGTTCAATCACTAAAAAGAAATGAACTCGATCCTAGAACTTGGACACGAGATTGCTAGGGCTTCCTCATGCATGCAGTAAATTTAGTACCTAAAATCAATTGTTGGGTCTGGCAACTTTTTATATCAAACTCGCCCCGCAAATAATGACTGCGAGATAAACGAATTAGGCAGAGTAGTCAATGTAAAAATCGGAGGCATGCCAAATATAATTACTTGAGGTACTTTCAGGGCGGTGGTATCTGAGCAAGTCTGTCGTACCGTAAAGACAGAGGTATCTAATATCTATAGAGATAAATGATGAGATAGGCATTTTGTGCAAACCAAGAAATGGCAGAAATTTAATGAGTTGATTCAATGGTTACAGAGGCCTAGAGCAAGCAACCCAACCCAAACCAGCTCAAAAAAGAAAGATATTTCTCTCACATTCATTGACCACCCTTGATCATCATCGAACAGTTGTACGAACACAACAGAGTAGGGTGCTGATTTTGAAGCATTGAATATCTTTCTTACGTCTATATCCCAAAGACGAGTCTCGATTCTCGTAGAGGCCCATAAGTTTATTTTTAAATAGAAAATGGTGATCTATAAATGAAGAAGCTGCAAAGAGCAAGGCAAAAAGAAAGAAATACCCAACTTGAAAGAAATGGAGGTGCCGGTGCCAATGATGCTGTTGATGATATTGCTGGTGATCTCGCCGGTGGGGATGCTGGCCTGCCCACAAAACGGCGGTGAATGCAAAGACTGTATTATTAGCCAGATGAAGTATGGTTGCCCATCATGCTTGCCAGTAATACGCTGCATGGCGCGGTGCTTGTGGGGTGGTAGCTCCAGGTCCAACTGTGTGAAGAGGTGTGATTGCAACGATGGGAGCCCAAAACTCTCCGATTGCAAGAGATGCATGTCACGGTGCAAGTGCAGCTGCGTCGCTTAGATCACCGGTCTCTCTGGGGTTTAATTACATCACGTATAACCATATCCTTAATTATATGTATTTCCAATCTGTAGAAACATCTTCTCGTTTTTAATTAGTTTCTTCTTCGCATGAGCAATTTCCTACCACTTTATGCTTTGTTAATTTTAATTTTCTTAGAATCCACATATAGGCCATCCACCAAAATAACAATTCACTCCAGAACACAAAACTATATATATATATATATATATATTATGTATATATTGCATTTACACATGGTAAAAGCTGTACCCGACGGAAACCGAAACAAAGGATCAGGGCTCATTCAGAAACCTCTGCAAGCACCGAAACCCCAAATGCTGCGCACAAAACCTCTCCATCTCGTCACCACCTCTTTCCCTGCAAACCTCCTCCTCCATCTCCGCCAGGACTTCGTCCCAATTCCTCGTGAAGCCATCGTATCCATAACCCCAAGGTATACCCCACGGATGATAATAGTGATCATCGCCCGGCACCTTCGCTTCCGAAATCGCGTCCAGTATCTCCTGCAACCCCACGATCCGACGGCTCACCTTCCTCCTCGCATCCCTCAACGTCGGATCAATACCGGGCACAGAGTCCAACCTCAGTAACAGAGCCATCAGCGCCTCGTTCATCCTCAGCCTCGCGCGTTCGTCGCTCCTGACGGCGTCCACAGTCTCCTGAAGCTGGATCGAGCGTTGTAGCTGGTCTGCTTCGGAGTTGGCGACCGAGATTTTTTTGTACAGTTTGCGGATGAAGTGGGCACGGTAGGTGGATTGTATCTTGGCGGCGGCGTTGAATTGGAGTTGGTGGGGAAGATGGACGGTGACGGGGATTTGAGCAGATTCGGAGGAATGGATGGGAATCTCGGTGACACTGTGATGGGATGGAGAAGTAGAGTGATCATCATTATGGAAGGCAAAGGTTACAGTGGTGGAAGAGGATGAGAAGAAGCCACCCTTGCCAGAGGATTTCATTTCATGCCCAGGGATTATTTGAAGTTAAAAGGGAAAGAGACAGATATGACTTATGAGGCGTGGGTGCGAGTGATCGAGCGAAGAAGTATCATTCATATATAAATGGACCTAATATAATGTAATATAATCTATTATTATTAAAAAATAAAAAAGTGAATCCTGAGACGAAAGAACGAAATTTATCAATCGTTTCTATCCTACCACTAAATTATGTGAATGACTCTATCACTATTATTTTAAATTCTGTATAGTAACTTGTATAGTGACTTGTATAGTAACTTGCATAGTAATTTCAAAGCCTATAAATAGGGACTTCAGTTGTAATGAAATTCATAAGAAAAAATATAGAGAGAAAGAAAGTTTCAGTTCTTAAGAGTTTCAGAGAGAATTTCTTATTTCTCTTTTGCAATAGTAGTTCATTTCTTTAAGTTTCATAACACGTTATCAGCACGACGGTTCTACCAATTCTGAAGCTAGTGGCCTTATTCCCCTGTAAGTTTTTCAATATATTATTTGAAATCTTTGATATATTTTATTGATGATTATCTGTGTGAATTTATAAATATATTTTCTGAGATACACATATTTATTATTTATATGTGTAGAAAATGACAAATCTTACAAAATTGGAATTTGTTGCTCTTGATATATCTGGGAAAAATTATATATCCTGGATACTTGATGCTGAAATACATCTTGATGCAACGAACCTGGGAGAAACTATTAAAGAAGGAAATCAAGCATCCCTGCAGGAACGTGCTAAAGCAATGATTTTCCTTCGCCACCATCTTCATGAATAATTAAAAACTGAATATCTTACAGTAAAAGATCCCTATATTTTGTGGAACAATTTAAGAGAGATGTATGAACACCAGAAGACTGTCATCCTCCCAAGAGCTCGTTCTCAATGGATGCACCTGAGGTTGCAAGATTTTAAAAGTGTTAGTGAGTATAATTCCGCACTTTTTAAAATAAGCTCAGTATTAAAATTATGCGGTGAGAAAATCACCGATGAAGATATGCTAGAGAAGACTTTTACTACATTTCATGTCTCGAATGTGCTCCTGCAGCAGCAGTATCGAGAGAGAAAGTTCAAGAAATATTCTGAACTTATATTATGTCTTCTAGTAGCTGAGCAGAATAATGAGCTCTTATTAGAAATCCACCAGTCACGCCCTACTGGCTCAATATCATTTCCTGAAGTGAATGGTAATAGGTTTGCATCATTCCCAGAAGTGAATGGTGCATCCTTTAGAAGAAATCGGAGGCGTGGACGTGGTAGGAGAAATTATAGAAATGTTGGTCCCAGGAATGACAACATTAAAAGGGATTATAATATACCATATCACCAGAAGTGGTACAATTCAGAGAGGGGTAAAAATCCTCAGAATAATTCTTCAAAGAAAAGTGAAGAGGTGTGCCATAGATGTGGAATGACTGGACATTGGTTACGTACCTGTCGTACGGCCAGGCACTTAGCTGATTTATATCAAGCTTCTATTAAAGGAAAGAATAAAGTGCATGAAACAAATTTAGTAGAACCATCAGATTTATTAGATTCAGTAGATGTAGACGTTACTCATTTTGATGTATCTGATTTCTTTAATCATCCTGATAGTAGTATTGAACACTTAATTGGAGATGGAAGTGTTCCACTCAATTAATGTATTTTCTTTCTATCAGTAATAAAAGTTTTGTATATTTTGTAGAATCATGGATCACATTGATGAGTTTTTTATCTCTAAGTTGAATGATAAAGATATATGTCTGGCTGACAATGCTACAACTCACACAATTCTCAAAGAAAAGAAATATTTTCAAAATCTAAAACTAAGTAAAGCCTATGTCCATACCATATCAGGTTCATCAGATTTAATTGAGGGCTTCGGAAGAGCTTATATTGTGTTGTCTAATGGCACCAAATTTTGTATTGATGATACTCTATTCTCTTCACAATTCAGAAGAAATTTATTGAGTTTCAAAAATATACGTCGTAATGATTACCATATTGAAACGACCAATGAAGGCAGTAAAAAGTATCTTCTTATTACTAAAACAGTATCGGGCCAGAAGCTCGTATTAGAAAAACTGCCTGCTCTATGTTCTGGATTGTATTATACAAAAATGAGAACAATTGAATCATATGTGGTAATGCACCAGAAGTGCATTGACCCTAAAGTATTTATGACTCGGCATGATCGCCTTGGACATCCGAGTTCTATAATGATGAGACGAATTATTGAAAATTCGCATGGGCATCCCTTAAAGAATCAAAAGATATTTCTACCCAATGAATCTCCGTGCTCTGTATGTTCTCAAGGTAAGTTAATTATTAGACCATCTCCCTCAAAAGTCATTGTTGAATCTCCATCCTTTTTACAAAGGATTCACGGAGATATATGTGGGCATATTCATCCATCAAGTGGACCATTTAGATATTTTATGGTTTTAATTGATGCATCTAGTCGATGGTCACATGTTTGTCTTCTTTCCACTAGAAATGTTGCATTTGCTAGACTTCTTGCTCAGATAATTAAACTACGAGCACAATTTCCTGAGTATCCAATTAAGACCATTCGATTGGATAATGCAGGTGAATTTTCATCTCAAGTTTTTGATGATTATTGCATGTCAATAGGAATAGATGTTGAACATCCTGTTGCCCATACACACACACAAAACGGTTTAGCTGAGTCTTTGATCAAAAGACTTCAACTAATCGCTAGACCTTTACTTATGAAATCAAGACTACCTATTTCTGTTTGGGGACATGCTATATTTCATGCAGCATCTCTAATTCGCATTAGACCATCTGCATATCATAAATATTTTCCATTACAGCTTGCATTTGGTCAACAACCAAATATTTCTCATTTTCGTACTTTTGGATGTGCTGTATATGTTCCAATTGCACCTCCACAACGTACAAAAATGGGCCCTCAACGTAGACTTGGGATATATGTTGGTTTTGATTCTCCATCCATTATTAGATACCTTGAACCCCTTACAGGGGATATGTTTAAAGCACGTTTTGAGGATTGTCATTTTGACGAATCAAATTTTCCGTTAATGGGTAAAGAAAAGTCGGTGCCTGAAGCACGACAAGATATTACTTAGGATAATAAGACCCTGTCTCATTTTGATCCTCCTACAAATGAATGTAAACGGGAAGTTCAAAAGATTATTCATTTGCAAAATGTTGCAAATCAGTTACCGGATGTATTTACTGACACTAAAGGTGTAGTAAAATCTTATATTCCTGCTGTTAATACTCCAGCAAGAATTGAAGTCCCTGAAGGACAAATTGTCAAAGCAGCAATAGGTGAATCTAAAATACGCCTGAAGCGTGGAAGATCTATTGGTGCAAAAGACAAAATTCCCAGAAGGAAAAGAATACAAAATGAATTTGGTGTTCCTGAAGAACACGTACCCACAATACAGGCCACAAATATAATTGGTGCTCCTAAAGAGCTTAAATCTTCTATTCCAGAACCTTCTGAAGAGGAAACTCTTGAAGAGTATAAATCTCCTAAAAAGGGACCTCCTGAAGAGGTGTGTAATGAAATGTTTTCCCCTGAAGAGGAACAGGTACCTGAAAATAATGAGATCTCAATACATTTCATGAAAACTGGAGAAATTCTGGATAGAAATAAAACTGTTGTCGACAACATATTTTCATATAAAATGGCCCTTGACATTACCAGAAGTAATGAAGAAAGTGAGCCAAAAAGCGTCGAAGAATGTTGACGTAGAAATGATTGGCCAAAATGGAAAACAGCTATTGAAGCTGAATTAAATTCGCTAGCAAAACTAGAAGTATTTGGACCTGTTGTCCAAACACCAAAGGGTGTAATGCCTGTTGGATATAAGTGGGTATTTGTACGAAAACGTAATGAGAAAAATGAAATTGTGCGATACAAAGCACGGCTTGTTGTACAAGGTTTCCTGCAGAAACCCGGGATTGATTATGAAGAAACATACTCTCCCGTTATGGATGCAATCACATTTAGATTTTTGATTAGTCTGGTTGTTACAAAAGGATTAGAAATGCGGTTGATGGATGTGGTCACTGCATATTTATATGGATCCTTAGACCATGACATATATATGAAAATCCCTGAAGGATATAAGATGTCTGAAGCATCTACAAGTACATCTAGAAATATGTACTCAATCAGACTACAAAGATCTTTATATGGGTTGAAGCAATCCGGACGCATGTGGTATAATCGCTTAAGCGAATATCTATTGAAAGAAGGATTTGAGAATAATCTTATATGCCCATGTGTTTTTATTAAGAAATCAGAATCCGGATTTGTCATTATTGCGGTTTATGTTGATGATTTAAATATTGTGGGAACTCCTGAAGAGATCTCAAAAACCGCTATATATTTAAAGAATGAATTTGAAATGAAAGATCTTGGCAAAACAAAACTTTGTCTCGGCCTGCAGCTTGAGCACTTGCCAAATGGAATTTTTATTCATCAGTCCATGTATACTGAGAAAGTCCTAAAGCATTTTTATATGGACAAATCTCATCCTCTGAGTACTCCAATGATTGTTCGAACACTTGATGTGAAGAAAGATCCATTCCGTCCTTGTGATGACGATGAAGAAATTCTTGGTCCTAAAGTACCATATCTCAGTGCAATTGGAGCTTTGATGTATCTTGCAAATTGCACTCGACCAGATATTACATTCTCAGTTAATTTGCTTGCAAGATATAGTTCTGCACCAACTCGAAGGCATTGGAATGGCATTAAACATGTCCTTCGTTACCTTCATGGTACGGTTGATATGGGATTATTTTATCAACGTGGTTCAAGTCCAGAATTGATTAGATATGCAGATGCAGGTTATCTTTCAGACCCACACAGATGTAGATTTCAAACTGGATATTTATTTACTTATGGAGATGCTGCCATATCATGGAGATCTGTTAAGCAGACACTATCTGCTACTTCTTCAAATCACTCAGAAATCATTACTATTCATGAAGCAAGTCGATAGTGTATTTGGTTGAGATCAGTTATTCAACATATCCAGGAAAAGTGTAGACTTCCGATGATCAATAATAGCCCAACAATCTTATATGAAGATAATACTGCTTGTATCACTCAAATCAGAGGAGGATATATCAAAGGTGACAGAACCAAACATATTTCACCGAAATTCTTTTATACTCATGAACTTCAAGAAAAATGTAAAATTGATGTCAAGCAGATACGATCTAGTGATAATCTGGCAGATTTATTCACAAAGGCGTTATCAACTTCCACATTCAAGAAGATTGTGCATAACATTGGAATGCGAAAACTCAAAGATCTTTTGTCATGCACTTTTCAGGGGGAGTAAATGTGCTGATTGTACTCTTTTTCCTTCGCTGAGGTTTTGTCCCACTGGGTTTTCCTCTGCAAGGTTTTAATGAGGCAATCTTAAAGCACTTGTGGATACATAAGAAGACTGTACTTTTTTTCCTTCGCCATTGGTTTTTCTTCCCACTGGGTTTTTACTTGGCAAGGTTTTAACGAGGCAGATTCCTTATTGGCGGTCATTCAAGTGGGAGTGAAATGAACGAACGAAATTTATCAGCCGCCCCTGTCCCACTACTAAATTATGTGAATGACCCCACCACTATTATTTTAAATTCTGCATAGTGACTTGCATAGTAACTTGCATAGTAATTTCAAAGCCTATAAATAGGGGTTTTAATTGTAATGAAATTCATAAAAAAAAAATAGAGAGAGAAAGAAAGTTTCAGTTCTTAAGAGTTTCAGAGAGAATTTCTTATTTCTCTTTTGCAATAGTAGTTCTTTTTTTTAAGTTTCATAAAAAATCTATTGTTTTTTTTTTTTTGGGTTTGAAATAAGTGTATGCATTATTAACGTAACGGTCAAAGTTTTTGATATTGTGTTGACAAGCATTATGAATTAAGATATTGAAATAGAATATTTTGACGTGGATATTGTTTTGAAATAATTTATATATAAAAAAATTATATATATAATACATATGTAAAAATAGTCAATATATGAATATTTATATATATAAATACATATATATAAATAATTTAATCTGAATTAAAGTAAAAAAAAAACAGGGAATGAAAAAAAAAATTAAAATTTAATACGGTCGAAGTATCGACCAATATTTGAGCTAGTATATTTATACCTGTACTGTCCAAACTGACCGGTATAGTATATACCAAAAATTATGATAACGGCAATAAAAACTTATTGAACGCTGTTGGCTTGTAACACGAATCAGTGGACTGACGATCGTCCGTTTGGAAACGTGACCCAAGCTTTCCTTTTTGACCAATATCAACAATGAACTTGCTTATCTGAGAAAATCTATGGGCCGATCCGGCTGATATACTTTAATAAACAGCCTCCAATACATACACGCCACGTAAGCTCACATTACATTTTTTGTGTCTACCGCACTGCAGAGAATCACTCGACACATTCCCAAAACTTGCTTTGGATGATGAGAAAAACTCAGAATTGGATGGGTGGGTTATATGCTTTTACACCAATTAATCAGCAGCTGCACATAAGAAGCCTATGTAAATCCTAGTTACCCTTGCATACGCCTGAATGAACCCGCATCCTCTTCCTCTCCCCCTTGCCCTCTCCCTATCTACAATGGGGAAACCTTGAAAAGTCCTTCTCCATCTGCAATCGAGCAACTTCTTTGCCCCACAAAATAAATCACCTCCTCCATCTACAATTGAGCTTCGACGTCCCAAAAAAAAAAATCCCTCCATTTATTTTGCCAAACAAATTCCTATTTTCCATTTCTTCATCTAAAATCAAACATTTAGATTTTATTTTTATTTTAGCCCACTCATACTTTCAACATCATAAATAGATGGAAAGTAATAGACAGTAAATTCTTTATTCGGTTTACTAGAGAGTGATAACAACTGAAGTACAAAATAATTATTTGCAGCCATGCAGCATATTTATAGCATGATAACAGGAAAAACGGCATGATATGCAGAAAATATGGTGTTGGGTTTGTCGTCTTTTTCTGGGGAAAGTCATTTTGCCCTCTGGGTAGTGATATATAGGGGGAGAGAGAGAGAAGGAGATGGAGAGGGAGAGGGAGAGGGAGAGAAAAAAAGAAAGAGAGTGGAGAAATAAACTGGAATGTGGGGAAGGGAGAGAGAAAGAAGTAACTTTCTTATCATCTGTATGTAAGTGTAAAGAGGATTTTCACGAGATCTCTTTGTGGCAACTGTTGAGTGTCTGGTGTAAAAATAACTATTACACCCGTCTGGCTGGAAGTGTCATCCTTGGATGATTTCCCCAACACAAAATCATGTCTGCAGAAGTGCTTCAGAGGAAAAACGATGATGCATCTGAAGAAACTACAGCAGCTACAAAGGCAAAAAACGATGATGCATCAAAGAAAAGAATGAAGAAAAAGGAAGTATTGAAGAGAAAAACGCAGAACACGATAATGCTTCAACATTTAATCAAATCGTTAGTAGCTATCAATACACTGATTTTCTCTTCAACAACGTATCAAACAGCTTGTATGCATTAGGAGGTCCCATCACTGCAGCCTTTATTTATTTTCCATACCATTTCTTTATTACATCACAGTGAAGAATAGTAAGATTCATAAGACCTTTCTTTTGTTTTTTGTTTTTCCTGGTAGAAAACCTAAATTCGATTTTCCTGTCATCATGCCCTTTCATCATATTGAACGTTCACAGCTCATGCATGATTCATGACATCATAAATGTGGGTTGATGTATTTGTAAAAGAAAATAGTAGAGGAATCCAGTTCAAATGCATCTGACTTCATTCTTTCCTGGCTATGTATCCGTGCAAAGGCAATTCATAATTTGTATTTGCTTCCATTAATTATGGCGCATATATGCTTAATTTTCCTGTCAATGAGTTCTGTAGTCGGGAACAGCTGTGAACAAATGGACCAATATAGCTGACTCAAGGTTCTTTTGATCTGGAAACTTTTTATTCGTATCTCAGCAAATGGAACTGTTTTCCCTTTACTCATAATTCACAATGGGTGTGGAAGGATCGAAAGCTGAAGCAGGTTTCCTATCTCCTCAGGTTTTCTATCGTTAAGCCCTTTTCTATCCCATTTGAACGAGTGTAGCTTGAATTTAGTGTAATTTTTGAGGTGGCATCACGTAAATGGAAGACTGTTATTCGAGAAAAAGTGGTCGAACTGCTTAGAAACTGTTTGGATTTATTAATATAAAGTCACTTCTTTAATTATTAAATATTTTTTTTAAAAAAAAAATTTTAAAAAAATAGTAATAATAAAATAATCTATTTAAATAGTAAGATGAGATTAAATAAATTTAAATAAAAATTAATTACAATATTATTTTTTTAATATTTATATTATTTTGATATTTGAAAAAAATTATAATAATAAAAAAGATAAAACTGAAAAATGGCTTAAGTTTTTTTGTATCATTTGTAGAACATGATTGATGAGTACGTAAAAGTGTACTTTAAATATCTTAATATTTAATTAAATTGTAAAGAATGATAATAGAAATAATTAAATTTTACTTATTTTATTGAATTTAATTTTTATTTATATTGAGATATTTTTAAGTATTAATTTTTCTTTTTTATTTCCTTTATTTTAGATCATTTTATTTATTTATTTTTACATTTTTTTGGGGGGGGGGGAGATGAAGGAGTGAAAAGACTACATTGACCACACATATTTTGATCTTACAAGATAGGAGGGTATGACGTCTCAATTTAAAGAGCATATATATATCTATCTATATATAAAGAGTCTATCTAACAGAATTTCTTGTTTTAACAGATTTGTTTGTTGGTCTGTTAACTTTTATTAGTCTGTTTTAAGAGAAAGTGTTAAATTTTATTAGTCTGTTAATTTCCTCCGTTAAATTGCATACCTATAATTACGTCCAGTATTTAATTGAAAATTGCATTCACAATTATGTTCGTATTAATGCAATTTAAGAATATACTCTTGCAATTATTTTCAATTAAGTCTATTCACATCCACTTCAAGGGAAAAAAAAATTTATTCATTTGTCTACACGGGATTAAAAAAAAAATCAAGAACGTTGAGATTTGAACAGGATCTCTTCAAATATGTGAAGATCTGTATGGATCTATAATAAAAGAATAATGAAAAACAAAAATAGAATAAGTTAAAAAAAAAACTCAAAAACGCTGAGATTTGAACAGAATCTCTTCAAATATGTGAAGATCTGTATGGATCTATAATGAAAGAAACAATAATGAAAAACAAAAATAGAATGAGTTAAAAAAAAAAACTCAAGAACGCGCTGAGATTTAAATAGGATCTCTTCAAATATATGAAGATCTGTCTGGATCTATAATGAAAGAATAATGAAAAACAAAAATAGAATGAGTTAAAAAGAAAAAAAAACTCAAGAACGAAAACAAAAATAGAACGAGTTAAAAAGAAAAAAAATTACATCAATTCGAATCTGTAGAAAATGAACCACCTCAGCTCAATTTATTCTCACAACGCTTTCTCCTTGTAGCACCACCTCAACCCAACTTGCGCGGCGTTCCTTTTCCCACGTTGATCTCTGTTGTTTTCTCTTTCGATAAGCATTTTCGTATAAACATATCACATATGTGATGAACGGCGACTGCACAATTGAAAGAGTCGCTTTTAGGTTATACATATTTTAATGAAATTACAAGAGTGCCCTTAAAACCCTTTACAGCTTGCTGATGTCTCTTGTAAAAATTTTGTGTTATTACGTTTTTGCTCTTTAATGGTGCTTTACCTTGAAATGTTTACTGCAGCTTTGTTGTAAGTCTCCAAATAATTATGTTGTCACAAATACGAATTTATTAAAATTATCTTAGTAATTAACGTTTTTTTATAAATAAATTATTATTTTATTTTTATAATAACTTTAATTTTATATAAAAGAATACATAAATTTTAAAATAAATATTGAGTCACATCAAGTAAATTAATTAATATAAATGATTTTAAGATAATAATACAGTATATAGTAAAATGTTTTCTAATTGACAGTTGCAATAAGCATAAAAATAGTCTGAAGTTCCACACTACCAATTTAATTTTTCAAACTACATTTTTACATAATAATTTTACATTTTTTAAAATTTTTATGTTAGTAAAATATATTACTTTAACTTCAGCATACCGCATACATGCCTTTGTAATTACCGTTTAATTATAAGTAAAGTATTATTTTATTATTAAATTAGCTTTATTTTTATATAAAGGAATACATAAATTTTAAAATAAATATTGAGTCGCATAAAGTAAATGAATTAATATAAATGACCATAAGATAATAATACAATAAATAGTAAAATGATTTCTAATCAATCGTTGCAATAAGCATAAAATAGTCTGAAGTCCCACACCACCAATTTAATTTTTCAAATTACATTTTTACATAATTATTTTATATTTTTTTATATTAGTAAAATACATTACTTTAAATTCAGCATACCGCATACGTGCCTTAGCACGTAATACTTTACTAGTATATATATATATATATATATATAGACATTTGGTGATGGACACGTTAAGGGAACACCCACATTTAATGCACAATTCACTTGGCCCACGTTTTCTCTTATTAATTCCTTCACAAGCTACAAAACTTGAGCCAATGTTACCCAATTGAACCACACGGCAACAATGGAATTAAAATTGGGCCTCACTTCAATCCATATAAGAGCCACACTTTCCTCTTGAGCTGCATGACTTTTCTTTTCAATTGGGCCCGTATGCTTTGTGGATGTTAGAATTCAAGTAGGAAACGGATTTTCAACCTAGAAGAGGCATACATATATAGAAGAAATTGAGATATGCGGGAGATAATCCTGAACGTACGGCCGTGGACAGAAAGCAAGGGGAGAAAATAATTTGCTATGGCCTGCTGCTTTAGTTTTCTTTTGAGGATTTTGTTATCCATTATATTTATGAGAAATTAAATTTTTAAATAGGATTAAGGATAAACTTATACAATAGATGATATTTTTAATTTATTTTTAATTCATGTATTTTATTTTTAATTTATTAAAACAAGCTTATAATCCGTGCAATGCGCAGACTATTATTTATGTTAAATTTTAGACCTCTAAATAATTTATTATACATAATCACTATTACAACTTAAAAAAAAAACATCTATTGACAATTTATAAATTTATTTTTAAAATATTTTTAAACCCATTTGACATACCATAATATGTGTCACCAGCTTATCATGCTTTCTGTCTAGCGCATTTGGAACACTTTCTAAAACGAAAAAAAAAATTTGTTTTTACTAATATTTTTACCAAGTTATCATCAATGGCTGCAATGTAAGACTTTCATAATCCCAAATTCTTGATATGGATTTTCATCATCTAAACTCTCAACGGGTTTTTCTCATTAGTCATCTCTTGATCCTCTCTTGTCAATTGTCATCATCTCTTACGCCATCAACGTGTCTGGAGTTGATTGTAAACTGTTATATGATCCACCTACACCATCATTCAGAATATAGAACTAAATTTACATCTTGTACTAATTCTCACTAACAAAATAGCTTCATTTCTTGAAACTTAAATAATTATGATAATTTCTAGCACATATTGAAAATGTGATAAAAAAAATAAATGGAAAACACCCTGCACAAATCTGGAAAAAAATAAATCAACCAGATAATCCAAACCATTCAAATTGATTTTCAGCAAAACAGAAATCTCACAATAGAGTGATATATTGACTCATCCAAAAAAATATAAATGAAGTTTATAAGACAAAGAATGAGCTTACATGTCAAAAAATCACCTTGATTGACCTCAAGACATCTATTGCTCTCTCTTTTGACAAATTCAGAGCATCCCTAATGTCTAGAGACAACCGTTCTTTGGTGGACCTATAAGAATAAACAACCTAAAAACAAAAAATAACATCTACAAATCGAAATTGGAGCATATTCCAAAAATTAGATACTTTTCAAACCTCTTCGCACATATTTGTAACAACATCTTAAATCTTTTGTAAGATAATGTTTACAGTCCCCAGTTCAACATGTAGATCCTGATTATGGAGCATTTCGAAGAGGGTTAGAAAGCCAAGAAGCACAATGTGCAGAAATTTAATAAACAAAAAAGGGAATCTACAATTCAAAAACCTCTTCGTAAAGAGGAAAAGCATACCAACATCTTTGTGCTGCCAAAATCACATATATGTAACTAACCTATTATCCTATTTTGAATCGAGCATGTAGATTAGGGAAGCTCACATGTAAAAAACAAACCAATAAAGTCTCATGCATTTATTTCAGAAAAACATATTCAGCTAGATCAAGAATTCCTATTAAATACTTGATCAGTACACAAAAACTCATCAGATTATCAGTTTACAAAGCCTCTCACACACGCAAAGCAAAACACTCGATGATCAGTTCTTCAAACTGAAGCCTTTTTACCCTTGATTGTGTGCAAATGGTAGTTTAGGTGTCATAAAAAATTAATTACAAATCCAAATCATAATTAACTTCACATCCAATTGACCTAGGCCTCTATACTCTACTAATATTCCAACTTCAGTACATCAAATAACTCTTTTTATGCACTTGCCCTAAATAAAGTTGAACTTGAACTAATAAAGACATCTGCAGCCAGAGCTTTTTTCCTAGCATTAATCTACAACAATATTATTTTGGATTCCCAAGATTTAAATCATGAATGATCAATAATAACTACCGCAAGCCAGAAAGACCAAAAATTAATCTACTCTTGCAATAAAACTGAATAAGTTCAAAAGATAAATTCTTATATTTGGATTGTGTGCAGATGGTGGTTTAAGATAAATTCTTATATTTGGATTGTGTGCAGATGGTGGTTTAGGTGACATAAAAAATTAATTTCAAATCCAAATCATAATTAATTTCAAATCCAATTGATATAGGCTTTGATACTCTACTGATATTCCAACTTCAGTACATCAAATAACTCTTTTTATGCATTTGCCCTAGATAAACTTGAACTTGAACAAATAAAGACCCTTGTAGCAAGAGCTTTTTTCTTGGCATTAATCTATGGCAATATTTATTTTGGATTCCAAAGATTTAAATAATGAATGATCAATGGAAACTACTGCAAGCCAGAAAGACCATAAATTAATATACTCTCGCAAAAAAATTGAATTTGTTCGAAAGATAAGTACTTATATATGGACCCTGCATCCAAATTAGGGTAATACCTTCGCAATTCACTTGGTGCTTCCATACCGCATCATTTGTTCCATCCAGCCATCAATGCAATCCCGAATACCATTAGCACTGTACTCCTTGCTCATCAACAACGGGTGCTCATGATTTATACCTTATCAATTCGCTTGGTGCGTCCGTAGCACATCGTTTGTTTCCATTCAGCCATCAATGCAATCCTGAATACCATTAGTGATAAATAAAAAAAACCAAGAATTCAATAAAGCACTATGCGAATAGTATACTAATCTGCAACCAATTAAACAAAACAACTAAAGGTTAGATAACAGCCCAACAATATCACACCCAATAATTAAAAATAATATAGCAAAAGAAATGAAAACTCATAAAAAGCATCCGATCTTGCCCGTAATAGAAATCGAGGAAGAGATCATGTACAATTTTCTCTCAAGAGGGAAACAACAATGTTCCCTTAAACTAAACGCAAAATTGGTTAATCAGCACACACCATCTCAGCCCACAAAACTGTTAGATATTTTGCTCCTTGAATCCCACATGGGAAAGGAGTGGGAGATGGGCAATGCCAAGGGGGTTATAAAATGAGGCCTAGCCTCCTTGGTTTAAACACACTAGTCAGAAACTTATCTAGTAACTTTTGACTTTAGTAAAATTCTTCTATTGTCCTTTTTGTATGTAAAAGGAAGAGAGGTGAAAGTTAGAGTTTTATTAGTGGGAGAAGTTTTTGTAGGTGTCGTTGGGGTGAGGAGAAAAATTGTGTGATTGTAACAATTTTTCACATAGTGTATTTTCTTCTCTGGGTCTGGTAGTTTTTCTCCTGTTTTGGAGTTTTCCATGTAAATTCTTGTGTTGTATTTATTTCTCTATTTTTCTTGTTATTCTGTTAAAAGTAGATCCTGGTGGGGGAAATTTGGAAGCCCAGATTCCCAACAAATGGTATCAGAGCCACTAGGTTCTTTTTGTAGAGTGAAGTTTTGGTGTGGTAGTGTGAATACGTATGATCTAAGGAGGTTCTGTCTAGGAGATTGGAAATTTTAAGTGTGTCCGTTTTGACCCTCCAATCTTTCCTGGGAACCTTGGAGTTCTGTTTAGGAAAGATCAGTCTTTCCTGGGAACTTACTTAGTGGATATTATTCATTTCTACGGTAAAATTCATCGAAACAATGTCAAGAATGGAGGTAGAGAACGTTGATGAGAGAATCAATTTTGACTTGTGGCAAGTACAAGTCACGGATATTTTGATTCCATCAATTACACAAGAGCAGACCAACCCATGAAGTCAGTAATTTGCTGAAGGTGTGGACAACCTGGGCATGTCAAGAAAAGTTGTCAAGAAGAAGTGGAGCCGGTTCGGCAAGTGGTTCCAAGTCAGTAAATGGAGATACTGGTATGAAGCTAACATTGTGTCTCTCTCCATAGAAAAAGAGACATGTATATCCTTATGGCATGCCGCTAATCCCAAAGTTGCCATGATAGAGGATGTGTTAATATTAGTTGTTCCACAAGTTTGCACACGGGCATTGGTTTGGCGTTGATGCAAGGTGTGTGGTGGAAATTCATGTCGATGGCTGATGAACTTCCAGGAAAGCCAAACGTGGGAGTTGCACCATAATTTTTCAGCAAGGTTATTTTCGACATGGGCCGAAGTGAAATGCTTGGAATTGGTTTATTCTGAGTGGTTATGCTTTTATGGTGGAGCATGATAGCGAAAGCTATGAATTTTCATTGCGGTGGAGTATGGCTGTAGGATCAGTCAAAGTCGCAAGGTGGAGATTGTTGGATTTTTTGCTCCTTGAATCCCACATGAGAAAGGAGTGGGAGATGGGCAATGCCAAGGGGGTTATAAAATGAGGTCTAGCCTCCTTGGTTTAAACACATCAGTCAGAAACTTATCTAGTAACTTTTGACTTTAGTAAAATTCCTCTATTGTCCTTTTTGTATGTAAAAGGAAGAGAGGTGAAAGTTAGAATTTTATTAGTGGGAGAAGTTTTTGTGGGTGTCGTTGGGGTGAGGAGAAAAATTGTGTGATTGTAACAATTTTTCACATAGTGTATTTTCTTCTTTGGGTCTGGTGGTTTTTCTTCTGTTTTGGAGTTTTCCACGTAAATTCTTGTGTTGTATTTATTTCTCTATTTTTCTTGTTATTCTGTTAAAAGTAGATCCTGGTGGGGGGAATTTGGAAGCCCAGATTCCCAACAAAACACCGTAAAACAACATTCAATCTTTTTACAAAACAATAAAAATCGTCCAGAAACGATTGCTCGCCAACTTCACCTTAAATGTCTCTCAAAATTTGAGAAAGTTATTTTTTTTTTTAACGAAAATAAACAAAGAACACTAACTTCTAAAAACGAAGATTCTACTTTCTAATTTCATCTTTTTTTGTTCTTACTGCAAAACTCAGAGCTTCATCTAATGAATACTCATGAAACGTACCTCGATCAATAGCTCTTAACCATAAGACTCCGATTGCAACCGAATTGGAAAGAAAACCCAAAGATATGCGGTCAAGATCGAGCAGGAGCCATTTCCCTTTCCACCTGTCTATATATCTGCGACTGAAAATGTAGAAGACGAAGACTAAAAGAAAGGAACTGAAACGGATTTGAAACGAAAAGGAAAGGAAAGGAAAGGAAAATAGGTTGTGAAACGGATTTGAGAACGGAGACGGAAAATTAAACGAACAGAGAGAGAGAGAGAGAGAGAAAAGGTTGTTTGTAGAGAAAAAAAAATCCGTAACTTTCCTGTCGATTCAGTTTCTTCGATCTGCTAAGCGAACAAATTTATCAAAATTTCCAGCGTTCTGATAGATGGCACCGATTGACATTTGGGACTCATTTTGAGAATACAAACGGTTTAAAGATTGCAGTTTTTTCTTTTCTCCAACTGTTGTCGATTCTATCGGTACGAAATCAGTTTGACCAAATTTTGAATTTTGCTCTCAAACGGTGCCGACTCAAGTAATCGTTTGGAAGACCCAATAGTCGATTGACCCAAATTGACTTGCTTAAATTAAACGTTAGTAGTTTTACGGTTTTTGTGACTCAACGACTTTTACGGTTTGATAGGTAATTGGTAGTTCTATGATTTTTGTGTTTCTGTGTCTCTATTTAACATAATATTTCAATGCGAAGATTTTAACCGAATTTTACGCTTTGATTGACAAATCAGCCTAAGTGATTCTGCTTTTATATATATAAATAGACTTGTTGTTTTATTATTCTCAATTTATTATTGATATTTTCTTCTCCAAATAATCATAGTATTTACTGATCCGTTTATATATTCAGTTATACTTTTTCTATTGAATGGTTTAGATCTTTGATTATGATTAGATTCATTGATTATTTATATTGATTTAATTTTCTGCTGCAATATCGCTCCCTGAGTATATTATCGTCGTTGAATTTTTTCAATATAGATAATAATTTGTGTGATTTAAAAGTGATAAATGATTTTTGAAAGAGTTACATTTGATTTAATTTTGATTTATAATTCTATATCTTCCAATTGAGAATTACGGAATTGAATTCTCAATTGAGTTATCAGTGAATTAAAAATAGTTAAAATACCAGATATTTGTAAGGAATTTCCGACATTCTACTGTTCGTCAATTGATTATTTTTTCTGTTAATTATTTAGTTTAGTTTTAATTTTTATTTAAAATCACTTTTTATTCTTTCATTAATCATTTAATATATTTTTTAGTTTCTTTACTATTCTACTATTCTTTTAATTGTTTCCCTGTGGAATCGATACTCCAAAGTTGAATTACAATTATCGCATTATTTTTTAGACGTAATCAACGACAATTAACTACCGATCTTGTAAACTTATTAAAATTGAAGAAATAGTAGTGCAGTTTCTTGCATTTTTATTAATCGTAATCGAGACCATTTATATAAGAAAAGAAAATAAACCAAAGAGAAATGTTAACCATTATAATATCTTCCCCTCATCCAAAATATGTTGATACGATGCTAAGAGTTTACTCAATAATTAGTAGAATGCAAAGGGGGAAAATCCAAGAGTCTTGTTTATCTCATTTCTTCTCTTTGAAGCAAAAGCGATAAGACAGTTGTGTGAGTCTTGGTTGTTTCCTTTGAAACAATCAAAGGCGTGATTCACTAGTTCTTTGAGAGCTGTGTAGTAATAAAAATAGAAGAATTGAGTGAACAATGAAAGTCTCAGAAGAGGAGACTAAAGCGATAAACATAGACATCCCTAATGCAGAGGAATAAGTGAAACAAGGTGACAAAAATATTTTTGAGAAATTGTTTTCTGAGAGAATTATCGGTAAGGAGATTATTAGTTCAATGATGGGGAAGATTTGGAAACTTGGGATGTGACGCCCCCAACTTACGTCTGGGATTTAACGTAAATTAAGGTGTCTGGATGAGCAACACTTGGCTACTCACCCTCATACTTAATAAGAATAAAAAGCATATCTCACTTAATTCGCAGCGGATCAGGTTTTAGATATAAAACTTTCTAAAGATCACATGGGAAATATATTTACAGCATTCATTAAAACTTAACATTGTACTTTTTACATATACAAGACCCAAACTGTAGTAAAATATTTTACATTCATCCAAAAGAACTTTCCTTCACCTCACTCCTTTTCCCTCTTAACCTCGGGGTATTCTCGCTAGAGCTGTTGTCCCTGTGGAGTCAAACAAACTCCACACATAGACAATGAGTCATCTACTCCTAAGGTTAAACAGCATCCTATACGTCGCCTCTCCTCAGCAAAAGTGGATGCGTCAAGACTTCAAACTCCGGTGGGTTGATTACTGATAGGAGGTCCGAAAGAAACAAAAAAAATGTCCATATAAGGACTATAGTCAGAAAGTCTCTCAGGACTCCCCGAAGTCTCCTGTCTCATCGGGGCTGTCCCTTTGCTGGTCATCGAATCCTGTATAAATTGATATGCACAAAAAATATATGGAGGCACAAAGGAGTGAGATTTCAAATGAAATCTCAGTAAGTACATAAACAGCTTAAAAGAAACAGGAAAAAACAACAATAATATTATCACCAATGATGACTAGGAAAATTTACCCTAATATACCCCTCATAAGACCACTGTCTAACTGCTACTTTTCTTAACTCAACCATAATCTTGTACTAACTTACACTGTTTTCTTTAAGTTGCTTATTCTTTCTTATCACCGATGGGCGTTACGTATCGCCGTCCCCATCACATACACTCATCAATCATCCAAGCGTTACGTCTCACCGTCCCCGTTGTGATGAGTTTGGTGTCAATCTCACGGGCGTTACGTATCGCCGTCTCCGTCTTGACACAAAACATATACACATATTACTGCGGGCGTTACGTATCGCCGTCCTCGCTATTCAGGTCAATCTCACGGGCGTTACATCTCGCCGTCCCCGTGAAGATCAATCATTCTTATAACGTGACAGACGTTACGTGTCGCCATCCCTGTCGGCACGTCAGTCATCCGGGCGTTACGTATTGCCGTCCCCGTCACGACGTGACTAACTTAATCTCATATATATTGTTTTCTTTCTTTTTATTTCTCTCTTATTCATACAAGCTATTTTCACTTATAACCCTTTCCATTTGAAATACCAATTTTATTCTAGCAAAACCCTGAGTCTAAGCAAAACAGAGCATCTCGCTAGAGTAGGTTGTTGAGCGAGTATCGAGCGAAGTCTCGGATTGGAACTCACTCGAACAGAGTATCGAGCGAGACTCTAACGAGGGTTCATATTTTGCCTTCACTCGACTCACATCTCGAGCGAGATCACAACTCTAAGAGTTTTTCTATTCAAAACATGTCAATCTTTTTAATATACCCTACTTAGTTTCTTAAAAACTTAAATCTAAGTTCTTACAAATTTTATTGAACATATTTACAAGACAAATTAAAATCAACCCTACTCATATGTCACATTGTCACTTAATCATGTTCTTAAGTGTTCACTACTAGTAAACATAGTTCAATCATCTCAATAAACTACTTACATGCTTAAATTAAGCTAGAATATGGACTTACAAATTCTTCAAAGCTCAAGAGAATTGATCCAACCAACTTCTTGCAAGTTTTCTTCCAACTCACTCACTTAGCTCACAAATGAATTCTTTAAGGGTTTGGAAAGATTTTTCTGGTATGGCTTCTAAAGGGAAAGTGTTCTTTCCTTCTAAAGGAGCTTAGTAAGTTCTCAAGGCTCTATTTATAGGGTGGTGGTCGACCAACATGAGGGAGAGAAAAGGAAAAGCACTTAAGGTGCACTAGTTGCCAGATTTGCATGGGTGATGAGGTGTCCATCTAAGCAAATCTCATGATGAGGATTAAGCCTCCCAAATCCTAGGCTTTGCAGCTGGATTAGTCATCCAAGGGCTCACATTTGAGATGTTTTGGCTGCCCATTTTGATCCATGGCTGAGAAGTGAGCTAAAGGGATAAGAGGTGAGGTGGCTTTTCACCTAACCATGCATGCATTTCTCATCTCCAGCCCTCTCCTCGTGTCACACGCCCCCTTCCAGATTCTCCTACCCATTTGGTTCCTTCCTAACTCCCTTAAGTCTCCCTTTAACAAGTTCTAGAAGGCCACTTCTTAGTTTAGTTAAGGTAGAGCCAAATTTGATCCACCTAGTCACCTATCAACTAGATTTTGGCTCTCCTTGAGTTTCCATCACACTAACTATTCAATTGGCTTCCAAATCAACTCTCCATCCATTTCTAACTATCCCTACACATGTTTTAATCCCAAAAAATCTTAAAACCAATTGCTTAATTAGTTACATGCCCCAATTTAGTTCAATTTATCCAACTCGGGTTCCATTTAAGCCCATTCCAAAGCTGCCTACTTGATTCCCAAATAAGTTATTAATTCCTTCCGAATCTCAGGAAACCTCAAACATAAAAGTTTTATATCTATCTCTTAAGGTTCTATACCAATTGTAATCACCTCATTTGGACCTCATATGAATAACTTATGCCCATTGCACTAAAACTAGACAGATTAATCCAAAAATGCATAATTCCCAATACCAAGTGTTATCTCACATTCCTCAATTAAATCTCCCACTCTAATTTCTTAATAAATAAATGCATCAAATAAATTTTCTTAAAATAATATCTATAAAATAATTTACCTTAGAAAATTTGAGCTATTACATGGGAAATCCGTTTCCTTTCACGAATTGAGCCAGAATTTATTTCTCATCTCCTTCCAAAGAATAGTAGATAGGAATCGTTTATTGCGAAATAAGCCATGGCTATTTGATAATTGTCTTATTTTATTGAAACCTTTTGATGGATTGAATCCACCATATCGAATGAAATTTGAGAAGAAAATTTTCTGGATATAACTTTATGACCTACCGCTGGCATGAATGAATGATGTTTGGGTTATAAGATAGCTAGCACCGTGGGCACAGTTAAAGAAATAGATGTACATGATGATGGTATTGCATAGGGAAGCTTCCTGAGAGTAAGAGTTGAACTTGATATCAGGAAACCTCTCTTGTGAGGTAAGTTCTTAAACTTAAATCTAATGGGGGAAAGATCTTGGATTCCTATAAAATATGAAAAACTTCATAGTGATTGTTTTAATTGTGGAATTATGAGCCATAGCCCCTTTGCCTATAATAACTCTACAGTGGAAGATTTACAACTAGGGAAAGTGGGAAAACAATTTGGGGTCTGGTTTTGAGCACAACCCACTCCAAGAGGTAACTTGCACAAAAAACAACATGAGGGTGGGAAAGAAGATTCAAGCTTAGAAAGGTCTATGACATCTCCTACTGTTGCTAAACTCTGGGCTGCAAGAATTGGCAAGGAGGCAATGAGAATGTAACATCCCGGCCTGGTATTTAGGATTTAAATGTGAAGAATTTGATTTTTTTAGATTTTCATACTATTATATAATTTATTATTATTATTAGTTATTATCAATTTCATCAGATTTTATGGCACTAATAAGTTGTTTATATTTTAAATGCGAATTAATTTAGATTGTTGAATCCAAGCTTTCAAGTCTCGCATCTACGTATAAATTTTGATGATAACAAATAATATTTAAAACTCAAAGATCAAGTTGTCTATGCATGAAGGGAGCTAAACACATTAAGAAATCAAACATGAGCAAGAAAGAGATCAAATTTACAAATGATACTCATAGAGTAATTTTGTACATCTCTTAAAATTTGAAATTGGATTAAAATTCAAAATTAATATTTTCTCATAAAACATCAAATTACATTTTTTACATTTGCAAAACTTTATTAAAATATTAATTTCAAAAATTATAATTTTTTTCACATATGCATAAAGATTTGAATTTGTAAGATGATTGATTGTCATCTTTAACATGTGTATGTGTTATTCGAAAATCTTGAAGAGTAGTTGTGTATTTTTTTGACAAATGCAAAAGGTAGATGATTTTGTTTGAAAGTCTTGAATGGTGGTTGTGTGTTTTTTTGACAAATGCAAAAGGTAGATGATTTTGTTTGAAAATCTTAAATGGTGGTTGTGTGTTTTTTTTTGAAATATGCAACAAGAAAATGATTTGGTTTGAAAAATAAATCATACTCATTTTGTCATGTATAAAAAGCAAAAGATTAGGTTTGATTTCTTTGAAAAATGAATAGAGTTATCTTTAACAAATGCAAAAAGGAAATGCTTTTATTTGAATTTTTTGAAAAGTGAATAATGCTCTTATTTGAAATGTGAATCTTTTCAAATTTGAAATTGAAAACTCATTTGCCTATAAATAGCTCACTTGAATTTTGCAAAAATCACAACAAGAGCTTACACATCTATTGATAAGTTTTGCATCATTCCTTCAAACCTATCATTCTTTTTTTTTTTTAAGTTTTGAGCCTTAATTCTTGTTCTTATTGAGAGAGATATAGGTTGCGCTGTATTGTTTCTATCTCACTCGTTGATGAGTATACTTTAATATTCTACCCACTATCAATTCTTGTATCTGTAAGAGGGAGCGTATAACCCTTGTGTGTAGAAGGTGTTCTACACGGGGAATAGTTAAATCACCAAGTGTGAGGTGATTGGAAGTGTAGAGGGTGTTCTACACGGATTCTTTGGAGCGGTGTTGCTCAAAAGTGTAATAGGTTTCTATTTCCACCGAAAGGAGATTGACTAGTGAATTCGAAATTTTCAAGGAGTAGCTTGAGGTGAGGACATAGACAGTGGGCTGAATCTCGTAAAAATACTAAGTTTGCTTTCTCTTACCTACTTTTTATATTTCTTACTGCTTTATTTTCTATTTATATTTTATATTGTGTATTTGATTAATAAGTGTTAATTTTTATAATATAATCCAATTCACCCCCTCTTGTGTTAGTTATCTGTGCAACATAGATAATAATTTTATTTTATAATTGTTAATATTTTGATAAATAAAGTAAGGTTTTATTATTATCATTATTTTGAAATATATTTAAAGATATAATTGTTTTTAATTAGATTTCTCTCCTAACTAATACCAACAGATCAGATCCCGTAATTTTAAAACCACACAATGTCTCCCACACAGTCCACTTCATGCACGTTTCTCTCTCATGCATGTCTCTTTCCGTCACATTAGTTTTCCTTCCTTTTCTTGGAATAGATTTTTTTACCAATACTTTTATAACCAACTTTGCATTTTCGGCTTGAATCGAATCACTTTCGTCTGGCAACCGACTACTCACAGAATAGAAAAACCCTACCCAACTTCTTTATATACATGCACATATTCTTCATCACGACATGAAAGGAATATCGAAAGCACTCCCTGAGCTGAAAACCAGAGGTCCCAGACCCCTCACGTCGCCTTCCCACTCTAACTCACGGCCTCCCAACGAAACCACTCGTGCCCTCAAACCAAACCAATCAGCCCACACGTTCTCAGATATCATGCCATTGACTGGTTGCTGCCGCCATCCCCGAAGGAATAAATCCCACACGGCAACCACTTGCATGGATAAAACAGTGAGTGTGCACCTCTATTCTGATTCTTAGAAACAGAGCACTGTTGAGTTCAAGAAAAACCAACTGGTCTCCACCACGTTGATGTAGCTTTGATAGTCTATAAACTGTCGCTCTTCACCGTCGGAATACATACAAAATACATCTACGACCTGGACAACCATTGCAAGCCAATGGCAAGCCACGTCCCTCCCACTCCGTGCCTACTTACATGCCGAAAACAACCATAGGAGGACCCATACTCATAAACTGATGCAACCACCAACCATCTTGCCAAAAACCACCCAGAAAGCCACGAAAACCAACTCCCGATGAGCTCATTCCAATCTCCCTCGACTTTCTCCTTTCTGTTTTCTATCTCCCCCTAGTGGCAATGTGTCAATGGTTTTTCTAGGGCCCCACCACCATGCATGGAAGCTTTTGCCACCGTCGAACTTAGACCAGCGCCATTGTGAACCTTAGCCAGCCGCCAGAGCACCATCGCGTAGCCCTCCTATCAGTAGGGATCCACTGCAGCTCTCTTGTTTTTTGAGTGAAGTTACCAATATATGTAAGTTGCGCTTTAGGTTTACTATCGTTTCAATTTCATGCTTTTAGACTTGTGAAATTACTATGCCATATCAGATGCTTTTGAAATAAGTTTTACATGTGTTGAGCTTTTAAATGGGCTTTTAAGTATTATTGGTTACTAAATTAAATATTAATTTAAGATTTGAGTATAGTAATAGTATGCCATAGTATTTATATTGAATATTATTAAATTTATTTTCGGGTGTGTTTTCACAGTTGTGTTTTTTAGATACATATATATATATATGTATATATATATATATATTAAATAATGTTTGAAAGATTAGATATTATATTAGTAGTATTTAGTAAGTGGTTAATATTTATTTTTTAACACTTTTAAGTTTGTTATCTATCGTATGAAGATAAGTTTTACCGTTTATCATAATAAGTTTTGATATATCTATGTTATTACAGTCTTATATTTAAATAAATAAATATGTTATTACAGTTTTGACACCAATTCAAATGGTGTCAGTATTTATTATATATCTCTTGAAACTGAACAATTATGTTAATTATTAGAAAGTAAGCCTAAATAAGAATTGGTGTTTTTATGTCTTCTTTTAATATTATAGCCCAAGTATTCTACTAGATTATAATTGAAAATTTCTAAAACATATTATTAGAAGTTTAAATACTTTATGATATTAGAAATTATAAATTTCCTATTAAACGGAATATTCATTGGATTATTATTCTACTAAAGTAGAATTTTTTAAAGCAAAATGTGTTATTAGTATTTTATTAGTTTTGTGATATTTATATTTAATTGGCTTTTGTATAAAGCATAATATGTATTAGATTAGTCTTCGTGATATGTATTAATTCAGTAGAATATTACAACACGTATTTCTAGAAGTTAGTAACGATTTGAAATTTGTATAGGTAACGACGAGTTTCAAAGCGATATTTAGGAAGCAGCGTTATGAGATAAGTGAATTTGATCACAAATTAGAATCATCACAGTTAACTTATATTATTAGTAAAACTAGTTCTTTGATAGTTCTTTTCATATACCTCATGTCATGCAAGCATATCATTTAGCACAATACAACATAGAATACGATCATGTCATTCAGTATTATGTTCAAATTCAGAGAGTATAATTATTTATATTAGTATGTAAATTATGCATCTCATGTTGTATAAGTCACATAAGTTATGTTAAGTTCAAGTATAAAATTAGATTAGATCAATAATCAGTTAATTTAGATGCATGGTACCAATGTATATCAAATCAAGGTAGATGTGCAAGTCACGAATTTAAGCGTAGTCCACCATAGTATGCTTACTATCAGTGGCTCCCCTTATTATAGAAAAATATGGGGTCAGTGTACAACTTTACACATAAAGTTAAGTGTGTTGGTTAATCCCTACACAGGGGCGGGGTACCCCATTCCACAGTGGCATAGCGGGGCGGGGACTCATCCGCCCGCCCCCTGCCCTTATAGGGCTTTGGCCCATTTCACAATTTTAGGTATTTTCAACTCAGATTAAGTTTCCAATTTTTCAGTTTTGGACTTACTCCCACACTTTCTCTTTTAGATACCTAAAAGAATTATATTTTGATCTACTCACTATGGGAGGGAGATCTAAATATTTCTCATATGATTCACATCCCTTAACTCTGGCAGTTTGTGTGAAAAAAATACTTGGTAGCTTCACAAGTATTGGAGCTGAAACATATGGTAGTTTTCTGCTTATTTAAAAATTGTCCTAAGGCTTTCTCATACCATGTCAATAGTGCTTCAATGTGTAGCCATTCAGTCACAAAGGCACTTCCAAAGATATTATCTGCAAATAGAAGATGATTGATCCTGAGTCTCCTTCTAAAAACAACAACACCTCTTATCAAGCCTTGTCTTTCAGTTGAGTGAATGAGTGGAGAGAGACCTTTAACACAAAGAAGAAAAAGCTAAGGGGAAATGGGGCCCCTTACCTTAAACCCCTTGATGGATTAAAAATTTTACCCAGCTATCCATTCAGGTAACAGTAGTAACACATTGCATAATCATCTCAATCCCTCTCTCATCAAAGCCTAGCTTTCTCATGATTGTTTTCAAGAATTTCCATTCAATTCTATCGTATGCTTTTACCATATCTAGTTTCAAGGCCATAATTGCAGCTTTACCTTTTTGTCTTGTTTTCATGGTATGCAACGTTTCATAAGCAATTAAAACATTATTTGTCAAGAGCCTCCAAGGTAAAAAGGCACTGTAGTTGCTGGAAATCACCCATTCAAGAACTTATTTTAGCATATTGGCTAAGACTTTAGACACGAGCTTATATAGAACATTATATAGACTTATGGGGCAAAATTCAATGACATTTGAAGGGGACTTAACCTTAGGTATTAATGCTATATGTGTGAAATTTAGATCAAGATCCAGGGAACCACCATTGAGGAAGTTTAGGATAACATCACATACCTCATCTCCAACAGTCTCCCAATATATTTGGTAGAAATGGGTTCCAAAACCATTTGGTCCTTGAGATTTTTGAGCTCCCATTTGTTGCAATGCTTGATGGACTTCCTTTTTGGTGAATTCTTTAGTTAACTCAACATTCATCCCAATAGTCAATCTAAGTTGAACCTCTATAAGGCATGTTGTTATCTCTTCATTTGTTGGATTTGACGAGGTATAAAGACTTGTAAAATAACTGTGGAAGGCCTCTTCAATATCAACATGTTCTATCCAGCATCTGTGTTGGGTATCCTCAATCTGATTGATCCAATTTCTCTTGTCTTTGACTAGTGCAAGCATGGAAATATATTGAGTTTTTTTTTTCTCCTTGTTGGTACTAGTTCAACTATGCTCTTTGTTTCCATTTTATATTTTATTTTTCCATCAATAAAATGATTTCCTCTTGTAGCCTTTTGATCTCAGCAACATTATGACCTTTGTAACACCCCAGATCTAGAGGTCCAAAGAGTTAATTTCTGTTTTTCTCAAATTCAACTCTAATAATAAAATCACAAACTCCAAAATTCTCCACAATATGTAAACTCATTTATTCAACACAAGAATTAAAATCCCTCCACAGAACAACTAAACAAGAACCTTAATAAAATAAAATATCATCTCCACAAGTAGTCAAATTATCCTTAACGTACCAAAATAATTGTCAAAGATAAATAACTAAATTTGATCTTTCAAAACGACTTGTACTCTTAGCACTCAATCATTTATGATCATCAAACCTTTTGCAAAACTTTCAACTCTTATCCTCCAACTGAACCATCCAGATAATCTAAAAAATGTTAAGAAGATTAGGAGTAAATTATCCACAATTCAGTAAGCAGAAAACATATACTAGCATATAAACATGAGCATTTACAGAAATCAGAATGTAGAACAAAATATTCTTATTTTCATAATGCATAATCAGAACAATGATATAAAAAGTAACAAAGTGAGAATTCAGAAATCATAATAAAAAGTCCTTTGGCATAGTATAACTAAAACATTTTATCAGAATAAAATATCATATTTAACCTTTGTGGTAGGGTTGTGCAAACCCCGACGGCCAACCGAGTAGAAACAGAATGTGATTATTTTCCTTATTATTTTCGAAATTCCAAGTGTGCACACAGGAAAGACCATACAAAAAAATCATTTTGCAACCAAAGTAGGTGTACCGGAAACAGAATAGTTGGTACCAACCCAAAACAAAACAAAGTAGAGAAATAAAATGTCATGCCAGAAATTTTCAGAAATCACATAATATCTTATCAGAATCAGAACATTTTCAGTTGCAAAACATTCTCAGAATAGAATAGAATTAGATTTCAGAAATATACTTTATGCACAAAATTTTTTGCTATTTTTCAGTTCAAAAACATAATGTACAAAAATTAGCTCACGTCTATACCAGTCATGCCAAAAATACATTAGTCTTATACATAATTTCATGTATATGTTGAAACAAATAACTGAGATAGTTTTAAATATTTTTTTTAATCACAAAACATGCATATTTTTCAAAATTAACCTTAGTTTATAATTTTAATGTAAAATCTAGTATAAGAATCTCATTTACCTGAAATTCTTAGCTTATTCGAATTCTTCCCCAATAATATTGAATGAAAATTAAATGTTACTTACAAAATTTTATAAAATTCCATACATTTCTAAATGAATACATATCTCTGTATTTAAAACCTGAAATGCATAAAATCACCTATTTTAAACTCCTCCAAATCCAAAATCCAAAATTGCCATCATTTTCTAAATCCATTGATATTCACATAACTTCTCAAACCCATACTCAACTCAAACGCCCGTCTCTTTAGGGAAATAAAAAAACCAACCCACTTAAACAAAGCAACACCAAATAACCGGTCCAAAATAGTTTAAGACATGAATTCATAACAATTTAGAACCCAAGTCATCCTAAAAACTCTTTTTGTCCAAAAATAAAAAGAAATCCAAGAGAACCAAGCTCATGGCCTGAAAAAAAAACAACCCAAAAACATCACGTTTTAAACTCTTAAGATTTGTTTTAAAACCTAGGAGGGCATAAAAGAAAATTTTGTATCAAAAGCTTTACTACGCCATACGTAGAACACTTGCAAGAAACCACCACCAACTATCTTTAGCAAAACAAATATATATATATATTATCAGGCCAAAAATATTTTAGAACCCAAAACCAAAAAAAAAAAAGAAATTAACAAAACACACTAAAACGTAGGGGTGATACCCGACCCCACTAAAATGTACACAACTTTACACACAAGATTAAGTTTGTAATACAAACAGGGAAAGAAGTTTTGATTAAGGCTATCATTCAAGCTTTGCCCACTTTCCCTATGACCTTATTTCAACTACCAAGGAAGTTATGTATAGAAATAAGCTCAATCATGTCCAAATTTTGGTGGGGAGATAAGGAGAACATAAACAAAATTACATTGAGAAGTTGATCTTGGATGGGGGAATCAAAAGAACATGGAGGGTTGGAGTTTAGAGATATTGAGGCTTTCAACACTGCTATGTTATCAAAATAATGTTGGAGACTTCTAAATCAACCTCAATCTTTGGTGTCACAAGTAATGAGAGACAAGTACTTCAAACAAGGAGATCTAATGCATGCAAAATTGGGGAGGGGTCAACCCTATATTTGGAAAAGCTTGATGTCTGCCATAATCTAGTAAAAGCTGGAACAATATGGAATGTAGAAAGGGGAAATTAGATCAAGTTGTGGCAGGATCGATGGCTACCTAAACCTAGCTATTACAAGGTGCAATCCCAAGCAATTAATTTTGAACTAGCCACTGTGAGTGAACTGATTGATCAAGACAAAGGAGAATGGAAAGAACACTTGATACATCAAATTTTCTACTATGGGGAATTGAGGCCGTTTTGAATATACATTTGAGCAGACTACCTACCAAAGATAAACATATTTGGTTGTTCACAAAAGATGGAAAGTTCAAGGTTAAAAGTGCATATGACTTAGAACAATCCAAAAAGCGTTTGCACCAAGGAGAATCATCCACTTATCATCAACCAGACAACACAAGATGGAAATAGATATGGAATTTACATGTTGAACCAAAAGTTAAGCTGCTCATGAGGAAATTGGGGCAAGATATCTTGCCAACCCGAGCCAACGTAGCAAAGAAGATTGTAAATGTGGAAAATACATGTCCAGTGTGTGAAAAGGAAGCAAAAATTGCCATCCATATGGTTTTGAATTGCCCAACCACCTCTGATATATGGTCTAAAATTCGTAGCCCAGTTCAAAAATGGAATTGTGGGGAGTCTAACTTCATGTTGCTATAGAATAAATTGCATAAGAATTTAAAAGCCAACAACTTTGCAATAGTGGCATATGCTATGAGATTAATTTGATTGAGAAGAAATTTGTTTGTCCATGAGCAGAAATTCGATCATCCCAAAATCCTTATGCAAAAGGCAATACAAACTCAGCAAGACTTTAAAGAAGCTGAGAGAATTCACAGGTGAAAAGGGGCCTTCACCCAAACAGAAACTGAGATTTAGCTAAGTGGAAATCGCCAATAGGAATCATGTCTAAAGCAAATTGGGATGTGGCTATTGACAAACAAAACAGTAAACTAGGCATTGGCATAATCATCAGGAATTGCGCAAGTAAAAGCATGGTTGTTATGTGTTCTCCTTTAAATTGTTTAACTCAACCTATGATAGTAGAAGCCATAGCTTTAAGGAAGGCATATAAATTTTGTGCTAACTTAGGAATGTCCCACATGACTTTTGAAGGAGACTGTCAAGCTGTCGTGAAGGAGGTTAACAGTAGGAACATTTCTCATACAAGTTATGGGAAGGTCTTCTTCGATATTCAAAGCCTACTGTTTCACAATTCTCACTGGTAGCTCTGTTTTAATTATAGAGAAGTTAATACTATAGCTCATAGGTTAGCTAAGTTAGCATTACCTTTGCCTCAAGAAAGTGTGTGAATTGAGGAAGTGCCAATACAGTTGGAACAATTTGTTAGATCTGAAATGGTTGTAATGACTCAGTGAGTCTTTTCAATCAATGAAATTGATTGTTATTCTAAAGAAAACAATTAGTAGAATGTGACTGCGATGAGATGTAGAATATAACATAAGTCAAGATCAAAACCAAATCCCAACAATCCCAATAAAAACCTAAAATCCTATATATGGTGTTTGGAAAATTTATGAAATACAATGGCAGGTGAAATCTCACACAATTATGGACTCATTATGCACAATGTTGGGGAAGATAAGAAAGAAACAATCAAAGCATTTAGGTTATAATCCCTAACTTCATGATCAATTTATTTCAGAAAATTTGGAATCGAAAATTACACCAAAATCCCAATAAAAGAAATTTCACGAGCAGCGAAAATATAATACAAAAATATAAAACCAACTATCTATTTTAATACCAAACTAGAACAGGAAAGTATCATTAAATTAAAAAGATGGGTCTTATGCCCATGGCCAAAGAATGCATGATTTATGGTATGCCACTGAAAGGCATCTTCATCAAATAGTTTAACTGTTTCATGATTCATTAAGTAGAGGAAACAAATATTACATGACCAGTGACAAAATGGCATTAGATCTATTCTAGCTCTGGCAAACCAATTCACATTGAAGTCATGAGAGATCTTACCGCACTGACTTTAATCTGGAAAACATCAACATCCTCAAAGGCATGATGAATAATCTTTCCAAAACATGCCCCAAACCCAACATCATAACCATTTCCCTAAAATGATGTAAAGTTCAAGCATTTAGTTCTACAAGTTTTAAATCTAGCATGCTGTAAAGAACATTAATGCATGAATTCCTAAGAGTATGATAGTCAGAATTAAGAGGACTAGAGAAACTGTATGATTTTAAGACTTTTCTTCTTTTTTTAAGAAGATGATGATATCCTAATTTTATTGATGTACCCATTTGTCTTGGAGGAAAATCGTGATTACAACCAAATACCTGGGAGATCCAAATAAGTATAAAAACCAAAACCCAGGCATCAAAACTACTAAAACATCCAATCGCAATACAAAAAAAAAAATACAGGACGTACAAGGTAGAGCAAAACAAAACAAGAGAGAACCAACCCTAAACAAAATAGAAAACCTCCAAAAATACACTTGCAAAATAATAATAAAAAAACAAATAAATCACAAACTGCTTACCAGGAAAGCACTAGAGATCTGCAAGTAAAGAAGACCAATTATGCCCATGCGAAGAATACCTCTTAAACTGCTAGGCAACATATGACTATCACCTGACCAATCCGAATTTAAACCCTCAGCTTCCTACTTAGCAAGAAAATCAGCTAAGACATTACTTTTCCTAAAAATATTACTCACATGGTACTCCAAGCAATTACAATTAACAAGGGGCAGACCTAGATTGATGCTAGTATATGATTTTAAAAACTTATTTTAGTATATGATTTTTCAAAGATGTCCTAGTATAAAGATAATTTCCTCCCTCCTAAAACATTTTCAAAAATCTAACTTAGTACTTATCTACGTTCCTTTTAATTTTTCAATAATTTTTCAAACTCACCTATTATTTTTCATTAATAAAATCCCACATTCTCATTTTTTTCACATCTCATAAGAGACAAGAAAATATATTGGTCTCCTTTTCTAAGTTATTTAGTAAATTTACAATCTCAGTTTTCCTATTTATTTAGACTAAGCTATTTAGTTTTATCTTTGCCTTTCACTAAATAATTTATTAATTTGGAATAGTTTTGTTAGTAAGTATATATGTACTACCATCAAATTAAAAACTACGAGTGAAAGCAAAGATAAAACCTCATAACTAATTTTTATTGTTTGTTTCAACAAGTCTCACATAGTTGTTTATATCATAACTTTTATTGTTCCTTTAAGTCCAATAAAGCTCAAGTGAGAGGCTCAAATTGGCAGCTTTAATAATTTATTTGTCCCTAGATAATACCTTATATGGTTAATGTTAAATGTGAGTGACACTTTACTACTTTAAATATCGGTTACTGTTCACCCTTACATACGACACACTTTGCTAATCGCCCTACCACACACCATATTCTAGTTCTGCCCCTGAAAATAATCATGTAGTTTGTCGACATTCCTAATCCACGCTTGGGATTTAATGCTGACTGAAGCGTCGGGGACACGTAGTACAAGCCTACATACTCCTCGTACGTGAGAATATAATATGCAATGCATATAACTTACTAGTAATATGTAATAAATATAGTAGTGAAAAAAATCTTTTCTCATAGTTTAGCCAAAATAATAAGATAATGTCCGATTTCACACGGTATTACTAGTGCAAATATCCCAAAAATTCTATCAAGCAGTTGCACCTCAAAAGAAAATAGTAGTTATATTCCTTGATTCCAAAACTACTACGAATCCATAACCTTAAACACTTAAATGTTTAAAACATAATGTTTGATGCGCAAAAAGAAACTAGACACATAAGGTCATCACTCCGAGTTATGGGTCTTGTTGGGTTGGTCCTGCTTAGCCCTTCCTTCATGCAAGATTCTCTTAAACTCCTCAAAAAGTTTCATTATTTGAATTAAAAACCGGTGAACTTTCTACAACCTATCATACGCGGAGCATTCCGAATGACCCTCAAGGCTCTTCGGGGTCTCCAAAGTTCTCTTAGGAGGCGGTCTTTTGTGCTTTCTCATCTATCCCTGCAATAACTTCTATCATTCCGGGAGAGCAATGGTAGTAACTACTAGAGAAAGATTTTGAGAAATCTCAGCCTTTGAGATTCTTATAAAAATTCTTTTGACTTTTTTCTTTTCAACACTTTGACCCAAATACATGCAATCATGTGATGTGAACTTGTATGCAACCTTTGAATTACTTATGCAAGCGTGAAATCATGAGAAATGAAGCATACATTTTCCAATCATAGCTTGAAAACATTAGAACATGCAAACATATTTCATTTTATGAAAATCTACTCATTCATGCTTGGAAAAGTAACAAATAACTCAACAAAAATCCTAAGAGAGTCATGACCGAATCATACATGCATTCTAATGATCCATTTTCCTCACATTCTCTCTTACCAACTCATGCATCCACTTAAGGCAATCAAAACACATCATTAGGTTATCCTTAAGACCTTAGCCGAAATGTTAATATGGTCTATCATGTTGTTCTTTCATTAAATCATTACACTTTTATTCTAAAACCTCAAGCATATACATACCCGAAACATATACTAGGGTAGAGGATGAATTAAATCTATAGATCACCCAAGAAATTTAATAAAAAGATCATACTTCTATTCCCAAGTTGAATACATAAATTTTAACCCAAAATAAGCTCATGGACCAAATCTATGAATCCCAAAACTCATATTTTTCATTAAGTAAATATCCCATCTCAATATAACCACTTAGGCCAAAAATCAGTAAGTCTTACATCTCCAATATTTCATCAAATAACCAACCACCAATGATCCATCAAAGTATCCTTAGATTAAACCATAAGATAAAGCCTTAACATATTCTTGAGAAGATATATCAATCAAGCAAGCAAACAGACAAACAAAATAGCAAATAAGGTTCACACAATATATGCTAATAATATCCAAAATAGGTTAAGAGCATATTTATAAATTTTCAAGAAATACTAGCAAAAGAAATCTGAAAATAAACCAAGAAGAAAATCAAGATTTAACTTAAGAAAACCCTAAACCCAAAACTTTTAAGAAATAATAGAGTATTTGACTTCCAAGAAAATCATCATTTTCCTTTAAAAATCCTAGGGCCGAATCTCTTCAAGAGATAAAACCCTAGTTTTTGTTCTCATTTTAGAAATACAAACTTGATGTATGAAATCTTCCATTTTATTTGTTTAAAAATTTAAGAAATTCTAAGGTTTCATTTTAGAGAAAACAAAAATCCTAATTTTTACGTAAAAGTGTGTGTTTTTGTGGAAATTCATTAGGGCCAAAAAATAGAGTAAGGAAACTCTCCTCAAACTCTTGCATGATGATTCAAAAATAAGAACAAATGATGCTTACCTCGCGTAGATGGTGCTCCTAAAAGATTAGCGTAAAAAACCATTGAAATCCAAACAAATATGAGTGTTTGGCTAGAGAAAAAGTGAAGGAAAATGAGAGCATATAGGGAGAATGCTCTTGGCCTAATACCCTGGGAGATGAAGAGTCTAGAATTTGTTGGGAAAGACCTCCTCAAATTTTGGCTCTTACCTTATATAGTCATTTCCTTTCCAAACAGGCTACAGTACATGCGCGACACATGACAGAATCTTCTTATTCACTCTCAAATGATGAGATGCCTTGAGGAGACAAAAGGGCACAAGATTTTCGTCTCCCTCTCTTGCCAAATCCGAAATTCTCAAGTTTGAACTTCCTATTTTGCCTATCAATCCCTGCTTGAGTCCAAAATCTTAAAAATGACTATTTGGTAATTCATTTTAACCCTAGCATCTTAGCTTGCCACTTGAGATGTGAAGTGTATGGGTTGTTTGTTATTTTCAAGATGACTCTTCCACTCCCCACTCTTCATCTATCCTACATGCTTACCATCATCTCTTTTCTCATAAAATCCTTCCATCTTCCTTCTTTCCATATTCTCCATGCAAGATTCTTCTTAGAAAATTAAAAGATCTTGTGTCTTAGCTTGAAACATGTTCAAGAAGGACTCCAAAAGGTTTGTGGCTCCTAGCACCATGGCCAGCCCTCCCTTGGGCTTCTCTTAGGCCTTTTAGGTCTTTTCCCATATTCTTTTCCTTGTCTACCAAAGTTTGACAAGTGTCCAACTTGTCTTCTTCCAAAATTTCTTCATATGCTTTTACTTAATTGGGCTAATCTAACTACACCTTAATTAAAAAGAGGATTGCACTAATGGATTTCAAATCTAACAAATTTAGAAACTTTCCTAAAAGGCTCTCTCTCTCTCTCTCTCTCTCTCTCTCTCTCTCTCTCTTTCCTTTTTTTCTTTCTTTCTAAAAGCTCCAAATACCTCAAAATAAATAAATAATATAATCATCCATTCCAAACATGGATAAGGTTCCTCACGAAAAATTTGGGATGTCACATCCTCCTTTAAAAAAAAAGATTTCATCCTCGAAATCGGTACAAAAGAATCCTAACACATAATCTCTACTAAAGAAAATTCTTTCCTCTAGCACTAGCAGCTGTAGAATCTTCCGAAGAGCAGTAGGATGGCACGTCATCCTCTTCCATCATTGAATCCTTCGATAGATAAAATATCGCATCCACATCTGAGTTATAGTACATGTTTGACCCCCATCTCTGTATCCTCAATAGGTTGGCCTTCCTCTTGGAAATGAATGTGATCCTTAGATGTATCTGAAGTCTCCAAAGGCGTATATCTATCCTCACACTCTTCTGCTGCGTGGCTAGATTTCGCTTCTTGGCCCAAACTATGAAATTGTTCTCTCTCCACCTTTTTCCAATTACATGGTAGTTGCCACTCCTCATGCGGTAACACGCGTCTGAAAATAAGGCTTCCTCTATTATCCGCGTCCATTATATGTGTACGATGCCATTTGTATCTACCAATCCTTCTAAGTTGCTCTACTTTTAAGAGTTCTTGTCTTCTGAGATGGATCTTGCGTCTATGTTCTTTTCGCTCTCTCAACTGAGATACTGACGACACAAACATACGTGAGATTCTTCTAGAACGAGTCATCTCCTACTCAAGGGTATGGTTGGTCACTACGAGAGCTAATCTTAAACAAACAAAAGAAACCAACAAACATCTCATTCAACCAGTCAACAAGAATACATCCAATCAAAACAAGGTTTAAACAAAATCATATATCTAGTTTATAAACAAATGAGGGTAGTTAGCCACATCACATCCTCTTGCTCCCACGTTACTTCTTGAAAAGTAAGATTGTTTCAAAGCACTTTGACTAGAGAAATCTTCCGATTCCTCAACTCTTGCTCATTTTGGTCTTCAATCCACGTTGGTCATTATTTATACGTTAGGTTAGGGCATAACTTAATATTGCCTAGATCCATCATTGTTGCTGGTCTCTCGTCGAAGCTTTTCCTCAAAGAAGATACATGAAAAACATCATGGACTCCTTGCAAATCCACTGATAGAGCTAAACGATAAGCCGTTAAACCAACTCTCTCAACCACTTTATATCGGCCAACATATCAGGGACTCAACTTTTTTTTCTTGTCGAACCACACTACTTATTTCATCGGTGAGATCTTAATATACCACCCAATCTCCTATTGTGAGTTTCAAGGCTCTTCGACGTTTATTAGCATAACTCTTCTGTCGACTTTGAGCTGCTCTCATTCTGTCTTGTATTAGTGCCACTTTCTTTCTAACTTCTTACAAATACTCGGGCCCTAACACCTTTCTTTCTCCAACTTCATTCCAATACAGGGTGACCTGCACTTTCTTCCATACAGTGCTCGTAATGCGCCATTTGAATGGTTGCCTGAAAACTGTTGTTGTAGGCAAATTCGATAAAAAATAATTGATTTTTCGAATCACCACTTAGTTCCAAACACATGCCCACAACAAATCCTCCAAGGTCTGAATAGTTCGCTTCGTCTACAGATGATAAACGCTGCTAAACTTTAGACTTGTACCCAACATTTTCTATAGATTCTGCCAGAAACGAGAAGTAAACCTTGTGTCGCAATCTGAAATGATCGTTTTAGGCACTCTAAGCAAACAAACTACTTCCTTAATGTAGATTCGTGATAACTTCTCCATAGAGTCTATCTTGGCGATGGGCAGAGAATGAGCACTCTTCATTAGCTTGTCGACTATAACCTAAATTGAATTCTTCCTTGACGACGTCCTTGGAAAATCTACAACAAAATTTATTGATATGTATTCTCATTTCCATTCGGGAATCAGTAATGGTCGCAATTCTCCTGCTAACCATTGGTGTTCAGCTTTCACCAACTGAAATATTAAGCATTTTGCCACAATTGTAGCTACATCCTTCTTGATACCTTCCCACCAAAATCTTTTTTTAGATCTCACTACATCTTGGTGCTACCAAGAAGAGCTGTATAAAGAGTGCAATGAGCTTCCCTCAAAAGCTTCTCTTTCAGCTCTGAGATATTAGGAATAACCTTCCTTCCTCTGAAGTATATTATTTCGTCATCCAAAATCAAAAAGTATTGAGACCCTTTTCCTTCTTACATTTGTTGTCGGATATTTTCCATCTTAACATTCTCATGTTACTTTTTCCAAATTTCTTCTCCAGTCAATGAGACAATTTCTTGCACTACTGTCAGTGAGGTATCTCTTGGCAGATCTCCAATCAACTGGTTCTGCATTTCTGCCAATAGTGAAGGTATATCTGCTTGAGCTTTTTGACTCAGAGCATCTACCACTTCATTGGCCTTTCTAGGATGATACTTAATTTCACACTAGAAATCGTTTATGGTCTCAATCCACCTTCTTTGTGTCATATTCAAGGTTTTCTGGCTGAATAGATACTTAAGACTTTTGTGATCTGTGAACACTTCGAATTTTCCTCCGTACAAGCAGTGTCTCCAAATTTTCATTGCAAACACTATTGCTACCAACTCCAAATCATGAGTAGGATAATTCTATTCATGATCCTTGAGCTGCCTTGATGCGTAAGCGACTACTCGCCTATCCTACATCAACACACATCCCAATCTCATCTTCGAAGTATCACTGTAAATCACATACAGTTCGTGCGGTTCAGGTAGAGCCAAAATTGGTGTCATGGTTAACCTCTTCTTAAGCTCATGAAGATTCTTCTCGCACTGCTCACTTTAGACATACTTGGCATTCTTCCTCATCAATGTCGTTAAAGGAACAAAAAGTATGGAGAATCCTTCAACAAATCTCCTGTAGTATCTTGCTAACCCAAAAAAACTACGTACTTCATGAGCATTAGTCTGCCTTTGCCATTCTGTCACTACCTGTATCTTAGCTGGGTCCATCGTGACTCGTTCAGTAGAAATGACATGGCTTAGAAACTTCATATTTCAAACTCGAAACTTGCACTTACTAAGTTTGACATAAAGTCGATGCTCTTGTAAGGTTTCTAGCACAATCCTTAAGTGTCCTTATGCTCCTCATCATTCCAACAATACACCAAAATGTCATCGATAAAAACTACTACAAAGTTTATTCAAGTACTGCCTGAATATCCAGTTCATCAAATCCATGAATGTTGTTGGCGCATTCGTCAATCCAAATGGCATAACCAAGAACTCAAAATGTCCATATCGAGTTCTAAAAATAGTCTTAGGCACATCTTGCTCGTTGATCTTAAACTGATGATAACCAGAACTGAGATCTATTTTGGAAAATATTGACGCTCCTTGTAACTGATCCAATAAATCATCTATATGAGGCAACAGATACTTATTCTTGATTGTTACTTTATTTAGATCTCAGTAATCTATACATATATGCATAGTACCGTCTTTCTTCTTCACAAACAAGACTGACGCTTCCCATGGTAACGAACTAGGACTTATAAATCCTTTCTCCAATAGGTCCTTTAACTACACCTTTGGACATAATCACAACAAACAAATGATTGTGATGTTCTAAAATCAAACAGGGTATACGTCACATATTGCATCAATTTAACCTTGCCTAAAAAGGTTAACTTACTATTACTCCATACTCCAAACAATTACATACACTAGTTAGGATAAGATTAGAAAATGTTACCAATAATTACTCTAAGATCAGCTGCTTACTTAGTTTTCAAATTCACCTCTCTTGGCATGATTGCATAAACCTTAGCTTTCACAGGGGTCCTCGCCTTACCTCTTGGCATTGTAGTTCCTCCTGGAATATTCTATGGACAGTCTCAAATCATGTGGTACGTTTGCCTACATCTAAAACATGCTCCAGTCACAAGTTGGCATTCACCATTATGCCTTTGCCCACATCTCCTACATGATAGTGGTGTAACAGATACTCTTTATTCGACCATCATTCATTTTTCCTTGTCCACCGTATAGGAAATCTTCTTCTTCCCTACATCTCTACCTGATGAAAAAGGGGATCACCCTTTTCCTATGCATCTGAGCTTGTAGGATCAAGCTCCTCTATTCGGCTTCAACAATCGTTACTACATTCACCACTTCTTGAAATTTTTCAATCTGTAGACACATAACTTGAATGTGAATCCTCGGTTGCAACCCATTTTGAAACTTCTACACTTGCATTTTCTTTGTCCTGATCGGATGAGTAGCAAACCTTCCTAGCTCCATCAATCAAGTTACATACTATTCCACCATCATATTGCCTTACACTATATTGGTAAATCCCAGTGCTTTCTACAGCTTGACCGTCTTCGCAAAGATATGATCATCGAACTCCTTCTTAAATTATTCCTAAGTGAAAGTGGCATTCTCTCCTAAATCTTGCCTCAACAACTTCCTCTTAGTATCGCACCATAAGCCAACCTCTCCTTGTAACAAGTGTCCGGCATACTAGACTTTCTATGCTTCCGTACATTCACTAATCTCAAAAGTGAGTTCCAAATCCAGAATCCACTTATCAGCTTTCAAAACTCCTTCAGTTTCCACAAAACTTGGATAACGATAGACCAAGAATCTCTTGAATATACATCCTCGCGTCTCTCCCCTAGCGTCTCCATGTCGATTACCCCGACCTTGCTCTATTTAGTTCCTGATGACCTCCATCATCTGACGAGTAGCCTTCGCTATCGCTTGCCCACCTTCCAATGGAGGATTCTAGGCTACTTGCTCTTCATGAACTGGAGGAGTGTTGTCTCGATGGTTTCTTGCCATCTTTTGCTCCTGAAACGTACAAAACTAGCCGTGAGTTAACTCCTTTATTAACTATGACTTTGAGTCTGAGGTATCCACAAGTTCCACGCGAAATCCAACTTAATCCAATTCTTCCAAAGATTCAAGCCTACCTTTATAAGATTAATGCCTAACCAAGCCTATCATGTGATTCTTTTCTAGGACACGTGCGTTTACCAAAAGACGTAATGCTTTGAAACTACTGTTTATCGACGCCTCCAGCCCACGCTTAGGATTTAACATTGACTGAAGCGTCAGGAACACGTAACACAAGACTACATATCCCTTATACATGATAATATAATATGTAATGCACCTACCTTACTAGCAATATGCAATAAATATCACAACGAAAAAAGTCTTTTCTAAAAATTTAAGCAAAATAATAAGATAATACCCGATTTCACATGATATTACTTGTGCAAATATCTCAAAAACTCTATTAGGCAGTTGCACCTTAAAAGAATATAGTAGTTATAATCCTTAATCTCAAAACCACTAGGAATCCAAAACCTTAAACACTTAAACGCTTAAAACATATTGTCTAATGCTCAAAAGTAAACTAGACACATAAGGTCATCACTATGAGCTATGGGTCCTACTGGGTTGGTCCTGTTTAGCCCTTCCTTCATGCAGGATCCTCCTAAACTCCTTAAAAAATTTTATAATTTGAATTAGGAACTAGTCGACTTCCTGCAACCTATCATACGCAGAGCATTTTGAGGGACCCTCAGGGTTCTTCGGAATCTCCTGAACTCTCTTGGGAGTTTGTCTCTTGTACTTCCTCATCTATCTCTACAACAACTTCTATCATTTCAAGAGAGGAATGGTAATGGAAACTACCAGAGTATGAGAAATCTCAGTAAGTAAACAAATAACAGAGCACAAGTATCATAGGTATATAAAGGCAAACACAATACAAATGCATGAACATGAGTAATGAGACTCATAACTTAACTTATGCATCATATACTTTCATGTAAAAAACCTTTCTTCTTTTGACTTTCTTTAACATGTGTTCATAACATTTCATATATTTTCTTGTCATTCATATCATCCATATTATTCATAGGCTTAAAGTCTTATCCTTGTCATGACTTTCATATAACATATGTGTAAACACTTCACAGGTCTTCTATGCACCATGTGTTCCTCGCTAGTTACCGCATCACTCTATGACTCATTTAGTCGAGGTGACTACTTTATATCCATATAATTATATGGTAGTTCACTTATTTTACATCTACCATTCTTAGCACCCACTAGTTTTAGGTGCGATCTCACTCCGGTATCCTTCCATAGAAGTCATTCGAGATCTGTCGACTGTACTTTGTTGACCCAAGAGTTTCACTTGATTTTATACACTTTTGAGTGAACAAGGAGTTTCACTAGGGCATTTCCTCATCCTAACTTTTGGAATTCTTATAAAAATTCTTTGAGTCTTTTCTTTTCAAAACTTTGATCCAAAGACATGCAATCATATGGTATGGACTTGTATACAACATTAGACTCACTTATATAAAACATGAAATCATGAGAAAGTGAAGCATACATTTTCCAATTATAACTTAAAAATATTAGAACATACAAACATATTTCATTTCATGTTTGAAAAAGTAACAAACAACTCAACTAAAACCCTAAGGGAGTCATGGCCAAATTGTACATGCATTCTAATGATCCATTTTTCTCACATTCCTTTTTACCAACTCATGCATCTACTTGAGGTTATCAAAACACATCATTAGGCTATCCTTTAAACCTTAGCTGAAACCCTAATATGGTCCATCATGTTATTCTTTCATTAAATCATCACACTTTTATTCTAAAACCTCAAGCATATACATACTTGAAACATATACTGAGGTAGATGATGAACTTGCAACGTTCCCTGCTCGCTATTGAGAGATAAATATTGTTGTCTGCCGTAGATTCCCTTGCATGTTGCATATTTTCCATCAAATTCAGTCGCAAGAATAACCCTTTAAACCCGACGCAAATGATGACATTATGGAATATGGTCATTTTATGAAGGCTAATAATAATTTGTTTGTTATCAACCCCTGGTTTTTATTGGTGTCAGCATTACTTGCCAATGTTTATTAGTCAAATTGAACTACATCTTACATTCTACATATATAAATATATAAACTGTGCATAATTAATTCATTAAATAAGAGGGAGAGCATATACATATATGTATAAACTGTTATATACATAGATAGCTAGCATGTCCAATTCAAGTACATGAGGGTAGCCGAAACGAGCAAATTATCCACCTGCTAGTACCATAGAATAGCTACAAGTTATTTCTTGCTAATATATTTTCATGCAAAGGTAATTGCTCACATGACCACCAATAGTCATTAATTGATCTCTATTTCCAAGTATAGTAATGTCAAAAAATATTTAGGCAGCAACCAATTCATTCTAAAATATATAAGCATAAAAATCATCCAATAGAACCAATATTATTCATCAACATGGTGACACATGTTTGCATATTCTGCTCAATTCATTTAGCTAACCTCCAACTCTAGATGTAGCTATTATAAAGCTAAATACATTCACATGGCAGCAATCACCCAGATACAAGAAACTAGTTTCTACATACCATTACAAAACATGTGATAATAACACGTGCATATTATATATATATGCTGGTGCAATCACCTAGTCATACTTCAGTACATAAATGACTACATTCTTTGCCATCATATGCAGACAAATATATGTACTTGCCATGTTTTCTGAATTAGTTGGGGGTAGACCTTAACTTCAAGCTTGGTTTGTTGGCAAGCAGGTCTGGGTCACACATCTTCAATACACTGAATCTATGGAGAGCACCTCTCTATCATCCTTACATGTTCCATTTAAACTTGATGCAGCATTTTAGGCCTTATATCGATATGGCCATTAGTTAGTATTAAATACAGGCCATGTTTAATAAACCAACAATAGCCACATAAAATTCAGTTTTATATGTATTAATTGAGTGAACCATTAAGGCTTTCTAATTAGTAGCCATATTGAACCACCCATTTAGAATCAAATAATGACAAAAATAGAATATACAACAATGTTCAGTACTAGTAAACAGAAAGCCATGCAAGATTATATACCCTACCATTTAGTTAATGGGTTAATTCATTTAATGCATCAGTAAAATTAAGGCCAAACTAGTTTTTCTCATTGATACAAAACTAGTTCAGGCTAGGTTCGATTCTATTAAATGAAGACTTGGTTTTGAAGGATTTTTTTTTTTTTGGTGGTTTCAAGAGGTAGAAGTAGAGGTCTTGCATTGCTATGAAGGACGGAAGTGCAAGGAAAAATACAAAGTTTTTCACATAGACACATCAATGCAACCATGTCAGAGCCATTACTTGGGGATAAGTGGAGCCTAACATGTTTTCATAGGCAACCTGATGTGCGTAAAAGGAGTGAAGCATGGAATTTGTTGTCACTAGTTAAAGAAACAGTGCTTGAGAAATGGTATGTTATAGGTGATTTTAATGAAATCCTCACACAAGTTGAAAACATATGGGGGAATCGAATATTAGAAGGTTGTATGGAGGATTTTAGGGTGGCTTTAGAAGATAACAATCTATTTTGAATGGTATGGGGATATGTTCACTTGAAGTAATAAGTATGAATATCACACTTTTACTAAGGAGACGTTGGATAGGGTAGTGGCTTCACCTCAATGGATTGACTCACAAAAATATGCTCGTGTATCTACTCTTATGGCTAAAAGTTTAGGCCACAAATTTATTCTATTGTCTTATTGTAGGGAGGAAGAGACCAAGATTTAGAAGGCAAATAATCATATATAAAGATTGATGGTCTAATGAGGCAGAATGTGCTGAGATTGTGAAATCTGTTTGGAATAGAGAGGAGTTATGTCAGATTCCTTGTAGAAGGGTTCAACAGAAATTGAGTTTGTTAATGGTCATTTATCAAAGTGGAGTAAAGTGCATTTTAGAGAAGATGAGAGGCAGATTGCAAAAAAAAAAAATAGAAGAACTAAAGTGTCTGCAAGAGACTAAAGATTAATCAAATACTGCAAAAATAAAGAGCATTCAATTAGAGTTGGGTTAGTTGATGGAATAAGAGGATAAAAGGTGGAGACAACGTGCAAAAGTAAATTGGTATAAATTAGGGAATAAAAACATAAAGTACTTCCATGCTTGTGTATCTCAGAGAAGGAAAAAGAATTGGATCCATTACATTACAGATTCTCAAGGACAATTTTTTGAGGATCAAGCTAATATTGAAGGAGCATTCTTGGATCATTTTGCTAATATTATCAAGTCCACTACTCCTAGAAGTGAAGTGATTGATAATAGCTTACAACATGTGAAATTGCTTACAACATGTGATATATAAGATTATTGTTGCTATGAACTCAGACTTGCAAAAACCTTTTACAAAGGATGAAGTGGAGGTAGCTCTAAAACAAATGGATCCTTTAAAATCACCAAAACCTCATGGTTATGGTGACATGCTTCTACAAAGCACACTGGACTACTATAGGTGATGAGGTATATTTCTTAGGGGATAAAGTTTGGATTCCATTATGAACTTCACCCATATAGCTTTAATTGCTAAAGTGGCTAATACAAAGTTTGTGATTGACTATCAACCTATCAGCCTTTGTAATGTTCTATATAAATTGATATCTAAGGTTTTGGCAAAGAGACTGAAAAAATTGCTCCTAGTTGTGATTTCAAGACTCTAAAGTATACTCATTCCAGGCATGTTAATCACAGATAATATCGAGGCGCATATACGTTGTTCCATTCAATGAAGACAAGGCAAAATGGTAGGATAGGAAACATGGCATTCAAGTTAGACATGTTAAAAGCATATGATCGTACTGAGTGGAGTTACTTACATGTTGTTATGAGGAAACTGGATTTTGAGATAGGTGGATTGAGTTTATTATGGCTTGTCTGACCTCAATCTCTTACTTAGTTCTTGTTTACTTAGTTCTTGTAAATGAGCAACTTATTAATGTCTTAACTCCTACTAGGGGCCTTCGACAAGGGCATCCATTATCTCCTTATCCATTTATATTATGTACAAAGGGGCTTAGTTCTTTGTTAATTAGCTTTAATGGATGTGGTGATATCCAAGGCGTGAATGTTGCAAGAGGTAGCATAATTAGTTTCTAATATTTGCTTATGACTATATTCTTTTCTGTAAAGAAAACCTTTCAAAATGGAGTAAGATCAGAGTATTTAAGTTAAAATTGCTTAAGTTGGATGTATATGGGGCTACTGCAGGTCAATGTCTAAACAAATAGAAAATCTCGATTTTTTCCATTCTAACACAAATGAAAAGATTAAAGTTCAAATTGCTTGAGTTGCTCATGTATCTCCTATTAGTAATTGTGAAAGGTATTTGGGTTTGCCTGCCATGATTGGAAGATAGATCTAAGTAAAAAACACTCAGAATCATTAAGGATAGAATGAGGAACAAATTAAATGGTTGGAAGACTAACTTTTTGACACAAGCAGGTAAAGAAGTATTGCTTAAGGCTGTAGTTCAAGCTATTACAACCTTCCATATTAGTGTATTCAAACTACCAAGAAAGCTTTGCAAGGATATGAGTGCTATGATGTCTAGATACTAGAGGGGATATAAACAAATTGAGCATAAAACTTAGTTTAAAAGTTAGAAAAGGATGGGAGATTCTAAAAAAATGGGAAGATTGAGGTTTAGGGACATTGAATGATTCAATAATGCTTTTCTTGCAAAACAATGTTGGAGACTATTGACTGATCCTTCTTCTATGGCTACTCAAATTGTTTGATGCAGCTCTAGGCCAAGGTCCATCTTTTATTTGGAGAAGTTTGTGGCATTTTTTGGACTTGTTGAAATCTGGTGTTATGTGGAGGGTGACAATGGATAAAATTTAAACATTTGGGGATATTCATGGTTAATTAACTACCTCACATAAAGTGCAATCACCTCCTAAGTTTTTTAAAGGTATTGCTTAGGGCTTTGAGTTAATCAATGCAGAACATGGATGCTGGAAAAGAGAAGTTCTTGATATTGTGTTCTGTCCTCAAGAATTTGATATCATTTGGAGTATTTCAATTGGCAAACAAGGCGTGGAAGACAAAATGTATGTGGGCATACAAAGGATGGTAGATTTTCTATCAAGAGTGCATATCACCATGAGATGGGCAGGAAGGGGGCCATTAAGGGTGAGTTTTGATCCAAGTTGATAGAGGCAATGTGTGGTAGTAGGTATGGGGTTTAAAGGTACCTAGGCATGTTAAACACTTTATTTGTATAGTCACTCATGACATTCTACCCACCAAAAGGAAACTGTATGATAAAAAGTGTGTGGACTCACCAAGTTGTCCTATTTGCATAAGTGAAGAGGAAACAACATGTCATGTGTTATGGGGGTTGTGCAGCAACTACTAATGTCATCAAATTCCTTACAGATGACAGTCCTCTAATAAAAACATGTCATTCATGAATTCTATTTTATCATCAATGTAACCACCCATATACTAATACACTCAAATTACAAAAATGTTCTCCCCCCCTCTCATCGAGATATGTGCTCTGCGACCTTCCACACCACCGGCATCCCCTCCCTCACCTAATGTGGATCCCATGCCCCTTTCCCCCAATGGAGACGAACCTCCCTTCCCCCCTCCCCCCTCTTCCCACCTTGTGCAACCAAGCTCGCCACCTTGCATTGGCATCAAGATACCTCTTTCAATGCAAATCGATGACTCTCCTCTTTTCTCTGGAGTTTATTTTTCCTTTCTACTTTCTTTTCACCCTTTTTTTCTTCCAGTAATTGATTTTTTCTTTTTGATATGAAGAAAATGAGATTGTTTGATAAACGGTAGGAGCAAGGGAGATGCCAGCAGTCGATTTCTGTTTCGATTTTTATGCTGAGTTTTTCCCGTTGAGTTTTTCATGTTGTTAGTTTTGGGGTTTGTCGATTCAGTTTTCATGAAATGGAAACTAAAAAAATATGAAAATAGAGATTTTGATTTTCAAAGTTGAGTTTTCAAAGAGCTTTTGTTAGGTTTTTCATGAAAATATAGTTAGAAAATATGAGTTAATAAATAAAATGGAAGCTTTTACAACTAATATAAAATGGAAGCTTCCCAGTGAAATAAAATCGATCATAAAATGGAAGTTGTGAAACCCATTTCCAAATCTTGTGATTGAGTTTATTTCATTGGAATAGCCAAGCGCAATATTCATCATCGTGCAACATGCAAGAGGGGACGAAGGGGCTGAAGTTGTACGAAGAAGAAGGCATAGATATGAAAGGGTAGCGAATTTTTCTGCTTGTGGGTGATCTTATTCTGTCTAGTTGAGATTATTGAACCTAACATGCCTCGGAGTACATCTGGCAAGGGTAGGGCCTTGGCAAGGTGGAGAAAATCGAGGGCACTGAAAGTTAAGGTTAATTAGGATACTGCTATTAATGGAAATGACCAAAAGATAGGAACTGGTGTTATCCTTTGTTACGATATATTGCCTCCTTATGTCAGAGTTTTAAGGGTGCAACTCAACCATGTTTAGTAGAGACATTTGTATTGAAAATAACTATGGAGTTGTGTGAAGATCTTGGTTTCTCACAAGTGATCTTTGAGGGAGATGCACAATCCATTGTTAATGTAGTCAGTAGTGAGGAAGACAACTGCTTGTGGTATCAAGAGAATGCATGTGGTGCCCCCGACCTCCACGTGTGATTTAGTAGAAGTCATGACACTAGGATGATGACTGCATAGATCACGAACCCCATCAACAAGTGCTTAAAGTGTGTGCAACATGTTATGACCAGTATATATCACCCAATTTCAAAACACACAACATGTCATCACAGTACAGTTAAGTAATTAAGGCAATTAAATAAATGTGTGTATGTATGATAGACAGGTATTGGATGATATAGTAGATCACTCAACAAGCAAATACACAATACCACAATAATCATAACATAGTTCCACAAATGCATTTTCACAATCACAATCAAACTATATGCGTTTTCTCATCCTCTATTATTGGCCTAAGGTCCAAACCAACCACAACTACATTTCATATTCCAATGCTTCACTCGACCCGATGCCTAGTCTAACCAACTAGACTATAGAAAGCATTAGTGCAAAAATGTCATTCCAAATTCTTGGGTTGCGTTAGAAGATTACTTACAATGTGGTCGGACAAATTTCTGGAAGATTACTAGAGCATGCTGGTCAATGGGTCTTGTGTTACGTCAAGAGCGTGCCGCTATATGGACGAACACCAAGGCACTAGAAATTTAAATACGCGGTCAGATTAACAAAAATTAACCCAAAGAGGCAAAATGCTCATCGAGGTTCGTAAAAAAGGCAGTGACAGTGGCAGAGATGGATTCTTACTCATGGGTTGGGTGGAACCCAAGGAAGGGGGTGACGGAAAAGGAAAGTAAAACACTCAGAGGAGGTCCCACAGCCACTAGAACATGGTTGGGAGTTGTGGCTCTCGACAGCGCACAACGGTGCTAGGGCAAAACTAATTCTAAGGATTTTGAGAAGTAGAACTGAGGGTGGGGGAAATGCTAGAACTCAAGTTGAAGAAATGAGATAAGACTTTATAGGTGAGTTGAACAAGGGATGTAGGGCCTATTTATAGGCCGCCAGGTGGCACTCAAGGCATGCATCCATGACTACAATTGAGGAAATAAGGTGGTGTAAGGTGCACTACGGGCCACTGCGTGGCACCCAGTGACAGTCCATGGGCAGCAGAGAGCTACCATGGCTGGGTTCGCAGCGAATTTCAAAGTAAAGAAAGAGGTCGTACACGATGTGTGGCTCACATAAAGATGGAGAAATGTGTGGCACACAAAAGCTGGTGGAGTAAGGCAACGGGAAGAGGGCAACTCATGGGTTGCAACAGGGGAAAGTGGAAATAAGAAAATAAAATGGAGAAGTAGAAAGATAGAAGGGGAAAGGCGGCACAAGAATGAATACGATGGAACCCTTCAGCAGTGCCAGAACGGTGCCGTATTGAGGCGTGAAGACTAGGCCTTCAATGAATCACAGGCTAGGCCCTCATTAAGCACACGGGCTAGGCCTCCCCTTAACAACACACACGATCCATAAGAAACAAAACACAGACACATTACCACAACCGGGCCTAACCCAATAAGAACACAAATAAACAAAATAAAAATAACTACTAAAATAAGAGAAAACACAACAACTTTGGCAATGATAAAATAAAATAATACAATCAATAAAATAATAATAAATTTAAGAACACCAATAATAATTAATAAATTTAAATAATAATATTTTAAAAACACAAGAAAAAATAAGGGACCTCTTAATGCAATCTAGGAGATCAACTTGGAAAGTCCAATTTGATTTTAGATAAACTAACTGTGTTGCTCACAATGTGACACTCCGATTTTTCGCCTAGGATTTAATGTAAATCAAAGCGTTAAGATAGGTAATATAAGGCTACCTACCCTTCGTAAACGTAAGGAGTAACATGCATACACCTAAACTTACTAATTAAATGTAATGCAAATCACAGCGTTAGTAGGTAAATTTCTAATAGATGCAAAAAGATCTAACTTTTTTGCAATCACATGGCATAGTATAACTATAATCCATAAGTTATTACTCATTTAATTGGAGAGTACCAAATATTTACATCATCCCTGTTGCCCAGATGACTAACACAAGAGGGGGGTGAATTGAGTTATATTATAAAAATTAACACTTATCAATCAAATACACAATATAAAATATAAACAGAATATAAAACAGTAAAAAATGTAAAGAGTAAGGTAAAAAAAACAAACTCAGTATTTTTACTAGGTTCAGCCCCACTGCCTACATCCTCGCCTCAAACTACCACTTAAGGATCTCGAATTCACTAGTCAATCTCTTTTAGGTGGAGATAAAAACCTATTACACTTTTGAGCAGCACCGCTCCAAAGAATCTGTGTAGAACACCCTCTACACTTCCAATCACCTCACACTTGTTGATTTAACTATTTCTCGTGTAGAACACCTTCTACATACACAAGAGTTATAAGCACCCTCTTACAAATACAAGAGTTGATAGTGGGTAAACTATCAAAGTACACTCCTCAATGAGTGAGATAGAAACAATACAGTTCAACCTATATCTCTCTAAAAAGGAATAAGAATTAAGATTCAAAATTTTAGAAAATAGAGAATGAAAGTTTTGAAACAATGAAACAAAACTTAGCAATAGATGTGTAAGCTCTTATTGTGATTTTTGCAAAACTCAAGTGAGCTATTTATAGGCAAATGAGTCTTCAATTTCAAATTTGAAAAGATTCACATGTTAATAAGAGCACTATTCACTTTTCAAAAAATTCAAATAAAAACATTTCATTTTTGCATTTGTCAAAAACAACTTCATTCAATTTTCAAACAAATAAAATCTAATCTTTTGCTTTTCATACATTACAAAATGAGTATGATTTATTTTTCAAACCAAATCATCTTCTTTTTGCATATGTCAAAAAAACATACAACCACCCTTTAAGATTTTCAAATAAAATCATCTACTTTTTACATTTGTCAAAAAAACACACAACCACCCTTTAAGATTCTCAAACAAAATCATCTAGATTTTGCATTTATCAAAAAAAACACACCGCCTCCCTTCAAGACTTTCAAACAAAATATGCACATGTCAAATATGATAATCAATAATCTTATAAATTCAAGTTTTTATAAAATCAATAATCTTATAAATTCAAAAAATATGAAATTATTTTGTTTGATGATGTTATGCACATGTGAAAAACATAATTTTCAAAACTAAGACATTTAAAAATGTCTTGCATATGTGAAAAAAGTAATTTGATATTTTATGAGAAAAAAGAGTAATTTGGAACCTTAATCCAATTTTGAATTTTATCAAGAGATGTACAAAAATAATCTATAAACTTCATTTGTAGACTTGTTCTTTTATACTTGATGTGCGCTTCGCTCCATTGCGTAAATAATTTGAGCTGAAGGCTTGAATGTATTTGTTATCATCAAAATCTACACGTAGATGCGAAACTTGAAACATTGGATTCAACAATCTTCCCCTTTTTGATGATGACAAATACTTAGTAGAATTTTGAGACTTGCAGTAATGCTTAAGCTCCCCTTGAGAATATGCGTTAGTTTTTCAAGTAATAGATAAGCATAATTCCAGCATATATAACAGAGTTAAAAATCTAAAATATTTACGTTTATAATTTCTCTCCTTTTTGGCATCATTAAAAAGGAACGATAATTGGCTTCAGTAAGATTTTTTTTTCACAATAAGCAATAACCAAATAAAACGATGCGTTAGAGAGTAAAAGTTGGAACCACCCGTGCCCGACAAAACCTGCAAAGGTTGGAGCCGAACTTTATCGTCTCGGTGCGGAAGAAGATTTAAATCCATTTGATGTTATTGACGAATTAGATGTTACAGAGATTTAAAGTTGAATAAGTAAAGTTATCTGTGTCTGACAAAGGCAGCAAATGTTAGAGGTATAAGTCTGGTAATTCAATGCAGAGCCACGCGTGTCCGACGAAACCTGCAAAGGTTGGAGGCCTACCTCTAGCAGTCAGTGCGGAAGCAGATTCAAATCTGCGTGATGTTGTTGAAAAATTAAATATTATCGAGATTTGAAAGTTGCTGTTTAAAAAATCATTTTCACCTGTCGGATGCTCAAATAAACTTTCACACCACTCATTGATCCAGTTTCTGTTTATTCAAAATGATAGAATGGTAGAGAAACTTTCGTCTAATATTTCGGATTTGAATCAGGAACCGTCTCAACTAGTCATTTTATCTCATGAGGTTGTCAACACCATGATAGAAGCAGAAATGCATTTTTTTGGTAAGACTGTTCTGAGGTTGTTGCAGCATCAAGAACTCTCAGTGCTCAATATGGTGCCTCTGTTACAAACATGTCTCGGAGATTACTAGCGAGGGCAAATGAGGTTGATCGACTTAACAATCAAATATCTACTCTGCATCAAAAGTTTGCAAATAAAGATAAAAAGAATAAAAGGTTAAAGCAAGAAAATAAAGATTTGACGGAATTAGCTCGTATTCTGAAACTTCGAATAGAGGAATCGGAACGAGTGAGAGTTCAAGCACAGAGTCAACATCAGTAGATAATGGCAGCATTTCACGAGAGAAATAGGGACAATTGTAATTAATCTCGCTGGCTTAGTTTGGTAACTTTTGACAATATGCATCCAGCATATCTTGTAAGATTGACTAAGTAAGATTTGAAAAGATGACAGTTTGTCTTCTACTTATTTCCATCTTTATAAAAGCAATCCTTAGTTTTATCTAATCTGCATCAAATCTTCTTTTCATTGTTGTAATTCATCTTCATTCTCACTTTACAAAATTTTAATGGTTCATCAATTTTCCTTCAGTGCTTCTCATGATCAATCTATTTCTGCATCTAACGTAGGTGCCATGAAGCAGCAAAACAATGATTTGTCTAATAAACCAGATCATGATACCATTTACGAGCTTGTGAGTCTCGAAACTCGATACTCATCGTCTATTGTCGTTTTTTCTGCTCGGTTGCAGTCCAAAACCCGCAAGATAGAGAACCTTAATGAGAAGATCGATGTTCTTCAACGACTTGTTCAAGAATCTAACAGAAAAATAGTAGACTTAAAGTAACAGAATAATGAATTAAAATCCTTACTTGCCTCTTCATTTCGATTGTCTAATCTTTTAGATAAGGATGTCATAATGATCTATGAGGAACAAATGCATTTGAATGATGAGGCTAAACGTCTCAAGTTTCTGTAGGTCATTTGAGATAATGGAATAAAAATATCTAGCAAATATTTATAGAATGCATCATTTTTATTTTTCTTCTAATCATGCATAATCTGTCTTCTGGTAGAGGTTTTATGAAAATGTTTGCCAATTGATCGTATGTGTTTGTAAATTCTAGTACAATATCACATTTCTGCACATGATTTCTAAGAAAATGATATCTAATTTCAATATATTTGGTCTTAGAATGTTGTATTGGATTCCTTGAAAGATTTATAGCACTAGTATTATCATATTTAATAGGAATATGATTGTACATAAGTTTAAAATCCTCAAGTTCTTACTTCATGTAAAGAACTTGAGCACAACAACTGCCTGCAGCAACATATTCTGCCTCAGCAGTAGATAATGTAACATAATTTTACTTTTTACTAAACCATGAAACAAGTGCATGACTTAAAAAATGGCATGCTCCATTAATACTTTTTTGATCAACTTTGCAACCAGCATAATCCGTATCTGAATAACTAATAAGATTGAAAGAAGTGTACTTAGGATACCATAACCTTAGGTCAATGGTACCGGCAAGATATCTAAAAATACGCTTGACTGCAATCAAATGAGATTGCTTTGGAGATGATTGCAAACTTGCACATAAACATACACTGAACATAATATCAGGTCTACTAACTGTAAAATATAATAAACTACCAGTCATATATCGATATACCTTTGAGTCAACTGGCTTACCGCTTTTATTTTTATCAAGTTTGGTAGTTGGACTCATTGGTGTTCCAATTACCTTTGCACCTTCCATCTGAAACTTTTTGAATAGCTCTTTGATATATTTTGATTGATTAATGAATGTTCTACTTTTTGCTTGCTTGATTTGCAATCCAAGAAAGAAATTAAGTTCTCCCATCATACTCATTTTAAATTCTTCCTGCATGCTCTTAGCAAAATCTTGGCACATATTTTCATTAGTAGCACCAAATATTATATCATCAATGTAAATTTGAACTAAAAGAATATCTTCTTGTTCATATTTGATGAAAAGAGTTGTATCGATCTTTCCTCTTGAAAAATCTTTTTCAATCAAGAAACCACTAAACCTCTCATACCAAGTTTTAGGAGATTGTTTGACTCCATATAATGCTTTTGTGAGTTTAAAAATATGATTAGGAGAAATATGATTTTCAAAACCTGCAGGTTGCTCAACATATACCTCTTCATTTATAAAACCATTTAAGAAAACACTTTTAACATCCATTCGAAAAAGTTTGAAATTTTTATAACATGCATATGCAAGTAACATTCGAATAGATTCTAATCTTGCGACAGGTGCATATGTTTCATCATAATCGATTCCTTAATCCTTCCTCTTGATTGAAAATTTGGACTACAAGTCGATCCTTGTTTCTAGTGATGATTCCAAACTCATTCTTTTTATTTCTAAAAACCCATTTTGTTTCAATAACAGCATGATTTTTGGGTCTAGGAACAAGTGTCCATATATTATTTCTTTCCAATTGATTTAACTCTTCTTGCATAGTTAGAAACCATGATTCATCAATAAGTGCTTCATCAATATTTTTTGGTTCAATTTGAGATAGAAAAGCAGTGTGATTACAAATATTTCTAAGAGATGATCGAATACTTACACCTCGTGAAGGTTCTCCTAGAATTTGTTCCACTGGATGATTTTTCACATGTTTTCATTGTTTAGTTACATATTGTACTAAGTCTTGATAATCTTTCCTAATATCTCCATGTTGGATTTCTTCTATTGTATTCTCTTTGTTGAGATTTAGACTATTTTTGTTATTTGTACCTTCTGATTCTTCATCAATAGATTTCTTGGAAAGTAGAGGGTTAGATTTATCAAATACTACATGTATAGATTCTTGTACAGTCAAAGTCTTTTTATTGAATACTCTATAAGTTTTACTATTTGTTGAATACCCAAGAAAGATACCTTCATCAGATTTTGTATCAAACTTTCCTAAATTATCTCTGTCATTGAGTATAAAACATTTGCATCCAAATACATGAAAGTAACTAATGTTGGACTTTTTCTCATTCCATAGCTCATAAGGGGTTTTATCTAATTTAGACCTTAACATAACTCTATTTATAACATAACATGCAGTACTTACCGCTTCGGCCCAAAAATAACTAGGTAAACTATTTTCATTAAACATTGTTCGTGCCATTTTTTGAAGAGATCTATTTTTCCCCTCTACTACCCCATTTTGTTGAAAAGTTCGAGGAGTAGAGAAATTATGCAGAAAACAATTTTCATCACAAAAAGACTCAATATCTTTATCGACAAACTCTTTCCCCCTATCATTTCGGATGTTTGAAATAATATAGCCCTTTTCATTTTGAATTCTCTTGCATAACTTGGTAAAAGCATTATGTACCTCATCTTTATGATCGAGAAAAATGATCCAAATATATTTAAAGAAATCATCAACAATAACAAATGCATAATATTTTCCTCCCAATCTCGCAACTCTGTTTGGTCCAAAAAGGTCCATGTGTATTAGTTGCAAAGATCTAATAGTGGAAATATGTTTTTTGATTTTGAAAGAAATTTTTATTTGTTTACCAAACTGGTATGCATCACAGATTTTGTCTTTAAAAAAGTTTGCCTTGGACAAATCTCTTACAAGATCGTTTTTTGAAAGTTTAGAAATAAGTTCCATATTTGCATGACTTAACCTTCTATACTACATAACCAACTATTTTCATGTTGAACTAATAAACAAATAGTATTTTGTGAGGTAATTTCTTCAAATTAAATTGTATAAACATTATTGTTTCTAAGAGTAATAAAACAAACATTGCAATCATAATTATTCAAAATAATGCACTTATCCTTTTCGAAAGTAACTGTAAATCTTTTATCACATAATTGACTTATCTTTAAAAGATTATGTTTTAGACCTTCAACAAGTAGAACATCTTCAATTATGAGAGAAAACGTATTACCAACTTTACCTATTCCCACGATCTTCTCTTTTGAATTGTCTCCAAATGTCACGTGTCCTTCTTCTTTAGGAGTGAGATCAATGAATTTAGTTTTATCTCCTGTCATGTGTCTTGAGCATCCGCTATCTAAAAATCATCTAATTTTACTTACGGAAGACTTCATGCATACCTACAAAAATAATTAAAATGATTTTTCTTGGTACCCAAGTTTTTTGGGTCCTTTATTTATTAGTATTAGAAAAAATAATATTTTTTGGTACTCATATGGCCCTAATAGTCATTGTATATTTTCTTCTAATAGGACAAGCATGATAGTTATGACAATTTCTATTGCAAAAATTATAAATAACATGTAACATACTTGAATAACTTGAGTAATTGTAATAATGTTTTTCTTTGACAAATCCCTTTTTAGGAAAAAAATTTTGAAAATCTGGTTTTGATTTAATAGGTTTATCAAAGAAATTTTTATAGGGTTTGCGTTTTTCTTTTGGCATGTATCCCAAACCTACCTTATCAAAAAACACATATTTGATTACCAAGAAGTTTTTCGAAATTTTTTTTTTCCATTTGTGAAATTTTCAACAATTTTTTCTAAATCAGTTACTTTCTTTTTCAGTTCATCGTTTTCTTCTTTTGAAACTATATTTTCTTTTCTTAAAACATCAATTTCATTTATTAAAAAAGAATTTTTTTTTTCAAAGCGGTATACTTAATACCTAATTTTTCAAATTTCTTATATACCTCTTCTAAAACATTTTGCAATTTTTCATAAGAGAGATTTTTAAAATTTGTTACCCCAAGATCATCTTTAGCCATAAGACAAAGATTTGCAAATTCTTCATTGTTTACGTCGCTGTCTGAGCTACTTGAATCATCATTCAATGTAGCTTTCATTACTTTCTTGCCTTTGTATCGATCTTTCTTTAGCAGGAGATAATCTATCTTAATATGTCCTGACTTTTTATATTTATAACAAATTAATGCATTTTTACCTGTATCTTTGTTGGAAGATTTTTTAAAAGGTTTCCTTGGAGGAATTTTATTTTTCAAGAATCTCTTAAATCTTCTAGTGATCATTGCAATCTTTTCGTCATCGCTTTCTTCATCTTCATCGCTTTCACTTTCATGAGGAACGGCTTTGAATGCCAAGCTCTTCTTGCTTTCCTTCTTCTTCTCCTCTTTTCAATGTGTACTCATGGGTAATAAGTGACCCGATGAGTTCATTTACTTCGAGTTTTTTAAAATCTCTAACTTCAAGAATTGCCGTTACTTTTGATTTCCAATGTTTTGACAAGGAGTTGAGAATTTTCCTTACTATCTCTAAGGTGGAATAAACTTTACCAATAGATATCAAACTATTTATAATATTAGTAAAACGAGTATATATAGAAGAAATAGATTCATCATCATTCATTTTGAACATTTCATATTCATGCTTAAAAACATAAATTTTTGATTCTTTAACTTGCGAAGTTATTTCATAGGTTACTTCCAAGTTGTCCCAAATTTCTTTTGTTGTCCTACAAGTCATTATTCTGTTAAATTCATTACCATTGAGAGCATTATATAGAAAATTTATAGCCATTACATTCATAATATAAAATCTATCGTCTTCGCAATCAAACTCTTTCTCTTCCTTTTTGACCTTTATTCCATCAACAATTTTTGTTAGAATATAAGGCCCATTTACAATACATTTCCATATTTCACGACCTTGAAACTGAAGGAATATTCTCATTTTAGCTTTCCAGAAAGTATAATTGTCTCCACAAAATAGCGGAGGCTGACTACTAGATTGACCTTCAGCGAATGTAGCTGCAATGTTAGCCATATAATCTTAACTCAATAGATAATTAATCTTATAATAGAACCCTTACTCTGATACCAATTGTTGCCCATATGACTAACACAAGAGGAGGGTGAATTGGGTTATATTATAAAAATTAACACTGATTAATCAAATACACAATATAAAATATAAACAAAATATAAAGTAGTAAGAAATGTAAAGAGTAGGGTAAGAAAAGCAAACTTAGTATTTTTACGAGGTTCAGCCCCACTGCCTACGTCCTCACCTCAAACTACCTCTTGAGGATCTCGAATTCACTAGTCAATCTCTTTTAGGTACAGATAGAAACCTATTATACTTTTGAGCAGCACCGCTCAAAAGAATCCGTGTAGAATACCTTCTACACTTCCAATCACCTCACACTTGGTGATTTAACTATTCTCCGTGTAGAACGTCTTCTACACACACAAGGGTTATACGCATCCTCTTACAAATACAAGAGTTGATAGTGGGTAGATTATTAAAGTACACTCCTCAATGAGTGAGATAGAAACAATACAGCTCAACCTATATCTCTCTAAAAAAAAACAAGAATTAAGATTCAAAACTTTAGAAAAGAGAGAATGAGAGTTTTGAAAGAATGATGCAAAACTTAGCAATAGATGTGTAAGCTCTTGTTGTAATTTTTGCAAAACTCAAGTGAGCTATTTATAGGCAAATGAGTCTTCAATTTAAAATTTGAAAAGATTCACATGTCAAATAAGAGCACTATTCACTTTTCAAAAAATTCCAATAAAAACATTTCCTTTTTGCATTTGTCAAAGACAACTCCATTCATTTTTCAAAGAAATCAAACATAATCTTTTGCTTTTCATACATGACAAAATGAGCATGATTTATTTTTCAAACCAAATCATCTTCTTTTTGCATATTTCAAAAAACACACAACAACCCTTTAAGATTTTCAAATAAAATTATCTACCTTTTGCATTTGTCAAAAAAACGCACAACCACCCTTTAAGATTCTCAAACAAAATCATCTACATTTTGCATTTGTCAAAAAACACACCACCTCCCTTCAAGACTTTCAAACAAAATATGCACATGTCAAATATGATAATCAATCATCTTATAAATTCAAGTTTTTATAAAAAAAAAATATAATTTTTGAAATTATTTTGTTTGATGATGTTATGCACATGTGAAAAACATAATTTTTAAAACTAAGACATTTTAAAAATGTCTTGCATATGTGAAAAAAATAATTTGATGTTTTATGAAAAAAAAAAAGTAATTTGGAATCTTAATCCAATTTTAAATTTTATCAAGAGATGTACAAAAATAATCTATGAGTTTCATTTGTAGACATGTTCTTTTATGCGTGATGTGCGCTTCACTCCATTGCGTAAATAATTTGAGCTGAAGATTTGAATATATTTGGTATCATCAAAATCTACACGTAGATACGAAACTTGAAATCTTGGATTCAACAATCTCAATTGCCTCAAAACACATACATAATATATCATATCCAACTTCCCATTTTACCACTCTTAGAGTTTGCTTCCGACTTCCTTATATATTTTACTATCTTATTAGGTGACCTACGTGAAAGATTAATTCACTAAAGGAGAGTATTCTATAGGACCCTCATGGTACCTCAAAATTTTCGGTGACATCTAGATCTCACGATGAATTACATATTCCTGCAATAAAGTCTATCATTTCATATAGAATTATAGATAAAATTAAAAAAGTGAGATTTCTAAAATATTTCAGTAAGTACACAAATAACAAAACAAAGACATTATCAGTATATATCAATAAAACGAAATAGCAAATATTATAATAAATTAACATAACGCATGACTCATGAATGCCTTATGCATGTCTTATGCATGACTTATGTACCCTTTTCACATAGACTTAATATTTTCATGATAAATTTATATGCACATGGATACAAGACTTTTCGTGACATGCAACAATTTTTCTTAAAATTCATATCTTGTCTTAATTATTATTCTTATTTCTGAACCTCGACGGGCATTATGTGTCGTCGTCTCCGCCGGGTTCTTATTCTAGTCAATATTCCAGGCATTACATATCGTCGTCCCTATCATGACATGAAAATACTTATCATGGTTTACGTCAGTCATACGGGCAATACGTATTGTCATCCCCATCATAACATATATATTTTTATCATAGCGGACATTACGTATCATCGTCCCCGTCAAGACACGACTTCTTATCATACGACGGATGTTACTTGTTGCCATCCCCATCAGTACGTCAGTCATACGGGCGTTATATATCATCGTCTCCATCATGACATGACTAACTTTTTAATCTTTTCTCTTATTCTTAGTTGTTCTTTTTTTATTCTCATGAACTTTCTTATTTTCCTAAAAAATGCATGTCATGCCTTTTAACGTAACAGCTTGTAACATAATTGAACATGCATGTATTATTACACATTCATATGCATGCTTTATGCTTACATTGGTCACATGGCATGTAAAATATGTTTAATCAATGCATGATATAAATAAGTCACATCATGTATCATATTTCAAGTAACACGAAATCAATTACCTTAACGAAAATTTAAAACAACACATTTTATCTAAAAACCAATGGAGACTAAAACTTCTAGGGTCTTGAGGAGTTCTTTTATTTTCTTTTTACTTAAACTTATATATTATTTTATAAGTTTCAGAGATGCATAAAATAACCTTAAACTCATCAAAACCAAAAATCCACTTAACGTGTATTTCTTCAATATATTTCAAATAACTTCTTTTGCTCAATACTTTCTCCTCATAATTTTTTGCATGATTAAATCTATATTTTTCCATAAAATTTATACAATCACTTGATATTATCAAACACTAAACATGTCAAAGACTGGAGTAATAAAACTAAAATATTTCAAAAACAACTCCTTAAGGCCGAACCTATTAGTCATCCATTTCCTTTTTCTTTTGTCATCAAATTCCTATATAATTCCTTCTATTTTTCCATCCATATTCATCTAAAATAAAAATTTAATTTCTAATAAGTCCTCTCAATAACATAACTCAAAATATTACTTAAATCAAGCTAACAATTCTCATCACTTTGAAATCAAATAAAATAACCAATTATATAGAACTATTAAACAAGTAATTCAAAACCAAGATTAGGTTATTTTGTGCAGTTACAACTTTCTCCAAAACCTTTTCACTAATACTTGGGCTTGGCTTAGCAATCTCCTCAACAATGTATCCAAAATACTCATTCTTCACGAATTTGGGAAAAGGTAAGGGTTTAAGTGAATATTTTAGTGTTTCTCTTCTTTATGGTCGAGTGTTTTGAGTGAGAGAGCGAGTGACAAGTTCTATTCTTCAAGGTGGTCGACTAAGTACATGGCACAAGGGTAAAAAGTTTCTTAGGACATTTGGACACCTCAATGTTGTGGCCAAGTGTCCATCTTGGCTTAGGCTTATGATTTCATCATATCTTTAGACTAAGTTGGCAAGATCATCATCCAAGGGCTCTCCTTTCTCCATCTAATAGATTTATCTCATCATTAGATTCCATATAATCTTATCTTATGGATAAAAATCTTGGATTATATCACACATGTGTTGGTTTCCGCTCTTGTGTTTTTTAAAGTAATCCAACACCTCCTAGAGGAAATACCCTCTTTTGCCACTTGTTTCACTTCCTATTAGGACACATGGATGGTTTTGGAAGATATTCCTAAGATGTGTTTAAGGCAAAGTCGGTGGCTACACCCCAAAGTCGATTCCTAGCCTATTTTTCATCCATTTCAGTTTCTTCCATGGTTTAGTTTGCTTTTGTCACTTAGCTAAGCTTGATTAGCAAAAAAACTCACCCTATTGGTCATCTAGTGCCACCTAAGAAGTATACCTAATCATTAGATTGGCAAAAATCACTTACATGAGAAAAATTCCAAGATAAGCTCTTATAGGTGTTTCGGCTACTTGGTTGGCTTTCTTTGGTGTTTTCGATTGTTTATCCATCTCTTGCATCATATAAAAAGCTTCTAGATAAAATCTCCTTATGTGCCACATGTCTCCTTACATGTCATGATCTTAAAATGGTTAGAAGAAAAAGACTAAAATTACATCACATGCCAAAGTCGGTGGAGCTCTAAACCGATCATCACTTTATCTCATTTCACTTCTAATTTCTATTTTTCTATTGGTTGGTTATCTATTTCCTTTGTTCCGACCATTTCCTTAATTATAAGCTTAGTTATTCTTGTGTCAATTATCCCATTTTAGTTAGAAACAAAAAATATTTCTTTTAGACTTGTTTTAGCCGAGACTATCAAGAAAACTTTAATTAGTTTTTCATTTCTTCTTTCATCCAATACTTTGCTTCCTTTTGTGTCAAACGAAACTTCCTAGATAAAACTCTCTCATTTTCTATATGTCTACACATTTGTCAAGATCTTAAGATAATTGAGAAGATATTCCAAAAATTTAATTTTAAGCAAAGTCGTTGGTCAATTCAAAGTCAATGCTTACTACATCCAATTCGATTTTGTCAACTTCAATCCAAATTTCTTCATTAATCAAGTCTGTATCTTTTAAAACTCAAAACATGAAAGTTTTATATATATTTCTTAATGTTCTACATCATTTTGAATAATCTCATTCATAGATTAGATAAGAGAGTTATGTCCAGATAATCAAAGTATATCAAAACTGTCTGAAATTATCTAATTCAAAAATATCATATGGTATATTCATTACTTATACTATTTGACTTCTTTTATCAGTTTTCCTTCAATTTCTATACAATATTCACTTTGAATATTCAAAAGTCATATCTTCCTATCATACTGAGTGTCTCCAATGCTTTTTCCAATATTTAGATATTTTCTAAATATTTTTCCTCTAATACATATAGACTTAATATCAATAAAAGGTTCATAGGATATATATATATATATATATCCAAAAAGTTCCAAAAGTTTTCTAAAATAATTTTAAAGAAACATAAATATGTCAAGTATGAAAATTAAAAAGAACACCTAAAAATTTGGATTATCACACACAATCTTGCTAAACATGCTCTTCTTTATGATGAGTGTGTTTGGATGGAAGGTGGTCCGTTTGTGATTGATATGGAAGTCTCAAATGACAAACTTTGTTCCGTTTGATTAATGAATATTCAAAATTTTTTTAAAACCTTTTATAAGTCTCTTAAAAATTTAGACTTAAAAAAAAAATAAAATAATTTTATGTAAGTTTAAAAAGATTTTGTAAAATATTAGAATGTGAAAATTTAAAAACTTATTATCATATATTTTTCAAGGGTAGTAAATGTTTTAAAAGTTTATGTTGATTGTACTCTTTTTCTTTTACTAAGATTTTGTCCTATTAGATTTTTTTTTACAAGGTTTTAATGAAATAATTTTAAAGGTACTTGATGATACATATAATTATTGTATTTTTTTTTTCATTCGTTATTGGTTTTTTTTCCTATTAAATTTTTCCTTTATAAAGTTTTAACGTAACATATTTTTTAAGAATGATTATTCCAGGATGAGTATTATAAATATATATAAGACGGTAGTAAATGACTATCAGTCGACTTGTATTGCAGCAATTAAGCTTACTTGAACTTTGGCAATTCAGTCGAACTTTAAACCGCCTCTTATTGCCTATATATATGGACTTATCATTCATTACTTGTATGAGATTTAATTTAGTACTTGAATGATAAAATAATTCTAAATATTTTTTCTTACCATTCTTTTTACAATATTGTTCTTTTTGATTTTATAACAAATAGCCATTTTTGGCTTGAATTTTTTTTAAGAAATATTTAAAAATTATATTTACTAAAGTAATGTCTGTTTGTTTTTAAAAACGAGATAAAATAAGATGAAATAAAAATTAAAAAGAAAAAATATTATTATAAAATATTTTTTTAATATTAATTTTATTTTCAAATTTTAAAAATATATTTTAAATTTTAAAAATTATAATTATAATAAAAAAATCTTAAAAAATATAATAATAAATTTAAAATATATTTTAAAATTTTAATTTTATCTCAATAAACAAAATGAGACCTAAATTTTATTGATGTGGATGCTATACATATCGACGGAATAACATTTTCTTTCGATCATACTTCTCCTCCCACTTGCGCAGGCTATTCTCCATCAACATGAACGAGCTCTCTTAAGCGAACCGAATCATATACCAAAATCAACTCTCAGTAATCAAATCCAATTAAATTCCGTTATCACCAAAATTAAAACCCTCCGTGAATTCTCATATCAATCTATCCGAAGGTAATGAAATTCTTGGTTGAATTGATTGTTGATCTTACGCTAGGTTATTGATCATTCATTCGTGCTCTCCTCTTTCTAAGTGTCTGATCATCTCAGAATTTCTGTTTGTTTCATCGGAAAACAAGTTGTCGTTTTCGTTTGAAGGAGGAAGCATGTCGTTCGATCTGCTGTTGAAGCCGTCATGTAGTGGGTGTGGATCGACCACGGACTTGTATGGAAGCAATTGCAAGCACATGACTCTGTGCTTGAGCTGTGGCAAAACCAAGGCCGAGAACCATGAAAAATGCTACGACTGTGGCGCCACAGTCACGCGTTTGATTCGAGTTCTGTATCTTTCTCTCTCTCTGATTCACAGCACACACACATTATAGGTTTTGTTTTTAAGTGTCTACATGCGTTTTTTCCTTACGTTATAATGTTTAATATAAGCTGTTATTATTGCCAAAAAGAAAGTTCGTAATTTCTATGATTCAATTATAATTAGGTTTTGCTCTCTGAAACAGAATTCTGAATTTGATGATAGTGAGGAACTTTTATCTTTTTCCGTGTGAGTGCTTTGATTTTATATAATATTAACTTTTACTCGGTGGAGAGTTTTCCCAAGTTCTTGTTTAAGTTATGAAAAGGTCGGTATAAGGACAGACCAATAGGTGAAGAGACTCCTGCTATATTTAAACCTTATAAGTTTTTAGCGTTTAATGTAGCTATACGTTTTAACAGTAATATAGTTCCGTGTAGACCAGCACATATTGGTGGTGTTTCCAATTTTCTTCCTTCACCGATTTCGAGTACCTTATTGATTGATTACATGTATTTTTGTTGTAATCTGAAGGCTTATGTGATCTTCTGCTTATTTTCATTATAGGAGTATAATGTCCGTGCAAGTTCTAGCAGTGAAAAGAATTACTTTATTGGTAGATTTGTGACTGGGTTGCCAAATTTTTCGAAGAAGAGAAGTGCGGAAAATAAATGGTCTCTTCAAAAAGAAGGTCTACAAGGACGGCAACTTACTGATGCTTTGCGGGTACTGAGTTCATGTTGACCTATTGGGCACTTTTTGCTCATCTCTACCCATTGCATTTGTACTATTGGGAAATTCAGCACCTCATATTGGGAATTGGATTTCTTAGAATCATAACAGTTGGACAGTAAGGATGTTGCTGTTGTGGCTTTGCCTGGTCTAGTCTAGTTTAATTCTCTCATTCCATTATCAAGTGTTGCATAGGTTAAAAGTTCAGTGTTTTAAGTGAGATGAGGCATGTGTATGTTTTTTTTTTTGTCGTTTTGCCCTTAATTGCACCATTATCTAAAATGAGAGAAGTGCCAATTTGCATCTAGTATGGCTAGTAACATAGCATTGTATGATTATTGGAGGAAAAATGTGTCATTCTCAAATCACATCCAGATCTTGATTGCAAAGCAGATATTATGTGAAGTTTCCTTGCTTCTGTTTAATAGACAGATCAAAATGCTACCTCTCTGGCATCTCATTGGCTTCTCACTCACTCATTCTTATTAATTTGTTATTTCATCATGTAGGAGAAGTACAAGAATAAACCATGGTTATTGGAGGATGAAACAGGGCAATTTCAGTACCAAGGTCAGATGGAAGGTGCACCATCTGCTACTTACTACCTACTAATGATGCAAGGAAAGGAGTTTGCTGCTATTCCTGCTGGTTCTTGGTATGTACAACCCAATGTATACAAGAGTTCTTGACGATATGAATATAAGCTATTTTTTGTTTTACCTTTTCTAAGGTTGATTGTTTAAAGAGCTTTTTATTTTAGTTTTGTTGTTCTGTTGATATATATATTAGTTGAAAATGTATACTTAAATCATTCAGTATAGAGCATTGCATTCCATATGTCAGAAAGTTGGTATTTTAATGTGAACTTAAATGTTACTTTTATTTAGTTTTGTAATGGTGGTTTGATTCATCCAATCTTTAGGTATAACTTTAACAAAGTTGCACAATATAAGCAACTTACGCTGGAGGAAGCAGAAGAAAAGATGAATAACAGGAAAAGGACTGCCGATGGATATGAAAGATGGATGATGAAAGCTGCAAATAATGGATCTGCTGCATTTGGTGGAGTGGAGAGGCCTGATGACAAAGATAGTGGTGTGGCTGGTGGTAGGGCACGTAAAAAGATGACCGGTGATGATGAAGAAGGTAATGTTTCAGATAAAGGGGAGGAGGATGAAGAGGAAGAGGCCGCAAGGAAGAATAGATTGGGACTCAACAAAAGAGGTGGTGATGATGATGAGGAAGGTCCGAGAGGTGGTGATCTTGATTTAGATGATGATGATATTGAGAAGGGTAAGCATTTTTCCTTATTGTAATCTGTTTTTCATCTACAGAAGAAGCTCCATGGATTATTTTCTTCATTTCTGGTCAATTTTCTGTTGGGACACAGTAAGTGACGTAATTTCACACCAAAATACACAAAAGTACCATTCAATCAATTTGGTTCTATTCTCCAGGAAAATCTAACATAAATGAGTGGAGATGTTAGAGTCTTCATCCCCGTTAAACAATTAAATGATGCTGAGGGAATTCTTATGTGTCACTTTCTTGAAGTGTATCTCTATTAGCCATATGTTTTATTATGTCACTTGATTTTTTGAGCATTTGTTGCTGTCACTCTAGATAGCATTTATGTTTTCTAACTCTCGTGTATGTCCCATGTACTAGGACAATGCCATGTTACTTGATGCTAACAAACCTCTTATCTACTAAAAAAAGGAATTGCTTACGACCGAGATAGGTTCTGTCTATTGTATACCAACTTGTGTACTTGGGCATTGCCTATTCTATCAATATAATTGTTAACTTATAAAAATAAAAAAAAGGAAATAACAGAAAGTAGCATTTTTCTGTTGCACAACTGCTTTGGGAGAAATCTTGATTGTCAACATCCTTAAGTAGAGGGCTGAGATAACTGTGGATGGGCCCTGCATGTGTCAGAAGAGTGAAAAAGCAGTTGACCATCTCCTTCTAGATTGTATAATGGCGTGGGAGTTGGGCTCACATGATCTCTTTATGAATGTAGTGGTGGATGCTTAGTACTGTGAGCAAGGCGTATGCATGTTGGAAAGGAATCTTTTCAAGGGGGTTGCAGCTTGGACTTTGGTGGGTGGTTGCTCTTTTTATGCGGTGATTTGGTGTGAGAGGATTAATAGTACTTCTAATGTTATAAAGCATACCTACCTGCAGGTAGCCAAAGTGGTAAGGGAAAACTTGTGTGCATGAGCCCCATGTCACAGTTTCAATTCCCCTAGGATCAAAACTGCAATTTAAGTAGGTCATCGTAGTGGGTTTCCGTGCTAGTCTCCCTAGGGGTTTAGGTTCTATGGGTGAGTCCTAAGGGCTCTACCGTGAGGTGGTTCCTCGTCATAAAAAATGTTACAAAGCATAATCGAAGCCCCCGTTCATCCAATTTCCTGAGGTCTGCTTTGGAAGGTGTTTAACGTGAATGTGTTTGGGATTTTATATTTGGTTAGATTTATGTTTGTAGTTTCTTGAAAGGACAGTGTACACCTCCTTTCTAGTTGGTAGTGCTTATCAAAGTTAAGGAAAAATATAAGAGTTAGAGACAGAGATTTGAGTAGCAAATTTTATTTAAGAATAAATTAGTGTGGCTTATTGTGGATGGGCCCTGCATGTTCAAGAAGAGTGAAAAAGCTGACCATCTCCTTCTAGATTGTATAATGGCATGGGAGTTGGGCTCGCATTATCTCTTATGGATGCAATGGTGGATGCCTAGTACTGTGAGCAAGGCGTATGCTTGTTGGAAAGGAATCTTTTCAAGGGGGTTGCAGCTTGGACTTTGGAGGGTGGTTGCTCTTTTTATGCGGTGATTCGGTGCAAGAGGATTAATTGTACTTCTAATGTTATAAAGCATACCTACCCGCAGGTAGCCAAAGTGGTAAGGGAAAACTTGTGTGCATGAGCCTCATGTCACAGTTTCAATTCCCCTAGGATCAAAATTGCAATTTAAGTAGGAGATCATGGTAGTGGGTTGCCGTGCTAGTCTCCCTAGGGGTTTAGGTTCTATGGGCGAGTCCTAAGGGCTCTACCGTGAGGTGGTTCCTCGTCATAAAAAATGTTACAAAGCATAATCGAAGCCCCCGTTCATCCAATTTCCTGAGGTCTGCTTTGGAAGGTGTTTAACGTGAATGTGTTTGGGATTTTATATTTGGTTAGATTTATGTTTGTAGTTTCTTGAAAGGACAGTGTACACCTCCTTTCTAGTTGGTAGTGCTTATCAAAGTTAAGGAAAAATATAAGAGTTAGAGACAGAGATTTGAGTAGCAAATTTTATTTAAGAATAAATTAGTGTGGCTTATTGTGGATGGGCCCTGCATGTTCAAGAAGAGTGAAAAAGCTGACCATCTCCTTCTAGATTGTATAATGGCATGGGAGTTGGGCTCGCATTATCTCTTATGGATGCAATGGTGGATGCCTAGTACTGTGAGCAAGGCGTATGCTTGTTGGAAAGGAATCTTTTCAAGGGGGTTGCAGCTTGGACTTTGGAGGGTGGTTGCTCTTTTTATGCAGTGATTCGGTGCAAGAGGATTAATTGTACTTCTAATGTTATAAAGCATACCTACCCGCAGGTAGCCAAAGTGGTAAGGGAAAACTTGTGTGCATGAGCCTCATGTCACAGTTTCAATTCCCCTAGGATCAAAATTGCAATTTAAGTAGGAGATCATGGTAGTGGGTTGCCGTGCTAGTCTCCCTAGGGGTTTAGGTTCTATGGGCGAGTCCTAAGGGCTCTACCGTGAGGTGGTTCCTCGTCATAAAAAATGTTACAAAGCATAATCGAAGCCCCCGTTCATCCAATTTCCTGAGGTCTGCTTTGGAAGGTGTTTAACGTGAATGTGTTTGGGATTTTATATTTGGTTAGATTTATGTTTGTAGTTTCTTGAAAGGACAGTGTACACCTCCTTTCTAGTTGGTAGTGCTTATCAAAGTTAAGGAAAAATATAAGAGTTAGAGACAGAGATTTGAGTAGCAAATTTTATTTAAGAATAAATTAGTGTGGCTTATTGTGGATGGGCCCTGCATGTTCAAGAAGAGTGAAAAAGCTGACCATCTCCTTCTAGATTGTATAATGGCATGAGAGTTGGGCTCGTATTATCTCTTATGGATGCAGTGGTGGATGCCTAGTACTGTGAGCAAGGCGTATGCTTGTTGGAAAGGAATCTTTTCAAGGGGGTTGCAGCTTGGACTTTGGAGGGTGGTTGCTCCTTTTATGCGGTGATTCGGTGCAAGAGGAGTAATTGTACTTCTAATGTTATAAAGCATACCTACCCGCAGGTAACCAAAGTGGTAAGGGCAAACTTGTGTGCATGAGCCCCATGTCACAGTTTCAATTCCCCTAGGATCAAAACTGCAATTTAAGTAGGAGATCATGGTAGTGGGTTGCCATGCTGGTCTCCCTAGGGGTTTAGGTTCTATGGGCGAGTCCTAAGGGCTCTACCGTGAGGTGGTTCCTCGTCATAAAAAATGTTACAAAGCATAATCGAAGCCCCCGTTCATCCAATTTCCTGAGGTCTGCTTTGGAAGGCGTTTAACGTGAATGTGTTTTGGATTTTATATTTGGTTAGATTTATGTTTGTAGTTTCTTGAAAGGACAGTGTACACCTCCTATCTAGTTGGTAGTGCTTATCAAAGTTAAGGAAAAAGATAGAGTTAGAGACAGAGATTTGAGTAGCAAATTTTATTTAAGAATAAATTAGTGTGGCTTATTGTGGATGGGCCCTGCATGTTCAAGAAGAGTGAAAAAGCTGACCATCTCCTTCTAGATTGTATAATGGCATGGGAGTTGGGCTCGCATTATCTCTTATGGATGCAGTGGTGGATGCCTAGTACTGTGAGCAAAGGCATATGCTTGTTGGAAAGGAATCTTTTCAAGGGGGTTGCAGCTTGGACTTTGGAGGGTGGTTGCTCTTTTTATGCAGTAATTCGGTGCAAGAGGATTAATTGTACTTCTAATGTTATAAAGCATACCCACCCATGGGTAGCCAAAGTGGTAAGGGCAAACTTGTGTGCATGAGCCCCATGTCACTGTTTCAATTCTCCTAGGATCAAAACCGCAATTTAAGTAGGAGGCCATCGTAGTGGATTGCTGTGCTAGTCTCCCTAGGGGTTTAGGTTCTATGGGTGAGTTCTTTGGCCATTTGTAACACCCAAAGGGCCCTCCTTAACATTCCAAGTCAGCCGATTAAGTTCGCTAGACTGCTTGGATTTCCCTTTACGATTTTGGTGGTACCCTACTTCCATGGCAGTGAGCAAAGCCATGAATTGTGCTTCGTACCCGACACATCTAATACCAACCAATTGGTGGATCCCTTTGGCCATTTGTAACACCCAATCAGATTGATCTGGAAAAAAATAATTTAAAGGGTTAGGGTTCTGATACTCTTCATCAACTGAAAAGTCCTATAGACCTTGCATTGAATCTGACAAGTATGGTTCTTCCTCTACCGAAAGCATCAAGTTCTCAGACTCTTCCTTTGTTCAGATGTGTGTCTGACAATTTTTTGTGGGCTTTTGCAGGTGTGTATGGGCCTAATTTCGACACAGACAAATGATTCCTGTGGGAAGAACTAGCAGGGCTACACAGTTGGTGGAATGTCCCATGGTGTATGGGAGACGACTTCAACGTTGTCAGGTTTGCTAGTGAAAACTTTGGTAACAGAAGAGTGAGGCACGCCAGTGTGGATTCCTCAGAATGTATCTTTGATTTGCATTTGGTGGATTTATCGCTTGTGGGGGGCCCAACAACCTGGTCAAACAATCAGCCTGGTCAAGACTAGACCGCTTTCTTTTCTTTTCGGAGTTGGAAATTCACTTTCCTAATTTATGGTAGAAGTGCTTGGACTGCATTTCTTCGGATCATTGGCCTATCATGCTTGACTTTGGTGGTCTCCGGAATGGGTGTCGCTACTTCAAAGTTTGAGAACACGTGGTTGAAGTTGGAAAGTTTTGTAGATAGAGTTAAACAGTGGTGGATGTCCTACTAATTTGACGGCTCCCTTAGTTTCATCTTTGCTAGAAGGCTGAAAGCCCTTAAGAGGGACCTTAAGATTTGGAATTTTCAGTCCTTTGGCTTCATAGGCGACAAGAAGAAGGATTTACTAAGGGACATTCAGGAATTAGAGAGGGTGCAAGAGGGACAGTCACTCTCTAGGGAAGAACTTGCGCAAAAGACTCAGATGATGGCTAATCTTGAGCAGGTGATTCTACTGGAAGAAATCTTTTGGCGTAAAAAATCAAGAGCCTTATGGCTCCTGGAAGGAGACCGTTGCACGAAATTTTTCCATAGAGTTGCAAACTCCCATTGTCGAAACAACAATATTGAGATGTTAAAGATTAATGGGATAGAATGTAAAGAAGAAGGGGTCATCTCAAATCACATTGTTGACTTTTATGAAAACCTCCTTATGTAACAGGAGGGTTGTAGACCTAATCTCGACGGGTTAGCTTTTGATATTATTGACCCTTCTAATGTAGCTTGCCTAGACAGAGCTTTTGGGGAAGGTGAGGTGCTCAATGTTATCTGGAAAATGGTAAAAGACAAAGCGCCAAGTTTAGATAGATTCTCTATGGGTTTCTTTCAGGACTGTTGGGAGGTGATTAAAAAAGATCTCATGAGGGTGTTCCAGGAGTTGTTTACCGATGGGAAATTTGTTAAAAGTCTAAATACCACCTTCCTAGCCCTAATTCCCAAAAAGGTTGGGGCCTTAGAACTCAAAGAGTTCCGGCCTATTAGTTTGGTAGGTGGGATCTATAAGATCCTGGCGAAAGTGCTTGCCAATCGCTTTAGCGAAGTTATTGGGAAGATTATCACTAAACTCCAGAATGCTTTTGTAAAAGGCAGGCAAATCCTTGATGTTGTCCTTATAGCCAATGAATGCATTGATAGTAAACTGAAAGTGGGCAGTACTGAGATTTTGTGCAAATTAGATATGGAGAAAGTTTATGACCATGTCAATTGGGAATTCCTGTTGTATCTCTTAGGAAAGTGTGGGTTCGGGAAAAGATGCAGGTCCTGGATAAGGTGGTGTATTTCTACTGTTAGATTTTTGGTTTTGATCAATGGATGTCCCGAAGGATTCTTCCCGAGTTCTCGTGGTTGGAGACAGGGTGACTTGTTATCCCCACTTCTCTTCGTTATTGTTATGGAAGCACTCAGCAGGATACTATAAACCTTGGTGGACAATCGTTTGGTAAATGGGTTTCCAGTTGGTACAACTTCTCGGGGTTTTGCTAATATATCTCACTTCTTGTTTGCAAATGACACGCTTGTTCTATGTGAGGCGGAGCGGGAGCAGGTGGGAGCTGTGAAGACTTTATTCTTGTGTTTCGAGGCAGGGTCAGGCTTGAAGGTGAATTACGACAAATCTGAGATGGTACCCATTGGAGATGTTTGCAATATGCGGGATCTGGCTAGTACTCGGATGCAAGATTTCTTCGCTTCCTATGACATACCTAGGACTTCCGTTGGTTTCCCCCTCAAGGGCGGTCAGGAACTAGGACACCGTGATCAAAAGTGTAAAGAAAACTAGTAGGATGGAAGAGAATGTATTTGTTCAAAGGGGGACGTGTCACTCTTATCAAGAGCACTCTGTCCAATCTTCCAACATATTTCTTGTCACTTTTTCCTATTTCGGCAGGTGTGACAGGTCGTATTAAGAAATTGCAACGTGATTTTCTATGGGGTGGCCTGAGGGACGAGTTCGAGTACCATCTGGTCAAGTAGGTGATAATTTGCCGCCCCATCGCAAACGGTGGCTTGGGCATTCAGAGCTTGAGGACATTCAATCAAGCGCTTCTTGGTTAGTGGCTATGGAGATATCATCAGGATCCAAAAACTCTATGGAGAGTAGTGATTGATCATAAATACGGGAGCTCATGGGAGGGTGGAGCTCTAATGAAGTGAGGGAGGCCGGTGGTGTGGGGTTGTGGAAAAATATAAGAAGTGGGTGGGGCCTTTTAATCAGCACACTAAGCTTCGAGTGGGCACGTGGTCTAAAATCAGATTCTAGAAAGATGTATAGTGTGGTAACAGGTCATTAGGTGATTTATTTCCCTCTCTGTTTCTATTGGCATGTGACAAAAACATCATTGTGGCAGAGGTGGTGGAATTAGTTGGGGGGCAGTTGTACTAGAACATTCATTTCAACCGGGCGGCACAAGACTAAGAATTAGGCCTTTTTGTGGATTTTTACAGTCTCATCTACTCCCAAAGACCGAACCTCCAAAACGTTGATAGCCTGTGGTTGACTCTTGATGGAAGAGGAATACTCATAGTTCGTTCTTTCTACAAAGTGCTCACCCAGGTTACCGAGATTCAGTTTTCGTGGAGACAGATTTGGCACCATAAAGCACCCCCAAAAGCGTCATTCTTCATCTGGATAGCGGCGTTAGGCAAGATCCTTACAACTGACAACTTGAGAAAACGAGGATTATTCTAGCAGATTGGTGTTGCATGTGCCATTGTGGGGGTGAATCGGTGAATCACTTCCTCTTACATTGTGAGATTGCCAGGGCTCTTTGAAATGAGGTCTTTAGTAGAATCAAATTAGCATGAGTTATGTCGAAGACCGTGGTGGAAGCAATAAGGGTGTTAAAACGTGTTAACGGATCGTGTTCGTGACATGTCAAGACGTGTACATAATGCTTAAAGGGTCAACACGAACACGACCCATTAAGGATTTCGTGTCAAAAATTTCAACCCTAACACGACCCGTTAAGATAACGGGTTGACGCGACACGACCCGTTAAAATCCGTTAAGACCTTTGATACTATATGACATGACACGACACGACACGATGTAATACGATCTTACCCGTTTCAACCCGCAAACCCGTTAGTGACCCTTTTGAATTTAACCTAATTGATTTTATATAAATATTAAAACTTAAATAATAGTTTTAAAACATAAAAAATTAATTGCAAATTATAATATTAAAATTACAATTCAATAAATAGTACACTATAAAATATGATAAACACACAAATATAATCCGTACATTGTAAAATATTAAAATTATAATCCAAACATATTAAATAAATGGGTTAACTCGTTAATGACTTTTTAATAAGTACTTAAATAGAATAATTAAGTATCTAAGAGTATAAAACTAATTTTAAATTATGAGTTTTTGAAGTTTAGCTCAAGGGTATAAAAGTAAATTCAAATTTCTTAACGTATCTTAACGGGTCATAACGGGTTTTGACTTGTTATGACCCGTTATCAAATCGTGTCTTAACGGGTTGACACGATTTGACCCGAAACTTGTTAAGACTAAATACTAACCCGCTTTTATCGTGTCGTGTTCGTCTCGTGTTAACGTGTCGTGTCATATATTGCCATCCCTAGGAAGTAATGACAAGATGGCCTACCACAAGAGGCCCGAGTCAGATCCAAACTATATGGAAGATGATTCCTATATGCATCATGTGGTGTCTTTAGTTGGAGTGAAATGAGCGGACGTTTGAAGACAATGAGAGATCACAAGAGGAGCTGCTTGTCCTATTTTATAGAACTCTTTGTAATTGGACCATTGTTGTATATTCTAATGGCATGGTTCTACATGATTTCCTTGTTTCTGGTTTGCCTAATTGTTAAATATTGTAATTGAACCATTGCTTTGAAATTGGCGTTATGCCTATTCTTGATTAATAAAATCTTACTTATCAAAAAAAAAAGTTCCGTGGGTGGGTTCTAAGGGCTCTGCCGTGGGGTGGTTCCCCGTCATAAAAAAATGTTATAAAGCATAATCGAAGCCCCCGTTCATCCAATTTCCTGAGGTCTACTTTGGGAGGCGTTTAACGTGAATGTGTTTTGGATTTTATAGTTGGTTAGATTTATGTTTGTAGTTTCTTGAAAGGACGGTGTACACCTCCTATCTAGTTGGTAGTGCTTATCAAAGTTTAGGAAAAAGATAGAGCTATAGACAGAGATCTGAGCAGCAAATTTTATTTAAGAATAAATTATTGTGGCTTATCGTGCTGCTTGTGCAAGAAGAGTGAAAAAGCAGTTGACGATCTCCTTTTAGATTGTATAATGGCGTGGGAGTTGGGCTCACATTCTCTTTGTGGATGCAGTGGTGGATGCCTCGTACTGTGAGCAAGGCGTATGTTTGTTGGAAAGGAATCTTTTCAAGGGGGTTGCAGCTTGGACTTTGAAGGGTGGTTGCTCTTTTTATGCGGTGATTTGGTGCCAGAGGATTAATTGTACTTCTAATGTTATAAAGCATACCTACCCGTGGGTAGCCAAAGTGGTAAGGGCAAACTTGTGTGCATGAGCCCCATGTCACAGTTTCAATTCCCCTGGGATCAAAACTGCAATTTAAGTAGGAGGCTGTGGTAGTGGGTTGCTGTGCTAGTCTCCCTAGGAGTTTAGGTTCTGTGGGTGTGTCCTAAGGGCTCTCCCGTGGAGTGTTTCCCTGTCATAACACCTTCTATCTAGTTGGTAGTGCTTATCAAAGTTAAGGAAAAAGATAGAGCTATAGACAGAGATCTGAGCAGCAACTTTAATGTAAGAATAAATTGTTGTGGCTTATCTTTGTCAGTTATCAGTGATCTGGTGAATGTATTTTCACACTTTTACCATTCATGTCATTTATATCATTGTACTTCTTCCTTGAAAAATTGCATGTCTATGGTTGGTTGCTTTTTTGTGCTGCACCAATTTTATCCTATTTCTAGCCCTTGTAAATTCAAATTGAATGTGGAATGAAGGAAAATCATTACTATATGGATTTTACCATAGTGTCTATGTTAAGCAACTGTTTGTGTTAAGAATGTTCCTGTCATGGTAATAATTGAATATACCTGATGACCTCCTCCATCTGTTCCCTCTTGAATGTACCAGGTGATGATTGGGAGCACGAAGAAATTTTCACTGATGATGATGAAGCCGTTGGTAATGATCCTGAAGAAAGGGAAGAATTGGCCCCTGAAGTTCCTGCTCCTCCAGAAATTAAGCAGGTCTGTCTGGAAACTCTGACTTCCTTATTGGGTCAACCCTTCTGGAAAATAAATTATTGTTACTGAACATGTACTACGATTGAGTTACATGGTCTGGAAAACTATTTTTTTTATTTTTAGAAGGCGTTATTTTTTAATCACTCTGCTATTGGGTGGCAGCCTGCCTATGCCTTCCTAGCTTTAGCTTCCACGATTTTTAAGTTTTTTTTCCCCTCATTAGGTTTATCTGAAGTAGACTCCTTGTGTACCATATAGGTGAAATACTTATCAAAAAAGGATATTCCTTTGTTTCCTTTCTTTTGATCATAAGCTTATCTTCTTGTAAACAAAGACATGACGACAATTAAATAAACTATTAGTTATGGATGGATCTATAACTTAACAAAGTCTAAATCCTGAACTAACTAAGGATGCATCCTTTCAAAATATTGTCTGGTGTTGGAAGACTCTTTTAAAATATTGGCCAGCTGGAAGACTCTAGGAGGTATTCCTCCAAATCAAAGCTGTATGGAAGATGGTTTTTATCTACATTATGTGGTGTCTGTCGTAGGACCGCAATGACTGTACGTTTGAAGACATGGAGTGCCTCAACAGATCTTTCCTTTTTTAGAACTTTATTCCTATGGGCCCTAGCTGTAACTTTAATGGCCTGATTTTCATGACTTTCTTGTTTCTATTGCTTCGCCCTAGATAGGCTTATCTCTTGTATATCAACTTGTGTACTCGGGCTTTGCCTATCATTACTAATACAATTGTTAACTTACATAAAAAATATTGTCTGATGTTAGATCTGTCTATTTATTTTTGGACCAAGTCTAAATCCTGAACCAACAAAATTCCTCCTTTTTCGACATTAAAAAATGCCAAGAAAATAATTCTTTTACCTGTTCTTGCAGGATGAAGATGATGAGGATGAAGATAATGGAGAGGAGGGTGGACTGAGCAAATCTGGAAAGGAGTTGAAGAAGCTGCTTGGGCGAACTGGTGGACTTAATGATTCGGATGCAGAGGATGATGATGATGATGAGGAAGATGTAAGTTGATGCTTAATTGTAGTACTCGCTGCTTAATTCTAGTACTCGCTACGTTAACACCTTGGTACATTATTAATACTTTGTAGGAGATGATGTGAAACTATGGTAATGGTCTTATTTAATTTATCACAATCCCCCATCTAGTGCATTTTGTTGAATTATAGGAGGCATTTTTCCCCATTTTTAGCAATGGTGAAGTCATTAATTTAGTTTTGTACGGCCTTAAACCACCCCCCCCCCCCCCCCCCAAAAAAAAAAAAAACAAAAGACTGTTTATCTAAACTGCATGCACTTTTTCTAGGTGTTCTTGATGTGCGAGCAATGTAACCTGTATTCTAAATTGGCTTGCACTCGTTTTCCTCTCCTCCATTGATGGAGCTTTTGTATTGGTTTGTCCAGATGGATGATGAGATTGGTGTTACTCCTGTGCTGGCTCCAAAGCAGAAGGATGCACCTAAAGAGGAACCTGCTGAAAACAGTCCTGTAAAAACAATACCTTCTGGACCTACTCGGGGAACCCCATCTGCCTCCAAGTCTGCAAAGGCGAAGAGAAAACTAAATGGTGACGATGCGAAAGTGTCTAATGCTGCACCTCCAAAGAAGGTGAAAACAGAAAATGTACGACTATATTTGATGAATGCCTTTTAGTTTACCTTAAGTTTTTCTTCTATATGATGCATGTATCTTCTGAGGTATTTTTGAGGTATTTTAAGGTTCCCTAGAGGTGATAATGTTTTAATTGAATTCTTTTGTCATTTTAATTTGACTTGTGTTTTCTTCATTAGGATTTAAAACCTTCTTTAAAAGAAGAAACCGTGCCTCCTAAAACCAGCATGCCTTCAAAAGCTACACCATCATCGAAAGCTGGGCCAACATCATCTGCTGGGCCTGTCACTGAAGAAGAAATCAGAGCTGTTTTAATACAGAAGACACCTGTGACAACACAGGATCTTGTTGCTAATTTTAAAGCAAGACTAAGATCCCCAGAGGTATGCTATTTGAGTGTCTTAAGACTTGAACTGAACGCTGCAATCAGGCAATCATAACCTGCTTTTTTCCTGGTCTGGGTAACATCCTTTAGCCATAACAAGTTAAACATATCTTGGGCTGTGCCAAACGGTCAGATTTCCCGATCACGAACGCATGCATGGTTCTATAATCAGCCCAGTCAACTTAGTTGTCTCTTTGTTTGGAAAAAAAAAAATGTGTTAAGAGTTGCAGCGGGTGGAAAATGAGCACACAAGCCACTGCATTTCTTGTTTAATAGTATTATTACAATACCATATTTTTTTAGACTCTTTTTGTCCTGAATTCAGCACAATTAGTGACTAGACATTTTTGCACACGTACCAAAAATATGGAGTGCTCAACATTTTGACATCACTGTACATTTTGTCATGCCTGCAGATTAATAAATTCAATTCAAATAAATGTTATGTCAATATATCTATTATTTTCAGAATGATGTAGTAGTTATAGCATCTCACTTTAATCATGCTTGATCCCTTGTACAAATATTCCTTTATGGATTGTGTAATATGTTATTTATTGCTTCTGCGTATGGACCTATGGTGCAGGACAAGAAAGCTTTTGCAGACATCCTGAGAAAAATTTCCAAGATACAGAGGACAAATGGATCTAATTATGTTGTTTTGAGAGAGCGATGATTGGATCCCATTACATCTGCCTTTTGACTTGCAGTTGGTTTCCATCCGCTTAACCCACCCCCTCTCTCTTTCTTTTTTTTTCTCTATAAAAGGTGGTTTTAAAAAGAGTTTGTTTAGTACTTCTGACTAAGAGCTGTGTCACTTTATGGATGATAAGCATGGGTTTCTTCCGATGGATGAATTCCGGTGGCTGGGCACAAATCACATTCTGTATATTTATTTTTCTGGAGCATTTCTTCCCGTTACTCTTATGGAGAATGGATCAACTCTCTTTTGGATCCGAATTAAGTGAATTCAATCTCAAGAATATTTATTTTTATGGTTATGGATGATACAAACATGTATCCAATTGGGTACGCCGTGCACCGTACACCGTACACCCACAATCGATAACATAGAAGACATGTCCTACCTAAACAAGAAATTATGGCTTATTCCATTATATATTTTGCAACGTTCAACACATTAACAACAATTTCAAGCTCTGAAAGGTCAAAGTTCTTATAATTTCCATAATCCATATAATAAGCAAGATCCAAAGTGATTGCAGATAGAAACTCCGAAGTAGTCCTAATTTTAAAATTTAAACACACCAAAACGATAAATAGTCATTTCTTTTCCATTTTGAGCTTTTACCAACTCCACTCTCAAACACCTACAACAGCATAGCAGCAAAGAAATCCAAAGGCCAAGAGAAGAAAGCTTCCAACAAGATGGGCTGAGCTAGAAGGGATTGTGGGCCCATCAGCTACGACTAGAACGGAGCCCTCCGATGTGGCTACTTTTGGGATTTCAGGTTCTACCTGAGGCAGCACCTCAACGTGTAACTTCAGCCCATTCTTGCAGCTCTCGGGGTTACTGCTCGCGAAGTAGCGGATCCCTTTCTCATCCAGTGAGATGCTATCCAAGCCGTCCGTGTACATTCTGATAGGGTTGCTTACATCGCACAGTTCGAATTCCTCCTTGCTCTTCAGCTCAGCGATGCTTTCCCGTGATGAAGAGTGCGTGAACCCTTCTCATTCACAAAGTCCATTTGTAGAAATGAAATACTCATGGATGCATGGAATAATAAGTAATGGAATCAAAGCTTGTATTTTGCGGCTGCGAAAGAGCTAGCATAAAATAAAGAAGAATGTGCTATATGTACTTATATTTTTATTTATATTACTTATTTTATTAGTTTTTCTTTTAATTTTAAATTTTATAATTTTGAACGTATCAATAATCAATAATGTCTCACGTGAAGAAATAAGTTTTTTTATAATAATAATAATAATAATAATAATAATAATATATTTAGCATTTTCCAACAAAGAGTATGAAAAGAGAACAGAGAACAATGTATATGTTTCTAAGTAACTTTGAAGTCCTCAAAGAGGGGTGGGCCGGGGGGAGAAATTGGGATCAAGTTAGCTGCATTTTGAAATTTGGATAGTAGGTTGAGATGAAATAATTTTATATAAAATTTAAAAATTGAATAAAATATTATTTTTTTTAAAATTGCATTATTTATTATATTTTATATAAAAATTGGATAAAGTCTTATTATTAAATTAGCAGATGAGTTTAGATAGTTTCTCAATTCAAATCGGCCTAAATTATTGTCCTGCAGTTTTTTCTTTAACTAAAAGTAGTGCTGGTTACAGCTTACTAAATCAAGAGTATGTTTAGCATTAGATGATTGTTTGATAGGAACAAGTGTAATTAAATGACAGTAGAACAGAGAGCTCATGAAGATTAGCGAGTCCTTTTCCGTCGGAGTCCTCCCTTTGCCTAGTTACCAGCCATGCATGCATGTGTTTTAGTTCCTAATTAAGCATAGAGAGGAGGAGAGAGAGCTCACAGATTTTGTCTCCGACCCTGAAGTTTCTCGCGGAGGACCAAGAAGAGACGCCGGAAGATGGGTCCCAGCCCGGGTCGCCTCCGACCACATGGTGCACTTGGGCGGCTTCGACCCGGTTCCCTCCAAGATAGCTCAGGGAGATCATGAGGAGAACCAGAGCAACATCCACCATCTTCATTAACGACGCAGCCATTAGCACACCGATTACCAACAAAAACAACGTTCCCTCGATCTCTCTTAGCTTTTAAAACTCGTGATAAGCAAGGGGAAAAACAGAGGATGCACTGTCAGCTAGCTCACTATATGGAATGCACGGTTTCTAGGCAGCTTCCTTTACCAAATCTACGTGAAGAAAAGACTGATGAGTGTGAGCCCACACGCTTACTCATTTCAACCGCTCTTTCTATTATTTTCCATCCAATCATTTTTGGCAGCCCCAAAAAGTATTTTTATTATTTATATAAACAGTAAAAATATTATTAATAATTTAATATCTCTAAGATGTTTCGGCTGTCTCGAAAGGCTGCCAATTACTACTCACTCACATGAACAGTATTATGTACTGTTCATGTGAGTGAGTGCTCTTGGATGTGGCTTCTCCCTAGCATATCTCCTTTTCCATTTCCTCCGAACGAAAAAGTTCCCCAAGTACTTGGCATACCTTTGATTGATTCGACTCATACATTAGCAATCACTATATGAAGATTTTTTTTTTAAATTTGATAAAAAAAATATAAATTTGTTAGAAAGTTAATATCTTTACATTTATAATTTTATATTAAATTTATTAAAATAATAATATAATTTATAATTTATAAAATAACAAACATATTTATAACTTATTCATCCAATAAATATATGAAAAAATAATAAAAAAATATCTTAATAGATGAATAATAATCATTCAAATAGAAATGATGATGCTTAACAGTGATGAAGCCACGTTAGGAGAGTGGAGGGTGCCCTCCCCCAATATCTAAAAAATAATAATATATGTTTTTTCAAAGAAAAAAAATAATATGTTAGTTTCTTATAATTTAGTAAAATAATATTAATTTTATTTTGTGTTGGTCACCACTCTAAAAATTATCTTAGCCTTTCCTCCACAAGACTTAAATTGATAAAAAATAAAGTAAATAAAATATATATCATATGAAATTGATCTAATAATATGATGATATATTATAGATAAAAATAAAATAAAATAAAAGTTGAATAATTTCTAACGTATTTTTAATACATTTTAATACTGATAAAAAAATATATTTTTATTATAACGACATATTCTTAATATATCATATATATTTTTAATATATACTTTTATTAAACTTATTTTACTTTTATTGTAGATTTTACTATCAGATTGTTATCTATACAAAAAAAAATTATATAAAAATAGAACAAAAAATATTTTATATATGTTATTTTAATTTTACTTTGCCTTCCTAAAACAAATTCTTGGTTTCGTCACTGATGTTTATGTAATAGTCCTAAAATCTTCATCTTAATTTAATTATTTAATTAAATGCTAATATACAAGATTAGTGGTAATTTGTAAATAAATAAAATAAGTTTTAAAGAGATGGGTTTGGGAATGAGACTTCTGAGGAATGGATCAAGTGAATGGGTCAAGAGAGTGATGGTGAGCCCAAAAGTCCATAGAATGAGCCCATGGCCCATCAAGCCTATAGTAGAGACACATGTCACTTGGAGAAAAACCCTAGAAAATTATCCAAATACTTGTAGGAAAATTCTAGTTGGTGGAGATTGACTAGTAGGTGAACACATGCCATGTAGGATTGAGTGTAGGATCTAATGGAATGATTTTCCTACCATGGAATCTTGGAGGTACAAGACATCATTCCTTAACTTGCCAATTGAGATCATGGTGTGTAGGGAAGTAACAAATGGCATGAAAAGAAGCATGGAAGGAAGGAGCAAGGGTGGATTCGGTAGAGGCAACCCGTGGGGTATCTTGGGAGGATCTCATGGGGTATGGCCACCTACAAGTTGATAGGACAAGGGAGGAGTGTGTAAGTGAATAAGATACAATGTGTAAGAGAGTATGGTGATGTGAAGAGAGGTATGGTGTGGGTGTAGGTGATGGAAATGACAAAAACAAGGAAAATGGACAAAGTGGGTTTCGGTGGAGGCTTGGCTTGGCCGGATCATGTTTTGCTCAAATTCCAAAAAGCATGGTTTTGAGATCACTTGGATGGACACATGAGAGGATGGGGGAATGAGTGCTAAACACTCAAAGAAGCCACCGGCCATAGCAAGTGAGAAGGGAGAAAAGAGAATCCACCAAAGCATGGCCAAGATTTGATCTTGGAATGGCCTAGAGTTGTCAATCACTCAATCTATCATTGGTCATACCTAAATATGGTAAAAAGTGTATCAAAGACCCTAGGAAAAATAGTTGGCCGTGTGACTCCATATGCATTTCTCTTAGCTCATTTCACTTGGACACATGCAAACACTCTCCTATCTCATTCTCTCTTCACCTCTCGGCCAAAACCACTCAAGTCACTTCTACTTTTGTTTCTTCTTCTTTCACCACATAATTTGAAGAATCCTAAAGTAGTGAGGCCAAAAATCAAGAGTGTTGAGGTGATCAATACATTGGAGAAGGTTAGTGACTAAATTCATGCAAGTTTAGGAAGAACATACACACACATGTAACACTTTATTTTGGTTAGAAGGAAATAAGGTTTCCTTTAAAATTTTGTGTTTATGGTTAATCTAATAAGAGATTTCATATGTGTATTTTCAGATTTTAATCAAAAATCTAATAGGAATATTGTAAGTATACCTTCACCTTTTCCTTAACAATTCATGTATATGGTGAGGTGATCATGCTTGTTGGATTAATGATTGTTTTGCCATGTTTGGATTGAAATGATTTTACTTGTCTTTGATATGAATATTCTTGTGTAAATCTCTATGATGAAGTAAGTTTAGAATGTGAGTAGAGATGATGGATCAAGTATTAGTTGTAAAAAGAAGTGAAAAGCATGATTATTATATAAAATGATGAAGTTGATGCATGATGGACTTTAGTGTTAAGTATTAAATTTGGTGTTGCTATGATAAAGTTTATTTGAGGAAATTAGTAATGGAATCGATTTATTCAAGGAAAATATTGTCTTGAGGAAATGAAAATGGACATGGGAATGAAATGCATGATTGATATGAATTGAAATGGTATATACTTGCATATGGAAAGAAGTAACCACTTGTGTATGATGACTAGCAATGTTTAATTGGAAATTTATGATATTTAAGGTTAAGATTAGAAGATTAAATTATATTGCTTTGTGGTGGAATTATTTAGTTGAGCTTATAGAAGAAACTTATAGAAAAGGAAATTTTGAATAGGTTAATGGAAGGAATTTCCCAAGATAGAAAGGTGAAGGAAGGAGGTTAGAAATAATTAAGTTTGGAAATGAAAATGTCTACTGGGGCAATACTAAGGTTTCGGTTATCCCTTTCTAACGATGGTATATGCATTAATTTAACACTTTTAAATTGTTGGAGGATAATTGGAGTCAAATGATGAAGGAAAGCCCTAAGAAATTCCCTAGGAAGATTCGGCCATGATGGGTTGGAGATAGACCAAGTACCCCACTTCAATCCTAGGCTTAAATTTTGGATGTAGAGCATGATGACTAAGTAGGAAGTTGTAAAGTTATCCCAATGAGGGAGAAAAGAAAATGAAATGTGAATGCACTCGAGCTTGTCTCGGGTTTTGCCTGAAAATAAGTAAGCATTGCATGTCCCATGCATAAGTCATGAAAAGTATGTTTTTAAAGTCCAAGATGTTTTTAAGAAAAAGAAAAGAAAAGATTGAATTTTTTGAAAGAAAAGAAAATATGTAAAGTTTTATAAGAACCCCAAAGGCTGGGACGGGGAAGTGCCCCAGTGGAACTCCCTGTCCACTCAGGAGTGTTTAATGTCGAGTGGAAGCCCCTGGGTCGACAAAGAACAGTCGGCAGACCGTGTATGACTCCAAAAGGTGTCCGAAGCGCGGTAGCACCTAACGCTAGTGGGTGCCAAGGACGGATAAGGTGTAAGGACCTGCCATTTTAAAGTTTTAAGACGCACTCACATTAAAGTGATGCGGTAACCAGCAGGGAACACCCGGTGCTTAGGGGAGCCGTGTTGTGTCTCATATATGCAAAGTGATAAGTCATGACAAGATGGACTTTCGAGCCACAAGAAAAGATCTGTTTAAAATAAGTGGTGCCTAAGAAAGAATAAAAGATATGAAATGTTTTAAAGAAACGATTTGAAAAGCAATGATATGAAAAGAAGTTTGAAAGAAGAAAATCCGTATGGAAGTTTTATGAAAAGAAGTCTGAAAGAAGCAAGTCTATTTGAAAGTTTTCATGAGCATGTGCATGAGTCAGTCATTCATTGCATATGCATTAGTTACGAATGTTTTGTTCACTTATCTATATATTCGAAATGTTTTGGTTTAAGTGCTAATATACTTGCTGAGATTTCTCCCAAAATTTCACCATCTTTCTATTATCTCTACTATCGCTCCCTTGGGAACGATAGAAGTTATTGCAAGACATGATGGATCCCCGGATTACGACTCTCGAGAAGATGGGTCGGACTCTCATGGGCCCGACTAAGACTGATACTGTTGGGCCAGTGACCCTAGACCTGTTGGGTTAGTGGGTGGCAGAGTCGCTTCCTATGGCGACGTACTTTTTTGACGACTTACGCCCTACGGGGTGCTGTATGGTGCTAGGAGTGGATGGGCTCCTACACATGGGACGCCTGTTTACGTCATCCTCTGGGATGATGTGTGACATAGGCCCAGGACTGAGCCTGGACAGTCTTCGTTATGGCCCGGACTTTAAGAAGATAAAAGAAGAACTCGCCTATTAGTATGGTTGGCGGAAAGGGGGAGTGGATCGTCATGATCTTTATTTTGTATCGCCGATGTATTTTGAGGAAAAATCTTCCCGTTGTTTTGGGAAGTGCTTTTGTATAAAAACCGTTTACATTGGTGACCTTAACTTTGATACATGTATATGATGTTTAAATTGGGTTTTATTTCGTCTACCATGTGATGTGCGACACGCGTAACGTTTTGTCGATTATATGGCTTGACTTTTTCTGCTACAAAAGAAAAAAATAATAATAATACATAACATAAAATAAGGCTCTCACACATAAAGATGAGGGATGACTTCCTTGTGACGTTCGTCCCCGGCGTCGCAATTTGCGTGCGAACCCAAGCGCAAGCTGGGGCGCCGACAGTTTAAGTATTGTAGTTCAAAATTTGAATTGATGGATTTTGATGAGTCTAATATAAAATTATTCTAGATAAAATCATTGAATTTATATTTGATAATTCTAATTACAAATTCAATGCCAATGTTCTAAAAAAGATCACATGTATCTTCTATGCGAACAGAGCTCTCCCACCCAGTCAACATCAGTTACGACATTTCAAACTAAATAATGGAAAAAAAAGGTGAAAAAAACAAAATAAAAATAGAGAATTAAGAGTCTCTCTTGAACCTACCACCAGTCATCGAACCCTATTTTTCCGATTTAGATAGTGTAAAAGTGTACCTTTACTGCGTCTCGATTGTGCGATTATAGTAACATTTAGATGTTGAGGTGAAGATTTGTTAATAGTGGTGAAAAAATTAATGAGTAATAATAAAAAATAATGAATAATTTATAAATAGTAATGAGGTAGTTTGGGATCACACTTACCAAACATAACCTTAAGAGTAAGGATTGAATTAAACATCTATTTATCAAATTCTTGCATGAATTTTGAGTAGTCTTAAAATCAAATAGTTTTTATTATTGTTCTATCGATTTTTTCTTATACTACAATTCAATAAATTTTGTAGATTCATTCATGTGTCTAGTTCTCACTCGCTTGAGAGGAACTTCAAGAGATGATCATACGCACGCGCACATCTAAAAATAATTGCAATTGTGCATATTTTTTCATGTGGTTGTATAACACTAAAAGAAATGGTGGTGTTTCGGCTAATTTTTTTTTCCGCCGAGTATATACTCGCGGCAAATAAGCCATTCAAATATTTCAGTTGAAGAGCAAGCGACGAGAGCGAAAATTTGAGCCAGATAAGTTTTTATTGCGGCGATATATTTAGCTACAGAAAATATTGCTACAATAGGTGATTTATAACATCGAGATAGAGCCAAGTTGCGGCACGAATCCAATATCGCCATAATAAATTGTGTTTAATGGAATGAAGTTGGGGGAAATCCTAAATAAATGCCCGCGTAGAACAGCTCATTTTCCCTCCTTCGTCGTCCCTCTGCGCACGTCTCTCTCCTTCATCGTTCCCTTGCTATTTTCCATCGCGAACGCGTCGTTCACCCGTGCCTTCTCAGCTCCTCTCAACGCCGGTGAGTCTCTCTGAATCTCTTACTTGATTTCCCTTCATCTCTCATTTTTTCTCTCTTGCGACTTGGCTGGTTTGATTTCTCTTAACTGTGTTTATTGTGTCACTCTATTGTTCCCGTTTTCTTCTATGGATTCTTTGAACATTTAAATTTATTTTGAGATCAGATTTAGTTTAAAGGTGTTTTTGTAGTTTAATGTAAACAGAAATCATTACATTTAAGAATCTTAAGATGGCACAGATTTAGATTCCCCATATGTTTGTTGTCATGAAACGAATTGAGTAAGAAGTTTCCTTCGCTCAAAATAGGACTAAGATTGTAGACCTGGCACCCTGCTGCCTTAAATAAGGCGTTCATCGATAAATTTAAGGCTATCAAATTTTTCAGAAATAGCACCAAGTATTTCTCCAAAGCAACTAAGGTTATTGATGAAATATTTCTTGTTTAAATATATAGGGCCAAGCTATGAGCTGAATAAACTCCAAATCGGGTTTATTTTTTAGTATTTGGACCCCATGATGAAAAAAGAAAAAGAAAAAGAAAAAGAAAATCTATTCTTTAATAATGAGATTCATTTTTTTTTTTAATAAAATGTCTATGCAAAACTTATCTATTTAGAATTTGTAGTAACATTATTCTTTCCGAAATTTATACATATTCCTTGCTTCTTGTTTTGGGTTACTGATGAAATAATTCTCATGTCGTTTTGTGAATATATATATATATGTATACACATATATACATACTAGAATCACTAGGTTGTCTCAATTGGGCGTGTAAAATAGCTGAAATGAAAAGATGATGATGATGATGTTTGGTAGTTGCATGTTCCTTGGAAATGATTTAAGTTTTGTTATTCTCTATAACTGTTTTAATATATTCTACATATGATTTTGTTATTTACAGAGAGACAGGAAATGATTTTTTATATAGTGCATATGATTTACGTTATACGAAATTGTTATATATTGCATATGATTTTGTTAAATACAATGACAGAGAAAATGGTTTAATATATTCTACATATGATATTTGTTATATGATATGAATTTTGCTTTGCTCTTGTGTCTTATAGAAATAGAGGAAATGATTATGTTATATGCAGAGACATTGGTGGTGTGTGTTTATGTGATCTGTTATCTCTTTTATTTTTGAATGCCATATAGTAATTAAGATGAAACTCCGGCCAAGATCAGGTATATATATATATATGTACATATAATAAGATGAAACTCTCTTCATGCAGTAGTACTGTTCACAGACCTATAATAATAATACACATTAATATGACTAATTGCCACCCTTGATTTTGAATAATTAATTATTAGAATATAATAATTAAAAGTTATCTTGATTAGAGAGTAGATAATTAGCCCTTACTAGTTTGCAGTACAATACTACTACAATCTTGTGAAGTCAAGACTGTACTGCAAAGAGAAAACAATATATATATATATGTGTGTGTGTGTGTGTGTGTGTGTGTGTGTATGTATGTATGGAGCTGGCCTGCCTTCTATCCAGGCAGTATTATTTGCATTTTTCTTATATAATGACTTGGCATTACTGGCCTACATATCCAATTAGCACATTAATTGAGAGGAAGAATTAGAATTTTCAAACTCATCATCCATGGCAGCTTCATACTGATTTGCATTTTTCTTATATAATGACTTGGCATTAATGACTTGGCAAAGCAATTGTTGCTTTGCTCAGTGAATTCACTCCACTAAAGAGGTATTACCAAAACCAGCAAACAATGCGCCACACCAAGAAAAGTAATACATGCCTTTTGTCCAGAGCCACACCAAGAAAAGTTTCATTTGTACTTATCAAATAAAAAAAATAGAAAAGTTTCATTCGTATCTGAAAGTTTAAAAGCTTTACTAGTCATTATCTAGCCCCAAAACAAATGAAGCCTTAAAATTCTGATTTTGTGATTCTGTGACTTGTTGCTTGCAATCAGTAGTAAATAATCCATTTTCAGTGACATCAAACAGTGACCAATATATACTTAACCCTCCCAGGCCAGCAAGTCTTTATGCATACATGTGTTTTAAACCACTGCAGCATACCAATTGACCTTCATTTGATTCACCTCTAGTTTCTTCTACTTCGTAGACTCTTGGTATAGTAGGTGATTGAGCAATGGTATACTCCTTTGTAATCTTTATTGCCTTCTGAATTTACAACTTTATTTTATTCTCCACTTTGGGATTTGTTATCAACGATTGCTTTCTTCTCTAGTCTGACTGCTTTTATGCTTTAGGACTGATGTTTATATACATCGATTATCATTATCTTGGAAAAATATCTTAAATGATTAGTCCTTAATTAAGTCAAGGAAAGTAAGAATTAAACCTTCAAGTATCACTAAATTAGTCAATGCTTAAACCACTGTAAATATCTAATCAATAAATATTGCATTATTTATAAGATCATGATAGGTATTAATTAAGGCCTAAAAGAATCGAGTCCAACTCTTATATATAATACATTGTCAAGTATACAACTAATTAAATCAAATGCACCAGAGAAATAAAAACTATGTACATACTCCTTCAATATTGTAAGGTATAAGTGAATTAATAGATCATCATATAATGTCATGATCAACCTGCACCTTTTTATTTAGTCAAACATTCATTGCTGATATATATAACAATATACACGGTTGTACAAACATGCTGATATTAGCATCATTGTTGATTCTAAACGCAGGAACACTTTTTTGTCATTTTGGATTTTCGTTTCCTTTCATAGAAAGCTGGCAATGTCAATATTTCAATCTCATAAAGTGGACTTGTATAACATACCTCTTTGTCTTCTCAATAATCAAGTTTTTGAAGCTTTAAGTTTATGTATCATTTATGATTACTCGATTTAAAATATGAATAAGATCCCAAGTCATTCATTGCTTCCCATGTGAGTTTTTACATCATATACTTGCTATTTTAGCACATTCAAGCCATTACCTACTCACAGTTCAATTTTTTCTTCTTCTTATCATAGGTATAGCATCTTTAAACTGCTAGATCTTTCATTTACAAGTAATGTTATATACTATACTAGTATTCTATTTTTAAAAAAGGATAATTGCATTTTGTTGCTTATGCAGATCGTCTTCATGGTGTTCACCCCTTCACTCGTATTTGCGAGTCTGTCCAAGACTGTTACGCTCCAAGACATCATTTCATGGTAGGTTACTCTTTGTGCTAGTCTTTGTTAATTTCTCTTTTTTCCCTCTGAAATTTGGCATCCTTTCTATCTCTTTGTAACAAAATGAAATGCCTTGGTAAGTAATTAATCTAGAAAGAGTTTTAAGTTTGATATTCATTTCTTTATTTCAGAAAATAAAAATTAAGGACAGAAAAAATCCAAGCAGTTTTTTTTTTCTGAACATTGATTTTTTCATTTTCGATGAATTATGAAGTGATAATAACAAATTCAAAAGGTTCTCGTCAATGATATATATATATATATAGCAGAGTTGGTACAGTAAAAGAAATTTGCTGAGAAGTGAGAAAAGAGAGAAGAATGCGTGAAGTTGATCTATTCAAGTTCCAAAATATAAACGAGAAATGAGATCTTCTCGGAGCTTTGGCAATCTTTAGTTTTCGCCAAAACAAGAAGCTAGGTTCAAGGATTGAGATTAAGATGACATTTTGAATCGATTTGAGGGTTGAGCCTCTGCCCCTGAAGAAAACTGCATTAGGCATTAATTTGAGCCCACTCAGAATCGAGTCATTCTGTTTTTGTTATTGGTTTATTGCATTTAGTTGGACCATTAGATTTCTTGAGGTGTCCGCGCCTTAATATTTTATTTTGATATTATTCCTTTAGGTGGTTTACGCCAGTAGACATCGGTCTTACCTTTTTACTTAGAAATTTTGGTGTATGCTATTGTATTTCCACAATTTAAATTGACTGCATATAATGAAGGCAGCTTGTCTGGCGGAAAAATTAATGGAAACTTCTTTAATTTTACCTTTACAAATAGGACCAACTATCTACAATTCTCATGCATGACGTGTTTGTTTACTTATAAATTGCTAGCTTCTGCATCCATCTTCAATATTACTGAATCATTTAATATACATAGACTCTTCTTTGTTATAGATTTTCTACAAAGTTAGTTCTAGTTCTGCAAAGTCATTATTGTAATAACACATTTGAATGGGGTCCAAATTAGTAAGGTAAATCGTTCCAATTTTGGAACAGTTTGTCATTTCATTTGAATTCAAAGACCTTATCATTTTTGTTCTCTATATTCATATTTGTGCATATTTGCATCAATTAAAATCAATGGAGATTGCGTCAAATTTTGAAAAGAAGAGTTGAAGAATGCAATTTTGAGATCATGAAGAAGATTCCAACCTGTACCAAAAAATGATCACGACGTGCTTAAGAAACTTTAGCTACTCTATATTCAACACTTTTAAAACAATATTGATATATCGTGGGATGTTAACTCAAAACTTCAATTTGAATTTTTTCAATACGAAATGATTTTTGAGATGTTTAAACCTTATATATATATATATAGTTCAATGATGAATTTATGATATTGTAATGTTTATTAGGAAATATTATTGATTAGATGCATAATGAATTAAATTGCTATTGAAAGCAGGTTGAATTGTATAATTTTTACAACATTTATTAAAAAAATAATAAAAACAACAATTTAAATATTTGAATTGTAAAAATAATTTTTACAGTATGTATTACTAGCCCTCTAAACTACTATTTGCGGCGAAATTTGGTCGCAGCAAACGATCATTTATGTACAAAATGTTGCCTGCGGAAGTTGTATTACTGGCCATTTCACTACTTTTTGCGGCGATCTGGTGTCGCCGAAAATACCTTTTTATTTTTGTAGTGACAGTTCTATAACTCATGCATCATGGATGCCAACTAGTTAGATATATTGTGATATAAGATGGTCTTACAAGAAATGCAGATTTTTATAATCAATTATTTATGATGAAAAGATTATTTGTAACTCATTTTGATTATAAATAATTATTTTATTGAAATTAACTGAATGTAAATAAGCAATTTTTTTTTTATAGGAGCATTAATAGTATTTGTCATATAAAGATCTTTCTCTAAAGACAATAACTTTATTAAATTAAAAAGAAAGTAAATACATTAAAAGAATTTTTAATATTTATTAAAAACTTAAGCTGTTTGAAATACTCATAGATCATGGTTAAGTATACATAACGTTATAAACAATACTTTGTATATCTATATAAAAGATCTCTTTTATTTTAGACATATTGTCCCTAATTAATTATCCATACTGGTATCTCTCATGCTACAATGCATGCATATAAATTAATGAATTCAATCATACAAGTCGAACATGCATACCATGTGAATTTCCTAGTCCATGCATGTAGACTTCGACCATGCATCTTTATTGTTCCAATTCCTAGCTAGCTCCCATTATTTATAGGCAATTTTCTAACAGTACCTTATACCGTTTGTATCCATTGATTTGAGGAAACAACATCAACTAATTTGCCGGGGAATTAGTTTCTCACCTAACATCCACGGTTTACTTTCTTGTCCCCTTGTGAGTAGATGGCATGTACGGGTGGGTTAACATCGAGTTTGTCGGCCAAATTTCATTGAGATTTGAAACCATAAGAATTTAAAACAATATGGGAAAAGAACAGAAAGCATTAGCCATAATTGGTTGTACTAATTCCTTCGTTGAAGAACTGTAACTACAAGAGCATGACTTTAACTCATTGACTGAGAGATAGATGAGATAAATTTTAAAAATTAAATAAAATATTATTTTTTAATATTATTTTTATATAAAAATCTGAAAGAATTTGAGAAATTTGAATTATTTATTATTTTTATATAAAATTTAAAAAGTTATAATAATAAAATTGAAATAAGTGAAACTCATTTTCAAATTTAAACAAGATCTTAGGACTGTAAGAGCAAGAGGATGTTGTAACTAGAGTCTTTTACGGTACGTGCATGGCAGCAGCCATGTTAATAATATTCTAGTTTAGGTCTAGTTTGTTTATTCAAATCATTTTATTTTATCTTAAATTGATTATTATATTTTTTTTCAAATTTTTATATAAAATAAAATAAATAATTTTATTTTTTTCAAATCTCAAAATAATTTTTTTAAATTTTAAAATAAGATTAATATTAAAATTTTATTTTATAATAATAATCTTTTTTTTAATTTATATCTCATTTTATTTTATTTTATTTTATCTGTAACAACAAATCAAGCATTAATAAAAACAAAACAAATCCTGGTTGAAGAAAGAGAGGCCGCTCTTTCCCCTGTCAATTTTAGATCATGAACTTGTTCTGTCATGCGCTTGCATGGTTTTCAAGCCTCGCTTTGTACCAGCCTTTGTCGTCTTTAAGCTGCCTCTAATTTGAGAAGCTTTCTATCTTCCAAATAGGTTTGGCAACAAATTATTTTTAAATATTTTTTATTATTTTATTATTATTTTTTACTTACTTTTTATTATTATTCATAAATATTCTTAAATACTCTCAAACACTCTTAACAGTAATCATAAAAGATACTCTTGACATTAAATTAAAATTACCAAACCTCCATCCATTTATTATAATTTATTATATTTTTAAATAAAATATAATAAATAATTTAATTTTTTCAAATTTTAATTTAATTTTTAAATTTTTTAAAATTTTAAAATAATAATAATATTAAAAATTAATATTCTACTAATTTCATTCAAATTTTAATTTTCATCTAAAATCATTCCAATTTAGTCCGATTTGGATTATATACTCACCTCAACTCATTTTCATCTTATTATTATATTTTTTTAATGTCTCATACAAAACAAAAATTCTTATATACTTTTTTTAAATTCTAATACACTTTTTTTTTAAATTTTAATACATATTTTTTAAATTCTAAAATAATTATAATATTAAAAAATAAATTAAACTCATATTAATTCATTTCATCTTTAAATCCAAACGAAACTATTATCAAAACTAAATCTTAATCTCGTTCATTTTCTTTCGTATGCATAGGACCCATTCATGCAGTTTTTAAGGAGGAAGTACATTAATCTCCCAAACTAGCTGTTCCAATTTTTACAAAGAGGAATGCTAGCCGGACACGGTTTGGCGGACCTGAACTTTTAATCTAAAGAGCCGTTTTCCTATATATACTGAGTTCTTCTATGATCAAATTTATTATAAAAAAAATAGATATTTATAATTAATTATATTTATGATAAAAATAGATTCATTTTAATTGAAAATAATCATTTTACTAAAAATAATTAATTACAAATAAGTATTTTTTTGTAGTAATTGACTTATATATATAGTGCTTAATTAATTTTTTTGTAGTAATTGCCCTATATATATAGTGCTTAATTCATTCGCATACATCATTTAAATTGTAAGATTTTATTGATAAAATTTAAAATTTAAAATCTATATTTCAAATTAAATTGCGTCATATGAATATTTTACTAAATCGTGCTCTACATACCGGCATGATAATAAAGTTTTCTTCATATACATAATACAATTATTATTTACACGAGGGGTCAGATACATGATGATTTATGTTTGATGAGATAGAAAATGAAAACGGATATTCAAATGACCAATTTATCGTAGAGTGTACTTCGATGAATCATTTCATCTCTCTCTTCTCTTCGATTTCTTTGTTAGATCTCCATTTTTCTCTTCTCTCCTCTTACACACCCCTTGCGCCCGGCATTCAATCAATCTCTCCTCTTACACAACCTCAAGTCAAACCTTTTTTTAGACTATGGGCATTAATCTCACCCAAATAAAATCATCAAATTTTGATAAAAAAAAATACAAATTTTCATACATATTAAAAATATTTCATTATATTTGATCAAATTTGATGATTTACTATTTAAAAGTTAAGTAAAAAATACTTTTATGCTATTTTCTACACTTTATTTTCGTTATAATTAATCAAATATGATGGAAATTTATTAATATGTGTGTAAATGTGTACTTTTTATCCAAAATTTGATGAATTTATTTTGATGAGATCAATACAAATACTCTTAGCTAACAAATTTCTCCTTAGCTATCAAAACAAGAGAGAGAATATTTTAGTTAAAGAGATAGAGAAGGGGGCATGGGAATTATTGAAGACATTTTGCAGACCACTGAAAATCAAAGGGATACAAAGCCATATATGGCAACCAAGTCACACAAAGACGCAACAACTACAAGACCATATATGGCAAACGAGACTTAAAATTGAAATCTTTCCATATCCCATTAACCCTTCCTTTATAACGTTATAATCCATTTTGTATTTTCCTTAATCATTTGTGTACATAGTCTATATATAATGGAAGACTCTCGTGCATGTTCTCACAGTGTGTGAGACATTTACACAAACACTTGATTTTCAATTGTCTTTATAGTATCAAGAGTCGTGCGAGAGTGCAGGAGAGTCTTCCTCTCAACAAAAGCATGGTGGATGACCATCTCTCTGAGTGTCAATAATTTTGTCACTTTCACCTCAATCAAGACAACCACCCCTTATGAAGAGAACAATTGTTGGCCTTGACTTTCGCCAACGCCTCGTCGACCACTCACGGGTGACTCCCTTCCACCACCTAAATTTGATGCTCAAACTGATAATGAAACCCTCACTACCAAGCAAGAGTTAAGTCATTCTTACCCTCCATTGGCGCAAGGCATATCGTCTTCTCCGTGACTAGATTATTAGGACTCTGTCCGAAGAAACCCTCAGTCTCGTGGTTGGCTTGGAGTCTTCTCATCAAATTTAGCAAGTTCTCACAGTAGCATATGACCTGGTCTCTCAAGAGAGAGAATCTCATTTAACTCAACAATTATCCTATCTGAGGAAAGAATCAATCCCTTCTCTTGATGAACATCTGGGAAAATTCAAAGGGCTATGTGATGATCACACAACTATTGGCTAGCAGATGGGCGACAAGATGAAAGTATTCTCTCTTTTGAACAACCCTAGACTGAAATATGAACATTTCACTGCCTCCATGCTAAACTACCAATGCCTTCATGCACTAAGCGTGTGCCTCTACTTCAAAGATTTAAGCTTCGTTCCCATCTCCATGATTCATTTACTAATTCTTCTATTGTATTTTATAGTCACAAAACAAGTACCCATGGGTAGTGCAACTCTGGTTGTGATTTCTCCTCCAAAGGCAATGGCTTCACTTAATCTAGCCAGTCCTCTCGGTCACTCACCAGCGCTGCTCACCAAAGTTTCTCTACAAATCGACCATCTGGTGGCACAAACTTAGTCCAAAATATTGTGTCAAATATTTGGAAAGAAGGGACACGTGGCACTTAAATGTTGGCATCATTTTGACCATACCCTTCAACCTGATGATGTCCCATAAGCCTTAGTTGCCCTTACACTCAATAACATCATCCAAGACATTAAATGGGTGGTCGAAAACAATGTTTCTATGCACATAACAGGCAATTCAGGTATATTTTGAAAATCTTTTCCATTATCTTGGTAATAACACTATCCTATTGATGATGATACTTTACATGAAATTACATATAGTGTCACATTATCATTGTGTTCAGTGATTTTCAAATTAAATTTAAATTTAATGATGTTATACTTGTTCTTGATCCTACAAAAAATATTTTATCATAGTTCGTTAACATCATATTACTCTTATCTTGCAAATTTTATGGTATTGGTTTTTCTATTAAGGAATAGGTGACAAACCGCATAATACGAAACGGGCGACAGAAAGGAAATTTATGTCTTGTCACATTTTCAAGTTTCTATGATTCAAGTTCTTCTCTCTAAATGGCTTATTCAAATTATCGACAAAAATAATGGGACTTCTTTATGTGAAAGTTGTCTATTGTATTACCTTATTTATGTGAAAGTTGTCAGTAAAAAAGGCAAAATGAATTTACTTTTTTTACCCTCCACTCATCTAACTCACAATATATTTGATAAAATTTATTGTGACTTGTGGGCCCTAATCCTATTTATCTGTCAGCAAATTTCAATTTTATGCATGCTTAGTTGATGGTTTTTCAAAATACATGTGATTTATTCATCTTCGCAAAAAAAAAAAAAACTGATTTCTTTAAAGCATCTATCTTATTTGAAAAAATAAGTTGACATTGATGCCAATTTAACAAAAACATCAATTTTTTTTTTCAATATGATAGAGGTGGCATATTTTCCAACCACCAATTCAACCTATATCTTCAACAGCAAGGTATCTTCCATCAATATTTCTTTTCCCATACTCCTAAAAAAAATGGCTAGTGGAATTTCAAAACCGTGTTATTCTTGAATTAGGCATGACAATGATTTTTTATAATGGTGTCCCTAAACACTTCTAGGTTAAAGCCTTTTCTACAACTGTATTTTTAATTAATCGCCTTCCTTCCACTACCATCAACCTTCAATCCCCTTTGTCTATTCTTTATGGTCATTTTTCTTATTATATCTCCCTTCGTATTTTCAGATCCAAATGTTATCCTTACATTAGGGACACTAAGCATAATAAGTTTGAGTCTGGAACGAGCTACAATGACCACCATCAAAGTTACAAATGTTATCACCCTCCCTCTCACTGAACTTTCATTTTCCGACACGTTGTTTTTTATGAGTCCACATTCCCATTCAAACAACCTAGGAATCTTCATTGTATCCTTCCATTATTTCAAGTACTCTCTACTTTTCTTTAAAGGTGTTATCCTATTTCAAATACTAGGACAACATATATCTCTAGTATTTCTTCTTTGCAGGTCTCTCCTCCCGACATTATCCCCATTCCGTCAATGGGCATACCCGTTTCACCTCTTGACTCTACCTCTTCTCCTCGTGAGACAGCTTCACAAGATAATCCACTACGACCTGACCACTTAGAGTCTCCATCTCTATCTCTTGACAACTCCACCACATGCTCCCCAACTCGCAACAACATGGTCACTAGCTCCAAGGTTGGTATTCACAAACACAACCCCAAATATGTTAATCTTTGTTATCCTATTGAGCTTCCACGAAAACCTAAGAATGTTCGTTCTGTTTTCCAACATCCCGAGTGGTGCACGACTATGCAAGATGAAATCTAAGCCTTTTGTGCCACCAACATAGACTCTCGTTCCTCGCACTCCATCCATGGATTTAACTGGTTGGAAATAGATCTTCAAGACCAAGCTCAATGTCGACGTCTCCCTTGACCGTTTAAAAGCTTGTCTTGTTACAAAGTGTTTCCATTAAACAGATGGTATTAATTATACGGAGATTTTTTTGCCTGTAATCAAACCTAGTACCATTCAAATTGTACTTAATTTAGCTTTGTTTCATTACTGGAACAACCAAAAAGTTGAAATCAAAATGCCCCTTTCTCCATGGCGACTTATAGGAAGTTGTCTTTATAGAACAACCCATAGGTTTTATCCATCCTACTCTCTTATCTCATGTTTGCAAACTCAACAAGATTTTATGTGGTTTAGAACAAGCACCTCATGCTTGGTTTAATAATTTGCCATGATAAACCTTAGCCCCTCTATTATTTTTTGGGAATTCAATTTACTCACGCTCTCGATGGTCTCGTCTTATCATAAGCTAAATATATGCTTGACATTCTTGACCACACTACAAAAAAATTGTTTATTTGTAACCAATTTAATTTTAGCGAAATAACTATTTAAGTCAAAATTAATCACAAATAATCTTTTCGTCGTAAATAATTAGTCATAAAAATTCATATTTCTTGTAATAACCTAGAAATGCAAATATTGCAAACTCATAAGTACTCTCATGATGTCAAAAAGAAAATGTCTTTTTAGTGACATTCTGTACTCAGACCCTGCTTATTATCATAACTTTGTTGGTGCCAGCAATACCTTACTCTCACTTACCTCGACATAGCCTTTAGTGTTTAACTTTGTATCTTAGTTTTTGCATTCACCTAAAATTTCCCATCACAAAATAGTTAAACGTATTCTTTGATATTTACATGGTATAACCAATCTTGGCATTCATTTCACCTTTCACTTTATTATTGATCTTTATGTTTTTTCTAATGCAGACTGAAAAGGTTGTCCTAACACTCGTCGCTTTACAACTGGATACTACATTGTTTCTAAGTAGCAATTGTATCTCATGTTCTTTTAAGAAACAGCACACTATTTCTAGATCTAGCTCTAAAGTCGAGTATCAAGTCATGGCCCACATTACTGCAGAACTTACATGGATCTCTTTTCTACTTCGTGACCTTTCTCTTCATTGATAACTTAATTTCTCTTCATATGATAGTTAATCATTTCTTTCATGCTCATATCAAATATATTGAGATTGACTATCACCATGTTCGTGAACGAGTTTTCCTCGGCCTTCTCCAAACTCGACATGTTCCGACATCACTTCAACATGCACATATTTTCACCAAATCTCTTGGGCAGCCTGTTCTTTCTTCTCTATATAATAAACTTGGCCTTCTACCTTAATATAGTTTGTGGGAGAGTATTGAAGACATTTAGCAGACCTAATGGCTATGAAGCTATATATGGCAACCAAGTCACATAAAGACCCAATGGCTATAAAGCCATATATGGCAACTGAGACCTAAAATCTCCATATATCCCATTAATCCTTCCTCTGTAACATTGCAATCTAGCTTGTATTTTTCTTATTTATGTACATAGTCTATATGTAGTGGAAGAATTTCGTGTATGCATATTCTCATAGTGTGTGAGACATTTACACAAACACTTAGTTCTCAATTGTAGTTCTCAATTGTCTTTAAGAATCAGAGGAGAGGGAGAGACATTACAAGAAAACACCAATTTAGCGGCGCCAATTTTCATTCCAAAAGGTAGGCAAAAAACGTTGCAAAAAAGCATTACCGAAGATATAAAATTGATGCATATTGGTTGACAAAGTATTGATTTTTATGTGTAATTCCAGCGAAAAGCAAAATAAGTTGCTATTACATGCCTTTTTGCAACGAGTGAATTTTGTCAAAGAAAATCCATAAATTTGTAAAATATAAAATGTTAGCCCTAGTTAAACTATTTCGGCGAGTAAAGTTCGCTACAAATAATGTCACAATGGTTAAAACAAATCAGCTACTAAAAGTCGCCATAAATGACCCTTATAAAATTAAAAAAAAAATACATTAAATAGGATCACAAAATTTTATTACACAAATTTTTACATCAACCTAAAATACAAAATACATTACAATTACATGAGGACTTAGGTATGAGAGATTATTTTAGCATGAGAGAGAGAAGGCTTGGAGAAAGGGAGATCAACGAGATGGGGTAGGGTAGAGACAGGAGAAGAGAAGAATCATGGATTGACCATTGGGGGATGAAATTAATTGAAGCCTTTGGATGCAGTCCTATCTTATTCATGAAAATATTGCTAGAATCTATACGGATACTATTGTGATTATTGATTGATGTTGTGAGGGAAAGACCATTTGAGCTCAACAAATCTCAATCTCGTCTAAGTAAGGTCGTGGTCTGGCATCCGCCTAAGGTCCATGGGAGAGCTAAGGCGCCCTGGATATTCAAGAAGGAAGCGCGGCCTTCGTCCATACTTAAGAGAGGAACCTGAGGTTCAGGACAAAACGATGCTCGCCAGCGCGAGGGGCGAGAGTATTCCTTCTTTCCTAGCCTAAGTTACCCTTAACCTAATCAAGATTATAAAAAACAAAAGTACAGAGAGTGTATTAAATAATAGTCTACTCCAAATCATATCACCTTAATGGTAGATTGCTCAAAGAAGCATGTCATATTTAATAACTGGCAAAGCCCCATCTCGCATTTAATGCAGACAAGACACTGGGTGTTCAATTATGTGACGTGAGTCACTCTAGATAAAAGGTAGCTCGCCTAGGTAGATCTAGAATGACGAAAGAATTATTCAGGAATTACAAAAGTAATAAATGGCTCAAGATAAAAGAAATAAATGACTTGACAAATCGTCACTCTCACCGACAGCTTCAATCATTAGATATAATCCTACACAGTATCTCAGTCTTTATAAATAGCAAGACACACCATGATTCGTAGGTAATGAATATTTAAACTCTTTCATTTTTCTACATCATCTCCTCTTCTTTCTCTAACTAGAACGTCAGAGTGCTCGCAAGGCCTAGAAACCCCACTCTCTCTCTCTCTTTTTTACAGATTGGATCAGCTAAAATCACTGAATAGGTCATATTATGAAACACGCATCACTAAGTATAAAATAAACAAACTAACCCATTGGCTGCTAGTTTCTTCCTTATTGGATACATATATATATATATATCTACTACTATAATATAAGTGGAAATGGCATATGAATGGTACAATTTTTAGCAATTTTTCCTTCTCGTCTCTATCCATCAACTATTTATTTATTAAATAACGTTACATATAGTCGTGAAATTGCAAACGACGTGCAGTCATTTTAAAGAAAAGTTAATTTTTTTCACGTGAATCCTAAATATATATATATATATTTTTAAATAACTATACACCACTTATAATTCTATAACTATATCTTTCATTTCTCTTATTTATTTATTTACGTTATTTGCTTATTTACGTTAATTGCGGTTTTGCCGTGTTGTTGGTTGCTGGCTTCTCTTTTATTTCTATTTGACTGAATTTGGTTTGGTTTAATTTTTGTTTAGTTTGAATTTGGTTTTACAATTTATTGGCGTCAGAAAGGCAGCGATTATCTATTCCAGCCATTACCGTACATGCGGATGTAATATTATAATTTTGTTGGTCAATTTGTGTCTTTTTTGTCCGTATTTTCTTATGTCTCGTATTTTTTGTCTATTTGAGTGAGGCCATTTTAATCTTTTTGATATTTATGTGTCAGAGAGATGATCAGTTTTTTTTTTAAGTTTTATTTATATTTAGGATTCATCTCAACTCATTTTTATTTTATCATTATATTTTTATAATTTTTTATACAAAATATAAATTCTTATACATTTTTTTAAAATTTTTTTTTTAATTTTAATATATTTTTTTAATTTATAAAATAATAAAAATATTAAAATATAAATTAAACCTCATGTTAATTCATTTATCTCCGAATGAAGCTGCACAGCAGAAAATCTTATAAAACATACTAGCGAGGTAATCAAAGCTTTTAGTTAAACTATTATTTGACGTGATACTACGGTTCTCAAGCATACGGTTTCTCAGTATTTTTTTACAGCTTTCTTTTCAATAAAATAATAGTTTATATACATGTAATACTTGTCAATGTAACTATTGTCTTTAGCTTGCTGTTCAATGGAGATACATGTTTGGATAGGCTAGCTAAATTTGACATTTTTATCATGATCTATTTTTTATGCTAATTTTCCTGCCCAATCATGTTATTTGCATTGTAAAGATGTTGAATTTGGCTTTGAATTGCTAGCTACCGCTTTGTCTTTGCTTTCTACTGTAAGATTGATACTATTTTTAGCTTCATGTATTTGATGTTAAATTTTTCTTTGGATAACAAAAGTCATTATTAAAATTTATTAAATTAGCAAAACCCAATCAACACTTAAGTTTAAAAATAGAGAACTCACTTTCCAACTTCAACTAAGAACATACTAAAATCAAAATCAAAACATCCAAAACAAATTGTGATAATAAGAAGAAATCATTTAACTTCTTCAGATTTTGCCATGCCTACCATTTTTTTATCAATAATTTTTTTTTATTAATTATAGGAATAAACAAAAGGTTAAGAAAACTTGAAAGTTTTAATTGAACAATTTTTTGTAATTGTTGGAAATCATTATGAAGTTGGTGCAAAAAGTCTTCATTACTACTAACTACAACGTAAAAAAACTTTTTAAAAATTAAAACTACATTATGAAAAAAAGTATTTTAACCAGCAAGTATTTATTTAAAATCTTACATTTTTTTAACGCACTAATCTGACATGTTATTTTCTTTGACCAAATGCAAGTCACCCTTTCTAATATTATAATTACAGCATGCATATATATATATATACATATATATATACACTTGTTTGCTGTGATTTATGTTCAATTAAAAAATATATAACAATTTCAATTGAGAATCCACATAACACAAAATTCAAAACGCAAGTTTACTGCCTACAACAAATCATAGGTCATAATAAAAAGCTAAATTTTGAATAATAACAACATAGATTTCTACTATTGGTTCACAAGAAATTTCATACAGTTTTGTTGTCAGAAGACTAAGTTTTTGTATTAAACTTTTTTTGATAAAGAAATTTTAAAAATTAAAAATTTTTGCAGTATCATAACAATTTATAAAACAAAGTAAAAGAACTCTTTCGAATATTATAACAAATAATATAAATGATATATAGTATGTTTATAGTTTTTTAACTTGGACTGAACAATTTAATCTTGTATTCAACAAACCATCTTGGACTGATCAATAGAAAGAATATTTTTTTAATTAAATATATATATTTGCAATTACACATACAATACATTATTAAAAAGACAAAACATTAGAAATTCACATATTTGGCTTTTAAAACAACATCTCCCTATTTATATCTATTTGTTACTATTTCTTCACTTCTGTTTTTGTTTTATTTCCCATATTTGAAATTTGAAGCATTTATAGACGGTGTTTGTTACTATTATTATTATTATTATTTTGCTTATTAAATACTTCATTCCTATATTAATTATCCAAACACTAAAAGTTTAATTTATGCAGGAACATCTGTCTTATTTGCAAGAAATGGCAGACAGAGTCTATGAAAAAAATGATGGACAATGTAGTTTACTAGAAATATCCAACCAAGGAACCCACACTAACAAGAATTTTAATGTCATTTCAATCCAAACCTCAGATGATATAACATAACTCTATAATCTAAGCATCGCCTTAACCATGTAATATCTATTTTAAATATGTAAAATTCAGGTGCATCATACAATTAGAAGTAACTTTCAGTAATGTGCTAAAATATAATATTTGATGCACTCTTTTGGATTGTTAATATTGGATTGTTAATATTTGTAGTAAGATATAATATTGGACTGTTAATATTCAATTGGGAAGATGTTAAGATGTAATATTTGATGCACTATTTTAGATTATTAATATTTCTTCAGGATTAATGCTGTGATATTTATTTATTTTTGTGATGCACTATTTTGTAATATTCGATGTTTATGTACTTCTTATAATAGACTTTTTTAGCTACATATATAGCTCAACCTTGTGAAAACCTTGTGAAGATCCTTAATTAGGCACTTGGCTTCAAAGGCATCCCATACATTCAAATCATATCTCTGTTTTTCCTTGTTGATTTGGGTTAGAGGAACACATATCATCTCAAAATACTTGTCATCTCGGATCTGTGTTTTTCCATATTAAGTAGGAAATGAATGATTAGCACATCACAATGAAGGCTTCGGAAGATGAATTTGAGAAGAAGTCAATAATTTATGGATCATGTGACTTTTACTTTCAAACAACTTCAATCTTCATTTATAATATTTTATAATAATCATTAACTTCACCAAGCATACAAATCATATGCTACAATGTTCTCCTAATGCTAATTTTCTTTTGTTGATTTTGGCCACCCACCTATTTTATTGCCATGTAATACTTAAATGGTTAACAAAGATTCAAATATATAGTCATACATATCAAGATATCAAGCAAACAATTCTACTTATGTTCCGAGGTGGAGTTCATAGGTTTATGCATGAAGGTATATAGATAAAATATTTTTATTTTTTTTAATAAAAGTAATTTTTTTTATAATTTTTTCTCAGAATGAGGCAGACGTGCATCGCAGGTTGCAACCAAAACTACTATATATATATATATATATATATAAATATTGATGGGATGCTCGAAATTTTCTCTATCCAGCGAAAAAGTCGATCTATGAAATGACATCCCAGCTCGATACTGCAATCAAGGAACGGAGAAAAGAGTACTGCAATGGAGCACTCCAGATAAATGGTACTGGCATCTACGGTTGTTTATCGAAGAAATTAATAAGTCGATGATTTCTCATTAGGGACGCCTTGACAAATTCATTCTACAAAATTAGTTTGTTGGGGACGGCGGTGTTGGCTGTTCCATTATTATGGCCAGTTTATAATTATATTAATTAGTTTTCACATAATAATTTTCTGAAGCTTTTTTTATTTTCTGCTCATTTATATTCCGTTTGCAAATTTTATTTAAAAAAGAATTATTAACTTACCAATCTAATTAAGATGTACACTGCATGCATGCATATTAAATATTATACAACACTGTACTTTTATTCTTTGCTTTTTAAGTAACAAAGTTGCGTCGATCGTCGCATGATCATGCTTGCAAAAAATATTTCATAATCACCAGATTATAATAATTAACTACATCTCCAAAATATTCGATCTGAAGTTGAAGAAAATGGCAGAGAAATTTCACCTCTGAAACGGTATACCGAATAAACATAGATAGATCATTTTCCAGCTAGATCAAAATCCATTATTAATTAACATTAACATTCATGCATGAAACAAAACAACTTGTTTCAAAGTCCAATTAACGGACATCATGATCACGACCAATATTCTCGATCATTACTGTCTGGAGATCGCTGAAATACGATAATTTCACCCTCCTCAGGCAATCTAAAACTGACATTTTTTTTCAACTTTCCCACTTTGGTTTGTGCTTATAATCAAAGAAGATTTTGATTCTCCTTCAGCTGCTTTACCAGAAGTACTGTGCAGCACCCTTCTCTTCAAGCAGAAGCCATCTTTTGCTTTAAAGGATAAAGCTGTATCGACTGATCCAGTACTTGAGATGGATGTACCCTTTTAGAATTAGTGGGCCTCCTGATACTACAAGAAAATTGGATATATATAACCAATTATTCTCTATTAAAATGATTATTTTTTTGCTAATTTTCGTAACAAATAATCATATTAACAGTAAATGTTACAAATATCCAATTTTTTTGTAGGGTGAATACATACAATTTACGACCTCCACTGAAACGATCTGCCCTGCCGGCCGGATAAGCCCTGAGCAAGTCTTCTAAAGTCAGCATTCCGGTCTTATGATGATCTGGTTGGTGAGGAGACTATATCTTCTTCACCACCTTCTTTGTCTTCCAGCAGTAGTCCAGTTTCAACAGTTTGATGATTGATGACCCTCTAATGCAGTTGCTGCTTTCATGGCTGTCGTTGGAGCAACCGGCGAGATTTGCTCCCATGGTTTGAAACCTGTAAAGAGAATCGAAAGAGCAAGATGAGAAATGGATTGAATAAGAGTTTTAGAGGGGGTTATTATAAGGAACATTTAGACGGAGGGGCCTAGAGGATCGACGTGTTCATGATGATGCATGCGAACACAAGGATGGCTTGGTTCTTATCATCATATTATTCTACTTTTTCGATCGAGTACAAAATTACCCATGTTCTCGGGAATTAATTAGAGACTATCTTTAAATTTTATTTTAGTGGAAGCTTTTTGTTCTTCTCGATTGTCTTTAAATAAGGAAGATGCTACAGATCATATAATTATATATATATATATATATAATTATATTTATGAATAATTTATGATAAATTAGATTTATTTTACAATAAAATTAGTTCAATTAATTTTATATACAATCTAACACTAAACTAATTTAAATTTAGTTAAATTTACTTTTTAACGTTAAAGTTTTTATTCGTTAACATACCTGATCATGTTGATTTCTATTTATTTCTCATTTGAAATTCATGAATACAATATATACATATATCCCACCTGCCATATTATTGTGTACAAAAACGACACAATATCTATAATTCCTAGGAATGCTTTGCTGAATCAGAAGGTGGACTGTAGTACATGGCGATGAAATCAATGCGTGGAGTACTATGGTGAACAGTAAAAATAATAGATAAGCCCTCAACAACATCAACAAGAAAGAATTCATTAAAATGAATCAAGGATCACAAGGCATCTTCTCAACCCAAACAATGACAGTAGCTTAGACTTAGGTACTAAATCCCCCCATACAACCAACTCATCAACATTCCAACCCGTGTGGATAACTTATAAGCCCACTAACATATGTTATAGAACCTTCATTTGAAATAAATTTGTATTAAGCCTGGTCACTTCTAAAATCAAATTTTCAAATCTAGACATCAGCTTGTGAGGTGACTAGTTGCAGATTATCCAACACTAGCTTACAATCAGACTCATAATCAGTTTTGTAGTAGTCTTCTACACATGGTGGATTAGATCGATAGATGAAGAGGACCTAGGGATGTCAAATAAGATTAGTAAATGACATTTTCAGAAAGATATTCTGGAGATGACCAGTACACAATTACCTGTAACAACATCGTCATTCTGCTTAGTACAGATGGAGAGCTATGATCATGAGGTCATAGATAATAAACTAACATGTAACTGAAATAATGAAAAGTTGTAGTGTTTGTTTTCCAGATTTGGGCTGATTACAATGCTTACAAGGGTCATATATTTTGATAGATGTATTACGGTATCCTAGGAAACACTAGCTACATGTTCAAGCCATGAACACCTGATTTATTACAAGAACTTCAGCGAGGGATTTGGACATTAACCTTGACAAATAAACATATGATTATGAACTTAATTAGTGGGTTGTACAGTATGTTGATTTAGGCTGCCATTTGTGCAACAAATGTCTCTTAACACTTGAATATAGATTTTGTTTATATATCTACCTAATCTAATTATGTGGTCATATAGCATTCTGAACAGGTGATCAACATGGTTGAAGATCTACAAGAATATCTACTGCCTTTATGTTTGCTCTTTACTGTCATTTGTTTAAATTTAAAGGCATATTCACAAACTTTGTCATTAGATGAGGAAAACAATACCTGTAATAATGTGTCTAGCAGCAACGGCACATTTATGATTGAAGTTGTCGAACTATTGGATAGAAGATCATCTCCAATGAACCCCATTAGTCGAAGAGATGCAATCGCATAGTATCTCGCACCACCTACATCAATAGATACCACCATCAAAGCAGTCCATACCACCATCAAAACAGTCCAAACCATCTACATTTTGAGAGTGAAAATATGACTTGAAAAGTCCATACCACCATCAAAACAGTCCATACCACCATCAAAACAGTCCATACTACCATCAAAACAGTCCAGACCATCTACATTTTGAGTCCATCTTTCAAACACAAGAATAGATCGAAATACTCTATTTGATAACAATATAAAGAGGGCAAAAAAATATGTGATTAATGTTTTCAAAACTTTCTGAAATCTTAATATACATAGAAATATATCTTTTTGGCTTTTTTTTTTCTATTGGCTGAGCTGAAATTATTTAATTTATATATATCATGTAATTTATATGATATGGCTCCTTCAGAATTAATATGTTTTGCTCCCAACAATTCTTTCAATTTGATGGATAAATTCTATACGGTGTTAAAACTAAAAATAGATTAATTAATAATATAAACTCTAAAGCTTATTATATTGATAAAGTGCACAAAAGAATGCATAAAAATGAGTGTCCATATGATTTTTCGATACAAAAACCAACAAAGAAGCATGCACATGTACAAAAAAATATAAAAAGTGCTTGAAATCTAAAATAGTCTGGTTTGGAAACTTACTTCTATAGAAAAGTCTCAAACTAACATCCAGCACGTACCTGAATCTCCAACATGATAAGTAGTAGAATTATCCCCTTAAAAATCTCATCAAACTACAAAACAGAAAACTTAGATTCAAACACTCGAAAAATTGGAATACCATAGAAAATATGTGCAAAACTTAGATACTTATATTTCTGATATTACCTTCTACTGAGACAATACTCCTGGGAATGGCCACAAAACTGCTTCTTATAACCATCGTCGCTCCCACAAAAAATATATCAGTCCTAACCTCTCATTGTTGTATATACAGAGATCTATATATATATAGCTGTTTATTGTCAATAATATATCAGAACTACACAAAAAATACACCCAAAGATCTCACAAAAAATTTCCCACAAAATATGATTATTTCTTGAACACCAGCTCACTGCGTCTCTTGACGAAACGCAGCAATGGATGAACGCTGCCCCAACAACTCTCGCATCAGTCGGTCGGTTTCCTCTTGTCTCTGCTCTATTGCAGCCAACTTCGCCTTAACATTCTCCAACTCACGGGTGGAAGCTTCAGCTACCTGCTTATGCTTCTCAATTAAAGCCAAGTACTCTTTCTCCCTAGCCTGGTCGCGCTGCCTTGTAGACTCTGGGATCACCATCTCTTCCAGTCCTCTTGCGTAACCAAGTCTATGACCAAGTACTTCCCTAAATACCTCCGTGGCTACTTCATTTGTTCGTTGCTCCGGTTCTAGAGTCTGGAGTTGTTCAACCATTTTATTCTGCAATGTAAGATAATGAACAGATTACTTACAATCTAGGGTATTCAAAAAATTACATTAATCATACTTACAGAACCAGCTTGAAAAAATGGCAAATAAAAGTGTTCAATGGAGTTCGAGAATGTTACTCACATAATTTTCTTCAGTAGCTTCTGTGACAAAAGAATCTTTCTTGACGGACCAGTGGGTAGCCTTATAGAAGTCCACCATAGTTTCCCCGTCATCACGCTACATGTGTTCACAATGTGTATTATAAATGTACATGTTCAAGCAAATAAAAAAGGTCAAACCTACTAGCCACTTCATTTGGACTCTAAACGCTTTGAGTGAAATAAGGAAAGAAAAATATCATTATTCCCTCTACTTGTTATGTAAATTGAGTGACATAGGAAGTTGTGTGTATCGCTGCAAATAGGGAAACCTTCGTGTTTAGAGTTTAGAGCTTATACCTTCTCTGCCAATTTCTTAACAAATGATTTCCAACCGGATGTGTGGTTTATTTTTTGCTTTTTTCTGTTCTCTCGATTCTGCTCTGATATTTTCTGGCATGGCTAATATACATTATGAAAAACAATCAATGCTATAAAACAACAAAAACTTAGATACTTAGAATTTTGTTCAAATACATTGTCGGTTTGGATTGAAAAAAATAACAAGGCATATACCTTGAAGTGCTCGCTGCTCCATCTCATGCAGAGCTTGACCCAGACCATGGGAGTTACCAGACTACACCCAGCCGCCAAAGTTTCATCGTTGTTTGGAAATGAGGTATAGATCTTATGTAGCTCGTGGTGGAATGCATTAAAGCGCTTCCTTAGTCGTTTAGTCACTGCCAGGCGATGGTTCTCTAGTTCTCATTCTAATTCAAAATCACCCTGCACGTCGAAATAATACCGTTATAGGCAATCACCAAATCCATCATTTCCATTGTGTAAAACTAATTATACTGCCAATGTCATAAAAGTCTTACCCGAATCCGGTCGATTAACTGATCCTTCATTGGTTGGGGTACATCATTCCATCGTGAGTAGCTCATATCACAATGTTGTTTAACTATCCATGTTATACGAGTAGTAAACATGGATGCATTCTCACAGCACGGAGCTGTTACCCCAGGATTTATCTTTAGGAGCACCCTACCATGCTTGCACAGTTTCTCAAACTCAGTTAACTTCGCAGGCCCACGTCCACGCCGCGACATCTCAGGCTGGGTCGAAGGTGTGTTTGCTGGGACCTCCTCACCTGAATGGTGTGGTGGCAATAAATTAATATTCAAATGCCGAAATGAGTTTAAGTGAGAAGAAGACACTAATCATATTAAACTTTGTTTAATACAAAAAAGTCTGGATATGTGGACTATACCGATTGGCCCGCTATCAGCCACTGGTTCTTGTGTGTTCGTTGGGACCTCCTCACCTGAATGAGAGAATGGCAATAAATAAATTGTCAAAAGAATGCACCAACCATATTAAACTTTGTTTAATATTGAAAATATTAGATATGTGGACTATACCGATCGGGAGCTCAGCCTCTTGAACTGGTTCACTATTTGGCTCAGCCTCTTGAACTGGGTCCGCACACGGGAGCTCAAATAATTGACTCGGAGGCTGGGTGGAATCATCTAACCCGACCTCATCAGTCAGAGCCAATCCTGGCCCTTGTTCAGAGTCACCTATTCGGCAACCACGTTGGCGCAAGATCTAGGATGAACCCAACTTGGAAAACCTCGACCTCGTCTGCGGGGCCGACCACAGACACCGTCCCCCATCTGGTCACCTATATGTAAAAGACATACAATGTTGAAGATTCCATTGATCATGTATAACATAGCAAAAATGTTATGGATGTGGAAAAATTAATACCTGGGTCGTTGATGCTCCGCATGACCTCCTAATGGGGATGAAGAAGTTCTAACCATCTTTTATCCGATCACCTGAGATGAAACAAAAAGAAAAATCTTAATCTGAGTGACACTATTTAAAAGAATTAAATCCAACACATGGAGTGTAATTAAAATAATACATGACATGATATTTTATATGCACTTTGAATGCAATACTCTTAAGTATTGTATAGAAGTCATGGTCAATCATGCATAAGTCGATATAACCATAGGTCGGTAAATTAAATCATACCTACGCTCATATGTTTAAGTGCATACATAAATAAGTATGATTTTGTATGTTAGATCCCTCTTAAGTTGCCTATTCTTGCTCAGACTCTTCACTGGTGGATAGGTCGTCATCATCTGAGTTCTCCTCATCATCATAAGCATCTCCAGAAGCAGATGGAACCAGACCGTCATCAATGAAGTCATCCAACCCTCCTCCATTGCCAAGAGGCGCCTGGATCTCACGTGTAGCAATATGGGTAGGTTCTATATCAGTCCTACTAAGAGATCTCGACACAGGGCATGCGTCGCAATGCAAAAGTGGATAATCAGATGATTGCTCATTTTCTTGATAGGCATCATCGTCGCTTGATGAATCATCAATATCGTCTGAAGCCCTCGGCATTGTTGGAACATCGTAGACATTCCTATTATCATACCTTTGCACAACAAACCAGTTCCCCTTCGCCCTCAAATCTCTAATGTAAAAATACTGAGAAGCTTGGCATACCAACACAAACGGTTCGTCCTTATACCAAGTCCTGTCTATGTTGACACTAGTCATGTGATCGTCTACTCTGACTCCTCGTTTCTTATCTCCAACATCAGACCAAGAACAACTAAACAAATATACTCTTCGACCACCCATATAACGTAACTTCACAATATCATTGATAACACCATAAAAGTCAACGTTATTAGTAACTTCGTCACCAGTTACCACTACTCCTGAATTTTGTGATCTCCGGAAAAGCTCACTCTATTTGGTATGGAACCGCTTACCGTTAATAATACATGCAGCATATGAGGTAACCCAACGGTCAGGACCGCAAGATAACGCATACAAATCATCAGACAAACTGAGTGGGTTTCTACTATGCTCCTCCTGGACCTACAACATTAAATTGTGTTGAAACCATCAAGCAATAGTGGAAGCAAATTTGATTGACCCCAGGGTCAAATTCATTCTACGTAGACAGAAAAAAACTAGGGAAAACTTACACGTTGCATGAACCAAGTTGGGAACTCAGTTTGGTGCGTGCTCTCAATAGCATTTGGGTTTGACATCTTGAATTTGTCGTAGTGCTCCCTGTATTTGGAGAATACAAGCAGGCAAACAATTAAATAATAACAAATTCGTAGCGTAGAAGTATCATGGATTGTCTCAAGTCACCAATCATATCCATAAGGAAGTTGGGATTACTTACTCTATATAACTTCCAATCTCATTGCAGTTGTTAAGCACATACCATATGGCTGAGCTATGAAATTTATCTTCTAATTGCACATTAGTATCCATGCCTAAAGGACAAAGTTTTTGAGAAAAAATTATGAATTCATCAGCATTTTCTTCTCTGCCCGCATCAATGTTGCGTTCCAGACGATTAAACTTTGTCTCAACATCTTGGAGATACATCGAACAAAATGTCAAACACTCTTTGTGGATATAGGCTTCTGTTATTAAACCTTCCGGCCGGGCTTTATTTTTAACATACCGCTTGAATTTACCCAAATATCTCTCAAACGGGTACATCCACCTATATTAAACTGGACCTCCGAGCATGGCCTCATGGGGTAAATGGACAACTAAGTGGACCATAACATCAAAAAAAGATGGAGGGAATATCATTTCTAGTTTTCATAGAACAGTGACTATATCATGTTGAAGTTGTGAAAGGCGGTTGACATCCAGGGTTCAGGCGCACAACTCTTTGAAGAAACTGCTAAACTCAGTCAGAGCCAAACCAATATCACTCCTTAAGAGCCCTCCCACAGCAATAGGCAATAATTTTTGCAAGAAAACATGACAGTCATGGATTTTGAGACCAGAAATTTTACAATCCCTTATAGACACACAATGCGTGATGTTGGAGGCAAACCCATCTGGAAATTTCACCTCAGCAAGCCACTCGCAAAATTTATTCCTTTCATCCCCATGTAACGTGTATAATGAAGGTGGCATTGTAACACGTTCATTGATCTGCTTTAGATGTAATTCTTTTTTGAAGCCCATGATTTTTAGGTCACGACGGGAATTTATATTATCCTTAATTTTGCCTGGAATGTTCATTAATGTGCCCAAAATATTATCAGCAATATTCTTCTCAACATGCATGACATCAAGATTATGTCTCAGCCGTAATGTTGACCAATAAGGTAGGTTGAAGAAGATACTCTTCTTAGTCCAGTTCAACTCCTCTGCAGTCCGTTTTCTCTTCCTACCAGACTTACCAAATTGAACATCTCCAAGCATTTGTAATTGAGTCAAAAGTAGCGCTCCATCAACTAAATTTGGTGGCATGCAACGATTCTCTCTACCGTTGAACAATGCTTTTCTAGATCACCAAATGTGATCGGTTGGTAAAAAATGTCGATATCCCATATAACACTGTTTTCTACCGTACTTCAACCATAAGGAATCATTGTTAGCATTGCATGAGGGACAAGCCAATTTCTCTTTTGTTGACCAACCTGAAAGATTACCATAAGTAGGAAAATCATTGATTGTCCACAATAAGGCAGCATGAAGCACAAATATTTCCTTAGTGGAAGCATCATATGTAGGTAGACCTTCTTCCCACAATTCAAGTAACTCATCAATCAATGGTTGCAAGTAAACATCAATATCATTCCCCGGCGATTTTGGACCAGGGATAATGAGAGATGTCATGAAGAACTGGTCTTTCATACATAACCACGGCGGCAAATTATATGGGACAAGAATCACCAGCCAAATACTATACGGTTTAGCCATATTGTTGAAGGGATTGAAGTCATCGGTGGCCAAGCCAAGCCTAACGTTGCGGGCATCCCCGTGCAAACCAAGTATGATTTTGGTCAAATGTCTTCCAAGACTTAGAGTCGGCAGGATGTCTCATAATATTATTCTCCCCAGTCACCCGCTACTCCTTATGCCATCTCATATCATCTGCTATCTTGTCTGACATAAATAGACGCTGCAATCTTGGCTTCAAAGGAAAATGTCGCAGAACTTTTTGGGGGATGACTCGTGAAGCGTGGGTATTTGGTACCCAACTTGAAGCACCGCAGATAGGGCACTCATTAAGATTAACATTGTCCTTCCAGAATAAGACACAGTCGTTGGGGCATGCATGGATTTTCTGGTACTTGAAACCCAAACCTTTCTCCAAAGACCGTGCCTCCTGATATGATTGTGGCAATGAAACATCAAGAAAGGCGGATCGTAGAAGGCTTAGGAGCATATCAAAAGACTTGATTGACCATCCACCGATTGTTTTGATGTGTAACAACTTCACAATGAAGGAGAGCTTTGAGAACTTTGTGCAACCTTCGAATAGAGGACGTCGAGCATCCTCGAGCAATTGCTCAAATGTTGAGTTTGGATTGGGTTGTTATCTTGATTGCTGGGTGGGGGATGTAGTGTTGTCTTCGGGGCATGCCTCGTATGTACCTGCCCATATGTTATCTAATATATGATCCATGTCATCAATGAACCTGTCCTCCACTCCAATCCCAGGATCATCTAATATATCGTCATCAATGACTGGGAGTGTTTCCTCCTCTCCATGAAATATCCATTGAGTGTAGTTTGGATTTATTCCTTTTATGAACAAGTGAGACTCCACCTCAAATATAGATAAGTGGAGATTATTCAAACATCTAAGGCAAGGACACCATATGCGATCACTTCCGATGGAATGGTTTCGTGCCATTGTGAAGAAATTTCTAACACCTTCAGCATAGGCAGGTGACCCAAGTCTATCTCTCAGATGCATCTAGCTTTTATCCATCTAAGAAGAAGAATCCAAAAAATAAGTTGTTACCCAGATGACTAACACAAGAGGGGGGGTGAATTGAGTTGTATTTAAAAAAAATAACAATTATAAATCAAATATATAATATAAATTATAAACAAAATATGAAATAACAATAAATATAAAGAGTAAGGGTAAGAGAGAAGCAAACTCAGTATGTTAACGAGATTCGACCCCACTGCCTACGTCCTCACCTCAAGTTACTCCTTGAAAATCTTCGAATTCACTATTCAATCTTCTTCAGGTGGAGATAAAAACCTATTACACTTTTGAGCAGCACCGCTCCAAAGAATCTATGTAGAACACCCTCTACACTTCTAATCACCTCACACTTGGTGATTTAACTATTCCCCGTGTAGAACACCTTCTACACACACAAGGGTTATACACACAATTTTACTGATATAAGAATTGATAGTGGGTAGGCTATCAGAAAACACTCCTCAATAAGTGAAATGAAAACAATACAGCACAAACTATATCTCTCAAAATGAATAAGGGTTAAGGCTCAATACTTAGAGAAGAGAGAATGATAGCTTTGAATGAATGTTGTATGCTCTTGATGTTGTGAATGTGAAGCTCTCAAATGATCTATTTATAGGCATATAAGACTTTATATTCAAATTTAAAAAGATTCACATGTCAAAAACATCATCATTCACTTTTCAAAAATTTCAAACCTAATCTTTTTACTTTTTGCATGTGACAAAAGAAGCACACTTTACTTTTCAAAAATTTCAAATCTAATCTTTTACTTTTTGCATATGACAAAAGGAGCACACTTTACTTTTCAAAATTTTCAAACAAATACATTTACCTTTTGCATAAGTCAAGAAAAGCATCCATCACTTTTGAAAATATTCAAATAAAATATGCACATGTGAAAGATGACAATCAATCATCTAATATTTTCAAAATTCAAACTTTTAATCATGTCATGCATATGTGAAAGATGATAATCAATCATTTTAATATTTTCAAAATTCAAACCTTTAATCATGTCATGTACATATGAAAGATGACAATTAATCATCTTTCAAAATTTTCAAATTTAATTTTCAAAATATTCATACACATGTGGAAAATGTATTTTAATACTTTATGATAAAATATTAATTTTGAACCTTAATCCTAATTTCAAATTTTTAAGAGATTTACAATATTACTCTATGATTTTAATGTGAACTTGTTCCCTTTTTGCTCATGCTTGGTTCCTTGATGTGCTTGATTGTATTGTGTAGACAACTTGAGTTTGAGACTCCTTTATTCTTTGAAATTATTTGTTATCATCAAAATCCATGTGTAGATTTATAATTACACGAAATTTGAAACCTTGGGTTCAACATAAGTCAATTGTAGAAAAATTCATTTTCGATAGATGGAGTATAAGTCACGTATAGGGATGAAAATATTTTGCAAATTAGGTGGACACTTCTCTCATAAATGGAAAGCTGATGTACTAGATGTGGAACCAAAGTGGAAGGAGGAAGACTCAAACATTTTCCTATTTTTTTTTTAGCAGAGTTGGAATGAGGGGTTCTCATATAGATCACTTAAGACACCTCCACTTTATATCTCAAATTTGTCTCAGATTGTTACAAGCAAACTATATATATAGTTGCTAACAAGCTTATAAAACCATTGTGCCACAAAGCGAGATATTTTTCCAATTTCAGGATTAATATCTCATTCCTTAGTAATTGGATAGCTAGTTACATATTTACGTACTTAACTTTTTAGGGGCACAACAAAAATGATTATAGTTAGTTCAGACAAAAACTATCAGCTATTGATGCTAGGACTAGCTATGAACAAACAAAATCTTCCTAAGAAAACACTTAGTAAGTTAGGCGCCTAAAAAAAAGTCCAGATCTAAAAAACAAATTCTAGCATGTTCAAGTAAAGCACCAACTAACCCCATATAAAAGGGAAAAACAAACTAAACAAAAAGAAACAATATTTTCAAAACTTGTCATAAACACCTTTAGGCATTTCTTTCCTTTACACATACATACATAAATGTATAAAAAACACACTTTATATTTGGTGGACTACATTACAATTCTCATTGAAATGCTCATATTTTATAGATAAAATAAAATAATTTTTTGTAGATTTTTAGAGTTATTGATTTATAAATAAGGTTATATTAATTAATTAAAATCTAAAATTGGAATTTTCCTATTTGTTTATTGTTTGTACAGTAAATGAGTCCAATTTTTTAAATAATATGTAGCATTGTCCTTGCAAAAAAAAAAAAGATAAATAGATCTCCACATGCAGCAGTAGCAGTAGCACGACAAGAAGTAATTCCTGCTAAACACAGGCTAAATGAGAATTCAAGGAAAAGCTATAAAAGATAATAAAAAAAATAAAACTGCCTCATATTTTCTCAAAAAGATGTGCCTTATTTGCAAAAACACAAGCTAAAACATCTAGATCTAAAGAATGGAGTGAAATTTCTCAATTCTAAACAAACAAACTAAAACATGTAGATCAAAAGAACAAGGTTTTCGTGGCTAAAATACCCTGCATCCACCATCCTTCTATATATATATATATTATATTGTGTTTGATAATGAACCAATTTTGCTCCCAATCAAAATCCAAAATTAATAATTTTTCCCCATAAATTAATAATTTGAATGCTAAATGTTGTGGGGGCAATCACATAGTGAGTGAAACAATTTGGACTGATGTTACATTAGTTTGACTATATATCTTATTTCATTGTTGAACCTTGAAATTTTATTTTTAAACCTTGAAAGTCATAGCAATTATGTTACCGAAGATAGACTTGGCTCTTAGTTGTGCTGGGGGCGACATAGTCTATTTTTACTATCCAAGTTACAAAGCTAAACAGTAAACCAAAATAATATACATTAGAAAGGATTAAATGAGTAAGCTTGGTCCAATCAATTGATGCCTTATGAAGAATTTTACTGGCAGAAACAAAAGATAGAAGACTTGTTAGTTTTCTTCAGTGTCCTCTCGATGTTATAATGTTCTTGTCTTGGTGATAAAGCATAGATAAAATTACCTTTTCCAGGTGGTAAAAATTGATGGCCGCATCATTGGTGATGGATAAGTTGGGCCTGTGACTCAAAGATTGCAAGATGCTTACAAAAGACTGACAGAAGAATGGGGAGTGCCAATTCCGGCCTATGATGAGACTGGATAGTTGATACTATGTTGTTAGAAGGTGAGACTTCTCCTAGTACTTCTTGTGGTTTGGGTTTTTTTTTTTACTGATATAATGCTAGTAAAAACTCTAGCTTTGATCAGTAGCAAATAAAACTTCTGTCATGGTGGATTTATCCAAGTGCGAAAATGTGCAAACACGCATTAAGGAAAAACAAGAAGCCGGATGAAATAACAACCATTAGTTGGTCTGAAAGTGTTTTTCAGTTATTTTCTATAATTTTGAGCTGACGCCTCAGCTTACATCATGCTATTGTGTCTTTGTTGTTGTGCATGGGAATATCATGAAGTGTGGGAGTCATATATGGCGGGAAATTGAAAGAAGCATGGAAATTTTGGGAGTCAAAGATTTGTGGATGCCAATACCTTCATGAATATCTGAAATGGAGCTTGCTAGCTAGGTAAATAAGGTTTCTACCAGTTACTTGGGGATCCTTGCATCAGGGCCTTGATGAATAAATTTCTTATTCCACGTACTTACATCTTTATATCATATCCGACTTTTTTTTTTGTGTACTATATTTTTGATTAATGCAATATCACAACAGAAGGAATTGCAAACAAGATACTTAAAGTTATGTAAGCAATAGAATCTACAGTTGCTGCTTCTATTGCAGAACTCCTTTTCTTAACTTAAATTCTCGAAGCTTTTCGAATCCCAAGTCATTTGAGAGACCATTTAAGGTTGTGTTTGGGTAAATGAGATGATCTATACTGTGAATAATAGTGAAAAAGTAATGTAAAGTAATGATATATAAATTACTGAATATATAGTAATGAATAATATTGAAAAGTAAGTGAAAAGTGATTTTCTTAAACTCGATAACATAGTAGTACTACAGCAGTGATCCCGATGAGATACTTCAAACATAAATATGCCAATTAATTAGCTTCCATTACTTTGCAGCACGTTAGCTAGACTCCCAAGTTTCCATGCATGATCTAAGACATATTCCGACTGTTGAAGTAAAATGAATTATTTAAATTATATATATTCTAACGCTAACTCCGCCGTCTCATCCCGACAAGTCTATTTAATGTATATACTCCAGTCACAACAAAAAGGCCCCATCTTTAATTTTGCTTTTCATTGTCAATCCATTTGTTTACGAAATTAAAATAAAAAATAAACAAAAATAAAAAACACCAGCAGTCTCAGCTTTCTTTTGTTAATTAATGTTAACTTAGATGTTATAAGGTCAGTCATCTACTTCAAATAAAATCAATTAAGGTGCTCGATCAACAACGCATGCAGTAGTTGTAACAACGAGCTAGGACGTAGTGTAACTGCACATTCTTTATATTCCATAAATACCACATTGTATAGAATAAACTTCAACCAAATTGTATAGAATAAACTTCAAGCATGTTTAAACAAGTAGATATATCTAGTAAATCAAGCAGAGAATAAACTTAAACCATGTTTAAGCAAAACCCCAACCTTAAAGCATGTTTATATGCATTAAATCAAAAACCCTAACTTATCCCCACAGGATTGAGTGATAAAAATTAGGTAGATGTCTCACCACAAGATCGAAGCAGCAGAGCGTTGATCTACAGAAGGCACAGATGGGGGAGTGATACCCAAATCTCAATCCCGAATTCCTCAAAATCCAATCTCTCCAAGCTGCGAAACAGAGGTACTCTCTGTGATTAGGAAACAAAAAACAAGTATTTTCTACTATAAATCGTCGTTTCTAATGAAATAATTGAGAGAAAGATTCGGTTACCTAAAAACCTCGAGAATGAGAAGTAGAGTTCCACGCGCAGAGGGATTTTAGGGTATCGCCGGTTAGCTGGTGGCACCCCTACGTCGCCGGTGGGTTTCTGTAACGATGAACCTCGAAATCAGTTATGAATCTGGCACCGATTCCCGTAACGCTCTTCTCAGACCAAGGTTTTCATGGGAGGGAGGGAAAATGCTGAGTGCGAGAAAATAAGAGGGAAATGGTGGATTGGGGAAAATGAAAAGTATAAGAGGGCTGAGGTTTCGCGCGGGTTCATTAAAAGGTCTTTTGCAGCAAAAACATTCGCTGCAAAAGTATAAATTTTGGAAACTATGGAGATAATGGCGAATTAAGTCGCCGTAAAAACTGTATGCTATATTGCGGCTAAACAAATCACCGCAATACTGAATAAAATCGCTGCAATAAATTCAATAGTCACCGATACGTTATAATTTTGTAGCGGTGTCAAATTCGCCGCAAATATAAAACTTACCCAGCGAACTCATTATCAGCGCCTATAAAATTGCCGAAAAAAATACATTTTTTTGTAGTGTTTTGCAGCAATTTATATTATGTTGTAAAAAAAATTGACGCAAAAGGATATTTTTGCCGGCGATTTTAAACTCGTCACAGGATTTTAAACTAAATGGAACAAAAGCGCGCTACTGTCGTCATTGGTGGCGATATAGAATGTTTTAGCGACAACTAATTTCGTTGCAAGTTTTAAAAACCTATTGCAACGATGAAATAATCCTCGCAAGTTTGATAAAGCGCCACCACTTAAAATTTCCCCCCAACACTACTCCCATTTCCCGCGAGCCAGAATATTTCCCCCAACACCCTCATCCCCGTGAGCTGCCAGCAAACCCATGGACTTTCTCATGTCCTAACCAATGCTCTCTGTCATACTAGTGAGAAATACCCACTCCTGCACGACTTGTTCTCCATTTCCGATCAGCCCCCAAATGAATTAGTCGGCCCTCGATCCACTTCATTTGCTTTTGCAGAGGAGAAGCCGAATGTTCGCAGCCGAGGCCTACATTCAGCTTCTCCTCTGCATTTACATATTCTTGGCCGTGCGAGTGGTTCATTGAAGCTTTTCTATTTTTGCAAAGACTTTGGGCAAATCAGAGGTCCAGATAGTCGACCGAGACTCTTGGGTTCCTCCATTTCATTTGGGTTTTTGCAAGGAATTTGTGTTGCATTTCCTTCGATCAGTACGGTAAACACCAGTCCCTTTGTTTTCCTAGGTTTTCTACGATTTATTCTATAAAATCACAGCGTGTGTTGTTTCTTAATCCTCTATTTTTGCATTGTCTCAGCATGACCCTTTTCGTAGGAATCAGAGGGTTCTTGGTGGAGCCTCAACGTCGTCCTCTCCTCCACCCGATTGCTCGGTTTGTCCATGGTAAGAACCTCTTTTTACACTGAATTTTATAAAACCGTTTAGGGCAAGTAGAAAACCTAGGTACAGGATTGAAGATTTTACTCAATTTTTTTGGTTAAAGTAGTTAACAAACTGTGAACCACGAAACAGAGGAATGCTCTTATATTTCAGTTTTTGGTTGATTATTTTATACCATGTTGTAACCAAAACCATTTCTATAGAATTTTTCATATTCATCATGTGCTAATCGCAGTTTTTGAAAAAAAACTCAATTTACATACGAAATGACAATTTTTTTTTATTATTATTCAGGAATATGGAAGCAAATCAAATTTCTAGAACAGTCCCCTTAGAACTTGGGAAGCAAGTTAATTTGGAAACTTTGTGAGTCCTTTTTCTCATTTTATTTTATTTTATTTTTATCTATTACTCAGTCTTGTATACTGGTTGTTTTGTTCTAAATGATTTGTCAATTTGTCTCTCATGCTTGTCCCTGCAGGATGTTATCCTCAAATAATTTGAGTGGAAATTTGCCAAAGGAACTTAGCAGGCTGAAAAACTTGACAGATTTGTAAGCTTTTCTATAATATATACTACATCATGCATGTGAACTCTTGTTAATATATTGTAGGGTCGATGACGTTTTAATGTTCATTGCAATCGTATAAACGATAATAACTTAAACGGAACAATACCAGATTTTATTTAGAAGTGGACAAATCTTGAGAGACTGTAAGTTCCTAAGCTTTCAGAATTTCAAATGCTTTTTTTGGATTCAAGACAAGTAATGTAACTGGGGGCTTGTTAATCTCTCGTGATTTTTTTTCCCCTTCAATGCAGAGAAATGATTGCCAGTGGACTTGAAGGACCCATACCATCATCTATTTCTTTTTTTAAAAAGTTAAAAGATTTGTGAGTGAAGATATTTTTGATCACTCTGTTAAATGATACATGTATACGTATTTCTTTGTTAGTTATACTGATTGTACTTGGAGCATTGTTCCTAACCTTAGCTTTATATACAGGAGGATTACCGATATAATTGGGACAATTCAGGGCTTTCCAGAGCTGACTAACATGATAGGCCTTGAGAAAATGTACGTCGAATGATTTTTGTAATTATCATAAATGCTTATGATTAACTACTTTCTGATTATCATATATGAATTGGTCTTTTTTTTTTTAGAGTTATGAGGAACTGTAATATCTCTGGTGAAACTCTTGGCTTCATCTGAAGAATAAATTATCTGCAGATTCTGTAAGGACACAACAGTGCTTATCTTTTTTAACTTTTGTTTTAGTATTTTTACCATATTCATATTTTTCCTTTCAAATTTGTATAGAATTGAGTAATAAATTAAGTGATGCCTTTGAATATAATGACTATGGGCTCAGCAATATTACTTTCATATATATATTTATATATATATGCCACTGTAATTTCACTGAATACTTGTTAGTTTCACTTATCTTTAATGATAATGATCTCAATGTAACTTTAGTTCAATGATATCCATTTGTCTCAGTAAAGTTGCTAATGATCTCAATTCATGCGATGCATAGATGAAGCACTATATAGTAAATATAAAAAAGAGAAAGAAAAAAGAAAATAATAATGCTCTATCGATACAGGAAACTTATTATTGAATGGAGTTTTCCTGTATAAATATTATGTTTAATCTCATGACATAATCAGCATGGGTCTTTTAACTATTGGTAAGATTAAATGTTGAGCTTTTAACATTATAAGCCAATCAGCATGGAGGACTTATATTTCAGTATTTCTGGAGCTAGCTAGTTGGCTGGTATGATAATCATCATCAATCTCGGTTTGCACTATCTTGCACTTTCTTCTTATGATATAGATCAATGGCAAGATGGATCAAAGTACTAGTGGTTGGTAGGAGACAAATGATCACGAGGGAAAAGATTTATGTAACTGCATCTCATTTCCAATAATACAAAATGTAATCTGATCTGCATGTGCAATGGTATATATTAATTCTACAATCTAGTTGCTAGCCTGTGTTCTGATGGATTTGATCTGATCTTATAGTTTCGATTAATATTGGAAAGCTGACATAATATTTTCTTAATTCATCAGTATTTAGCACTTTCTAACAATAGGGTTATTATGAATCTTAGATACAATAATCAATGTTGATCTTTAAACAAATAAAGATAAGGCCAGCCAACTCTTTAATAATTACATAGATAAGATTTGAGCCTTTTGAATATTTTTCTCTTTTGCTTTTGATTTCTCTAATATGTGATTGGATTTATGTGTCTATATATATATATGATGTAATAGCCCTAAAAAAAATCTTTATCTTGATTTAATTAGTTAATTAAGGGTTAATACACAAGATTAGTGGGATTTGGTGAAAGAACAAAATAGGTTTTGAAGAGATGGGCTTAGGAATGAGACCTTTGGAGAATGGATCAAGTGAATGGGCCAAGAGAGCAATGGTGAGTCCAAAAGCCCATAGAATGATCCCATGGCCCATCAAGCCCATAGTAGAGACACTTGTCAATTGAAGAAAAATCCTAGAAAATTATCCAAACACTTGTAGGAAAAACCTAGTTGGTGGAGGTTGACTAGTAGTTGGATACATGCCATGTAGGATTGAGTGTAGGATCTAATAGAATGATTTTCATACCATGGTATCTTGAAGGTACAAGACACCATCCCTTGACTTGCCAAGTGAGATCATGGTGTGTAGGGAAGTGACAAGTGGCATGAGGAGAAGCATGGATGAGAGGAACTTGGAGTTTTCGGTGGAAGCCAATCCGTGGGGTTCATTGGAGAATCTCATGGGGTATGGCCACCAACAAGTGATAAGACAAAGGGGAAGAGTGTGTAAGTGGAGGAAGTACATGTGTAAGAGAGTATGGTGATGTGAAGAGAGGTATGGTGTGGGTGTAGGTGATTGAAATGACAAAAACTAGAAAGAAGAACAAAATGGATTTTCGGTGGAGCTAGCTTGGCCGGTCATGCCTTGCTCAAATTCCAAAAAGCATGGCTTTGGAATCACTTGGATGGACACATGAGAGGATAGGGGAATGATGATTGAGTAAAAAATAAGAAATTGGATGCTAGAAGCACCAAGGAGCCGCTGGCCATAGGAAGGAAAAGGAGAAAGGGAAATCACCAAGGTATGGCCAAAATTTGATCTTGGAGTGGCCTAGAGTTGTCAATCACCCCATCTATCATTAGCCATGCCTAAACATGATGAGAAGAGTACCAAAGACCCTAGGGAAGAGAGCTGGCCGTGTGACCCCTTAGGCAAACCCCTTAAGCTCAATTCACTTGGACACATGCAAACACCCTCATTTTCCTCTCCACCTCTCGGCCAAACCCTCTCTAGTCACTCCTACTTTTGCTTCTTCTATTTTCACCACATAATTTGAAGAACCCTATAGTAGGAAAGCCAAAAAGCAAGAGTGTGGAGGTGATCAATTCATTGGAGAAGGTTAGTGACTAAATCCATACAAGTTTAGGAAGAACACACACACACATGTGACACTTTGTTGTGGTTAGAAGGAAATAGGGTTTCCTTTGAGTTTTATGTTCATGGCTAGCCTAATGGGAGGTTTCATATGTGTAATTTCAGATTTAAGCTAAAGTCTAAAAGGAGTGTGGTAAGTATACTCCCACTTTTTCCTTAACAATTCTTATATATAGTGAAGTGATCATGTTTGTTGGATTAATGGTTGTCATTGCCATGTTTGGGTTGGAATGATTTTCATTGCTTGTGATATGAATATTTTTGGATAAATTTATATGATGGAACAAGCTTATAATGTGAGTAGAAATGATGAATCAAGTGTTAGTTGCAAAAGAAAGGAAAAAAAAGCATGATTATTTGATGGAATGATGAAAATGATGCATGAAGGATTTTAGTGCAAAAATGTTAAATTTTGGTGTTGCTAAGGTAAGGTTTATTTGAGGAAACTAGTGATGAAATTGATTTATTCAAAGAGCATATTGTGTTGAGAAAATGAAATTGGATATGGGAATAAACTATATGATGGATATGAATGGAAATGGTATACGCTTGCATATGGGAGAAATGATCACTTGTGTATGATGTATAGAAATGTTTATTTGGAATTTTATGATATTTAAGATTGAGATTTGGAAGATTAATATTATATTGCTTTGTGGTGATTTTGTTTAGTTGAACTCATAGAAGAAACTCTTAGGAAAGGAAGTTTGAATAGGCTAAGGGGAGGAATTCCCTAAGTTAGAAAGGTGAATGGAGGAAATAGGAATGACTAAGTTTGAAGGTGCAAATGGTTACTTGGGGAAACACTAAGGTTTCGGTTACCCCTTGCTAAGGAGGGTACATGATTTAATTTGATACTTTAAAATTGGTTGGAGGAAATTGGAAGTCAAATGATGAAGGAAAGCCCTATAAACTCTCTAGGAGAATTCGGCCATGATGGGTTGGAGATGGGCCCAATACTCCACTTTAATCCTAGGCCCATTTTGGAATAGAATATGATGACTAAGTAGGAAAATTATGAAGTTATCCCAAAAGAGGGAGAAAAGAAAATGAAATGTGAATGCACTCGAGCTTGTCTCGGGTTTTGCATGAAATTAAGTGAGCATTGCATGTCCCATGCATAAGTCATGAAAAGAAGGTTTTTAAAGTCAAGCATGTTTTTCAGAAAAAGGAAAGGAAAAGAAAAGATTGAATTTTTGAAAGAAAAGAAAAGAAGTAAAGTTTTATAAGAACCTCAAAGGCTGGGACGGGGAAGTGCCCCAGTGGAACTCCCTGTCCACTCAGGAGTGATTAAAGCCGAGTGGAAGCCCTGGGTCGAAGAAGAACAGTCGGCGGACCGTGTATGGCTCCAAAAGGTGTCCGGAGCGCGGTAGCACCTAACGCTGGTGGGTGCCCAAGACGGATAAGGTGTAAGGACCTGCCGTTTTAAAGTTATATGACGCTCACTTTAGGGTGATGCGGTAACCAGCAGGGAACACGCAGTGCTAGGGGAACCGTGTTGTGTCTCATACATGTTAAGTGAAAAGTCATGACAAGAAGGGCTTTCGAGCCATAAGAAAGATCTGTTCAAGATAAATGGCGCCTAAGAAAGAATGAAAGATACGAAATGTTTTAAAGAAATGTTTTGAAAAGTGATGATGATATGAAAAGAAGTTTGAAAGAAGAAGTCTGCATGAAAGTTTTATGAAAAAAAAAAAGGGTCTGAAGGAAGCATGTCTGTTTAAAAGTTTTCATGAGCATGTGCATGAGTCAATCATTCATTGCATGTGCATTAGTTAAGAATGTTTTGTTCACTTATCTGTATATCTGATATGTTCTGGTTTAAGTGCTAGTGTACTTGCTGAGATTTCTCCCGAAATCTCACCCCCCCTTTTTATTATCTTTACTATTGTTCCCTTGGGAACAATAGAAGTCATTGCAGGACATGATGGATCCTCGGATTACGACTCTCGAGAAGATGGGTCGGACCCTCATGGGCCCGACTAAGGCTGAAACTGCCGGGCCAGTGACCCTAGACCTGTTGGGTCAGTGGGTGGCAGAGTCGCTTCCTATGGCGACGTATTTGTTTGACGACCTACACCCTACGAGGTGTTGTTTGGTGCTGGGAGTTGATGGGCTCCTCCACATGGGACGCCTGTTTACGTCATCATCTGGGATGATGTGTGACGTAGGTCCAGGACTGAGTCTGGACAGCCTTGGTTATGGCCCAAACTATAAGAAGATAAAAGAAGAACCCGCCTATTAGTATGGTTGGCGGAGGGAGGAGTGGATCAGCAGCATCTTTATTTTGTATGCACCGATGTATTTTGTGGAAAAAATCTTCCCGCTGTTTTGGGAAGTACTTTTGTATAGAACGGTTTACATTGGTGACTTTATTTTGATATATATATGTGCATGTGATGTTTAATTTGGGTTCTATTTTGTTAACCATGTGATGTACGATAAGCGTAACGTCTTGTCGTTTATTTATGGCTTGACCCTTTTTCCGCTGCGATATAAAAAAAAATAAGGCTCTCACAAGTAAAGATGAGGGATGACTTCCTTGTGACGTTCGTCCCCGGCGTCGCAATTTACGTACGAACCCAAGCGCAAGCTGGGGCGCCGACATATGATATATTAATATTTCATTGATTGGTTTCCTTAAGTGATTAGATTTATGTATCTATATATTATCATATCATGGTTTCATTAATTAGTTTCCTTAAGATCTAGGCCTAATCTTTCCACTTGGATCCTAGTACACAAAGCTACACTTTTTTGCTTTATATTTTTCTACCAATCTTCCCTTGACTCCTAACCAATAAAGTCTTTTGATTTTAACTATTGTACTAGAAGTGAGAATAAGGAGAGGGGACATGGCTGTGTGTGCGTGTGGAAGACACTTGGCCATTCCCTGTCATTTTTTACCTATTATTGCTGTATTTTTTTTTTTAAGAACAACTAGAAAAAATTGAAAATATCTCTTACATAAAGATCTTTATATGTAAGAGATACTTATTTAGGATTAAGTAGTTTTGGTTTCCATTACATACTTAAGATACTAAAACTTGCCCCATGAGAAGAGACTATTACATACTATGAAACTATAGCAATTTTTGAGCTGGTTATTGACCCTTATGCAAAGTTAATAGGAAAAAAATGACTTCCAATGAAAAAAATCATTACATGTTTCCTCAAATTGTTTTGGAACCAGCTCAAATGGGTCAACAAATGATCCACCCATTACTGTGTGCTGGTGGGTGAGCTGACTCTATTAGTGCATATACCAGTAACTACATGCCTCATGCACAGAAAACTATTACAATAACAAGAAGCTGTAGCTATTTTTGGGTGGGTATTCCATTACATACTTATGCATATAACATCACATGCTCTGAGATAGGAAAGGGTGGGTATACTTACAAACTAGAGACAATAGGGCTAAGCAATCATTAAGTCACCAAGCTCTTCTTAATTATACCGGGATGATTCACTAAAAAACACATTGGTGTATGATAATTAATGATTTATATACATATATAAGTTGTAGGAAAACTTTTATGGTTGATGAAGAATAATTATGTCTAGAATATATATACCCTAAGCTTAAAAGGAAACTGTTACAACAAGCACTTGTTATATATAACGAGGGCTTAACGAGGGCTTGCTAATTTCCTGCCTTAATTTTCAGTATAGTTGTGGATTGTACATGGTAGAATTTGGTTAAGTCTTTAAGTGGTTTGCTATTCTTTAAATTCAGGAAAAATTTGGATGATGTTACATGCTTATGGACATTTCTAAAGAAGGTGGATGAAAAATGAAAAAGGCCAGTATAAGTAATTGGAGCATAAGGACATATGGAATGTAAGTATGTTTTTTGGTGTTTCCCATTAGAGAGTGCATGAGGATCACATTTACAACTGTGTTGAAGATCATCCTGCACCAACCTCTGCCCTCCTGTTTTTAGAAGTAATGCTGCCTACCATCACTCTGTATATAGAGTTGTTAGATATATCATCCCACATGATTGTAACAGTTGGGTGTCTAGACCTCAAGAATGCTATCTGTGGAAAGTTGGAAAGGAGTGGTAGCTGCATTGTTGACACTTGGATGTTTGTGGATCATTCTAATTAGCCACAGATAGTAAATATTTGATGTTGTTTAATCATATTGGATGGGGATATATTTAATGTGAACATCTTATATATAAAAGATTATTATGTGTAAATACTTTGCCTTCTTGATATGCAATTACTTTGCATAATTTTTGGATGCGTTAAACGATGTCAGGGAATGATATAAATATTACTCCATACAAAGGAATTAATTAACATTTTAATCAAAACAGGTTTACTGTATTCAATTGTGAGCACACAATTAGGCAAAAATCTTTATTTGGGATGTTTACCATCATCCTTTTCTTAGAAGTATATACTACAATTAGGCAAGAACAAGTTTATTGCTATTGCTAAATCATGGGTCTGCAGTAATAAATAAATAATTGCAGACCGCATGGAAAAGAATATAGTAGTAAAATTTGTTATGCACGGTTTTTAAATTATATTCAGTGGTATTAAAAAAAAGTCAAAAATATTATTTGCAGCAAGAAAAAATGGATGAAAATACAAAGTCTAGGCACCACATAATTATTTAATTAGGTATTGCAAGGAAGGTAAAGTAGCTGAAAAAATGCATTTTGCGGCGAAAAAAGACGGAAATGCAAACCCAACCACAAGAATTAGATATTTGTGGGAAGGTAAATTTGGCTGGGAAAAATGTATTTGCGGCGAACATCTAGCGCCCAAAAAAAAAGATTGGACGTTGCACTGGAGTTTTTGCGACGAAGGACCAGTTCTTCGAAATTTTTTATAGTAGCAACATTGGTACTTATTACGACGAATAATAATGCAGCTATATGACTTATTACATCGAAAATAAATCCTGTGGCAAATGTTGTAGACTTGTTACGACGACTTTTCCAGTAATTGCGATGGACTAAGTCGTTGCAATAGAACTATTTTGGGTGCCTTTTCTATCATGGGCTTTTGCGTCGCCAACATAATTATTTGTGGTGAAATAAATTCGTCGCAAATAAACGAGTTCTTGCGTCGAAAATTGTTCACCTACGCACTTGACTTAAATCAACGAAACAGTTGCAACGAAACTGCGGCATAATCCTGTACGTCGTAAAATATATAATTGCAACGAAAAAGGGGGGTTTTCGTAATGAAATTCGGCGTTGCAAAAGGTCAAAATCCTTGTTGTGGCTATCCAACCACCACGAGGGTGTACCAATCAACAATTGCCACCCACTCCCCTGACTGGTCACCCGTTGTACAGTAAGCCTCTCTGTCTCTCTCTCTCTCTCTCTCTCACTCACTCACACTCGCTCTTTGTCTCTCTTTCTCTCTTTCTCTCACCATGTTTTCTCTCTCTTCCTTTTCCAGTGACTTGCCACCGTGCCTAGTGACCTGCTCGCAACTTGTTGTTTCTCTCACAGCGAGGCCGTCCATGGTCCTTTCTCATGAGTTTCTGTCTCCCCAGCACTCTTATTTAACAAGTGAAAAAAAAAATTGTCGTGTAGCTTCTGTAAGGCGTAAAGCAACCATGTACGGACCCAACTTATGTACTTTTCCTTAACTTGAAAATGAATAGTAGGAAGTGATATTACGTTGGACTTAGTTTATTTTGGGCTGGTCCTTGCGTTACAAAGCTGGGCTTGTTTTGCAGTTGGCGTTGAAGTTGGGTTTAGTCTTTTTTTCTTTTTTTTTTGTTAGTCCAGAAACTCATACTTTCACAGTAAATGCTTAAGTTACATTATTCTTTTTTTTTTTAATCAAACCATTACCTTTGTCTTTCATTCCATCGTATCACAATCATTATAAAAAATTTCATTCATTACACATTCTTCCACCTATGCAAGTACATTCTCAATTCAATCAAGAATTTTGTGTGCTCTCTAACTACCCAAGTCAAATCTACGTTTCTTTACTTCATTTTGTGTTTTAGAAAGAGATTCATCAAAAATATAAACTATAACTTGAATTTCTTTGGTTGGATTATTGTTTGATGCTAACCGAACCATTGTTAGCCGTGTATGTTGAAGAAAGTTATTGAGTGTTCTGTTTTTGAACATTTCAAATGGTTAAACTGTAATATCCAATTCCAACGTTACTCTGTTTTAAAAAAATTTTGGTTTTAGTTGTGCAAGGAATCCGTTTGAGTTTCTGAATTTTTTTTAATATATATTTCAGGCCTAAAATTTATATTTTGATGAACTATGATTTTTCTCTTTGAATTTGATAATTATGTTAAAAATCTTTTTTTGTGTCGAAATAATTTTTTTTAACAAGTTAGATTTTTTTTTTGAGTTTAAAATAAGGCCTTATTTATTTTCTAGAATTCATCCCATGACTTTTTTTTTCGATTTTTTATTATTTTTTTAAACATACTACTCTACACTCATTTTATTTTTATTTCTTTTTCCCTGTCTAAAAACTTGAGCTCAAATATTTGAAATGGGCTTAGCCGTTCACCCAAAAGTCCAAGCCCGTGAAACCAAGTCCCCAAGTCGGCTTTTGAGCCTTCTCAGGCCTTCCTTCCTTCTATGCAGATCTCTCCTTTCTTTCATTAGGGATTTTCTGCAGTGTCTGTTTATTTATAGATAAGGTTTTATACCCTAGGCGCACAACATTTTAAGGCATCGTCTAGCCCATGACATTGCCAAGTGCCAACCATGCATCCAACAGACTTGGTGCGGCGCCACCACCCCACGAAGCCTTCAAGTTGCACCCCTCACACACCAACATGCCCACCATGTCGCCGTTTCAACACCATGCGAGCCAGCCTGTGATCAACTTTACATTGTACTCCTCCCTCGAACCACCCTGCCCAACCCCAGTTGCATGTGCACCCCTTGGAAGTCCCGGTTTCCTGGCAGCGCCACATTGGGGCATCCCTCCCCAATATTAATTTAATTTTTTATAATTTAGTAATTTAATATTAATTTAATTTTATGTTATCTTTTTCTTTAAAAATTATTTTAGTCTTCTCTCTACAAAACTTAATTTGATATAAAAATAAAATATATCTAATTTAAAATAAAATAATCTAATAACATGATGATATTTTTTTATTATTAATAAAAATAAAAATAAAAATAAATAATTTCTAATATATTTTTATTATAATAATATATTCTTAATATATTATATACTTTTTTAAATATATAAATGATATTAAATATATTTTATTTTTATTATATATCTCATTATCAAATTGTTCAACACTAAAAAAATAAATATAAAAATACAATAAAATATATTTTATATATATTATTTTAACTTAGCCTCCCTAAAACAAATCCCTAATTTCGCCGCTGCCAGTTTCCTTCTCGCACCAACCGCAAGTCCCTATGTATATTTTCCTCTGTTTTATCCATCCAAAACAGAGCACCTTAGTTACCTTTTCATGCCGCTGTCGTAAACCACCGGGAGCCAACTCCACGTTGCTGCCCAGCCACTCGAAATCGTAGCTCTGAACCGTCACATCGGTCTGCAGTGAGCTCTCTCCGACTATTTCACGCAATTTTTCTCCCCGTGTCTCCCTGTACTTGCTACGTCTCTCTCATCTCTCTCTCTCTCTCTCTCATCAGTGCCCAGCTCTTCAGTGGCTCCTTCGCAGCAGCCCAATTCTGCCCGTCTCTCCTACACCTCGCAGTGCCTCTCGGTGAGCCTCCGTAACACGGGTTTTGTGCATATGCTTAATTTCCTGCAAGTTCTTGTTTTAAGCTTTGCGTAAAGTTGAAGAGGATTAGTTTGAGAAGTTACATTTTGCCTCAATCTTAAAACATGATTCTTTTTAAAGTTATAATTCAATTGCTTTCGCGTTAGAGTTCGTGGGCTTATTTTTCAGACGTGCTCCTTTTTATTTTGAGTGTGTGATATTAAATTATTTTGATGTTTAATGTTTTTAGTTTGAGTTCGGGTTCTCAATTATTTTTGGGCCGAATGATTTTTATTTTTATTTTAACGACTTTTCAATATTTTAAGTAGTTTGAGTTTTGATTTTTAAAAGAGCCTTGGTTTGAGTTGGAAATTGATTTAAGTGATTATTAAATAAAAATTGAAGTATTGGAGAATTTGTAATATTTTAAAATTTTGAAGGAATTTGGATTCAAAGCATTTTGGGAAAGAGTTGATATTCAAGCTTCTGTGGATGTTTAGATGTTAAAGGAAATATATTAAATTTTATCTCTCACATTCTTTTTACAAAGTTTGTGATTAATTGAAAATTTATGAAAGTACGAAGTTTGTGATCGATTGAAAATTTGGGATTGATTGTTTTGTTTATTATTATGGAGAAATTTTTGGAAAGTTAAGAACTTTTAAGTAAGAAAGATTCTTATATTAGACATTGCATTAAAAATATGAATTGAGGTGAATTTTGAAAAATGTGCATATTTTGTGGTGAAAAGAAATTTGAAACTACCTTAGTTATTTTGTTTTGCATATGTATAAAAATTATGTATAAGAATAAAGTGTTTCTAACATAACTAGTGTAGACATGAACTATTTTGTCATTTTATTTTTGAACTGTGCAAAAAGAAAAAAATGAATGTGAAATTTTATACATAAATTATATTTTTTCTGATTTGATTCTGTTTTGTTGTATTTTAAAAATGTTTTATACTCTGATATGATATGATGTAATTTCTGAAAATCTTTGACATGACATTCTATTTATGTTTCTGTTCCATTTTGTTTGGGTTGGTACTAATTTTTCTGTTTTCAATATACTCAATTTGAAAACAAAGTAATTTTCTTAGTAATCTTTACTTTGTGCATACTCAAATTCTAAGAATACTAAGAAGAAAATTCACATTATATTTCAACTCAGTTGGCCATCGAGACACAATCTTACCACAGGGGTTAAACATTTATATTCTGATAAGATGTTTCAGTTATGTTATGTCAAATGATTTTTATTTTTATTTTTTCTAGACTTTTGCTCCAACATTTTTGATAATATGTTTTGATTATGCATTCTAAAAATAAATAAAAAAAATTGTTTTGCACTCTTAATTCAGTAAATGCTCATATTTACATATTAGTATATGTTCTCTGCTTTTTGAGTTATTAATAACCCACCTCTTATATCCATAACAATTTTCAAATAATTTTAATGGTTTAACTGGAGATCAAGAATAAGAAGTTTTGAAAGAGTTTGATAATCATACGTGAATAGGTGATAAGGGTACAGAGTAGTTTTGGACATGTTATGTTATTTTAGTAAGGTTTTCTGTAGTACTTCTATGAAGGTACACATATATTCGATTTGTTCATATAAGTTAGGTATTTAATAGAGTTATTTTTTATTTATTTTTGGTTATTGGAGATGATATTGAGTAAAATGAGATAACTCTCCAAAACTCTAAGACTAGGGCGTTATATAGACTTTGTAAAATAAATTTGTTGAGCTTATATAATTGTTTTGAAATGTCGTGTATGTTGAAGTGTTCTACCATGAGTATTTGAAATGTGTAATGCCTGCCCCTTTTTTCCTCAATTTTTGTGGTTGCTTTTTTAGTTAATTTTCCTATGTTTTGCTTCTTCTTACTATTTGGCTATAGGGATTTTATAGTGTATGTTGAAGTGGATTGTTATAGTATTCTGTTATGAGTATTTGAAATGTGTAATACCTGCCCCTTTTTTCCCTCAATTTTTGTCATTGTTTTTTAAGTTTTTTTTTTTTTTTTTTTTTTGCTTCTTCTTACAGTTTGGCTATAGGAATTATATAAATATTTATTTAATTCCAGAGTTTTGGGTTTGTTAATTTGATCATGTTAATGTAGTTCATGGGAGAACATGGCGAGGTGTACTATTAAGTCTTTGTGATTATATTTGGTTGAAGATCTATCCTTTTTGAAGATAATCTAGTGTTAGTTTTTTATAGTTTGAGGGAGTATATAATGTGTTAGTTTTATATACAAACAGTAAGTTTTTTAGCTTGAGCATACCAAGTGTATTTCTCTTAATTAGAAATAGGACAAATTAGTGTCTTTAAATACAACATCAACCAAGTCAGAAAATAGTATAAATCTAAACAAAAACAAATGAAAGAAATCTAAGAGATGAAGAATATAACAAAATAAATTACATGATACAATTACAAAGATAAAAAAACACGTGCAACTCTGAAAGTCTCATATCAACAAGACCTGAAAATAAAATCCCTTTATATTGTCAGTTTGTAGCTTCAATATTTTTAGATCAACATTTTCCATGCAAAATAAAATCCCTTGCTACCTCGTTTCTCCTTTCATTCATGAGAAAAAAGATAAGATAAGAAACCGATTCCATATGATTAAAGGGAATAAAAAAGACACACTCCATGAGTAACAACCCAAAAATAGGGGTGTTCATCCGGGTCAGGATGTACCTGGCCCGATTTAAAATTTTATTTATTTATTAATTTTTTTGAAATTTTTTTTAAAATATTATGAAAATTTTGAATCCGGATTTCGGATTTGAGAATCCGAAACCCGGATAAACACCCCTACGGGCCAAAAGGAGTTTTATAAGAGACCTAACATAGAGTTTTTTATGGCATAGAGTAATACATTATTGAACAATACAAAATATTTAGAAATGGGGATGCGAAACCCAAAAGATTTCTGAAAATTGATCATGTAGAGAAGTTACAATATTGGTTTTGCATAACATAAAAGAGATAACTTATGAGTTTTAACTTCATATTAGAAGTTTTGATCCTTTTTTATAATTGACTAAGGTCCAGACAGTACTGGTTGATGTACTAAAAAACAAAAGTACTAAATAATATCTCAATTCAAAATAGTCTAAAAGTATACCTATTTTATTAAGTTAAAATAATGTGATGATGCCACTTTATTAAAAAAATGTACATACATTATTACTTCAACATATAAATCCTATTAGAGGGGAAAACATTTTTATAAAATTTTAAATTTGGATTAGAAAATTAACTAAATCAAACCATTTAGAAACAAATAATACAAGATACAAATTTTAAATGTCTTTCCTGCCTCATAAGACAAATTTTAGATGGACAAAGATATAAAACAATATATAACCAGAAAAAAATATTTTACCAACCAATAACAAAATATACTTACAAACATAAAATCAAAGATTCTTTGCCTCAAAAGATAAATTTTTGATGGACAAAGACTTAGAATCGAAAAAGAATATATAATCAGCAAACATAAAACAATATATCACTAACTAGATAATAAAATATGCTTACAAATATAAAAACTAGGAATGCAGCTCTAAAAGAAATTACCAAATAATAACACATGATGACATCTTTTTAAGTATATTATCCTGCATAACAAAACAAACTAAATTAGATAAATAAGATTTTGGAGGATCAGTAATATTAAAAATACAAAAGCAGAGAGGAAATGTCGGATGAGACATGCTTTTATATTAATTTAGGATTCAATAGCAAGATTTTATATATGAGTTTTTTTTATTAAGAATATTTTTTTAATGAACAAAATAAGAAGGAGGAAAAAGGAAGTGCCATTTGCAGGAACTTTAAAAATTATCAGATTGATGGAAATAGGAATGAGAATGGCCGGCCCACCATCATTCCCAATAAATATGATAATGCTCTGTACGTCCTTCTTGACCTTTTTAATTGAGTTTTAGTGAATAGGAAAAGGCATGGGCTCTAGAAGTGTTATTTTCCTCTTTCATAAATTTCTTTTCACAACGATTAATGAGACTATGCGATATATTTAAGTTTAGTTTGGATTTGAAAATGAAATGAATTTAATTTATTTAGTAATATTATTATTATTTTAAAATTAAAAAATTATATTTTAGAATTTGAAAAATATATAATTTGAAAAAGGTATATAGAAATTTATATTTTGTATAAAAAATTATAAAAATATAATAATGAAATAAAAATGAATTAATATAATAAGATATAACGATTTCTTATATTTTTTATACAAACAAGGCCTTATTGTCCTTTTTTTTAAATGGTTTCTCGTATTTATTATTTCATACCAACTAATGAGACGCTGACAAGATTTAATTTTATTGTGAGTAGAAAAGTATAAATAATGATGACTTCTTATACGCGACAAATGAACTGGTGGACACATGCTCTGATGTTTTGTTTTTTAAAGATTTTTTAGATTCTGTTGTCAATATCCCTGTTGGGCATGCATGAAAGAATAATAAAAATAAAAAAAGTGGTATATGTAATGAATAAATGAAATGTAGCCGCTCTCTATCCTACTACTAAATTATGTGAATGATCCCATCACTATTATTTTAAATTTCGCATAGTAACTTGTATAGTGACTTGCATAGTAACTTATATAGTAATTTCAAAACCTATAAATAAGGGTTTCAGTTGTAATGAAATTTATAAGAAAATATAAAGAGATAAAGAAAATTTCAGTTTTTAAGAGTTTTAGAGAGAATTTCTTATTTCTCTTTTGTAATAATAGTTTTTTTTTTGTTTTATAATACGTTATCAAAACGAGATTCTACCGATACTGAAACTAGTGGTCTTCTACTTCAAGTAAGTTTTTCAATATATTATTTACAGTCCTTGAGATAAATATTAAAGGTAATATTACTAAATATTACTTGATAAAATTTTATTTTTATTCTCATGATAATGTAAATATATTTCTTAAATTTGCAAATTTATTTTTGTAATATAATGTCAAATATTGAGATTTATTACTATTGACATTTCTGAAAAATGTTATTTATCCAAGATCCTTGATGAGATCTATTTGGATATGATGATGAACTTGAAAGATACAATCATAGAAGAAAACCATGTGTCCCAGAAGGATCGTGCTGTGTATCTCATGATGAAAAATCATCTTACTGTGTGAAATGAATTAAGAGAGTGATATAAGCACCAGAAAATGTAATCCTCTCAAAAGATCATTATGATTTATTGCACCTGAAGTTGCAAGATTTTAAGAGTGGTATTGAATATTCTGCACTCTTTAAAATCAGCTCAATATTAAAATTATACAGTGAAAATGTCACTGATGATGATATATAAAAGAAGACATTATTTTTCATACCTCGAATGTGCTCATGCAGTAGCAATATCGAGAGTGAAAGTTCAACAAATATTTTGAATTTTTGTTTTGTCTTCCAGTGATTGAGCTAAATAATGAGTTTTTGTTACACCAGTTACGTCCTATTAATAATATCGAATTTACACAATTCCTAGAAATGAATGGTGCATCCTTTCAAAGGAATTAAGGGCGTAGATGTGGTAGAAAAATTATAGAAGTGTTGGTCTCAAAAGTGACAACACTAAAGATGATAAAAATATATCGTATCACCAGAAGTGATCCAACTCAGAGAAGGGTAAAGGCCCTCAGAATAATTCTTAATAAAAAGATGAAAATGTTTGTCATAAATGTAATATGACTAAACAGTAGTTACGTACCTGTTGTACGGCCAGACACTTGGCTGATTTATATCAAGCTTCTCTTAAAGGAAAGAATAAAGTGCATGAAACAAATTTAGTAGAACCATCAGATGATTTATTAGATTCAGTAAATGTAGACGTTACTCATCTTGATGTATCTGATTTCTTTAATCATCCTGAAGGTAGTATTGAACACTTAATTGGAGATGGAAGTGTTCCACTCAATTAATGTATTTTCTTTCTATCAGTAATAAAAGTTTTGTATATTTTGTAGAATCATGGATCACATTGATGAACTTTTTATCTCTGAGTTGAATGATAAAGATATATGTCTGGCTGACAGTGCTACAACTCACACAATTCTCAAAGAAAAGAAATATTTTCAAAATCTAACACTAAGTAAAGCCTATATCCATACCAAATAAGTGTGGATTTCCTATGATCAATAATAGCCCAACAATCTTATATGAAGATAATACTGCTTATATCACTCAAATCAGATGAGGATATATCAAAGGTGACAGAACCAAACATATTTCACCTAAATTCTTTTATACTCATGAACTTTAAGAGAAATGTGAAATTGATGTCAAGCAGATACGATCTAGTGATAATCTGGCAGATTTATTCACAAAGGCGTTACCAACTTCCACATTCAAGAAGATTGTGCATAACATTGGAATGCGAAAACTCAAAGATCTTTTGTCATGCACTTTTCAGGGGGAGTAAATGTGCTGATTGTACTCTTTTTCCTTCGCTGAAGTTTTGTCCTACTGGGTTTTCCTCTGCAAGATTTTAATGAGACAATCTTAAAGCACTTGTGGATACATAAGAAGACTGTACTCTTTTTCCTTCGCCATTGATTTTTCTTCCCACTGAGTTTTTACTTGGCAAGGTTTTAACGAGGCAGATTCCTTATTGGCAGTCATTCAATGGGGAGTGTAATGAACGAACGAAATGCAGTCGCCCCCTGTCCCATCACTAAATTATGTGAATGATCCCACCACTATTATTTTAAATTCTGCATAGTGACTTGCATAGTAACTTGTATAGTAATTTCAAAGCCTATAAATAGGGGCTTCAGTTGTAATGAAATTCATAAGAAAATATAGAGAGAGAAAGAAAGTTTCAGTTCTTAAGAGTTCTAGAGAGAATTTCTTATTTCTCTTTTGCAATAATAGTTTTTTTTTAGTTTTATAACAATACACACAATTCTTTACATAATATTTTATAAAAGTAAATTTTTTTTTTATAAATTGTCTTATAAAATTATTACTACTTTATAAAAATAAGCATATTTTTATAAAGGATTGTATAGAATATTGTGTATATCATTTTTCTAAAAACAATAGCATTCCCAAGGAATACAGATGGATTGTCCTACTTTTTCATAGTTTTTTACCTAGACGAGTACAACCAGACGTGCATAATAAAAACAATAGCATTCTCAAGAAATATAGACCGACTTAATGGAAAACAACAAAAAATACTCTCTATTTATTTGATAGGCACTTATTATAACAGAGAATATACATATATATATATATATATACTAGATAGGTGCAATGTGCAAAGTATGTTGGCCTAATTGGGTCAAACAGTTGTTTTACAAAAGTTATATGTTTTTACAAATTATTGATTACTGAATAATTTATTGCATAGAAAACAAAAAGAAAGAATTTAGCAAAGATTTTTGAAGAATGAAATAGTTTTTGAAACAAATTATTATATCTCAGTCTCAGATTTCAGCCAAGTTGAATGTATACAAAAAAATTCATGGGAGCAAGCGAGCTTTAATCACAATGTACTGGTATGTCATGCACCAAACGTCAGACAAATGACATCATATTAGAACCAACATATAAATCTAAGTTGCAAATATATTATAATAATGAATATTTTAGACAAACACCAGGTACTCACGTCATAAAATGCCCTCTACAGCTTGTTTACACAACAAGTAATGCACAATTACGAGCAAAAGCGAAAGGGCAAGAACAAAATACATTCTAATGGACAAGTTCCCAGAAATACATCACCCTCTATTTACTATTTAGAAGAAGAAGAAGAGGAGGAAGAGAAGACATGAAGATGTGCAAAAAAACATTTGTCTTGGACAAGTAACACTGTTGTTGCTAGTGCAAATTCCACTAACTTCTTGATGGCATCTGAGGTTTTTCCTTTAGTAAGACAATCCAGATACTTCCCAAACGATACAAATGTTATCAGCATTGCACTTATTCAAAATATGTTGGGCATCAAACCCACAAAATAACATGGCAAATAGGTTTTTTTTTTATAATTAAAATAACAAGACAAATAATAATTTCAAGAAACTAAACTAAACTAAACTAAACACCACAACAAGTGTTGAATAAAAAGAGATGGTAACTGAAAAACTAAACTAAACTAAAAGAAACTAAACTAAATTTTTTTGTCCATACTGTGCATCTTCAAACATCTGGAGGTTAACATCTAAAACTATCAAAATTGGTACATTGTGCATATGGTCTACCAAGAACTAAATTGTAACATACTGTCCAATTCCGATTGTTAAATGAATGAAGAATTGGTGATGTTATAATGTTGAATAAAAAAAATATTGAAAATCATATCTTAATGGAGGTGCATATCCCAACTTTTACTTATTGTGGGGGTGTAATGTCTTAATTTTAGTAGCTTTTGATGTAATGTGCAAAACTCTTAAAAATTAACAATGCAAAGTGTATTTTTCTGGTTAATTAGTAAATAATTGATAGGAGAGTTCTGTTTGACTTTCATAATTATTTTAGAGGAACATTATTGACATTACAGAGTATGAAAATGCTCTTGCATATTCTTAGTTCCTTGAGCACCTTCTAGTTCTAGATGTATGAAAAAAATAAACTAATCTAAAAAAGAAGATGAAAATTCCCACATATCAGCAAGTTGACATAAACAACTTCAACCCAACTATAGACAACAGCATCAACCATAAATTGATCATCTCATTGGTCCCCTATTTTTCTACAACCACCCCCCAACTCCTTTTCACATGGTTATGTAATAAAATAATGTATCAAATCAATCATCGTATTTTAGCATGGAAAATCCAGAATAATAGCCAAATAAACATTGCAGAGATGCAAAACCTAAACCAAAGAGTTAATTAAATTGTAGAGCATATAGATACCAAGGCAACTTACGAATAACAGCTACATGAGTATAAGCATTCGGTTTGCTTATTTTTCCCTTAGTGGCAGTCTAATTAGTGACTCAATTGATCAATTGAGAGGAAAAACAAGATTAAAAAAAGTCGTTAAATAACTTTAATTGACAAAAACAATAATTAAAAGAAAGATGGATAAAAAGAAAGAACGAATGAACAAAAATATCTGAACTTGGCCAACTACCACCAAAAGAATAACAACATTAAAATTCATCTCAGCATGTTTAGGATACTGTACCTGACCTGATGGTTCTGGAATCAACTTGCCTCAACTTCAGTTTCAACTGCATAGCTAAATTCTCTTTTTGCTTCTGCAAAAAAAAAATGGAAAAAATTAAACATTATCAAAATATTTAATAAAGGGAAGAAAAGGAATAATAAATAAATAAATAAAGGCAGGCTTGGCAAACGACATAACCAACATCATCTATAGATCTGCGAACTTCGAAAGAAGAAAAAATGAAACAGATTAAGAAAAAAGAGAAAAGAGGAAAGAGGAAAAAAAAGACTAAAGCTACTAGAGAGAGAGGATGATGAAGATGACCAGGCTCATTGAATGAGCCATCAACCAGGGCAGCTGAGAAAAACCCATTGGACGTTTATGTCCTTGAGTTCGCGACGCAGAAGGAGGAGCTTCTGGACGAGCAGGGATGGCGATTTGAGGTAATTTTCAAAATTTGATGTAGAGCAAGAAGAGAACGTCCGGAGTGTGGAGGTCATGGAGAAGATCTGCGTTGATCCTCTTGCCCTTGGCAACTGGTAAAATGTTCAGCCGGAAATTGCTTTGTGTTGTAAAATAATAAATATCGAATAAGGTCGCTTCGTATTCTGAACAAAGCAGATTAAAAAGGCCGTTTGATAAATACACACACGGACCTTAACGGGCTTGAACGAAAAACAAGAATTTTAGTTTGATAACCGCTTTTAATATATTAATATATATAAATATAAAGATAAATATATTATATATATTAGATGAAAATAATGTACAAAACACATTTATTTAATTTAATTTTTTAATAAAAATTTGATGATAATTCATAATTAAGTAGATGATAAATGATTATACGTTTTCATATATTATAAAAAAATATTAATAAATATATAATATAGTCTCGTAAATAAACATAACCTATAATTTTATTAAATTTGTTTGAGATAATTTTAATTAAAGTTTTAATAAAATGTTAGGTCAAGATATGCTATTTTTTTTATTCCAAGATGATGATCTAACATTTTGCATCATTTTGCACGGCTTAAAGAAAGAGGACATTAGAATGCCTATATTTTTTGTTTTTGAGTTTTTCTAAATCTACATAAACTTGAATCATCTATATTTTTTTAATTATATGATTATTTTTAAGAAATAATATGAGTTTTTTTTAAGAAATAATTTATATAGTTTATAATTTAAATAAAAGAATGTTATATTATAATTTATAATTTATATAAATTTATATGATCATATATATTTCAATTAAATATAAAACATATATAATATAATAATTATATTTATTGTCTATTATTACTAATTTAATATAATTATAGTTAATTATATATACTATATATATAGTTAATTAAATAAATAATACATTCATTTTAAAATTATAAAATAATTTTTAAAAAGTTAAATTATTAATCATATAATAGGAATAAAATTTTCTTGAATGAAATTAAACTCTCTAAAGTATAAATTGTTATGAATGATTTATTTCTATATATATTGTTATATTTATATATTCTATACTATTATTGTGTCATTCTATACTATTATTATTATTCTATATTTATTTTACATAAAATAAAATAAAAAAATATTGTAAGTAGGAATTTTAAAATAAAAATTTTTAGCATTGCTCATGGGTTTAATGAATTGTGTTTAAAGTATTGAGTGATGATTAAACAGACGTTAAAAGAATTTTAAATAAAAAAATTACCGTTGTAGAAAATTGAAAAGGTGAAATTAATTTAATGCCAAGAGTATTATTTCAATAAATAGATTTAATGAATTGTGTTTAAAACGATATTTTTCATTAGATGCAGCATTAATTTTAATGGAAATAGATGGAATGTGTTAACTTTAACGAAAAAACAAGATTTTCAGTTAAAACAAGATTTTCTATTAGATAGTCACTTTATATATATAATATGAAAGTTTCACAAGTATCAATATTGCCGTTAAAAGAATAATTTCCTCGTATGGATATTTATATCTTATAGTTCATTTGACTTGTCTTTCATCATTTTTACTCATTCTACAGAAAAAAATTATTTAGTTGTCATAAGTTATTTTCTAATAAAATAACTATTTTCCATTAAAATGATGTTAAATTTTTTTGTCACATATATAGGCATTTTCGTAACAAATAACTCGTTACAAATATTTAATTTTTTTATAGTGTCATCACCTAATTTAACTTTATAATCAAACACTTTAATTAACAATATACCCTTATCAGCTTATCATGTTTGCTCTGTAATGGAAATTCATACTTGATCGGATTGCAACTTTGAATAATGGGTACAGGAACTGCTAATTGATTAGATCGCAGTTTCGATATAACTATTGGGTTCTGATTTTCAAAATCTTAGTCAAATTCTTTTTTCATAGTAATAAGTTGATTAGATCAAAGTGAACCATCTAGGCATCCAAAATATAACGTCAGAAAGATAGGCGTGGTGGACCTAAATAAAATTTGGGGTTTAACATCTTTGTCATGTTTGATTTTATAACATAACGATAGCCTTATCATTCAGCCTTACCATTTATTTACATTTCCTTTATTATTGTTTTATTATTTTAATTTACTTTTTTTTCTTAATAATTAATGAAGTAATTATTAGTGAAATTATATATTTTTTAAATTATTTCTTAATGAATAAGGATATTAAAAAAACTTTAAAAGTAAATTTAAAAAATATACTAATTAAAAGTAGTAGTTGAGTAGTATGAATATCAATATCCTTGATTATATAGATGAAGTGAGATAGAAATTAAAAATTAAATAAGTCTTATTCAAATATAAGTTTTTAATATTAATTTTATTTTAAAATATAAGAAATTTACATTATTTATTATATTTTATTTATAAGTAAAATTATAATAATGAGATGAAATAAAATAATTTATATAACTAAATGAAGGAGTGCAATTGCCGAAAAGAACTAATTAAAGTTCGATCCATTTAATATAAACTGGCACTATTAATTTGCAGTTTCTCCCCGTTATGACGTGACGTTGTCGTAGTTGCAATTTGAAGAATGTATTCTTTTCTTCATTTTTGCTCGCCAGCTTCTTGTCTAAGTTCACTGACTAGATTGATACAAAAAATGATCAAAAGAATCACAATTTGACTATAGTATTTAATCATCAATAATTTGAAGACGTAAAACAAATAATTTTAATACAAAAAAATTTATATGAATCTTAAATTTATCCATTTTTTAATAAAAGCACACAAAATTTGACGTGACTATAGTATTAATCGTCCCGTTTAACATTAGTTTTTAGATTAGAAAACTAATATACCTATTAAGTTTGCAATTATATGTTCCCGTACGTGCAAGTCCAATTCGAGGATGACACCAAAAATTAAAAAATAAAAGAAAATCCAACTACGTACATGTTCCCTCCTCCCTCCCTTCCCGTCATCCCCTCCCATTCCCTTCACTTTTCATTTTTCTACTTTTTATTTCGGTTTATAGTGGCCCGATGAGCAAATGGTGTTTTTTGGTAGTGGTTGTCTGATCTGTTGGCTTTAGGAATTTGTTGACTTCCATGCACCTCACTGCTGACCTTCTAAGGTGCCGATCTTTTGGAGGAGAGAAGAAGTTCACCGAACGCAATAGCACGCGCCAAACACGTGAAGTCCGAAACTAACATATATAATTCATACTATCGCTAGGAATGCTTTATGCCGCCACGTGCAGCTTCTCTTGGACCAGGGCCTTTGTCTCCTTCAGATTTGAACGTCACCCATCCTCCAAGGGCGGTAACAGTTACTCTATTTTTGTTTACTCTGTTCTCGTTTTTCAATGATTTTTTTACTTTGTTTTTGTTCCTTAAGTTCTATTTAGTTTATGTTTTTTAGTAAAATAAAAACACAGTCTCTTGGATCTTAGGTTCGAAGAAAGGTCCCTATGATTTTAGTTTGTAGGGGGTGTCCTACTCCTTTCTAAAACGGATAGACTATTGATTACAACTTTGTTTTGGATAGAGTAATGTTATCTTTCAGACAATAGCCTGGAGAGGTTGCAGCAAGGGCTAAGTTATGCCAGTCACTTATGTGTACTGGAGAATTTATAAAGGTATAATAGACTTGTAATGTGTATTTCAAATCCGATTGTAATACCAACTTTTTTGAATGCAATATGCTTTTGTCATCAAAAAAGTAAAAGAAAATCTAAATTTTATATCATTCTATATAAAGTATTGTGCCCGCTACAAGTTATTGCTAGACCAAATTCATCTTTTCATTTCTTTTCAATTTTTTTTATTCATAATTTTTTATCATTTAAAAAAAATTAAAAATATAAGTCACTTTCTTAATCAATAAGTAAAATTAAAAAAAATAAATATATACATGAACAGTCAAAATGAGTGGACAATATAGCATTAGTCTCGTATATAAAAAAACAACAAAACTTCTAGGTACAAGCGGCACACACAAACGAGGGATAACTAACTAGCCTACTAGGAAGAGAAAAAAAAAACAAGAAAGCAAAAATGCAAAGAAAGAAAACAGCACAAAGCTAAAAGAAAAGTTGAGATCTTCTTCTTCTTAGGTGACGAGCAATCCAAAGCACAACGAAGAAGAAAAAACCCATCTCTAAGATTTCATCATAACATATTTATTCTAAACCCATTTCCTAAATTTTTTCCAAACTCATTTCATAAATTTTTTTCTAACCCATATCTTAGATTTTTGCCAAACCCAATGTGAAAAGAAGAAATTGAAGAAGAACTACGTTGTGCAATGGCGTTTGTACTTATAAATGTTAACCATGAAATCTAGGAAATGGATTTTATCTGGAAAATAAGAAAAACACTAGATTTCATGGTTAATAGATTCCTCCCAAACCCATTTTGACAATTTCGCCCAAACTCATTTTCACAAATCTTTCCAAACACATTTTCGTTGTTGCTTGGTTTTGTTGATGTTGGAGTGGGCTATTGGTTAATATTGCCCAACTTTGACATCTCCCAAACCCAAAGCTATGATTGTTGTAGTGCAAAGTAAGCTCTAATGATAGCATTCTCATGACTTTTTCTTCTTTTCGATTTTGTTGAAAATGGAGGAAAAGTCTTAAGGAGGGAGCTGATCTTCAAAAGGAGCTAGGGGAGGGAACAATTCGAAGGAAAGGAACAGGCTCCTCGAAGAGAGGTGGGGGAGAGAAGGATTTGGATGGAGGGAGCGAGAATGGGAGCTCTTCTTATCCTAAACCAAAACGATGTGTTTTATCCAAAAGTCTAACACGAACCGTTTCATTTTCCAACTAGACACCGCCTGCATCGCAATTACTCACGTTGCTTGTAATTTAGGGGTGTAAATGGTCCAATCTAGAAAAACAATTGATCGATTTTGTTCGGTCCGTCATTTTCATCACCCTGGATAGGACTAAACTCAACATCGGTCCAATTCAGTCCAATCTAATTCAATCTACTCTGGTCTAAGGGGTTCATACATATATATATTATAATTTATTTTATGCTACAACTCTTATAATAATATTAATATATTAATATTAATATATTAGTATTATAAATTTATATTGTTATAGTTATACATTAGTACTTAACTACTTATATATATTATTACTTATATATTAGTATTATAAATTTATATATTGTAGTTATACATTAGTACATACTTATATATATTAGTACTTATATATTATATATTATAGTTTTACATTATTACTAATAATTTATATGTTAGTACTTATATACTATAAAATATAGTTCTACATTAAAGAATATATATATCTATATATATATTTTTTCTTATAATTAAGGAGTTTTATTCGGTCTGGTCCAGTCCAAGATGAAAAATCCCATAGACCTGGATTGGACCAAATAGTATTCGGTCCTACATTTTTTAGACTGGATCGAAATTCTTACACCTCTAGCTTGTAACCATCATTTTTCATAAAACAATAAGGAGTAAAATAACTTCAAATTGGTCGAACCGTCAAATCCATTTTTCCTTATATAATAGAGACGAATAAAAAAATGTCACATAAGCTATCTTGATGGGGACCTCGATCAAGCCTCCAACCACCTAAAGGGGTCCTCTTTACCTTGTTGCTCCTTGAATGACCGAGTAGGCTCCTTTTACTTGATAGTTATTCTCGTGCACCAACAATGGATGATGGGATGATGTAAGGCTAAAGTGATTAAGGGAAATAGATTGAGTTTGTCTTGGCTATGCTAAGGTTAGAATGGGGCACGACAATAGGGTTGGATGAGATTAGGCACCTCTTTAGGTTTAGGGTTTGGAAGACAAGTGTTTAGGCTAGGGAATAAAGTTGGTTGAAATTGCTAGGAATGTTGGGGTGATTTTCGGCTAGGGTTATTTGGAAGACAACTTCCTTAATTAATTGGTAGATTGAATAATTGATAGGGTGATTGGATTTAGTGGTAACCGAATATGGGATTGATTGATAGAAAGATTAGGTTTGATTAGATATGATTGGGATGGAGAAATATTTGATTGAGTCAACTAGTGGATTGATTGACTAATCAAATAAGGGATGAAGTATATGATTTGGTGATGTGGCACTTAGGATTTCGACAAAGGCAAGGAAAGCCTTGGTTGAATAGGCTTGTTATGGTAAGTGGACTTGGCTTGGTTTGGGAAGATTTTAGAAATATCTTAGAATGGAGGGAAATTGAGTGGCCGTTTATAAGAATCCTTGTAGTGGTCGACTTTGGCTAATTTTGGAAGGTGGAATATTTGATTGGATAAGGCAAAATATGGTAAGATTGTGGGAGATTGATGGTCGACCAAGTGGGGGATTAGAGGGGGCATGTATGACCAAGTATGGAAGGTAGGGTTATGATTGTTGGCTGAGTATGAAAATTGGAATTGAGGAGGGCTGGCCAAATATGTGTTTGAGAAGAGGGAAACTTTAAGAATTTTCAAGAAAACTCAAGAAAATTGGTGAACAAGAACACTTGTTGAACTCGGCACACACACAATGCCTCCACAAGAGTTTCGGCTAACACACTCCAACAACCAACAAACAATTCTTCAAATGAACCAACACAACAACTTACTCACACACAATTTGATAATTTTGAAATTTACAAGTGGTGTAAATTTCGACACCCACAAGAAAACTCACATTCACTCACACTTCACAATTCCAAAAGATAACTTCAAAGAAACATAAGAACACCAAAATGAAAAATACCTCAAACAAATTTATAAATAAAAATGATAGATGTGGATTACTCATATTCACGAATTGCAAGGAGTAATCATTTTTAAGAATGTTGCCCAGATGACTAACACAAGAGGGGGGTGAATTGAGTTATATTAAAAAATTAATACTTATAAACCAAATATACAATATAAAATATAACCAGAATATAAAACAATAGAAAATATAAAAAGTAAGGGTAAGAAGAACCAAACTCAGTATTTTAACGAGGTTCAGCCCCACTGCCTACGTCTTTGCCTTAAGTTACCCCTTAAAGATCCCAAATTTACTATTCAATCTCTTTCAAGTGGAGATGGAACCCTATTACACTTTTGAGCAATACTGTTACAAAGAATTCGTGTAGAATACCCTATATACTTGTAATCACCTCACACTTGGTGATTCAACTATTTCTTATGTAGAACACCTTCTATACACACAAGGGTTATACACACCCTCTTACAAATACAAAAGCTGATAGTGGGTAGGTTATCAGAATATACTCCTCAATGAGTGAGATAAAAACAATCCAATGCAACCTATATCTCTCTCACAATGAATAAGGATTAAGGCACAAAACTTAGAGAAGAGAGAATGAGAGTTTTGAAAGAATAATGTAAAACTTAGCAATTGATATTTAAGCTCTTGTTGTGATTTTTACAAAACTCAAGTGAGCTATTTATAGGCAAATGAGTCTTCATATTTAAATTTGAAAATGTTCACATGTCAAATAAGTGCACTATTCACTTTTTAAAAGATTCAAATAAAGACATCTCCTTTTTATATTTATCAAAGATAACTCTATTCATTTTTCAAAGAAATTAAACCTAATTTTTTACTTTTCATACATGACAAAATGAGCATGATTTATTTTTCAAATCAAATCATCTTTTTTTTTTGCATATATCAAGAAAACACACAACCATCTTTCAAGATTTTCAAACAAATTATCTATTTTTTACATTTGTCAAAAAAACACACAACCACCCTTCACGATTTTCAAACAACACATGCACATGTTAAATATGATAATCAATTATCTTACAAATTCAAATCTTTATGCATATGTAGAAAAATAATAATAATTTTTGAAATTAAATATTTTAATAAAGTTATGCAAATGTAAAAAATGTAATTTGATGCTTTATGAGAAAATATTAATTTTGACCTTTAATCCAATTTCAAATTTTAAGAGATGTACAAAATTACTCTATGAGTTTCATTTGTAGACTTGTTCTTCTTTTTGCTTATACTTGATTTCTTGATGTGCTTAACTCTTTTCATGTGTAGACAACTTGAGTTTGAGTTTTGAATTTATTCGTTATCATCAAAATCTATACATAAATACGAAACTTGAAATCTTGGGTTCTACAAAGAAGATTCATGATTTTCATCCCAAGAAACCCAAGTGCAAAGCACCGAAATCAATCCAAACCATACTAGTGGCCAACCTAAACTCTCTCAAGAAGTCTCTCAAAAGTTCAAATGTTAAAAAATTTGAAAGTAAAGCCTAAAAATCATATTTATAGAGTTTTACAACTTGAAAACTTCCAAAAGATTTTTGATAAAAATAACTAATTAAAATAAAAGGAAATAAATAAAATAACATAAAACAAAATAAATGGTGGGCACCCAAGGGTAGTGTGGCCGTGGCATGCATGGCCTAGATGTGGCCTAGTGTGCGGCATAGCCCACGGTTGGGTTAGTCTGTGTGTTGTCCTACATGACGTCTGGATGCGAGGCATGGTGTGGTGCCATGTGCTGGTCTGATGGTGTGCCTGACATGGCACTGTACCAGGCCAACTGATGGTGGACATGACAGGATGTTATGCATAGGCCTGATGGTGGGCACATGGCTATATCGTGTTGCTGTAGTGTGACCCAGTCAAGTGGCTTGGGTGGTGGTCCTACATGGCCTGGACTGGTGTCCAGGGCAATGGTCATGCATGGCTCAAGCTGGAGGTTTGGGTGCTGCGTGTTGCAAGACGCGAGTTCAAGCCGTGCGTTGGATGACATGCATGGTGTGCATGCCCCTTTCCTAACTTGCAAGGCACGGGTTAGAGTTGTACTCCGGATGGCATGCCTTGTGGGCATGTCACTAGCCTTACTTGTAAGGCACAGACTAGTGCTGCGTACTGGATGGCATGGCTGTGAGGACATGCCACTAGCTTTACTAAGGTCCACCTGCGTGTCAAGGGGCTCAAACAGGCCCACTAGTGTGGTGTCTTGGCCTATCATGGGTGGTGTCAAGGCGTGACCTAATGCCACTATCCTAGGGGTTCTAACATATATACCACATATGTTATGGGCGCATTTCAAAGGAAAATATGGTATACGTCCCTCTCCCTCATTTTCTTCTTCCTCTCGTTGATCTGAAACATTTTTGTGCTTCCCACCATTCCCCCCTGTGATTCTCTCCTCCTCCGGATTCTCCGCGAGTCCTACCATTGATTCTCTATGATGATCCAAAGGTTTCACTTAGGGAAGTTTCTGTTCAGGCTTTTATTGAACAAAGTTTGTGATTGAGTTTCCATTTACTTTAAACTATGATTATGTAATCCTAACTGTGACCCACCACCTCTTTGTGGCACCGAGATAAATTATGTGTCAAATTTGGTTTGCAAATTGTGTGTCAAGAGACCTTTAAAAATAGTTCATCTGAAGATGACATGCATATATTTAAGATGTGCCAAATTGACCACAAGATGGAAGAGATGGAAGGTGATTGTGAGAGTTGGATTTTTTTATGTTAGTGCAATATTATTCTCTTAGTCTGTGGCAATACAATATACTGAAGAAAAAAAAACCAAGAGAAGCTCAAAAAGGAGGTCGGTTCTAACTCATAAAATCCTAACCTTCCATCCTTAACTTCTCCAAAGAATAATTTTCGAAAAAAAAGAACACAAATACGTTATGTGACAACAATTTCTATGAAATTTTTGTTTCATTTTCGATGAATTTCTTTTCTTTGAAATTTTGTTTGCTGTCAAAGGGAGGGAAGGGTGCCTCTGCGACTACCGTGGGCTGCGTGAGTCATATCAAAGGGTTACATGAAGGGGATGTCGAATGCTTTTGTGAACAGCATGGGTGTGAGCCTATGTAAATTATATTTATAAGAAATATTTGTCATTTTTTTATTGATATCAATACTCCATCTATAAAATGGACCGGTCCAAAGAAGAACGGTTTATATGTGTATATCTATTCTATTATAATAAGTAGCTACTAACGACCACTTAATGGATTTTTTCATTTTTCCATTAAGTGACCGTTAAATTTAACATCCACTTATTTTTTAAAATTTAAAACTAAAAAGTAGTGAAATATCCAATATCATTTCAAAATTTAAAATATCCTATACATACATTCTTCTGTGTTTGCAACGTATAATTTTTTTTTTACTTGCTTCGGATGTTAGATATATATAGCATATTAACATCTCACAAATTATAATGTTTCCAAATAAAAATTATCATTAATTAATAATAAAAATATTGTTTATATACGAATTTTGTACTTTTACATACATATCATGTAAAAATATTAATTTTATCTATCTGTGATTTAATTATTCGAATTATATATTTTTATTTCTATTACTTAATATATTTTTTCCTTTTTTGTTAACTTTTTTTTTTGGGTTAAATTTAATGGCCACTTAACACTAGATATTTAAAACACTAGATATGATTTAATTTTAGATGAGATTAGTTATAGATATAATTTAACATATAGATGATATTAGTTAGATCTATAATTTTAAATTATATTTAAATTATAAATTTAGATATATATCATTAAGATAATATAAATGATTCTGTATGCTTAAATTAGATAAGTTATAAATTATAAATTTGAATAAATTATTCCATTTTTTTGTTTTTATATAAATTATCTCTTTAACTTGCGTATGGATTGTTACAATTTTTAATTAAATTTGAATAATACAATTTAAAGAGATAATTAAGTTGTGACTCCTACCATATATACTTTAATATTTAATATTATTGTATAATTTTTTAATATGGTGAGATATAAGTTCTATAATATTTAAATATTTAATACTATATATTTATTTTTTTCCTATTCTGAATCATCTAATCAAATATAAATTGAGATTTATACTCTTTGTATATCACTCGTAGGTGAATCCTATTGAGTAATTTATAAGGAATATGAGTCATTGCCCATTACATATTTTTGCTGTTGATCACGATAAACTTGCTAATTTTTATAACATTTACTTTCTATTTAAGATTTTTTTTAAAACCAAGAATCTCACGAGAATATTTAATATTGTGCTTGTTTTCTCGAATGGAATTATCTAACTAAAATAAATTGAAGGAGATTAGTATTCATCTAATTAGTATTCAACTTAATTAACTTTATTTTTTCGAATACAAGAATTTAGATTTACCTTTCAAAATCTAAATTTATAAAAGCTTAAAATCTTAGTTGGTTTTGTTGCAAATCTATATCCAAATTTTAATATGTGATTAAATAGTAAATATAAATTAAAAAAACCTAATTAATTTAAACCCTTTTTCGCAAATCCTGTCATTTGATTATATTATTAAACACATTTTTTTTCTCATTACTATTATAATATTAATAATATTACTTTTAATGTTTTTCAAGTGATTTTAATTTTCGATTTGCAACTGATAAGTATATTGTTTAAATTAGACTTTTTACTACATATATAGTCATATCTAAATTTTTTTAATTCAAACTTCTTAGAAGTCATCATATATTTTGGACTCCTAAATTAAAATTGAATCTCAACTCAAATACTTCAATATTCTTATTTTCTTAGTGTTTGAGTCCTTATAGTGATTAGTTCTTAAAATTTAACCTTAATTTATGTATAAATGAAGAGAGAGAAATCGGAAGGGAAGATGGAAGGTTTCTGAGCTCTCATCTGTTTCCTCTCTCATCAAAATTGGAAAAATTCCAGTATGGTTTCTATTTCGCAACTACACGTAGAATTAATGACTCTCGTATTGTGTTCCTGTAGACTTAAGTTTCATGGGCCTTTGCATAATTGATTTTTTTTAAGTGGATGTGATCCAATAGTGCATATAAATGTTGTGTATTTAGCATTTTTTTTTTTATATTTGGGTTTAAATTATTTTAGATACGAGGAATCCCATAAGTTATCAAATGACCCTAGTGATTTATGATATCATTTATTTTATAAATTTAATTGGTTAAAAATTGGTTTTAGAATATATTAATCTTCCATCATTATAATTTTCATGTTGTATCAGTGAGGTCTGTTCACTTTCTCCCTTTGTAAGCACAAGTATATAGTGAAGTCATGAGTTTAAAACTTACTGGATATGTATTTATCAAATAAAATAATAATGATTATATATATAATAATTCATAAGCTCTAATGTTTTAGGTTTTTCAAAGTGAAAATTTAAGGGCCAATAAGATAGTGTTATCAAATATGACTGTTGTATTAGATTGCATGTCTTAATTTATTTTGATATCGAGGTAATATTTTACTATATTAATTCTATTATTATGTTTATATAGTTTTAAAAATATTTGTATTTACAATTTGCATTCGGTATATATGAGTAAGGTTCATGTAAAATATTATATTAATTTTTCAAGAGTTTTCTGATTTCTCACCATATCACAGAGTACTATGAGAGCCTTTCACTTATGTGAGACATAAACGGCTATCTTCATCTAGGATTGTGTATCTATGTAAATCATTTATAAAAAAAAGTCATAGCTAACTAAAGTTTGAATAATTTTATGCAAGGATCTTTAAGATTTTACAGGTGCAATCATGAAATCAAAAATTCACTCCGTGTAACATTAAACTTATAAAAAATCGATTTTAATGGAGCACAAGATGAGTGACATTGGAGCAAATTAAAAACTTCAACAATGAAGTCTTTGTAATCATAATTTTGTGAAAGAGTTGTTTCTCACAAAGTTCACTAATCTTCTAATGTAGCTATTATTTGCTTCTATTAACTTGATTTTGTTCAATTTTAAGAGATATTTAATAAATACTAAATGAGATGAAATACGTGTTATCAAATTTTAACTATTAAATAGTACAATAATTACAATTTTTTTATATTACTTTATATTTGTAAGAATAAATTATTCATTCATTTTCTAAAACGTTTGTTTAGTCGTATATAACAACTTAAAAATACCTCTACTCATTCTAGAATGATTTTATAGTTAAATTTTTTTTTTGTTACTTCTTACCAATAAATTATAGTTTTAAGTTAACATATATTCATATTGCAACAATTTACTAACCGTAATAAATAATTTCCACAAAAGTTTTAATCAAATAGTACTAAAATATTGGAAGTTGATTAATAGCCAATCAATTAGTTCTAAACTTAATATAAAGATAGAAGATTGATCGAAAATTTATTAATATAGGATCGTGCTTGCAAGTATTGTCACTGCACCACGTGTAAAACCGAACTGCCAATCTGGAGACTGGGAGCCAGCAGTGTCTGTAGCATATGCATATCCATTATTTTGGGGGAACCGAACCGATTTCCGAAATATTTAAAAATTTCTACTTCCGATTTCGATTTCTCTACTTTTTCGCACAAAGATAGTAACGAGAGAGCGACAACCAACGATACCTTCCCTTGCTTCACTTCCTCTATTATTCGTATTCGCCTCCCTTTTCCTTCTCTCTGCGCGAAACCAAACCAGGTATCAATCTCCTCTCTCTCTCGCGCACTCTCATATGCATGTATGCGTTGATGTTATTTTGGCAACGATTTTTAGGTTCAAATTTCGCTTTCGACAAGGTCTGCTGCGATTCGATTTGGCTTTAGGAGCTATTTTGATTCCTGCGTTTAGTTTTGACTCCGCTGTAATATGAGTTCTGGAATTACAAATGCCGAGCTGTTGTTTTAGCCATTTGTTTATAGATTTTTTTTGGTGGGTTTCAGTCTCCTTGTTTTGAGAATTTGTTTGATGGAAATTATTCGGTCGTCCTGAGTATTGTTTCATTGATCTTCTATTTGTGAAGTATTGCTTCATTATCAATAAAGTGGAAATGCATGCTGCATGCAGTTTGACAAAAAGTGTTCTTTTGTAGCTAAACATGTGTATGTAATGTGAGCGGAAATTCTAGTAGTTTTGCAAAGAAGTTATTAGTTCCATAGCAAATGGGTTTTAATCAGAGTATGCGCTAGGTCAGCTGAAATGATAGTCGTAAAGGTCATAAAGCTTGCTCTCCTGTGGATTGGTGAGTTGGAGGTCGTGCTTCTAGACCTCTAGTGACAAAGCTTACTCCCACTCAGGTTGGTGAATTGGAGGTGAATCTTATGATAAAGAAGAGAAAGAGTGTGGTTCGAGTTTCTCAGCATTGGTTAAGCTGCTTTAGATTCATACATATTATCCTCTCTCACCACTATGACCGTGTTGGGTGTTTAGGTCAGCCTACAACTCACCTGCTTAAGATGGTGTTGTGGAACCGTGTAGGCCTCCTGTTTGGTAGCCTAAAGGTTGATTATCATCATGCTATCACGTAAATTAGGATTTGAAGTTCCGATCACCCCTTCAATTATGTTTTTAAAATTATGTTTGCTTGCTTAGGCATCCTTTTCTCTTGGAAATGACTCTTAACGTCACCCTGGCATGTGACAGGCATGCTTGAATTATGGAAATTAAGTTACACTTCATCAGAAACATCCATGGATATTAGTCCTAGTTAAAATTTTGGTTATTGACCATTAGAGCTTTTTTTATAGGTGCACTTCTGGATCACAGCCTATTTCTTTGTGAATTAGAATCGCATGCAGTCCTGGAAGATGAGGCTCTTGCTCATATGTGGTATATTTGATCAATGATCTATGGAGAGAAGAACTTTTCCTTTGTGTATATGATGTTTATGTCATCTTTATGGGAATGAGGTGGGACCTATCGAAGAAAAAAAAATAGGGACAGTCTGTTAAGATGGTTAGTTCATGGTCAATTGAGAATAACAACCGGGCTAGGCTCTTAGGTAGTTTGGTCATGTGATGGACCACATCAATTGTTGATGACATATTTTGACATATTAGAGACTCTTACAACCATAATTAGCTAGGAAACATATGTTACATGTTCTTGTTGCACTTGGTGCTGGGGCTTCTGAGAATTCTGTAATTTGTCCCATCAATTTTGTTGTTGTCATGCAATGTTTAAGTGGTTGCCTGATTCTCTCAGTCATTCATTCAAATGGATTAATAGGGCTTTTCCATGTGTAGTTTGACTGCTCTGAGAGGTGCACAATTTTCAATGAAGCTGATATGGCCTTTGCATTGAAAATTTGTGTTTTGCTTTAAAAAAAAAAAAAAACTCGTTTATTGAATAAAATGGCTTCTGATCCCATGCCTCCTATAATATTTAATTCCTGCTGTTTGTTAATTCCACTTTATTTAAGTTACCTTTATAATTGTTCAATTCTTTATCAAATTCCTCTCTTCTCTACAATTCCATTTTCTATCTATTCCCTAATTATTGTATTGTGCATTTGATGTTTCAGGAGGCTGTTTTCTGCATCACCAACATTGCTGCTGTTATTCCTGTAGAGTAAAATTTGGTTAGAAGAGCCATGCAGAAAGATAATAGTTCCAGCACTCCAGCTCCTGCTCGTCTTCGACACCGTAGACGTTCAACTGAGGTTGTTTGCATGATGAATATGCATCTGGCCTAAATTGGCTCTTGTGTGTGCATGTGTTATATTTTCTCTGATAAAATTGGCAGACAAAATGGCAATCATCTTGTACTACTAATGGAGACAACCCAAGATTTTATTATCTGTTACATATCATGGTGTCTTTTTGTTTTTAGTTAATTATAATTAGAAATTCTATTTGCAGTCCTGGGTGGGGGATTGCATGTGCAGTCCCATTGATGAATGGGGGTAAAAGGGAAAAAAACATCATTTTAAAAAGGATATTATTGTAATTTTAAAATTTTTTTAGACATAACTCCATGGGCTTGCGTGAGCAGTCCCCATTTTGGGGACTGTATGTAGACTAACTCAATCATATTTCCTTAAATTTATAGTTGGGGGCTTAGCAATGATATTGCTTCTGTAACCTGTGTGAACAAGTTAATTTTAATATCAATTTCACCCCTTTTGGCAACCATCAGCAGTAATCTATTTGGAAAGTTAATATAAACAATTCTGGAAAAAAAAAATGAATGTTAATATAAACAATTTTGTGAAAAGTCATAACTAAAAAGTGAGTACGACATATATTTGATTTCTTTCTCTTCTTGGGTTGTCAGGTTATTCCAGAGGATAGCAAAGCAAATGGAAGCCATTTACTTGTTAATGATCATAATAAATACAGGTCAATGTTGATCCGTGCATACTCATCTATTTGGATGATTGGCGGCTTTGCATTTATTGTCTACATGGGTCATCTTTACATAATGGCCATGGTGGTGGTTATTCAAATATTTATGGCTAGAGAGCTGTTCAACCTTCTCAGGAAAGCTCATGAAGATAAACGTCTCCCAGGATTTAGGCTGTTAAATTGGTATGAAAGGCATTTTATTGACACTGTGAAAGGATTTTTATTTCTAGGAGGGGGGAGTCAACTGATGTTATTTGAAATTAAGATTTCATTTATTACATATTGTCAATATTTATGTAATTCCAATTTCTGTGCTCAGGCACTTTTTCTTCACTGCAATGTTATTTGTATATGGCCGCCTTCTCAGTCAACGGCTTGTCAATACCATGACAACAGACAGATTTTTATATAAGCTTGTGAGCAGCCTTTTCAAGTATCATATGGCTATCTGTTATTTCTTATATATTGCAGGTTGGTTATACATGTTATCTTACAATGGTTTTGAGTAATCTTAATATCAAACACCCCTTTAATGATTGTCTAATATTTGAGATGTGATTATCATAAACTAGTTTAGATGTTGTATTAATTCAAAATATTATATTTCATATATGCGTGGCTTTTCTTTCTGGGATATTGCTGATTGGTATTTTTGTTTCTTTTGGTGTGTTATGGGATCAGGATTTATGTGGTTCATTCTTACCTTAAAGAAGAAGATGTACAAGTATCAGTTTGGCCAGTACGCATGGACACACATGATACTAATTATCGTTTTTACGCAGTCCTCCTTCACCGTTGCCAGCATTTTTGAGGGAATTTTCTGGTAACTTTCTTTAGAGTGACAAATTATTGATTTTGGATCGTGTTAACAAACTGTATATTTAAGTTGATGACATTTGTGCCATTGAGTTACTTTTATCCCCTTTCTTCGGTAGACTGGGCTTTTTTCACCACTTTTGTGATACTTGCATTTTAGTGGGTTACTTTTACTGGATTTTAGTGATAGATTCATTTGAAACTTGCCCGGCAGAACTAATGAGTCCCTGTTCTGCTTGTTAGATCTCTTGAGAATTCTAATTGCTTGTTGCATACCCTCCAGCAAGTGGATAACTAACATGAAAGGTAGTAGGAAATTATATGGTAAATTAATGAAAAGGTAAAAGTATATTGTTAGAACGTCTTTAATTTTTTTTGAGGTGGCACAACTTTTGACAAGAATCTCATTTACTTTTTGAAAAAAGTTGAGGGTTATAGGAATTGAATAAGCATGTCTCTTTTGAAAGTTTCAATGTCTAGAGAGAATTTGAAAAAGGAAATATTATCATCTTTTTTGAGACGGACTTATCAAAATTATATGCCTTCAAAGTACAAGCTTTCCTCCAGTAAAATATAATATCTACTGATAAAATACACCAGTAGATATTAGTCCTATTGAGTTTTACTGGCTGATTGTCAACTTTTTAATTTTGATGTTATTTTTGAGTTTTTACACATCAGCTACTTATGCAGGTTTCTTCTTCCAGCAACTCTTATAGCCATCAATGATATTGCTGCTTATTTCTTTGGTTTCTTTTTCGGAAGAACTCCTTTAATCAAGTTATCTCCAAAGAAAACTTGGGAGGGATTCATTGGAGCGTCTGTTACGACTATCATCTCTGCATTTATGGTAAGCACAGGTTTTTTTACCTTGGTCATGGTAAACACATTTCTGTTCTATTATGTATATATCGATTGCTGAGCCACATTGGGTGGCATTTCAACTGGAGTTACGGAGGCCATTTCCATTTGCCCTCTCCTACCCTTTTTTGCTCATGAAAAAACATAGTGTACATATTAACAAAAAAATCCGATTAGTAAACATATGTGTCGGTGAATGGTGGTGCCATGCACCAGTTCTCTCAATATGGCTTGCACTGATCTTGCACTTTAATTAATCATTATACTGGGCTCTGAGTACAACATAATGGTCATGGTAGATCTCATATTTTCCCAATTGTAGGTTTCCTAGAGCATAAGTAGATAGGATATTCTTTTTTATGAGTATAAATAGACAGGATATTCATTACTTCTATTGAAGTCAAGTCACCATTTATCCACTAATGCCTCTGAAACATGGGGTTAGCATGATAATGTTATCAAAATAGAAAAAGAAAAAAATGGGTGTCAAGTTGAATGATATATCCTGTTTAGGTTCTGTAGGTTTTATTTTTTGCTTTAGTGATTACTTTTCCATTAATGTTATCAAAATGGTCATGAAACATTAGTGATTAGTCTCCTTCAATTATTTCTTTCCTGCATTTTGGTTATTTCCTATGCCTAATGCGTGTGTTTTCTTGGTTACTCAATTTCACCCTATACTCAGCAGAATTTGATAATGGTGTCCTGTTTCTCACAACCTTACCACTTTTATTTCTTAAATGAACTCATAAAATTGCAACGTGGTTCTTGGACCTAACTGTTGATGAGGATCCTCATCCCTTCATATGACAAAACTATCTCTGCTCCTAGAAATATGCAAAGCTTTTCATTCTTCTAGCAAGGCTGAAGTGTGTTTTCAGCGCTTCAAATGGGATTTTCAGTTCAGAAAACATTTCACTATCAAATTGTTCGCATTCATGTTTTTAAACTATCAAAAGAAAACCAGGGTTTTCTTTTTAGCAGTCTCCAAATAGAATATGTTGTCTAATTATCTTGTATTTGAATTAAATTGTATCTGTTTAGATAGGATAAAGTGAGGAGTTTGTTGGAAATTTAAATTGAATCTCAATTTTACCTTTGTAAGCCTAGAATTATTGTTTATTTAATGAGAAATAAACACCTAAATTGTGGTACTTCGGCCAAATTTGACATGGTATTAGAGCCAGGTTACTAATTATCGTGCTTCCTTGAAATTTTTTTCTTGGGTTTGTGGGTTCTCTGTCGCAGCAACCTATGACTTCGTGGAGCTAGTTTGGCTTCTTAGTAACATTTGTGCACTCTGTACAGGCCACCAGAACCTTTTTCGGCAATTTCTATCTTGGTTTCAAGCCCTCTTTCAAGTCCTTTGGTTCTCAGCTTCTTGCTCTCCCTTGTTTGGCGTTGTCTGTGTGGTGCTCTCTGTTTTTTGCTCACACTTTCTGGATTTCGGTGTTGTGTTCTGGTGGTCTGGCTTTAGTTTCAGCCAAGTCTCTGTGAGTTTGACGTGCATCTCGTTGGTTGGTTGTCTGTGTCAACTTTTCTGTGGTTCTCGCCCAAGGTTGCTCTCTCTGCGGTAAGGTTTGATCCGAGGAAGGTATCTCTTGTGGGCTTTGTCTTCTTGGTTCGACACTTTTTATTTTTCACTTGGGCCTCTCACTTTACTAGCCCGAGCTCGCGACCTGTCTCTCACTTGGCCTTGCACTTTATTTCGGCATTTGGTTTTGTTGATCTTGCTTCTCGAAACAACTATTTTGGTAGTATTTGCTTTTCAGTTTGGTTATTTTTTGGTACCACTATGTGTGTCAAATTTACGGGAAAAAGTTATGCTTTTTTTTTTTTTGATAGGTAAAATTTCATTAAAACAGTGGCAAAAGCCAATTACAGAAAACACCATGGCCTTTCAAATAGGCACATTGGATGTAAGGAAATCGTGCAGGTCTATGCCATTAAAATTAACAGCAATGAACCAACTACAAAGGGTTCTAAAAAATAAAGCTAACAGCTCCTTATTGGATCTCTCTTTTTCTTCAAATGTCCGCCCGTTGCACTCTAGCTAAATGCACCACATGATGCAGATGGGAACGGGAAAAAGTTATGCTACCTAGGCATTTCACTTCCAGCTTCTTGTCAAGGGTAAAGACCTCTGGGATTATGTTAATGGGACCATTCCAGGCTTTCTAGCCCAAGAAAAAGCAAAGGAGCTCTCTACATGGGAGTGTAAGGATGCCAAGATCATGTCTTGGATCCTAAACTCTATTGAGTCTCATATCATTCTCATTCTACGACCCTACAAAACCTCAAAGGGGGAGTATTTGAAGAGAATCTACAATCACAATAATTTTGCTCAACGATTTCAACTCGAATTTGTGATGGTTAGTTTTTTTTAGGGCGACGTATTAGTGGAGGAATTCTACTCTAGTTTTTCAAATTTGTGGGCTTAATACACTGATATTGTGTATTCCTCCGTCTCTACCACAAGTCTCCCTTATGTGCAATGTGTGCATGAAACCAGTAAGAGGGATCAATTTCTTATGAATTTTCGTCCAGATTTTGAATCTGTTCGTTCGCAGTTGATGAATAGAGATCCAGTTCCCTCTCTTGATGATTGCTTGGGCGATTTGCTTCTGGAAGAGCAAAGGTTACTTACTCGGCATACAATGGAATAGTAGCTTCCATCTCCTGCTCAGGTGGCGTTACAACATAAGGAAAATCCAAGATCCGAGACTATAGCACCACACAATGCTATACTTGTAAGGGCTTTAGACACATTGTCATCCACTATCCGAGGAAATTTTGCAACTATTGCAAAAAGTCTGGCCATATTATCAAGGATTGCACAATCTGATCTCCTCGAAAACAAGAGCGTGCCTATTCCACCTCGGTTGAAGTCTCGGGTGCATCCTCTTCTACAGCTCTTGCTACCACCACTTATGCTTCAGTACCTATTGATTCCAATTCTACTCTTACTCCAAATATAGTATAACAAATGATTATTTTTGTCTTTTTTGCTTTAGGCATCTCAGGTAAACCAAAGTCATCTCCTAATTTTTGGTTAATAGATTCTGGTGCCTCAAATCATGACTAATAATTCTAGTTTATTACATAATCTTCAGTTTTATGATGGTCTTCTCAAAATACACACGGCAAATGGTACTTCACTATCAATTTCTACCGTGCGTGAAGTGTCCATTATCATTCGCAATATTTTGGTTTCTCTTCACCTTTCCTCCAGTTTATTTTCTGTCGGACAACTTGTTGACAATAATTGTAATGTCTCTTTTTCATCTTCTGGTTGTGTTGTGTAGAATCTTGTGTCTGGGAGGATGATCGCAAGGGGTCCTAAGAAGGGTTGGCTATTTTTGCTAAATACCAATTCAGTTTTTGTTGAGTCTAGTCCTTATATTTCTTATAATGTTAAAGAAATAAGTACTAAGGATTGGCATCGCCATTTAAGGCATCCCAATCTTAACATACTCAAAATTTTGTTTAAATCTTGTGCGATTGATAATAAAAATTCTGAGTCGATAGAAATGAGTTCTTTTGATTATACATACCTCTTGCAAACTTGCCAAATTAAAGTGTTACCATTTCCACAACATGGTTCTCATGTTTTTCGAGTGTTTGACATAATTCATAACGATGCTTGGGGTATATCTCCTGTTATCTCACATGCTCATTATAAATACTTTGTTATTTTTATTGACGATTGTAGTAGATTCACTTGGATCTATTTTCTTCGTATTAAAAGTAAAGTATTTTCTATTTTCAAAGCCTTTCTCGCACTCATTAAGACACAATTTGCTTCTTTTACCAAGGTTTTACGATCTGATTCTGGAGGTGAATATATGTCTAATGAATTTTAGAATTTTCTTTAAGAAAAATGTATTCTTTCTCAACGTTTTTGTCCTTCTATTCCCTAACAAAATGGGGTAGCTGAGCGTAAGAATAGAATTAGCATTTACTTTATATGGTTTAGGCTCTTCTTATCGACTCATTAGTTCCACCTTGTTTTTGGTGTGAGACATTAGCTACTATTGTTCATTTAATTAATTGATTGCCTACACCAATTTAACATACTGTTTGATCACACTTAATTATTCTTATTTGCATATCTTTAGTTGTGTATGTTTCGTTCATCTTCTGTTGCATGAAAAACATAAATTGACTGCTCAATCTATTAAGTGCGATTTTCTTGGCTATAATTCAACTCAAAAATGATTTATTTGTTATGATTCTAATGCTTGAAAAACTCGAATTTTCAGGAATGTTTTGTTTTTTGAGAAGCAATAATTTTTTCTCATATCGATCCTATTTCACCTAGTTTTTCAATTCTTCACAATGAGCCCAAGTCCTTACCTATGCCAGATCTTGATACATCTTCTGCTCTAGTGGCTTGGTGAAAATCTGGTCTTGTTTACACTTGACGTCATTGCACTCTTTTGGCTGACTCTTCTATGACTTCTCAAGATTCTCCTCTTCCAGGACTTGATTTGACATCCACTATAGCTCTTGGTGCTCCTGTTCCTCAAAAATCTATCAGTATCTCCCACCCACCAAATTTGTATGGCTTTTTTTCCTGAGTAATTCTATAAGGAGTCGGTTTTAGGGAGTCGATGGAGAGTCGGCTTTGATTTAAAAAAGATTTCTCTCATTTTCAATCTCGTTTTCAATTCTTATACTAAAAATAAACCAACGAAATTTATTAGATCCATGAAAACAAGGTTGAAGACGAGGGAGTTTTTCTAAAAATCAAGGCCGATTCCTATTAACTCCCTAAAATCGACTCCTTATAGAATTATTCAGAATGTCCTACTTCTATGACTGCTATATTATCTTCCATTGCTATTCCATCTTCTTACAAGCAGGCTATGGAACATGAGTGTGAAAGCAAGTGATGCAAACGGAACTTGATGCAGTTGTGGATAATCAGACATGGGATGTGGTACAATGTCCTCGTTCGATCAAGCCAATTGGTAGTAAATAGGTATACTTCGGCAAACTTTGTTCTGATAGTTCACTGGAACAATACAAAGCTAGATTGGTTGCTTTGGGGAATAGTCAAGAGTATGACATAAATTATTATGAGACCTTTGCTCTTGTTGCGAAGATGACTACCGTTCACTTGTTATTTGCTCTTGCTGCTTCTAAATTTTGGAAATTACATCAGATGGATGTCAATAATGCTTTCTTGCATGGTGATCTAAAGGAAGATATCTATCTACATGAGACTTCCATCTAGTATGCCTATTTCATCTCCTACGACTGTTTATAAATTGAAGAAGTCTTTATATGGTCTTAAACAAGCTCTTCGAGCTTGATTTGAGAAGTTTTGCAATACTTAACTAGAGTTTTCTTTTGAGCCAAGTAAGTACAATGCTTCTTTATTTTTGCACAAGGGTAATGCTAGAGTAGTATTTTTGCTGGTATATATAGATGATATTATCATCTCCGGTTCAGATGAACCATTTATTATTAACCTTCAGCAACATTTTCATATTGTGTGTCACATGAAGGATCTTGGGGATCTTACCTACTTTCTAAAGTTGGAAGTTAGGTCTTAGCCATATAATTTGTTTCTCAATCAACACAAGTATATTCAAGACTTAATTCAGTTAGGAAGATTGGAAGATAATATTCCAATTGATACTTTACAGAAGGTGAATGTTAAGTATAAGAAAGATGAGGACGAACTTCTTCCGGATCCTACTGTATACTGTAAGTTGGTTGGCAGCCTGATATTTCCTATAATGTCCATACTATTAGTACTTTCATGGATTCTCCCCGACATCTCTATCTTGTAGTTGTTCGTCAGATTATTCACTATCTACTTGAGACTCCTAATCGTGATTTGTTTTTTTCTAAGGGTTCTTCTCTTCACTTGATTGCCTACAGTGATGCAGATTGGGCTAATTGTCTAGACTTTTAACGTTCTATTACTGGATGTTGTGTCTTCCTTAAGGATTCTCTTATCTCTTGGAAGTGTAAGAAGTAAGATTGTATATTTAAGTCATCCACAGAGGCTGAATATCGGACAATGTCTGCTGCATGTTCAGGAATTATGTGGTTGCGTGGTATTCTTTTAGAACTCGAGTTTGCATAAACACAACCCACGCCTCTTCATAGTAATAATACAAGTGCCATTCAAATTGTAGCCAACCCAGTTTTTCATGAATGTGCGAAGCACATCGAGATTGATTGTCACTATATCCGAGATGTCTATAAGTCTAAAGCTATCATTTTTCCTCACGTGTCTATGGAACACCAAGTAGCTGATATCTTCACCAAAACTCTGACTTGACAACAACATCAATACTTAGTTAGCAAATTGCTACTAGTCGACTCACTAGCATCAATTTGAGGGAGGGTATCAAAAGAAAACTAGTGTTTCTTTTTAGCAGTCTCCTAATAGAATATCTTGTCTAATTATCTTGTATTTGAATTAAATTATAACTGTTTAAATAGGATAATGTGAGGAGTTTGTGGGAGATTCAAATTGAATCTCAACCTTATCTTTGTAACCCTGGAATTATTGTTTATTTAATGAGAAGTAAACATTTCAATTGAGGTACTTCGGCCAAATTTGACATAAACTTCTAACCATGTTTCTTAAATTCATGTCTGGCTACCAGAAAAGTATTTGCGGGTGAGTTTTTTAGTTAGTGATGTTTACTAGTTTGACAAAAACTTGATGCAACTTCCATGATCTTCTTGTATCTGTACCTATTAAAAAAGGTTTTCTTGTATCTGTTTATAGCTCTTGCTAGGTGTCTTTCTCTTGTATATGACCCGTATACTTGGACTACGCCTATTCTTTCATTCTTATTAATAAAATGTCTTTTAACTATTAAAACATTAGGGAAAACGGATATCTATAAATATTTATATGTTCACTTGTTTATGCAGCTTGCAAACGTCATGGGCCGTTTTCCGTGGTTAACATGTCCAAGGAAGGTAATTTGATGGAGCATAAGTCATTGATGTTGGTAGATGCACTAGTCTTGGGAAAAAAACTATTTTCTTATTTCTATGAAGATGATGACATGCAGGATTTATCAACTGGTTGGCTTCACTGTGATCCGGGCCCATTATTTAAACCTCAGCATTTCACTTTACCGGGATGGGTTTCTCAATGGGTGAGTTGTGACATTCAATTGAGTCTGCTTCTATGTAAGTTAGTTGCACGTAATTCTACACATGCAGTAAGTAAATCATAAATTGTCCCAAGTTTCTGATAGTATTATCTGCAATCCTTATTTTAACTATTAAAGAGAAAAGCATCCTCTGTAGGCATATAATATGTATAATATGATTTAGTTGACTTTATAAATTTATGCTTCCTGACCCTAGAAAAGGGATTGTTTCACTCTTCCAAATATCTGAATTTGACTGGCCATGTTGTATCTAGTTCTTGTCAAATTTGAATTTTCTTTTATGGAACTGAACCATAAACCATAACTGCCTGGATGCTGTTCATCTACTCAAGATTGTTCTGTGTTTGTTTTGTGCTATATCTTCCCAGACTTTTCCCTGCTGGAAATTCTTTTTAATGCTGTTACTTCTATCCACAAGAATAGCATTGCACTTCTGGACATTTTGTGAACAAACACTGTTAACGGTCAACCTGTATGTCGTGATGGATCCCTAGCCTGTGCATTTGTTCCATTTGTGGTGTACCTATGTCGGACTTGGTTAGTAAGAAGGGCTGAAAATATCACTTACTTCTCATAGGAGTGAGATATATCTACTTTCACGTTTAAGCATGTTAATTCTAACCTAATACTGTCTTATTTCTGCATTTTAGTTTATATGTGCTGAAGTTCTAACTTGTAAAGTTAGTGAATCAGCTTTTTCCAGCTATTAGAAGTTGAAAACATGGCTCATGTCCACCTCCGAAGCTATTTGAAACTAGAAAATTATGGAACCCAATTCTAATGCATCATAAGTTTTCTCATACACAGTTTCATTGGAAAGAGGTCTCAATTTTGCCAGTTCAATGGCATGCTCTCTGTCTTGGCTTGTTTGCATCTATAATAGCACCTTTTGGAGGCTTCTTTGCCAGTGGTTTCAAAAGAGCTTTTAAAATCAAGGTCTACCCCGTATACTTTATAAATTTGTGATTCAATCAAGCTTCCAAGATGTTGTTACACAGTATTTGCTATATTTCCCCCCGTTTCGTACAGGATTTTGGTGATAGTATACCTGGGCATGGTGGAATTACAGATAGAATGGACTGCCAGGTAAGCTTTGATGAAGTTTGTATCCAGCATGTTCCTATGAACTACTTATAGTTATATATTTTTGATAACTACTAATTGTAAGATTTGTTATTCTGGCTTCTTGTAATTTTTCTTGTTCTACCTTCCTGGTTTATGTCAATTGTTTTACTCAAGATAAACTTGATTAAAGGCTGTTATTGCTAATTTTATTCTTTATTTTAATAAGTAATAAAAAATTTATTCCAAAGAAATAGGCATAAGCCCAAGTATTCAGAGCGTCTAAAAGGAATTACTTACACCTTCCAGAAACAAAAAGTAAACAAACCCAAAAAACTAAAATAGATTCTGACAATTATCCTCTAATACAAAAGATTTGGCCCAAAAACCCAAAGTGCTTAAGAAGAATTCCCTAAGATCACCTAATGAGCGCTTTTTATCTTTGAAGCATCTCCCATTTCTTTCGATCTATATGCACCACAGAAGACAAGGAGGAATCATTTTCCAAATACTCAAGTCACCATCTTACACCCCTTCAAACCCTTCGACCATACCAATAAGTCCACCACTTCTTTGGGCATTACCCAATGTAACCTGTCTAGCTCAAAGCCTCATTCCACAAGGATATTGCCACTTCACAATGAAGAAAGAGATGATTAATTGATTCCCCATTCCTTTTGCACATGACACACAATCAGCAATAAACATACCTCTCATTCTAAGGTTATCAGTTGTCAACACTTTACCCAAAGATACCACCCAATAGAAAAATGCAACTTTGGAAGGAACTTTCACTTTCCAAATATTTCTCCAAGGAAATACACAACTTCTATGGCTTGACAAAATTCTGTAATAAGAAGAAACTGAAAACTAGGCATTTCCAGCATGAGTCCACAACATGCTATCCTCACTTCCTAACAACAGCTTTGAGCTGTAAAGTTTAACCAGCAATGCTTTAACTTCTTCCACTCCCCAATCACTAAATTCTTGTTAAAAAACAACATTCCATTCAGCATTATTATTACAGCTACAATAAGAGAATCACCAAAGCTGCACAATTTTAGACTTCGATAAATTATAATAGAATTCTGTTCATTCGGTTTGAACTTACCAGAATTATACCCACAGATAATTTTTTTTTTTTGCAGCTTTTTTGGAATAGAATCTTTTACAGTTCTAATTCCAAGTTCTTTTCTGTCAGAAAATTCAAATTTTTTACATTTGTTTAATGAAATTGCTTTTAAAACACATCTCCAACACTGATTAGAAGCATCAGTTTCCAGGATTTGTTATGTATGTGTGATTATTCATAATGTCATTTTTGGCAAGAAATCATGATGTCTTGCTTATTTAATTGCTGTTTGTAACCATAAATTATGTTTTACTGTTAGCAACTTCTATTGAAAATCAAAAAAGATATTTAAAAGATGAGTTTACCAGGATGAGCCTGAAACTCTATATAAAAATGCTGTAGAAATAAGGATAAACAGAATACTTTAGAAGCCAGAAGTAGAGCATATTGATAACAACAGTGGTGAAGAATATACTGAGGTTCTTTTCATTAAGATATCACGTCTGTAATGGATTTGAAATTGGAGGTATATACCTGAATTTCTCAGTTGCATTTCAACCATGGCACTTTTCAAATCCAGGTAGGAGACATTGATTACTTGCTTGGGCAAAAGGGAGAAATAACTCAAGAGTAAAAGTTTAACCATGAATGCTGAAAGTTACATAAGCCTGCTTAACATGCTGAAGTTCAGCTTTTGCTAACTAGTATAATCAGTGTAAACTGTAAAGAGTGATGGCCTCCACACTAGGTGCATTCTTTCTCTGTTAGGATTCTTGACGCATAACATTGCATTCTTCCATATTGACTAGGATTCCCGATGCTGCTAGTAAACATAAGCTTGTTCCTCTCTTGTTCAATCTTGTTATAGTGTTGTGTTTTGAGTTCTAGCTTATTGGTTCCTTCAAATGTCACCTTTGGTCATGCTATTGCTACTTAAAAGCTGGCAATTACAAAAGCCTTTCTTTTTCTGTCTAAAAGTTTTAGTGGTTATCTATTTTTTGCCCGCGTTTTCCATTGTTTTTATCATGTTAAAGTATGAGTGTAATCGGTCTGATTTTGAACAAATTTTGGGACTAACCAGTATCCACCGCTTTTGCATTTTCAAGAACGGATTCTGTACCCGTTACCCTCATAAACTGGTTTATTTTTACGGTTCTAATGTTAAGTGCTCAAAAAGACTTACCTGTAACTTACCTGCTGCTTGAAATAGCATCTGCTTTATTTTGAGGGCCAGCTAGGTAATTTAGGCATTATGATGGTAAATCTACAAATTAAAGTTTCACTCTTAACTTTGTTGAGTTTTGCTGGATAACCTTGATACCTTGTTTGTAAATTGTAGACTTGAACCATAAGTCTGTTGATTCATCAATTAAATAAAATTTGGCTGTCGTGCATTACTCTGTGACTAATGAGGTCTGCTGCTGTAGATGGTAATGGCCGTATTTGCTTACATCTATCATCAATCATTTGTTGTGCAACAAAACCTCTCAGTTGATACAATCTTAAACCAGGTACTGCGTTTACATGCTTGTGCATAAAAATTTGCCTATCCCTTTAGATAGCATGAATCAATATGTATGAATATGTGAGCTGATATGAAAATGTTTTCTTTTTACTTATATAAAAAAAAAATGTTTTCTAGATATTGATGAACCTCACTTTCAAGGAGCAGCAAGCTCTATACATAAAGCTTGGGGAGATCTTGCAGGAGAGGCTTGTGGGAAAGTCTTAGATGCATGACCCGGGTATTGTTTGGTGTCCTCTTTCTCCCCTGCATATTACATGCATGGTAAAATGAGGACGAAAGAGAGAGGATTATATTTGTATATGGTGTTGTGTTCTAATTTCCTAGTGCAGCCCCATTCAGATACTTTGGTCTGGGTAATTCTTCAGCTATCACACTCTGTATAAGTGTATTTTAGCCATTTAATATCAATGAGCTCTCGCTCTCTCTCTAATTGGTTGGATCATTTCTTTTGAAAGTTCAAAGAATTTGCTTAAGTTATCATCTCGTTGAAGGGTAGTAGTTGTGTTGGGCTTGGTTGGTTTGTCGAATGACACAGTAAGTGAGGTTTATTTACAATTTTCTTTTACCTTTTGATGTTTTATCCAAGAATTCAAAAAAAATAAAAAATAAAAAATAAAAAATAAAAAATAAAAAATAAAAAATAAAAAATAAAAAATAAAAAATAAAAAAAGGTGTTGAAAACTCTTTCTTTGACTTTGACTTGTGGTTAATGTCAAGAATTTGGCTGCTTTGTGTAATGATGTGTTGGAAGCTTGTATATAGCAATGGCTATCTCGGGACTTTTCAACAGAAAGGAAGAGGAGCAGCATCTACAAAATTGCTTCGGACACCACCTCTATTTGGCGATCATTTCAAGAAGAAATTTTTGGTAGGAGGGCTAGCACAAATGGATAGTGGGAGCTTTTTCGTGGAAGTTTAGAATTGTGCAAAGCAGGTATGAAAATCGAATAAGATGCAAAGCCATCACAATTAACTGGCTTAAATAGGGACAGGAAGATTACCCAAAAATGGAAGTTAATGTTGAATCGAAGACATGAGACTAAAAAAACTCGTGAATATCTCGAATTAAATAACAATCATCGCAGAAACACGTTTCTAAAACCAAACAACAAATCCTAAGTATCAAGAAACAAGCCATCTGATCTCATACTTGCCAGCAAAGACAGATATTGTACAAGCTCTATTTTACAAGAAAAAAATTTGATTGGATTGATGAGCGGAATTAGGATTTGATATTGGAAGAAGGGGGGGGGGGGGGGGGGGGATTGACAAGATATGTGATATATGTGAATATAAATATTTTTTTTTATAAATGATTATATATAAAAATAATAATGGTATGTTATAAAATTGTATAACAAAATACATGTTTATAATTCATATTTTTCTTAGATTTTTTGCAATTTGCTAGAGACCATTACAAAAAAAAATATGAACTTAAGATTATTTCTCCTACAAATTAAGCTCGACGATGATTTTCATGGAATAAAATTCGCCTATTAGCATTTCTAAAGTAAAATTATTGATTTTTTTAAATATAAATTAGCAAATGATCTGTAAAAAATTCATCTTTCATTTGAGTACGCAATCTAGTTTTTATAAGTTTCATACTAGAAAATGTTTGCTTAATAGTAGTAATAAAACATGAAGAGTTAATATTAGACGAATTAACCTGTCAAATGTTAATCAAATAATAAATAATTTAGATAATCTAGATATATCTGAAAAATTCAGATGTGTCAGCACATCAACCTAGGGTGGGAGAGATCATTTGGGTGTCAACTGTCAGTGAAGTAAAAATTTAGAGTGAGACTAAGTATTAAAATTTGAAACAATAATTTTAGTAAAATTTTTAGAGGTTCAAGAATGGGGAGGGGGGGGGGGGGAATTTATTTTTTGATAAATTGATGTGGAGATTTTAATTATATAAAAAGAGTTATATATATTTATATAATATGCATAATTATATTGGAAAGTTCTTCACAACCTCTCAAACTTTTACATACTATCATTTTTTAATATTCTTTTAATATTTTTAATTTTAATTTTAATTTTAATTTGTTCTTTTTAAATTAATTAAATTTTTATTTATTTATTATTTATATATCAAATATTTAATAAAAATAAAATAAAAAAATGTGATATGTAGAAGTTATATAAATACTAAGAGGTTGTGAAAATTTTTTCTTATATATTTTCCACCCCTGATTGGATCCCACCTAACCAGTGTCATATCCCATCTAAAAAACAAAACAAAGCTGGCAGCTTGCTTACGTGTGTCAATGCCAAAACTTCCTCTAGAAAGTCTATATAACTTGATTCCATTACCATGCTGTCTCTTTCAGTTTTTGGTTTTTCGATCTTCACATAGGGGAGAACACCCATGATATGGACAACTTTTGGCGACCATTCACGTTGCTGAGCATGGCAAAACATCAAGAAGGTATTTGCGTCGTAGGAACTAAAGGCCATGAAGATATGCCACAGAGCGTGACCTTGTGGATTAATGGGCCAACTAGATATCTCCTTGCAGAAAACACGATCGCAGAACCAACACAAGCTACCTAGACAAAAGGGTAGCCACATATATCTTTGCAAGCCGCTTAGCAGATGCATCTTGTGTGTGAATGTGATACTTGTACATTCGAGGAATGCAGTGAAGACACAATATAAAGTATTGCACCTTGATGCCAATGCCAAGTTGGACTATTGCATGAACAACAGGGAAAGGAGCACCATAAAGGAAGAGGAAGGTAGGCATTGTGCTACGGTAGTGCCAATCTGGTGAGTAGAGGATGTACATGTAAATTAGCAGCTCCCACATCATGGGAGTTTCATCGCTCTGTTGTTGCCTGGAAATGTTCAGAAAGCCTTCAATTCAGCAACTAATCATCCAAAAATACATTTTAGTCCAATAGAGTTAACTTATCCTGACACAGTGCAACCAACATTACTTAAAGGAAGAAAAGACTAGCAATTTCTGAAGTGAACGTGCATGCATCAGGGTGTACATTGTCAGCATGATACGTTTCCTTATTTAACTTTCATCAATTGTATGTATATACTTCCTTAGAACCTGTACAGGGTCCTAGTTTCTTTAGATAGATTTTGATTATTGTAATTTAGGCTTGATTCTAGTCTTGTATATTGCACATTAGTGCTTATATAATAAAAGGAAATCCTCACAATGGAGGTATTAAATCATTTGACATGAAATCAAGAGCTGGTTTCTAGCCTTTTTTCTCGTGTGGGTTTTCCCTTTCCTTTTCGATGCCTCTGGTTTATGTTGAGCTCCCTCATTGGCACTGGCTAATGTCAATTTTGGGGCTCCCTAGTATTTTCGACAATGTCTGAGTGTCTCTTGGGGTATTTCGGCGCCTTCTAGGTACTTAGTTTTTGGGCAACTTTATCCTTAGTTCAGACATTGTCTCTATCATTTCCTAAGACTACAACATTTGTTGGAGTTGCATCTAGGATCTCCATGTTCTCTTTTGGGTTGTCCGCATTGTCTCCTCCGAATTATGGGTTGTTGATGTTGTCTACTCTGAATTCTAGGTTGTTGATAGTTTGTTGTGAAAATTTGGGTTATCAGCAGCTTTTTTGTGCAGACTTTCTAGTTGTTGGCAAATTTCATTTGGGCTGATTGTGGTTTTGTTCCCAGAATCAGCACCATTTGTTTTTGCCTGGCGACTGGGTAGGTATTCTTCTTTGTTGGACTTGTATTTTTTTTCTCACTACGAATATCATGTTTCCGATTTTTTCACTGTGAAATTTATGAGTAAGAACTATTCTGCCTGGGAATTTCAATTTCGTTTATTTGTTATAGGAAAAGAGTTATGAGGTCATTTTGGTGGGAGTGATTCGACTCTTACTAAGCTTCCTAAATTAGCTTAGTGGAAGATCAAAGATGCTAGAGTAATAACATGAATTTTAGCATCGGTTCATCCTTGTATTGTTCTTAATCTGAGGCCATATAGTCTATCTATGTGGGAATATTTGAAAAATGTGTATAATCATGACAATACTACCTGGTGGTCTTAGTTAGAGTACGAAATTGCCAGTTATACCAAGGGCGATCTCTCCATTCCTGAATATTTTTTTTAGATTTAATAATCTCTGAGGAGAGAACTTACTGACATAATTTATGCCAAGGTATCAGAAGAATCTCTTTCTGTTGTGTAGGAAGTTTATGAGCAAAGCAAGCAAGATTAGTTTTTAATGAAGTTATGACTTGAATTTGAGTCCACTCACTCCAATTTGATGAATTGTGATCCCGTGCCATCTTTGGATATTTATTTTGGGGAGTTATTTCATGAGGAGAAACGTCTTGCCACCCAAGCCATTTATCAGTATGACAAAATGATACTCAATATAGTGGCTTATGCTGCTCGAGGAAAAGGCAAGGGACAAGACATGCAGACAGTTCAATGCTTTAGTTGTAAGGAACACAGTCGTAATGCTACCAACTATGCATAGAAATCTTGCAACTACTATAAGGAGCTTGAGCATATTATCAAGAATTGTTATACTCGTTCTTAAAATCGTCAGGCTACTATGGGTTATGCTTCTTCTGCTACTGCTGGTGACTCCACTACTTTTACTGAGAAGGTTTAACAGATGATTTATTTTCAGCCTTAGGGCTGCAAGGTAACAATTCCCTTTACCCCTCATGGCTTGTTAATTCGGGTGTAGCTAATCACATGACTAGTTCTTCTGATACACTTAGCAAATTTCGGACTTATACTGGATCGTCACACATTCAAATTGCTCATGGTAGTCAGTTACCTATTCATGCTATTGGGGATGTTGATTCCACTATTAGAGATTTTTTGTATCTCCTCAACTTTCTACCAAGTTTTGTCTTAGTAGGCCAATTGCTTGATAACAATCGTGTTGTTCATTTTTCTCGTGATGGTTGTCTTGTGCAGGATTATGTGTCGAGCAAGATACTCGCAAAGGGTTCTAAAGTTGGATGTTTACTTGCTCCACATTTTCCATTCTTGCTATTATTTCGTTTGCTTGTAACAATGTGAACAATAAATGTGAAGTGTGGCACAAACGGTTAGGACATCCTAATTCTATTATTTTATCTCATGTAATAAACTCTAGTTTGTTGGGCTATAAAGATAATCTTTCTTCTCCTCTCTCTTTTGATTGTTCCACATGCAAATTAGGCAAAAGTAAGTCTCTTGCTTTTCCTTTCTCATGGTAGTCATGTTGAATGTTGTTTCAATTTGATTCATAGGGATGTGTGGAAAATTTCTCCAGTTATCTTACATACAAATTATAAATACTTTGTTACATTCGTTGACGATTATACAAAGTATACATGGATTTATTTTCTTCGCTCTAAATTTGAGGTCTTATATGTATTTTAACAATTCACTGCTTATGTCGAGACTCAATTTTGTTCTGGCATTAAGATTTTTATGTCTGATTCAGGTAGTGAATATACTTCTCGTGAGTTTCACAATTTTCTCCAACAAAAAGACATTATTTCTAAGCGTTCTTGTCCATATACACCTCAGCAAAGTGGTGTCGCTGAGTGTAAAAATAGACATTTGTTGAATGTTGTTCGTACGTTACTATTTCAATCATCTATTCCACCTAAATTATGGGTCGAAACATTATCTACGGCAAATTATTTAATTAATAGATTGCCGTCTAGTGTCTTGAATTTTGAAAGTCCTTACTTTCATTTTTATCATTAGCATCCTAAATACCTTGATATGCACACTTTTGACTATGTTTGTTTTGTTCATTTGCCTTCCTATTAATGTCATAAGTTATCTGCTCAATCTATTAGGTGCGCTTTTATGGGTTATAATGTTTCTCACAATGGCTATGTTTGCTATGATCCATGCTCTAACCGATTTTGCATTTCCTGTCATGTTGTGTTCTTTGAAAATTAATCAATCTTTTCTTCTCATATTGAGTCTTTGCCTGAGATATATGTTTTGCCTAATTTGATAACTTGACTCCTTTCCCTAACTGATAAATCTAGACTTGTATATGAAAGACGACGACCTACTTTGCCCCTTCTTGAGCTTGGTTTGCCATCTGAGCCTATTCAAACTGAATCTTCTATGGGTGATTTGGATACTACCACCGTTCCTCGTTGTTTGACCAGAGTGTCTCGTCCACCAAACTGGTATGGTTTCTCTCATACCTCTCTTCATGTTACTCTGTCTTTCATTCCCATTCCGCCAGGTTATTCTGAGGCAACTAAACTTCGGGCTGAAGAACTTTGGGCTCTTTAGGATAATCATACATGGGATATTGTCCCTTGCCTTGCTCAGGTGAAAGCCATTGGTTGCAAATGAGTCTATTCTATCAAGCTGCATTCTGACGGAACTCTGGATCGATATAAGGCTAAGTTAGTAGCACTAGGCAATAGGCAAAAGTATGGGGTCGGCTACGAGGAGACTTTTGCTCCGGTTGCCAAGATGATTACGGTGCAGACTGTTCTATCTGTTGCTGCATCCTAAGGTTGGCCTCTTCTTCAGATGGATGTCAAAAATTCATTTCTTCATAGTGATCTCAAAGAAGAGATATACATGACCATTCCACCTAGTTTGTCCTCTTCTTCTTCTTTGGATGTTTGTAAGTTGAAACGATCATTGTATGGGCTGAAATAGGCTCCCTGAGCATGGTTTGATAAATTCTGCTCCACTTTGCTTCAATTTTCTTTTAAGCAGAGTGAATGTGATTCTTCCTTTTTTTTCTACAAGACATCTCTTGACATTGTCCTTCTTCTGATTTATGTTGATGATATTATTATTACTTGAACGGACTCCGCCTTGATTACCCGACTACAACAGCATTTTCAAACCTCATTTCATATAATAGCTCTTGGTCCTCTTACATACTTGTTGTTAGGGTTGGAAGTTCATACTGATCCTTCTGAATTTTTTTTTAATTAGTACAAATATACTCAGGATCTAATTACTTTGGCTGGCCTTTAGGATACTTCTTTTGTGGATACTCCTCTGGAAGTAAACACGAAGTATCTTCGAGAAGAGGGTGATCTCCTCTCTAACCCTAGTATGTATCAACAGTTAGTGAGGAGCCTAAACTATTTGACTATTACTCGACCTGATATTTCATTTGCTATATAGCAGGTTAGTCAGTTCATGCAGGCACCACATCATCTACACTTAGCTATTGTTTGTCGTACATTCTATATCTTCAAGGTTCCCCTAACCATGGCCTGTTCTTCCTTGCTTTCATCTTCATCTTGTGGCTTACAATGATTCTAATTGGACAGGGTGTTCTGATACACGACGATCTGTTATGGGTTGGTGCATATTTCTTGGTGATTCTTTAATATCTTGGAAGAGTAAGAAACATGATCGTGTCTCCAAATCTTCCACTAGATTCGAATATCGTGCAATGTATTTGCTTGTTTTGGGATTCTTTGGTTTTGTGGTCTCTTTGATGAGATTGATTATGTTCAATCTGATCCTACATCTCTCTATATGTTGACAATAGTAGTGTCATTCAGATTGCTGCCAATCTTGTTTTTTATGAACGTACCAAACACATTGAGGTGAACTGTAATTCCATTCGGGAAGTATTGGACACTCATATCATTACTCTTCCTCATGTTTCTACTGACCTCAAAATCACGGATGTGTTTACGAAGGCCATGACATGACAACATCATCAGTTTCTTGTGGGTAAATTGATGCTTCTTGATTGACCAACACAATTTACGAAGGCCCTAGTTTCTTGAAACAAATTTTGATTATTATAATTTAGGTTTGATTCTAGCTTTGCATATTGCACATTGGTGCTTATATAATGAAAGGAAATTCTCACAATGGAGGTATTTTATCCATTTGACATGCATGGGCAAAATCAGTTTTGCCGAACATACTACACATGATCATATACTTCTCTTAAACCCTTTTATATGATGCTCACAAGCCTGTTACTTGCGCATGAAAGAGAACAATAGATTTTTCACCCCATTTGCATTGAGCTAACCAACTAACTCAACTCATGCCCTTATCCCAACTACATGCATCAGAGTGTGCATGTTTCTTTCAATTACATTAGTTTTTTGGTTCTCATTTTCTTAGATGCAACTCATCCCTCCCTATTTGGCTACTCCCCTCAACTGAGGCCTACACCTTCAAATCCTCATGTTCCACAAAGTCAAGGTATGTATTTCTATTTTCTATTTTTTCATAGGTAAGTAAAGATTGTATTTCTAGTCAGTCATCACTTTTTACACTTACCATAGTCATAAGACATTCCCTAGCACCAATCCTTGTAAACTACATAGAATTCATGAAGCTTGGATGCATTACTTCAGGAGAAAAATCAAGTAATTGCGACAAGGCATGATCTAAATAAACATTAAACTGGTAGCATTGTGGCAACCAAAGGAGGAGTATGGTGATTACAATGCTAAAATATTCACCTTTTACTTCCCTTCAAGTCCACAAGGCTTGCAAGGATATGTAACCATGGGTATACACAACACGGAAGAATAAAAAATTAAAGAGTTTGCCCTCTTTGGAAATTTTTGTCTCAAGTAATTCTAAGTCAAACTATTTAGGCACATGTTTGTTTACACTAGTACCATGCCCCCCACATTATATGACTTAACTTGACGCATACTTTAGACTTTTGAATACAATTGAGAAATTACTTACCCACATTGCAAAGTGGCATGGTATAACATGTTTCCAATGGCAAGTATCATATTAGATATGTGAAGAATGGTAAATCTCTTCTCAAATCGTTGTCTTAAAGCATTGATAAGAGCGACAAGGCATTGATAAGACCGATGAGGGCCAAAAGAATGGTTGGGATGTTGGTTATTGTGTTGTAAAATTCCATAATTAAAGAAGAGTAGGCATCATTCTTCTCACAACACTTGATTGTTGACATGACAGGACCCCAGAAACTTGATATTTCCTCAGTCATTCTTCTCTATATGCTTTGTGGAATATATTTAGTATTACCCTACGGAGTAGCAGAAATCACAAAAGTCGCAATCCATGTGCATGCAAAAAAAAAGCTAATCGACAATACAACAGTTTATTCATGGAGGAAAGATAAAAACTTGAACGGATCACATTTACTACAGCGCAGAATATAGTTAAGAAGAAGTTGTAGAATACTTATGGTGTGTATGGCAAAGATAAAAACAGGTCAAAAGCCAATACAATGTATTGATGTCTGTGAATGTCCCTCATTTCACAGCTGCCTAGTGTACTGTTGGTTATAAAGATGGGCAAACAAGAAATAATAATGTAATACCACTACGTCATAAACTAAACCCTCAAGCATACTCCCAACTTAAAGACAAAGGCTTTAGAGTAATATCTCTTGTGATGACACAAAAATTAATTTTGAATAACAGAAAAGAAATTTTAAACTTGCAAAACACATGCGTAAATGAATAAATTGCCAACGACAACAACAAAAGAAAAACAATCCTTATATATATCAAACAGCTTCCAGTCATAACATGTATCAGTTAAACATAACTAAATGAAGAAAAATAACGCTCATAATGGCGTCCACATGAAATCAAACAAACCACAAAACACTATCCTATAGAGCATTATACTAAAATGCAGCACAATAAATAGTTATTACGTGGAACATGAACATAATGCTTGCTCAACAAATGAACTAAAGGAAAGTATAAAAAAATTAAACAAACAATAACTTTCATATACCCACTAGCACTTCACCAAATAGGCATTTCAATCAAATGGGTTTGCTCGACAACATATCAATAGTCTGCTGGAATTCAAGAAGGGAATAAGCTACCTTCAAAAAAGAATATCTTCGTCCTAGATTAACAAAGAAAAAAAGTTCAAGAAAATCACACCAATTGGAAAATATGACCAAAAATGCTGAAAAATCCAATCTCAACCATTTCATTACTCAAAACTCACACACCAAAACTAAAACTTCACATGCTAAAGAAAACAGAACAAATCACAATCAACGGTTCCAACTAAAACAAACTGATATAAACTCAAAAATACGAAATAAAAACAAGAGAACAAGAAAGAGCTTCAGAAATTGAAGTCATCCTTACAATACATATGCTATGCTTGCATTGGGGACATAAAACTAACTGTTTTTCCTAAATCAGATCTTATTTCTCTTGTCTGCTATAACCTAATCCCCATCTCTTTAAACATGAACCAAGCAGGGGATAACTAGGGGCGCAAGGGGAAAGAGAGAATCACTTTTCAACTTTCGAGGTGTGGGAGGAGGCCAAGACTAGTTATATGGAAACCTTACTACGATTAGAGTACTAATATTGGATTAACCAAAATTTTTCTTTAGAAAGTTCAAATTTGCACACATCAAAAAAATAATTTTAAAAGATTACTATTCACTTTTGAAGACAAAATGTACTTTTATTCTTTCATCCCACTTTTTTCTCTTCATTTTTAATCAAATATAATAATTTTTTATTTTTTATATATGTGCAAACTTGTACTTTTTAAAAGAAAAATTCGGCTAATCTAATGTCAGTGCTCTTATGTGTTATTAATTTGACTTATGTCTAATTTATTTTTAGATATGAAATGAGATACAAGTTAAAAAATAATGAAATATTGTTGTAATATATTTTTTTTAATATTAGTTTTATTTTGGGATTTGAAAAAGTGGTTTTGGATTTGAAAAAGTTGAATTTTTTTATTATATTTTATATGAAAATTTGAAAAAGTATAATAATGAATTTGAGAAGAATTTAAGATTTTTGGTTTTGTCTCTGAAAGCAAACTAGGCCTTAAATTACTTTCTTCGTCATTGCCAAAAAAAAAAACTTTTTTCCGTTATATATTTATTTATATTTAAGTTTATTAAAAAAAAGCCATAGTAATATTTAAAATAATTAACTAATTTTAAAAATGATTGTGAAATTTCAAAATTGCAATGTCGGCAAGGCCAAGTTAACATGAAGAATGGACCGGCCCATTTTGGAGCATCAAACTAACAACATAGGCTCGACATGACAAGTAATGTTGAGCTTTAGCCCAAGAAACTAAACAATCTCGTTTTATGACTTGGATTATGGGCTTATGACAATCTTGTACCATTTTAGCACTTCAGCGGTAGAAAGTTAGAAATGCAAATCCTAAGAAAATTCAAATTATATCAAGTAGATACATAGTATGGGTATAATTGGTTCGGTTTGATCAGATTTTAGATAAAATTCAAAACTGAACCGTTATAACCAATTTTATATTTTTTAAAATCGATAACGTACTAGTTACTCTTCAAAATCGATAATATCAAATTTGGTCCAGTTTTTCAATTTTAAATTAATTTATTAGACTATTGCTATATATACTAGTATTAGTTATAGTAATTAGAATAATCCTATATTAGTATTTGTTATAGTAAGTTTCGTTTTTTATAACTATATCATTGGTAATGATAGTATTAGAATAGTATTAGTATAAGTATTAGTATACTAATACTAATAGACAATAGTATTAGCATTAGTATGTTATTATTTTGTACGTAATTATTAAATATAGTAATTTATATATATTAAAAATATATTACTAATAATAATATAGCATTATATTATATATATAAATTGTAATTAATTTACATTATATACTAATGTGTAAAATCTTTTTTACACCAACCAATTATATAGTGACATGTAGGCACTTCTTGAGAAATTGACATGGACGTGCATCCATGGGCAAAACCACTCTCCTTTTCTTCTTCTTTCGATCCTTACTTTCCCCTGAGGTTTTTTGTTTGAGATTTCTTGGGGACCAGTCAGTCTGTCAAGTGCCCAAAAACAACCCCACAATTATAGCCAATTACAGATTGACACGTAACATTAGTGCACCAATTATTTTGAGATCTCAACCACATGGAATAATTTGCATCTCTTGTTTTTGTCTCAGTCAATTACAAACTCAACCACACGGAACAGTCCCTGCGCCTCAATCAAACAGCCTCAACCACATGGAATAACCGTCCCTTGTTTTTGCAAGAACAGTTTCGTCGAACAACCTTAGCGCCCCATCATCGCAGCCACGCTCTTCTTAGTCAAAGACCAAACCCCCCCCCCCCTTGGCGCCCCGGTCAAACAACCCTAACCCCTATTTTCGTAGACTCGCCTCGTCGAACAGCCAATTCCGTTGCACACTTCTACTGATTCTAATGCTCTTGATGTCCCTCAGGTATTTTTCATCTTTGACATAGGAGGTGTTTGACATAATGTTTCAATGGAATTTTTGTGCTGGTTTTTGGTGTAATTGGTGTTGCATCATGCTCTTTCATAATATAATTCTTTGCTATTGATCAAATGTATTTAATTGATATTATTCCTTTTGTTGATTGAAATATGGGTTGGTAAGAGGGAATGAGTTTGCAGATAATATATGCAAAGTGCTAAAAAGGGAATGTGATATTATGTGGAATAGTTAGTCAAATAAGAAGAACATTGGTGGGAAGACAAAGTTTGATTATTCAAATTCAAATTGCTAAAAAACAAGCTAGTGTTTAAAATGCAACTTGATTTGCTATTAAACTAAAAATATCGGAAGAGTTGACTTGTTACAATTTCCTGCAAAGCTTATAAATTTAGAGTTCAAATTACTCTATTCCATAGTATTATATAAAACAATTTAATCAATAAAACATTACCTCCAAGGAAACTATTATTTCAAGAGTAGTATTATAAGCAAATAACAGGAAATTTTTCTTACTTAAATTTTGTCAAATTGTTTTAATTATCTTAGGGCTAATACTTGGTTTAGGTGTTCAAATATCAAATTAGTGTAACATGCCTACAATTTAAACCAATACAAATATAACAAAGAACTAAAGTACCTAATATTTATACTTCATTAGTATGATTAAAGTATAAAAAGGAAAGAAAGTGGGATATGATCTATCCAAATTTGAGTTTACGTGAGAGAGAGACACATGAAGTTCACTATTGTTAATCACACTTGTCCCACAGCTCTAAATTAACTGAAAGAGATATTAAAAAATATCAATTATATAATAATAATATGACTCAGTTTCAACTTTGGTTCTCAAATTTAATAAGAGGTTTGAGAATCTTTGTCTTGAAAGCAAAGCAAGTGGCCTTGAAAAGCATAGCAAAACCGGAACATTCTGATAATTAAATGCACAAAAATTAAATGGCTCATTATTAAAGAAAACACTGAATATATGTTTGAATGATTATACTAAAAATAAATCCACAAAGAGAAAACTAAAATTAGAGTGCTTCAGATTACCATTGGTATTTCTTGTGTAAGTATGGCCACTCAGTCTAAATTAGAGTGCTTCACATGATTATATGGGCCCTTGAAATCATGGGACTTAAGACTTTTAATCTTCATGCTTATTTGGCTGGAAATATTGGTTCTATCATTAAAAACTTAGGTCAAATTTTGTTTTTATTAGCAGTGAGTGGTAAACACACTAAAAAACTCATTGTAAAAGATCCTACAATCACACTATAGTGTCATAAACACCCACCAATGGCCTCTCCTATTGAGAATGCCACCAAAAGCTCTTTTATAGTTCACCAAGAACACTAAGATTTATAGTGACAATAATGGCCGGTTGTGCTTGTCCTATATTCAATCAAATTGGATCCAATAAAGTGTATTGATCTTGAAGGGTCAAGCATATGTAATAATAGAACTAAGAACTAACTATAGTGTGGTGGATAAATTTAAGGTACAAAATTATCATTTAAGCATGCCTATGCCGAACCTTTTGCAGAAAATGGTGTGGAGAGTAAAGAGAAGCCACTTGCCAAAACCTTTTGCCTTAAGCTGAACCATACATAACCAAAACAATGGAAATAAGTGAATCAGCTTCACTAACAGTGTTTTTGATCATGTTTATTTATGTATAACGGATTCAATGTTTTTTTTTTATCTTTGTTATTTTTATCTGCTCTTCTTATTTCTGTTGGGGGTGGGGGTGTTGGGGTATTGTTTTTGTTTTTTGTTTTTTGTTTTTTTATATGGATAGCATTATTTATTACTCAATCAATATGTCATATAAATTACCAGTTAATATGTTTTTATTTTTCTTATGACAGGTATCAGTTTATAATCTTGATAGTGATGAAGACTGGGCTGAAAGTGACATTCAATGTGACATGAATGTCGATGATGAGGTTAATGTTGGTGATGGGGTCAATGTCGAAGCTAGAGTGAATGTAGTTCCTCGTCCAGTAGCGGTCTCTGCCTAAGCCATTCATTGGTATGGAATTTGAGGCAGTCGAAGACGCTTAAGCATTCTATAAGGCATATTCAAGGCAAAAAGGATTTGCAATCCGAATGAATCATACTTGAAAGTCAAAAGAAGATAAAACTCTTTGTGCAGTAGACTATGTTTGCACAAGAGAAGGCCACCGACGAGTAAAAGTAAATGTCGAAAATCGAGTAATGCCAGAATATGCCAAGACAAAGATCAGATGTAAAGGAAATATGAGAATAAAGAAAATGGGTGAAAAGTGGATAGTCAACAAATTTGTAATTGGACATAACCATATATTATTCAGCTTGAGAAGTACTAGCCTCCTCCATAGACATAGGAGAGTTACTAAATCTCAAAAAAACCTGAATATGACTTTGAATGAGTCTAGTGTACCGACAAAGAAAATAATGTCGATATTGAATAAAGATGCAGGTGATGCCTTCAGTGTCAGTTGTATTGATAAGGATATAGAAAATTTTACGGGAAGCGAATGAAGAAAGGTATTTGAAGAAGAGAGGTTATGCACAAAGGTTATATAATTACTTCCAAGAGCGACAATGCAATGAGCCTGATTTTGTGTTTTTCATGCAAGTTGATAATGACAGATCTATGGGCAATTATTTTTGGATTGATGCAAGTTCAAGAGCTGCGTTCCAATATTTTTAGGATGTTGTTACATTCGATGCCAATTACCTAACCAATGTCTATAAGATGTCATTTGTGCCATTTTCTAGAATTAATCATTATCATCAAACTGTAGTGTTTGGGTGTGCTTTATCAGTTAATGAAATGACAGAATCATATATATGGTTGTTGAGAATATGGCAGATGACAATGCTAGGACGTGCCCCCTCAATGATAATTACGGAGGATGACAAGAAAATGGCGAAAGCAATTATAGAGGTACTCCCAAATACAATTCATAGATTGTGTTTGTGGTACATTTTACAAAAAGTTTCCAAGCACTTGGCCCACATATACAACAAATTTTCAAACTTTGGAAATGAGTTTAATTATTGCATCCATAGAATACTTACTACGGACGAGTTCGAGCAAAAATGGGCACGGGTCATGATGAAGTATGAGCTTGTCAAAAATACTTTGCTACAAAATCTTAAACGACGAGATAAGTAGGTGCTTGCCTTCTTTCGTACTACATTTTGTGCTGGCATGTCAACAACTCATAAGAGTGAAAGCATTAATAATTTTTTCAAAAATTATGTTCGGCCAAGTACTATGATTAGTGATTTTGTGCATCAGTACGAAAAGTTATAGATGCACGTTACTTTAAAAAGAAACTTAAATATGTTCAGACAGGTTTTACACAACCAATTATGAAAACACCTTTTAAAATTGAAAAAGAGGCAGTAGTGGTTTATACAAGTCTTTTATGAAATTCCAAGATGATCTGTATAATAGTCTACAGTATCATCCAAAAAAGTTGTATGCGAATGGTGAGACTAGGACATATAGAGTGACAGCTAATAACAAAAAGACATATTATTATTATGTGACATTGGATAATGATGATTCTACATGTACATGCCATATGTGGGAGTTTATGGGGATTCTCTTTAGGCATATCTTGTGTGTTTTAAGCAAGAAAGTGAGATTAAATAGATTGCCACAACAATATATTTTAGAGAGGTGGACTATTAATGTTAAGAGTCGACCTATTCTCGAAACACCATCTCCTAAAGGGCTAGCGAGGGAAGTACAAGATGAGATGTCCATTAGAAAGAGCAAGTCAATGATACAGCTGTATGACATTATCAAACTTGTAGCACGATCAGAGAAAAAACACAAGTATTTCACACGTATATTGGTGAACGTTCACAAAGAATTGCTTGAAATGGATGCGCATGCCAAACGTTCACAAAGAATTGAGTCAGCTGTTGAAGGTCATCACCCAAGAAACTAATTTCAATCGAATTTGACTCAAATAGTGTATGATCCTTTAAGCATACCCACAAAAGGGCACCCATAGTCAAAGAAATGAAAAAACCCAAATGAAACCAACCAAGAAAAGACGTTGTAACATTTACAAAAATGAATAACATGCTAGGGACAACTACCATTCAGTGAGGTATTCTAGGTTTGAGTTTTTTTTTTTCCCAATGTTTATGTAGGAACATTCAAGATACACCTAAGGCACCTGCTGAACTTGCGGTTCCTGAGGTCGTGTGCACTAACTTGTAGGTTTGAATTTATTTTTTATTTTTTTATTATAATCAAAGTGTTATTGTGTTATTATTATTATTTTTCCAATGTTTATATAGGATCATTTGGAGTACACCCGAGGCATCTGCTGAACTAGCAGCACCTAAGGTTGAGCATACTAACTTGTAGGTTTGAATTTGTTTTTATTTATTTATTTATTATAATCAAAGTGTTATTGTGTTTTTATTATTTTTTTCAATGTTTATATAGGAACATTGGGGGTACACCTGAGGCATCTGCTGATAGGGCTATAAAATAAACGGGCAATTCGATAGTCAACTCGAATTTGACTCGAAAAAAGTCAAGATCAGCCCAAATTGGATATTAAATGGGCCAATTTTGAACACAAAATTAAGCTCGATAATTAAACGATACAACTTGTATAAAGTTCAACCGACTCGTTTAATTTTCGCTGATGAGTGTACAAAAATGCACTCTAAATACTCTATTTAAATGCTAAAAGAAATGAGAAAATAATGGATATAACTCATGTTATTAAAATTAATGGTCATTTATCTTGAGATAGATATAAGTATGATTTAATATATTGATGAGAATATAAAATGTCATATTTTTCTCTCTTAATGTTTAATATTGTATTCTTATTTGATGCCTAAAAATACTCATTATTCTTATATTTTGATTTAGGACACAAATACAGGCATTAGGAGCAAATGAAGATAATTGAGGAATTTTAGACAGTTTTAACATCTTTTCGTAATATGTAACTCTCTCATCCAATCTCCGATTGAGCTGATTCAAGATGATATAGAACTCCAAAAGAAATATCTATAACTTTTATGTTTTATGTTTTAAGAGATATCCGCTCAATTTAAGACAAAATCGACCATCAAGTAGACTCACCTGCACTTGACGTTCCTGAATATTCTTCAACCACTTGCATCAAATCCTAATGTCATCACAATATTTTCCAGTAAACACTCCTACACCAATTTGGAAATTCAATGATCAACTCACATGCAAGATGAAGTGCACTCAAGTTTTTTCAAGACAAATTATTTGACCACAAGATATAAAATCATATAAGGCAACTAATGGATAAAGAAGCAAAATTGAAACACTCAACCTACAAGCAAAATTTAGCTCTTGTATAGTGAAAAAAAAAAAATAATCAAAAATGACAACTCACAAATCACTTGGATTCAAGAATGGCACATGACAAAGCAAGTTGAAATTGTGATGATTTTGTGTGAGTGGATGCTTATAAATAGAAGGGAGGAGTGTGTGTTCTAAAACCATACTTAGTGTGAGTGGATGCCATGGAAGATCTATTTTGAGAGTTTGAGAAAAGAAAAGAAAAACCAAAAAAAAGAGAAAACAATGGCCGATTCTTTCATATTTTTCCTTAGAAAATTTTCGTTGCATATTTTCAATATGTGTAACTAAATTCTCTAGTAGAGTTAGGGATGAATTTATATATATGATGGTATTTTTAACTATCTTTTATTCATATATGTGTTCTTCAATTATTAAAAATCTTTTGTTTAGTCATTCGAAATTTCTTATAAATATTTTCGTCACCAAATAATCTTAGAAATTATTTCATTTATAGATTCAATCATACTTTTCTATTGAATGAAATAATCCTTTGATTATATGTGGTTCAATTGATTACCTATATTAATTTAATTCTCTGCTACAATATTACTCTACGAGTATATTGTCGACGTTGAATTTTCTCAATATCGATAACAATTCCAGTTCTTATATTGCGACGAATGATCTTTCGAAAGATTACATTTGATTTAAATCTGGTTATTAATGTTTTATCTTCCGATTAAAATTTAGACATAGAATTTTCAATTGAGTTATTAATGAATCGAAAATAATTAAAATACCGATTATATATAAAGGATTTCCAATGCTCTACTTTTTAACTTATTTTTATACTTTTTAAATTACTTATTTAATTTTAGTTTACGTCACACTTCAAATATCACTTTTCACATTTTTCTAAATCTTTTTTATTAATTTCGTTACTATTTTTCAATTTTTCAATCCATCTCCCTGTGGAATCGACACCTCAAATTTATATTACAAACGACCGCGTTATTATTTGGGCGTAATCATTCGCGAACAAACCCGTATATAGCTCGTTCGACTCGACTCGATTAATGTTCATAAACAAACTCGTATAAAGCTCGATCTACTCGTATAAACTCGTGAACTAGACTCGAATATATTTTTACATATAAAATATAATATATATATACCTCTGTGTGTGTGTGTGTGTTTTTTTTTTTTATAACACACATAATGATGTATTTTAGACTAATAATCTAACTTTATAAGTTAATATATAGACATAATTATGTATATAGTCATTAACAAATAACATATACTAATATACGAAGTAAAGATGATTATCTACTAGACTACTAATAATACTATAATTTAAAAAGTCATATTAATATATTAATACTATAGACTATAGACTATAAAATATAAAGTTATAACTTTTTATTTTATGGTCTATAGACTACTGTCTATTAATAATTTATCACTAATATAGTATTAGTAATATCATAACTATTACTACTATACTCTATATTATACTATATTAATAGCATATACTATATTAATATAGTATATTCTAAATTTATTTATATTATATACCATATTAATAGTATTACTAGTATATATTATTAGTTTATTACCATTTATATAAGTTACCATTACTAGTACAACTACATTTAACCTTACTATTAAATTATTAATAGCATAACTATATTACTATTATTATTAGTCTATTACTAGCATAAGTTCATAACTATACTTAAAAACTTTAATATATAATTTACTACATAATTTAAATATATATAGTATTATAAATTAATAAATATATAATATTAATAGATTAAGAGTATCAATATATAATATAATTTTATAAATAGTAATATAGTATATAAACTATATAATAACATAATATGATTTTATAAATATATAATAACTTAAGTGGCAAACCTTAATTCATAATTTGTAGCCATTGGATCAACATCGAATTGATCTCAGCCCTTCATTCATAAAGTGGCAGGCTTAAATTGTGGCCGTTGGATCTGAACAAGTTAATCTCAACCCTTGATTGTTAAAGTAACTGCTTCAATTTACAGCCGTTAGATCCTTCCTTAATTTCATCTTGGCCGTCCATTCGAGATTATATAAAACGCCCTAACATGAAACCCTAACTCATTTTTGTTCAGTTGTGCCTCCAGTTCTAAGCCTCTGACTCGATTTCTCTCATCCCTACTTTCTACCCGCTCAAATCCTTCCCCAATTTCATCCTCACCATCTCACCATCGTCATCGTTATCGTCGTCGTCGTCGTCCCCCCCAATCCCTCACAACCTCACAGGTGAGTATCTCTCTCGTGCTCTCCCTCGCCGTGGCCCATCATCGTCCCCAATCCCTTACATAATTACTCATATTCATAGATTTGCTTAGACTTAGATAAAATAAAATAAGGGTAAAAGGGATGTACCAACAGAGGCCTTGTTTGTTATGTTAGATACTTAGATTTCTAAGATCTTTTTAGAAACTTCGTAGAACTTAATTTTATGAGATTTTGTAAAAGTAACAATGCTCATTAAAATACACTTAGAGTAGTGATGGTCTTTTTTTTTTTTAAATTTTTGTTTAAAACTTCTTCTGATTTTTATTTAATAGGATAAAAATAAAATAAATTTGTGTGTTTATTGGTACATCTATGTTTCTCTAGTGCATCTATATACAAATTTACATTTATATAAATTTGTGTGTTTATTGGTACGACCGTACGATTTTAGCATGATTGAGGATTAGGGTTTTTCCTGTTAGGTTTCCATCGATGAGCAAACATTTGTTTTTTTGAAAATTAGATTTTAGCATGATTGAAGATTAGTGTTTTCTCTGTTAGGCTATACTGTATGTTGCAAACCCTTTAGGGTTTCATTTATTTAAAAATGTCTATGTTACAAATCTAAAAACACCCAACAATTGGTTCTATGACATGATTTTACCTTTGTTTTTTAATAGTCCTACACAGATTGATAAGAATGTTGTGGTTACATTTTAATCATCATCTATACATATCATTGCCACTGCCTTATAATGCATTGGTGTGCTATCAGAGAAATAGAATGATAAGGTGCTGTTAGATTTTTTTATGCAAACAACATTTATTAACAATTAACATATGTTCCTTCTGATATTGTCCCACCCTAGAAAATGACTCATTGGAGTAGACCGGTAGTATTGGTCCCAAATCAGCGCCCGTCGACTTCTGTGGCTAGTGGGAGTACGAGCTCGCTGCCACCTCCACCACCGCACTTGTTCAAGAGTTCAAGATAATACTTCCTTCTACGCTGGCTAACCAAAAATTGGTAAGTAATGCATAAATTTCATGTGATTAAGTATGTTTGATTAATTAGTTCTATAACTTCATGTGATTATCCAAGTTCATAATTTCATTTGATCTTTGCAGAGTATCCCTCCAAAATTTGTGTGGTTGTTTGGATTTGAACTTGCGGACACTGTTACACTCACTCCTCCTAATGGTACTATTTGGCAAGTGGGATTAGAGAAAGCTGACGGCAGATATGCTTTTCTCAAGGTTGGCCTGAGTTTGCATAGCATCTCTCTATCGAGATTTGCTGCTTTCTAGTCTTCAGATACGAAGGGAATTCCAGTTTTCATTGTCTTATATTTGAAAAGACTACTACTGAGATCCAATATCCAGCGGTAGCAACCAATGTTACTGATGATCCAGTGGCCAAACATGTTCATGTATCGGACGATGAAGAAAAATCAAGCAATCCATCAACTTCTGATTCATCCGAACAAGAAAGACTGAGGATTAATAATGGAAGAGAGAGCAATCCAAGTAGCCAGCAAACTGAGGCCTACAAACCCTTCTTTCGTGCGTTCCTTGCAGTTCTATAATATTCAAAATAGTTATATGGTGAGTCTAAGTTTGTAGTCAATGCAAATTATTGTTCAAATTCAATTATTTGTTAAAAATATGCTGTTGAGTTGAAATTCTTCTTTATTGTTCAATATGTGCCTGTTGAATTTGCTGCACAACATCTATTTGGACATCAACGTCTAAAACTTTAGCCTTTTGATAATACAAGGCAATGAAATGTCACTTGTTGTTACAATGACAAAGATTGTTCTTCAATGAAACTATTAAAAGGTTGGAGTGTATTTGCGAGGGAAAACAATTTGAAAGAAGGAGATGCCCTTACCTTTGAGCTTATAATGAGGAGGCTTGCCGTCCTTAAAGTCTACATATTTCAAGTAGCGGACTATATTTGCAGATTTTTTTTAGTAATTTATTTCCTTTCAATTTGTGTTACACATCTTTTGATAACTTTTTTTTAATCTGGACAGATTACGAATCCCCTTCTTTCTTCTTATGGACAAAATATTATTATTTTTTTCGTATTTTGGGTAGTTTAGTATTTTAGAGAATTTGAATAGTTTAGTGTTTTGGGTAGTTTGACTATATGTAGCATATTTGATGATATTTGGACAGTTTAATTTTAGAGAACTTGTCTCGATTGTTATTTTGTTGACGAGCCTTGTATTGTTGTTTTTGGAGGCATATCGAGCTACCAAAGCAAGAGTATGCTAATAATGTTAAGAGATATAATTGTTTGACTCTAACTATTTAATATTATCACTTATTAGTCTTGCCTTCTAGAGGCACATTGAGCCACCAAGACATTTACTTTCTGGAGGCACATTGAGCCACCAAGACATTTACTTTCTGGAGGCACATTGAACTACCAAGGCAAGACTGTATAAGTATAAGTTCTGTTTGAGTCAAATGGTTTATGGCTTTAACATGTTTTGGTGTCCTTGCATTGCTAGTTTATGACTTTAACATTTTTTGGTGTCCTTGCATTGCTGATATATGATTTTAATATTTTTTGATGTCCTTGCATCGTTGGTTTATGGCTTTAACAGACTAGCTTGAAGACTTCAGGTAACTCCTCACCCCTCATCATCCTTCCTTACATTTTTTTTAATGGCAAATTAAATTTTGTATTAGTCCATTGACTAAATTACCAATTTGTAAGTTCTTGAGTAATGAGGCAAGGGATTAAAAATAATTTTAATTTTTTTAGTGTAGTAACTACTCCCTAAGGACTTCTGTAATGTTTTTTGTGGTAACTAGTTTTATTCCATTTCTGTTTGACATCTGTTTTTGTGTTGATGTCCATTTCAGGTTACTATATTGCATGTTGATGTTGAAATCCTATTAGTAATGTTAAACTCTAGGACTTTTTTATTGTGTGTACAAAATATTGTATTTATAGAAAATTGGGGGACTATTCTTTGTTTTTGTTTGGCATCTATTTTTTTGTTTACATGATTTGTGTTGGTGATACAACTGTTACTAACTGACTCTTATTAGTTTTATTGCATATTTTATTTTAAGGCAAATTAAGTTTTGCAATTGAGAATCAAACATCCATTGATAGTACTACTAAAGTTAACACTTAATAGTACTTGAGCAAGGTATTACAATTATGCTTTACTTTTTTACTCTCATTAGTATTACATACTTACAGTGTATATAAAGGGGCAGAGGCAGGCTGGTAACAGGCCAACTGAGCAGCAATTTAATTTGTTATTTCTTGTATTTAATTATTTGTTGTATTTAATTATTTGTTATAAATTTGTAAATAATTAATTTCTTATTTGTAAGTTGTAATAATTTGTTATTTATTGTAAATTTGTAAGTTGTTAATCTTTTATTTGTAAGTTGTAATAATTTGTTCTTCGTTATTTGTTATTTGTTACAAAATGGATGTTTCAAATTATAAAGATTGGACTTGTAAATTGAGAGTTAATGGGCCGATCTAGAGTCGAGTTCGAGCTCGACTCGAAATTGGGCTCAAGGTCGAGTCGAGTTCGATCCTCTAACATGCCTAAACGAGACAAGTTCGAACACAATTATGAGCCCATTAATTAAACGAGTCAAGCCCAAGCTCAACTCAAGTAATAAATGGGCTGAGTTCGCACAAGGCAAACTCATTCAAACTCGGCTTATTTATAGCCCTACCTGCTGGACCTGCGGCACCTAAGCATTAACTTGGAGAACTGATGAATGTTTGCTTAAGTTAATATTCGAAAAAAATTAGTATTTATATGTTTGAAATACGTATTGTAATCTAATTAGATTTTCTTCCCATATTTCAGGAAGGATGTGAAACTTTTGAAATTTGTTTAGAAGGAATGACGAACTTTGACAATGAAGTGAAAATATGAATGTTATTTTTTGTCTGTAAAAATATTTTTTGTATGTAAAAATATGGATGTAAAAATATGAAGTAAAAATATTAAAAAATGATTTTTTATAACCCCACTGTTTATTGTAACAATAAAGTAAAAACATGGTTGTTATTGTCACTGTGAAGCAAGAACATTATTTATTGTAGCAGTAAAATAGAAACATGACTTTTTTTTTAAGATGTGCTCTTTAATATATGGTTTTTCTATTATTAACATTTTAATATCATATATTCGATTCTTCTATCTAAATTCTATTGTAGTGATGAATATGACCCTTCTATTCAGGTTCCTCTTTTTAATTGAATTTTTTAAGAAGGAAAAAAATATCTGATTAAAAAAATTAGTTAGAAAATGAGAGATCAAAGTTATAAATAGCAAAGTTCAAAAAAAGGGTTTGAAGATTTTAAATTCAAAAATTTTAAATTTGAAAATTTAATGAAGATGAAATTTAATTTGAAAAATTAATGCACTAATATAATTAATATATATAGTAGTTCTATATACTATAGTTAATAGCTATAAATATTATTTAACTATAGTAGTACTATAGTCCAATACTAATACTATTAAGTAATACGTATAATCCATAAAATCTATACTAGTATTCATAATATATTACGAATATAGTAAACTATACTATATTTTAAGCTTAACACGTGTCAATTTATAATTGGTGGGCTGTTTTTTAAAGCCTAACAGCCGGACCGACCCTAGTGTTGCTCTTTCTTTTTTCTCTTCTATCATCTTAGCTTTTATTTTTCATTTTTAGGCAGTTACTATTTTTTCACTTTTATACTTCATGATTTATTCTCTATTATCCTTTCTTTTCTTTTTCTTCCATTAAAATATCTTGTTTTTAGCCTTTTTCTTTGTGGGTTTCTTATCTTGACCTTCTAGGTAAGCATTCACACCTTGAAAAAATTATTGAATTGTAATGAAACGAAGATCGATTAGAGAGACAGCTGTCACCCCATCTCCCACCACTAAAATTATGTGAATGAATTCACTATTATTATTTTAAATCTTGCATAGTAATTTTAAGGCCTATAAATATGGGTTTCAGTTGTTATGAAATTCATAAGAAAATATAGAGAGAGAAGAAAGTTTTAGTTATTAAGAGTTCTTAAAAAATTTATTATATAGTTCTCTGTTGCAATAGTAGTTTCTTCTTTAGTTTTATAACATGTTATCAACACGACGGTTCTACCAATTTTGAATCTAGTGGTCTTATTCCTCTGTAAGTTTTTTAATATATTATTTGCGATCTTTGATACATTTTATTGATAATTATTATTTAAAATCTGTGTAAATTTATAAATATATTTTCTGAGATACACATATTTATTTCATTATTTATATATATAGAAAATGGTAAATCTTATAAAATTAGAATTTGTTGCTCTTGAATATCTGGGAAAAATTATTTGTCTTGGATACTTGATGCTGAAATCCATCTTGATGCGATGAACCTGGGTGAAATAATTAAATAAGGAAATCAAATGTCCTTGCAGGACCGTGCTAAAGGAATGATTTTATTTCTCCACCATCTTCATGAAGAATTAAAAACTGAATATTTTACAATAAAATATCCCTATATTTTGTGGAACAGTTAAAGGGAGAGGTATGAATACCAGAAAACTGTCATCCTCCCAAGAGCTCGTTATGAATGGTTGCACCTGAGGTTACAAGATTATACAAGTGTTAGTGAGTATAATTCCACACTTTTTAAAATAAGCTCAATACTAAAATTATGCGGTAAGAAAATCATCGATGATGATATGCTAGAGAAGACTTATTCTACTTTTCATGCCTCGAATGTGCTCCTACAGCAGCAGTATCAAGAGAGAAAGTTCAAGAAATATTCTGAACTTATATCATGTCTTCTAGTAGTTGAGCATAATAATGAGTTCTTATTAAAAAAACCATCAATTCGTGCTACTGGCTCAATATCATTCTCTGAAGTGAATGGTAATAGGTTTGCATCATTCCTAGAAGTGAATGGTGCATCCTTTAGAAGAAATCGGTGGCATGGACGTGATAGGAGAAATTATAGAAATATTAGTCCCAGAAGTGATCATAGTAAAATGGATAATATTAATATACCGTATCACCAGAAGTGGTACCATTCAGAAAGGGGTAAAAATCTCCAGAATAATTCTTCAAAGAGAAGTGAAGAGGTGTGCCATAGATGTAGAATGACTGGACATTGGTCACGTAACTGTCTTACGGTCAGACACTTATCTGATTTACATCAAGTATCTATTAAAGAAAAGAATAAAATACATGAAACAAATTTAGTAGAACCATCAGATGATTTATTAGATTCAGTAGATGTAGATGTTACTCATCTTGATATCTCTGATTTCTTTAATCATCTGGAAGATAGAATTGACCACTTAATTGGAAATGAAAGTGTTTCACTCAATTAATGTATTTTCTTTCTATTACCTGTAATAAAAGTTTTGTATATTTTTGTAGAATTATGGATCATATTGATGAGATTTTTTTCTCTGAGTTGAATGATAAAGATATATGTCTGGCTGATAGTGCTACAACTCACACAATTCTCAAAGAAAATAAATATTTTCAAAATCTAACACTAAGCAAAGCATATGCCTATACTATATCAGGTTCATCAGATTTAATTGAGGGTTTTGGAAGAGCTTATATTGTGTTGTCTAATGGCACCAAATTTTGTATTGATGATGCTCTATTCTCTTCACAATCTAAAAGAAATTTATTGAGTTTCAAATATATACGTCGTAATGATTACCATATTGAAACAACCAATGAAGGCAGTAAAGAGTATCTTCTTATTATTAAAACAATATCGGGTTAGAAGCTCGTATTAGAAAAACTGCATGCTCTATATTCTGGATTATATTATACAAAGATGAGAACAATTAAATCACATGTGGCAATGCACCAGAAGTGCATTGACCCCAAAATATTTGTGACTTGGCATAATCGCCTTGGACATTCAGGATTTATAATGATGAGACGAATTATTGAAAATTCGCATGGGCATCCCTTAAAGAATCAAAAGATATTTCTATTTAATGAATCTCCGTGGCTGCATGTTCTCAAGGTAAGTTGATTATCAGACCATCTCCCTCAAAAGTCATTGTTGAATCTCCATCCTTTTTACAAAGGATTCACGGAGATATATGTGAGCCTATTCACCTATCAAGTGGACTATTTAGATACTTTATGGTTTTGATTGATGCATCTAGTCGATGGTCACGTGTTTGTCTGCTTTCCACTAGAAATGTTGCATTTGCTCGACTTCTTGCTTAGATAATCAAACTACGTGCACAATTTCTTGAGTATCCAATTAAGATCATTCGATTGGATAATGTAGGTGAATTTTCATCTCAAGTTTTTGATGATTATTGCATGTCAATAGGAATAGATGTTGAACATCATATTGCCCATATACATACTCAAAACGGTTTAACTGAATTTTTGATCAAAAGGTTTCATCTAATCGCTAGACCTTTACTTATGAAATCAAGACTTCTTGTTTCTGCTTGGGGACATGCTATATTTCATATAGTATCATTAATTCGCATTAGACCATCTGCATATCATCAATATTCTCCATTACAGCTTGCATTTGGTCAACAACCAAATATTTCTCATCTTCGTACTTTTAGATGTATTGTGTATGTTCCAATTGCACCTCCATAGCGTACAAAAATGGGTCCCCAACGTGGACTTGGGATATATGTTGGTTTTGATTCTCCATCTATTATCAGATATCTTGAGCCCCTTACAGGGGATATGTTTAAAGCACATTTTGAGGATTGTCATTTTGACGAATCCATTTTTCTATTAATGGGTAAAGAAAAGTCGGTGCCTGAAGGACGACAAGATATTATTTGGGATAATAAGACCCTGTCTCAATTTGATCCTCCAACAAATAAATATAAACTGGAAGTTCAGAGGATTATTTATTTACAAAATGTTGCAAATCAATTACCGGATATATTTACTAATACTAAAGGTGTAGTAAAATCTTATATTTTTGTTGTTAATGCTTCAGCAAGGATTGAAATTCCTGAACGATAAATTGTTAAAACAGCAATAGGTTAATCTAAGACATGCCTGAAGCATGGAATATCTATTGGTGCAAAAGACAAAATTCTCAGAAGGAAAAAAATACAAAATGAATTTGGTGTTTCTGAAGAACATATACCCACAATACAGGCTACAAATATAATTGGTGCTCTTAAAGAACTCAAATCTTCTATTCCAAAACCTTCTGAAAAGGAAACTCCTGAACTGTATAAAGCTCTTGAAAAGGAACCTCCTGAAAAGGTGTTTTATGAAATATTTTTCCCTGAAGAAGAACAGGTACCTGAAAATAATGAGATCTCAATATATTTCATGAATACTAGAAAAATTCTGGATAGAAATAACATATTTTCATATAAAATGACTCTTGACATTATCAGAAATAATGAAAAAAGTGAGTAAAAAATTGTCGAAAAATGTCGACGTAGAAATGATTGGCCAAAATGGAAAGCAGCTATTGAAGCTGAAATAAATTCGCTAGTAAAGCGAGAAGTATTTGGACCTATTGTCCAAATACCAAAGAGTGTAATGCCTGTTGGATATAAGTAGATATTTGTACAAAAACGTAATGAGAAAAATGAAATTATGCGGTACAAAGTACGGCTTGTCGAACAAGGTTTTATGCAGAAATCCAGGATTGATTATAAAGAAACATATTCTCCCATTATAGATGCAATCACATTTAGATTTTTGATTAGTCTGGTAGTTATAAAAGAATTAGAAATGCGGTTGATGGATGTGGTCGCTGCATATTTATATGGATTCTTAGACCATGACATATATATGAAAATCCCTAAAAGATATAAAATGTCTGAAGTATTTATAAGTACATATAGAAATATGTACTCTATTAGACTATAAAAATCTTTATATGGGTTGAAACAATCCGGACGCATGCGGTATAATCGCTTAAGCGAATATCTATTGAAAGAAGGATTTGAGAATAATCTTATATGCCCATGTGTTTTTATTAAGAAATCAGAATCCGGATTTGTCATTACTGCAGTTTATATTGATGATTTAAATATTGTGAGAACTCCTGAAGAGATCTCAAAAACCACTACATATTTAAATAATGAATTTAAAATGAAAGATCTTGACAAAACAAAACTTTGTATCGGTTTGCAGCTTGAACACTTGCTCAATGGAATTTTTATTCATCAATCTATGTATACTGAAAAAGTCTTGAAGCATTTTTATATGGACAAATCCCATCTCCTGAATACTCCAATGATTGTTCGAACACTTGATGTGAAGAATGATCCATTCTATCTTTGTGATGACGATGAAGAAATTCTTGGTCCTGAAGTACCATATCTCAGTGCAATTAGAGTTTTGATGTATCTTGCAAATTGCACTTGACCAGATATTACATTTTCAGTTAATTTACTTGCAAGATATAGTTCTGCATCAACTCGAAGGCATTGGAATGACATTAGACATGTCATTCCTTACCTTCATGGTACGGATGATATGAGATTATTTTATCAATATGGATTAAGTCCACAATTGATTAGGTATGCAGATACATGTTATCTTTCAGACCCACACAGAGGTAGATCTCAAACTGGATATTTATTTACTTATAGAGATACTGTCATATCATGGAAATCTGTTAAGCAGACACAATCTGCTACTTTTTCAAATCACTCAGAGATTATTACTATTCATGAAGCAAGTTGAGAGTGTACTTGGTTGAAATCAGTAATTCAACATATCCAAGAAAAGTGTAGACTCCCCATGATCAATAATAGCCCAACAATTTTATATGAAGATAATACTGCTTGTATCACTCAAATCAGAGCAGGATATATCAAAGGTGACAAAGCCAAACATATTTCACTTAAATTCTTTTATACTCATGAACTTCAAGAGAAATGTGAAATTGATGTCGAGCAGATACGATCTAGTGATAATGTGACAGATTTATTCACAAAAGTATTACCAACTGTGACATTTAAGAAGATTGTGCATAACATTGGAATGCGAAAACTCAAAAATCTATTGTCATGCACTTTTTAAGGAGAGTAAATGTCCTAAAAACTTGTGCTGATTGTACTCTTTTTCCTTCGCTAAAGTTTTGTCCCACTGGGTTTTCCTTTGCAAGGTTTTAATGAGGCAATCTTAAAGCACTTCTGGATACATAAGAAGATTGTACTCTTTTTCTTTCGCTATTATTTTTTCTCCCAATTGGATTTTTCCTTGGCAAAATTTTAACGAGACAGATTTTTTATGAGTGGTCATTCAAGGGGGAGTATAATGAAACAAAAATTGATTGGAGGGACGGCTGCCGCCCCTTGTCCCATTACTAAAGTTATGTAAATGATCCTACCACTATTATTTTAAATTATGTATAATGACTTATATAGTGACTTGTATAGTAATTTCAAGACTTATAAATATGAATTTCAGTTATTATGAAATTTATAAGAAAATATAGAGAAAGAAGAAAATTTCAGTTATTAAGAGTTCTTAAAGAATTTCTTATATATTTCTTCTTTGTAATAGTAATTTTTTCTTTAGTTTTATAACATGAATATGTTAATTAGTGCTCTGTTCCGAACTTATGCTTGAAAAAGTAAATGCGTTCTATAGTTTTTTGTAACAATTTTTTTTTTTATCATTTCAAGTTATGTTAGATGCCGCACCTTCACTCCACTTTCATGGCAGTGTTCAATTAGGGGTGATACCCGCCCAGGCGGGGGCGGGACACCCCTACATCCGCCCCCCGCCCCCGCTTGAGCGGGGGGCGGGAATTTAAACCCGCACCCCGCCCCCGCCTACACGGGGGCGGGGTACCCCGTCCCATAGCGGGGTAGCGGGGTGGGAGCCCATCCGCCCGCCCCCCGCCCCCGCCCCCACCCCCGTCCCCGTCCCAGCCCCCTCCCCTATAGAGACCTTGGCCCATTTTGTAATTTTGGGTATTTTCATCCTAGATCAAGTTTCCAAGTCATTTTAGCCTAAAATACCATCAAATCTGATTTAAACACACAATTATATATTAAGAAACATTCGGTATTCCATTACTAAAGTCTAAAGTCACTTAAAAAAATCACTAAAATGATAAAACTTAAAATAATGACTAAGTTATTGCAAATTTACAATAATACAAATTAATTCTACAAAATTATAAATTATGCTATTAACTATTAATTATTAACATTACAATTTACAAATACTACTTCTAATTTTCTAAGAATCTAAATTCTAAACTAACAAAGTCATTTTACATAACATTGATGATTTATTAATATATATAATTATATATATTTATATATATATATATATATATATATTTATATTTATATATAAGGGAAGGCGGAGGCGGGGTAAAAGCGGGGCGGATGGACCCCTATACCGCCCCCGCCCCCGCCTTAAGAGTAGAAAGCGGGCGGGGGGACCCCGCCCCCCGCCTGCCGGGCGGGTGACTCCGTCCCCGCACAACGGTGCGGGGTGGAATGCGGGCGGGGCAGCGGGTGCGGATACCCGCTGCCCACCCCTATGTTCAATATAAATCATTAATGTCATTATACTTCAGATCTCGATGGATACTGCACTACGAATTTCTTCCACTAGTTTCGCTACAAATTAAGTATCCAATCAAGAAAACCATAATCTTAAGAGGGAGAGCCTTCATGGGAGTGCAGAGATTCGAGAGGGAGGGTTATTCGAAGTACAGATGAAGCGGATTCCATATATGCCGGCTCATTGTTTGTTTCTTAGCAATGCGTATGTGGCAAGTTTTGATTGGATGTGCAAAATTTATTTTTATGCTCATCCGGATGCCAGTACCATCTTTTTTTTTTTTTTTCTTTTTTTACCTATGCCAGCTTGCAGGTATTATAAAAAAATAAAAAGAGTTCTTACAGTAGATCTATTACCCATTAAGATTTTATAAGTTTAATTTATTTCAATTCATCTTTATTTTATTATTATATTTTTATAATTTTTTTTATAAAATATAAATTTTTATAATTTTTTTTAAATTTTAATTCATTTTTTTTAAATTTAAATATATTTTTTTAAATTTTAAAATAATAATAATATTAAAAAATAAATTAAATTCATTTTAATACATTCTGAATCGAAGCGGGAATTTAGAAAGAGAATCGGTGGTATGCTTCCAAATACTTGATTTGTTGCTATCGCTACTAAGTGCGCGCACATATTCGAAGATCTGTGTATTTTTCCAAAAAATCATTTGGATTGAGAAGAGGCAAAGTGATCAATGTCATTGATGATCTAGGAAATTTGCCAATATGATTAATTTTTTCTAATAGCATCAAGAACCATTTGGGAATCCCCTTCGAAGGTTGCTTGCTCTTCACTGCTAAGAGTGCCACTTTTGCTTCTGCAATAAGGGAGGAGGTAGTATTTACGTGCTCTATGTGGATCTCCAAAATACTTCCATTGTGATCTCTACAGATTGCCGCTGCCACTGAGAAAGAATTTTTGTATTGATCTTGAGCAGGAGCCTCTTCCATTTTTCAATAGGGGTTTTCTTTTTGTGCCACGCTTGCTTGTATTCATGGTAAATCTTCCTTATTTGTGCTTGTGCTTTTTCTAAGGAGAAATTGAGTTGATTGTGGACACCACTTCATTCTTATTTTTCCAAACGAAATCCAACATAATAACTGCAAATGGTTGAAATTGATGTGTTTCTATTTCCTGCAACCCTAACTCCTTTTTCGGGGATATTGTCATCTTGATCTAGTCTGTAAGAGATTGAATGGGTAGATTCCCTAGGCAAAGCGGCCATGGGCTTTGTATCCAGAGAATTTGTGTTATTGGGCATTGAATGAATAAGTGTGGTGCTGATTCATCTGGTGATTCACACAGGGGACATTATCTAATTTCTTCCTTTCTGGTTACTTCATTTATCCTTGACTTTGTTGGCAATATGTTCCATTGTAGTTTCCATAGTAGTAGCTTGTGCTGATCATGAATCTTTAATTTCCACAAGGATTTGAATAGATTTTGATTTCTATTTGGATCTTGCTCCTCTTGATCTTCTATCAAACAATGGTATGCAATTCTTACCAAGAAATTTCCGCTTGCATGACGCATCCAAATAACTTTATCTTGTTGGTGAGAGAAAGAAGGCAAGTGAAGTTTTTTGATTTCATCTATGCTATTGTTGTCAAATAGAGATTGCATCTTCATGACATCCCAACTTCTTGGGTTTTCTTGGATGATATCAGAGATTTTTAAGGAGGGGTGTATCTGATCCATAATGTGAACTGGCCTTGGTTTGAAGTTTTTCAAGGTAGGAATCCAAGGTTCTGACCATAAGTTGGTGCTAGTTCCATTGTTAATAAGAAAACACCTTCCTTTTTTTAAAATTTCTCGTGTTGAGCCTTTTCACATACTCGAGTCTAATTGTTTAGGCTGAGCTCTCCAAAAATTTGATCTCTATAGATATTTTCTTTGAAGAAGTTTATTCCAGAGTTTTTCATTTCCTTCCCCCATTTCCCAACCTGTTTTTGCTAGTAGCACTGTATTTGCATTTGACATTAATTTGATGCCTAGGCCTTCTTCTGACTTTGGCTTGCATATAGATTTTCAAGACTTGAGTGTTAGATTGTGATTTTTTTCCTTTGAGAAACCCCACAAGAAGTTTTTAAAACTTTTGTCCAGGGATATATTCACAAATCTTGGGACCATGAAGGTGGACATAAAGTATGTGGGGATGGCACTAGCCACCGATCTGATTAAAGAGGTTCTTCCAGCTTGAGAGAGTAATTTTTATTTCCACCCTTCTAATTTTTTTCCACTTTGCTAAGCATTTCTTTGTAGTCTTGCTTCTTATTTCTGCTTAAAGAAGTAGGTAAACCCAAATATTTCATTTGAGCAAAGGATGCCTTGTAAGGTAGCCATTGGGCTATAGCTGATTTTTCTGTTGAGCTTGTATTTCTAGAGATAAAGTTCGATGACTTGCTCATGTTAATGTTTTGTCCTGACCATTGTTAATATTTTTCCAAACATTCGAAAATCACCTTAGCATTATTTTTTTTGCTTTAGCAAAGATAATTGTATCATCCGCAAAGAGAAGGTGGGATACTAGTGGGCTATTTCTACTTAACTTGATTCCTTCTATTCTCCCTTGTGCTTCAGCTTTCAGTAAGATTCTAGAGAGTGCTTCCTTAATTAGAATAAAGAGGAAATGTGATATTGGATCTCCCTACCTTAATCCTCTTTGAGTCGAGAAAAAACCTCGGGGAGAGCCATTAATGAGCATTGAGAAAGTTGCCATGGAGAAGCATTCTTGTATCAGATTTATCCAAGTTTCACTGTATCCCAATTGTTTCATGACTGCAAAGAGGAAATTCCATTCCACTAAATCAAAAGCTTTTTCTATGTTCAATTTGATTCCCATTAGACCTTTAGTCCTTGTTTCTTTCATGTGATGAAAGAGTTCATGGGCAATGATGGTATTTTCTTTGATGTTTTGACCCGGGACGAAAGTTGACCCGGGATGAAAGCTGTTTGTAAAGGGGAGATGATGTTTTCTAGGGTAGCTTTGAGTCGATTTGCCATGATCTTGGTTATGATTTTATAAATTACATTTGTGAGGCTTATGGCTCGGTAATGGTTTGGGCAATTTGGACTTTGAATTTTTGCAACAAGGGCTATATTAGTGTGGTTGAACTGTTTAAGCAAATGCCCACTTCTGAAGAAATTTTAGACAGCTTCAACTACCTCTGTTTTTTTTATGATAAACCAGTAGTGTCTAAAAAAGAGTGTTGTCATTCCATCCGATTATGGAGCTTTGTGGTTTAGGATTTGTTTCAAGGCCCCAAGTAATTCAGTTTCCTCTAGTATTGCTTGAAGAATATCATTATCTTGTGCAGAAATTTGGCTTTCAAAGAGATTATCTAACTGATATAGGAACCCCAGATTGGAAGTGGAGTATCTTGATTGGAAATGTTCAATGAAAGTATTCTCTATTAAGTTTGGATCAATAGACCAAATACCTAGGTTCATTAGAGTTTCTTCTTCTTCTAATTGTAGTTGACGAGTGGAAGAATTTGGTGTTGAAATTCGTTGTGATTAGTCGTGTTATTCTTGATTTCTGCTTCCAAAGGGTTTCTTTGTACTCCCTTTGTTGATGTAGTTCATGCTGGATCTCTTTTTCTTTTTCTTGATCATAATTGTATGTCTGGTCACCTTGTATTGCAAGCAAATTCTGTTCTAGTCTTCTTATATTGTCTTGGATCCTGCCAAAGTATGTTTTGTTCCACATTTTGAGTGCTTCTTTTGTTGATCTGATTTTCTTGCACAATATGCATGCTGGGTTTCCTTGAAAATTCTGACTCCATGCTTCTCAAACTATATTGCAGTTAAGAGGTTCTTTGGTCCAGAAAGCTTCAAACTTGAAAGAGGTGGCTTTCCCATTGCTGTTCACTATATTGAGTAGTAAAGGATGGTGGTTCGATGTCCATGATGATAGGTGTTGAAGGTTTGCATCTGGGAATAGTAATCATCCATTCTTGATTGGCTAATGTTCTGTTGAGTCTTTCTCCGATTAGAGCTAGCCCTTGTCGATGATTTGACCAAGTGAATTTTGGACTTGTGTAGCCAATATCTATAAGTCCGTGCCTACTGAAGAAAGATTTGAGCCCACTTTGCTTGCTTGCTTGTAAAGGTCTTCCTCCTTGCTTTTCATCCATGTAAATTATGTCATTGAAGTCACCCATGCATACCCACGGACCTTAATAAGCTTGTTTTATGGAATTTAGGAGTTCCCAGAATTGTGGTTTCTTTTTCCACTGAGCAGGTGCATAAACAAAAGTTAATAACCTTGGTTGATGAGAGGGATCTGAGTAAACCAAAATAGAGATTGCATTAGTATTTACATTGATTGGTTCTATATCTACACCCGGTCTCCACAAAAGTAAAAGGCCACCTTTTTTACATATAGCAGGAAAATGCATATAAAGCTGGAAACCTAGGCTATGAACAAGGGAGGTGGTGCAGTTTTCAACCACCAAAGTTTCTGACAAAAAGATTATATCATGATTATATAGTCTAGTATTAGCTCTTAGGTTTCTGAGTTCCTGAGGACGAGCCAGTCCTTGACAATTCCAAGCCAATGTCATTTAGTTTGTGGAGGGACCTTATAATTGGCCTCTTTAGCTTTCTTGGACAGATTGGGAGTCGAAGATTGCTGCTTGCTATAGGGATTGTTACGAGCCTTTTCTTTTTTCTTTATTTTACCAATCAAAGCTTGCTGAGTTCTCATCTGAGCGATCACCATTTTTCTATCCTCCATTTCTTGATCTTTTGGACTATGTTGCTTCTCTATTTCTTCTAACAACTTTTCTTTTTTCACTTCCTGGAATTTTTTTTTTTTCAGTAGTTGATTCTTCTCTTCCTTTGTAGCTTCACTGGACCTCTTGGATGGTAAACTTTTTATAATCTGAGTGCTTGTGGTTTAACAGCTTGCTTTAGGATTTCGATGTTACTGGGTAGCGTGTTCATCTCATTTTTATTCTGAATATCCCTTGCTGTTGGGTTATTCACCAATGATGAGAGTTGGGCTTTTCCCTTTGGTGAGATAAACGCCGAATATCCTGGTCATGGGTAAAAGCACTGGTTTCTTTTTTCGACGGAGATGGATTAGAAAGCTTCAAGATTTCTTTAGAAATGCTTTGAGGATCCTTTATTGGGAGTTTCTCCACTTCAAAAGCTTGGATGGATGGTGGATAAGAGATTGTCGGAGATTTAAAGGAGCTTGGGTTTTGGGCTGAAAACAGACTATGTGAGCCCAAAGTACCTGAGGATGATTCTTTCTATGGAGGGGAGTGACTAATCGGTCCTTTGTCTTGGCTTACTTCTTTCAGTCTAGTGCTTTGGGAAAACGAAGCCTTACTTGCCTCAATTAGCTTTTTTGGAAAGCCCAAAAGAGTTGGCCCTTTATAATTAGAACTGTTTAACTGGGTTGCTTTGACCCAATTTGGTCCTTCACCTACATTAAGACCCCGATCTGAATTTCAAGTACTAAAGTGGGCAAAGTTAGCACCTTTTTCGGCTTAGGGTTGAGGTTGTGTGGGTGAGGCCTAGCGACGATCCGGCCCGAAAATCTCTTCATGACTTTTAAGTCCCCTTGTTTGATAATAGAGCTGACGCCATTGAGTCTTCCATGAGAATTGGCGTGAGACTGCCATGTTTCTCCTTGATGTGAAGCTCGATCCAGCTGAAGTTAAGAATGTCGATTTTTCCGAGATCTGATTCTTGTAATGAATCAGTCGGCAGTCGGCAGCCGCCCCTGTTCCACCACTAAAATTATGTGAATGACCCCACCACTATTATTTTAAATTCTGCATAGTGACTTGCATAGTAACTTGCATAGTAATTTCAAAACCTAAAAATAGAGGCTTCAGTTATAATGAAATTCATAAGAAAATATATAGAGAGAGAAAATTTCAGTTCTTAAGAGTTTCATAGAGAATTTCTCATTTCTCTTTTGTAATAGTGGTTTTTTTCTTTAGTTTTATAACACGTTATAAACACGACGGTTCTACCAATTCTGAAGCTAGTGGCCTTATTCCTCTAAAATGGCAAATCTTACAAAATTGGAATTTGTTGCTCTTGATATATCTGGAAAAAATTATTTATTTTGGATACTTGATGCTGAAATTTATCTTGATGCAATGAACCTGGGAGAAACTATTAAAGAAGGAAATCAAGCATCCCTGCAGGAACGTGCTAAAGCAATGATTTTTCTTCGCCACCATCTTCATGAAGAATTGAAAACTAAATATCTTACAGTAAAAGATCCCTATATTTTGTGGAACAATTTAAGGAAGAGGTATGAACACCAGAAGATTGTCATTCTCCCAAGAGCTTGTTCTCAATGGTTGCACCTGAGGTTGCAAGATTATAAAAGTGTTAGTGAGTATAATTCCGCACTTTTTAAAATAAGCTCAGTATTAAAATTATGCGATGAGAAAATCATCGATGATGATATGCTAGAGAAGACTTATACTACATTTCATGCCTCGAATGTACTCCTGCAGTAGCAGTATCGAGAGAGAAAGTTCAAGAAATATTCTGAACTTATATCATGTCTTCTAGTAGCTGAGCAGAATAATGAGCTCTTATTAAAAAGCCACCAGTCACGCCCTACTAGCTCAATATCATTTCCTGAAGTGAATGGTAATAGGTTTGCATCATTCCCAGAAGTGAATGGTGCATCCTTTAGAAGAAATCGGGGGCGTGGACGTGGTAGGAGAAATTATAGAAATGTTGGTCCCAGAAATGACAACATTAAAAGGGATAATAATATACCATATCACCAGAAGTGGTACAATTCAGAAAGGGGTAAAAATCTTCAGAATAATTCTTTAAAAAAAAGTGAAGAGGTGTGCCATAGATGTGGAATGACTGGACATTGGTCACGTACCTGTCGTATGGCCAGGCACTTAGCTGATTTATATCAAACTTCTATTAAAGGAAAAAATAAAGTGCATGAAACAAATTTAGTAGAACCATCAGATGATTTATTAGATTCAGTAGATGTAGACATTACTCATCTTGATGTATCTGATTTCTTTAATTATCCTGAATGTAGTATTGAACACTTAATTGGAGATGGAAGTGTTCCACTCAATTAATGTATTTTCTTTCTATCAGTAATAAAAGTTTTGTATATTTTGTAGAATCATGGATCACATTGATAAATTTTTTTTATCTCTGAGTTGAATGATAAAGATATATGTCTGGCTAACAGTGTTACAACTCACACAATTCTCAAAGAAAAGAAATATTTTCAAAATCTAACACTAAGTAAAGCCTATGTCCATACCATTTCAGGTTCATCGGATTTAATTGAGGGTTTCGGAAGAGCTTATATTGTGTTGCCTTATGGCACCAAATTTTGTATTGATGATGCTCTATTCTCTTCGCAATCTAGAAGAAATTTATTGAGTTTCAAAGATATACGTCGTAATAATTACCATATTGAAATGACCAATGAAGGCAGTAAAGAGCATCTTCTTATTACTAAAATAATATCGGGCCAGAAATTCGTATTAGAAAAACTGCCTGCTCTATGTTAAGGATTGTATTATACAAAAATGAGAACAATTAAATCATATGTGGTAATGTACCAGAAGTGCATTAACCCTAAAGTATTTATGACTTGGCATGATCGCCTTGGACATCTGGGTTCTATAATATTGAGACGAATTATTGAAAATTCGCATGGGCATCCCTTAAAGAATCAAAAGATATTTCTACCCAATGAATCTCCGTGCTCTGCATGTTCTCAAGGTAAGTTAATTATTAGACTATCTCCCTCAAAAGTCATTGTTGAATCTCCATCCTTTTTACAAAGGATTCATGGAGATATATGTGAGCCTATTCATCCATCAAGTGGACCATTTAGATATTTTATAGTTCTAATTGATGCATCTAGTCGATGGTCATATATTTGTCTTCTTTCCACTAGAAATGTTGCATTTGCTAGACTTCTTGCTTAGATAATTAAACTACGAACACAATTTTCTGAGTATTCAATTAAGACCATTCGATTGGATAATGCAGATGAATTTTCATTTCAAGTTTTTGATGATTATTGCATGTCAATAGGAATAGATGTTGAACATCATGTTACCTATACACACACACAAAACGGTTTAGCTGAATTTTTGATCAAAAGGTTTCAACTAATCGCTAGACCTTTACTTATGAAATCAAGACTACCTGTTTCTACTTGGAGACATGCTATACTTCATGCAGCATTTCTAATTCGTATTAGACCATCTGCATATCATAAATATTTTCCATTACAGCTTGCATTTGGTCAACAACCAAATATTTCTCATCTTCGTACTTTTGGATGTACTGTATATGTTCCAATTGCACCTCCATAGCGTTCAAAAATAGGTCCCCAACGTAGACTTGAGATATATGTTGGTTTTGATTCTTCATCTATTATCAGATATCTTGAGCCCCTTACAGGGGATATGTTTAAAGCACATTTTGAGGATTGTCATTTTGACGAATCCATTTTTTTATTAATGGGTAAAGAAAAGTCGGTGCCTGAAGGACGACAAGATATTACTTGGGATAATAAGACCCTGTCTCAATTTGATCCTCCAACAAATAAATATAAACTGGAAGTTCAGAGGATTATTTATTTACAAAATGTTGCAAATCAATTACCGGATATATTTACTAATACTAAAGGTGTAGTAAAATCTTATATTTTTGTTGTTAATGCTTCAGCAAGGATTGAAATTCCTGAACGACAAATTGTCAAAACAACAATAGGTTAATCTAAGACATGCCTGAAGCATGGAAGACTTATTGGTGCAAAAGACAAAATTCCCAGAAGGAAAAGAATACAAAATGAATTTGGTGTCCTTGAAGAACACGCACCCACAATACAGGCTACAAATATAATTGGTGCTTCTAAAGAGCTCAAATGTTCTATTTCAGAACCTCTTGAAGAGGTGTGTCATGAAATGTTTTCCCCTGAAAAGGAACAGGTACCTGAAAATAATGATATCTCAATACATTTCATGAAAATTGGAGAAATTCTGGATAGAAATAAAACTGTTGTCGACAACATATTTTCCTATAAAATGACCCTTGACATTACCAGAAGTAATGAAGAAAGTGAGCCAAAAAGCGTCGAAAAATGTCGACGTAGAAATGATTGGCCAAAATGGAAAACAGCTATTGAAGCTGAATTAAATTTGCTAGCAAAACGAGAAGTATTTGGACCTATTGTCCAAACACCAAAGGGTGTGATGCCTGTTGGATATAAGTGGGTATTTGTACGAAAACATAATGAGAAAAATGAAATTGTGCGATACAAAGCACGGCTTGTTGCACAAGGTTTCCTGTAGAAAATCGGGATTGATTATGAAGAAATTTACTCTCCCGTTATGGATGCAATCACATTTAGATTTTTGATTAGTCTGGTTGTTACAAAAGGATTAGAAATGCGGTTGATGGATCCTTATATGGATCCTTAAACCATGACATATATATATGAAAATTTCTGAAAGATATAAGATGTCTGAAGCATCTACAAGTATATCTAGAAATATGTACTCAATCAGACTACAAAGATCTTTATATGGGTTGAAGCAATCCGGACGCATGTGGTATAATCGTTTAAGCGAATATCTATTGAAAGAAGGATTTGAGAATAATCTTATATGCCCATGTGTTTTTATTAAGAAATCAGATACCGAATTTGTCATTATTGCTATTTATGTTGATGATTTAAATGTTGTGGGAACTCCTGAAGAGATCTAAAAAACCGCTATATATTTAAAAAATGAATTTGAAATAAAAGATCTTGGCAAAATAAAATTTTGTCTCGGACTGCAGCTCGAGCACTTGCCAAATAGAATTTTTATTCATCAGTCCATGTATACTGAGAAAGTCCTAAAACATTTTTATATGGACAAATCTCATCCCTTGAGTACTCCAATGATTGTTCGAACACTTGATGTGAAGAATGATCCATTCCGTCCTTGTGATGATGATGAAAAAATTCTTGGTCCTGAAGTATCATATCTCAGTGCAATTGGAGTTTTGATGTATCTTTCAAATTGCACTCGACCAGATATTACATTCTCAGTTAATCTGCTTGCAAGATATAGTTCTACACCAACTCGAAGGCATTGGAATGGTATTAAACATGTCCTTCGTTACCTTCATGGTACGATTGATATGAGATTATTTTATCAACGTAGTTCAAGTCCAGAATTGATTGGGTATGCAGATGCAGATTATCTTTCAGACCCACACAGAGGTAGATCTCAAACTGGATATTTATTTACTTATGGAGATACTGCCATATCATTGAGATCTGTTAAGCAGACACTATCTGCTACCTCTTCAAATCACTTAGAGATCATTGCTATTCATGAAGCAAGTCGAGAGTGTATTTGGTTGAAATCAGTTATTCAACATATTCAGGAAAAGTGTGGACTTCCCATGATCAATAATAGCCCAACAATCTTATATGAAGATAATATTGCTTGTATCACTCAAATCAGAGGATGATATATCAAAGGTGACAGAACCAAACATATTTCACCTAAATTTTTTTATACTCATGAACTTCAAGAGAAATGTGAAATTGATGTCAAGCAGATACGATCTAGTGATAATCTGACAGATTTATTCACAAAGGCGTTACTAACTTCCACATTCAAGAAAATTGTGCATAACATTGGAATGCGAAAACTCAAAAATATTTTGTCATGCACTTTTCAGGGGAAGAAATGTGCTGATTGTACTCTTTTTCCTTCGCTGAGGTTTTGTCCCACTGGGTTTTCCTCTGCAAGGTTTTAATGAGGCAATCTTAAAGCACTTGTGGATACATAAGAAGACTGTACTCTTTTTCCTTCGCCATTGGTTTTTCTTCCCACTGGATTTTTACTTGACAAGGTTTTAACGAGACAGATTCTTTATGGGTGGTCATTCAAGGAGGAGTGTAATGAATCAGTCGGCAGTCGGCAGCCGCCCCTGTCCCACTACTAAAATTATGTGAATGACCCCACCACTATTATTTTAAATTCTGCATAGTGATTTGCAAAGTGACTTGTATAGTAACTTGCATAGTAATTTTAAAGCCTATAAATAGGGGATTCAGTTGTAATGAAATTCATAAGAAAATATAGAGAGAGAAAGAAAGTTTCAGTTCTTAAGAGTTTCAGAGAGAATTTTTCATTTCTCTTTTGTAATAGTAGTTTGTTTCATTAGTTTTATAACAATTCTCAATTATTGGATCTATTAGTTTACTATTATTATCATTCGGATATTTCTGTATTTAAATATAAGTTAATTTAATTTCTTTTATTATTTTGTTGTGTATTTATTTTAATGTTTGAATTTAATCTCCTTATTTTATTATATTAGTATTTAATTTAATGTGTTTTGTTTTATTTTTATTTTAAGTGAGTTTTGGATGGGCCAGTTATATTATTTGTTAATGGATTTCTTTCATTTAATTGAGCTTTGTTTCAGCCTTTGGAAGCCCGGCCAATGGAGTCATAAACCCAGCCCCCTTCCCTTACTTTAAATGACGCCGTTCAACATTTCATATGTTGAAAGCCATGGCTGCTTCACATTCACACTAGCCCCCTTTGTTTCAAAACCTCACCGTTTGATCCAAGGGATTAATGGATCTTGCCATTCTCCTTCTCACATTCACACTAGCCCCCTTTCTTCTTCTTCTTCTTTGTTTTCTCTTCTTTTCTTTTCCCTTGTTTTTGTCGTTGTATCCCATGAATTCAAGTTTGGATTTTTCAGCTTTTCTTCCACTTATTTCATCCAGGCGTTGCTCTTTCAAGTGCTTAGTATATTGATGAAAATTTTTCCTCTGATTTGAGCCCCGATCCGTGCTTCATGTGCTTGAAATCCACTTCAAAATCGTGAGCCAAGTTCCTTTTTTCTCTTGTTTTTCGTCTGAAAAAGTTAAAGAATCTCTTTCACAGTAGCTCACCTTCGTCTTGGTGTGCCATGCATTGGTTGTTTCCACCCAAACCAATGTTCTTTCAGCCTATAAAAAGGGCTCGTCGACCCCCTGCAAAACTCACAGTCGAAAATGCTTTTCTTTCCCTTAAAATTGTGTGCTGCCATCCCTTTTAGGCATCTTTTTCTTCACAACTCAAACTTGAATTTCTCTTCCTCAAACCCCATTCAAATCCAAAAATTGTGTTGGTCATTTTAGTACTTGTTTTCTAACCTTTTGGACGCCGTCATAACCGCTTTTCGATACCCTCAGTGAGCCACTTAACCCAAGCCTTTGGTTATTTAAATAGTATTTTTCAGTTTATATTATATTTTCATTTAGTTGTTTTAATTATTTAGTTAGTGATATGTATTAATTATTTTAAATGTTTTATTTTATGTTAGTGTGATGGGTACGTTTTCGCGGCGTGTTTTCTTAGTTATTGTGTGGGTGGCATTTTGATTTTTATCAATCTTCCATAATATTTTACCAAAAGCATTGTAAGTAGCAGAAGATTTTGATTTATGTTTTGTTTGATTTATTTATTATTTATTTCTAACTTTTCTTGGCAGTTGGAAGTGTTGGTATCTGTATCATAATAATAATGAAATTTGGGAGTAGGTTGGTTAGGCCTGAGGTTGTTAAATGGAGGATGAGATCACCCATAGTTTGATTTGGCTTTGAATGAATTTTTGGATATTATTTGTTAGATGTATAAAATGTTTGGCTGAGTTATTTTATTATTGTGTAATATTGTTATGCCATCCATTAACGGTCAATTATGCATATATTATTATTTGATTGATTTGAATATTTTGGATTGTGAGGTGCCATGAAGATGGGTACTTTTTGGGTAGTCTAGTCTGTTCTGGTCGTAGTGGTGGGTGTGTGTATCACGACTTTTAGTCGAGATTGGACATTATCTCGATGGAGCTCCTATGGTCACTCAGGAGCTCCTATGTCCCTTGGGTTGTCGCTGGGTGAACACGAGATGGTAACGCTCTTGTACTAACTCTGTGGCTCTTCTGCTGGTAGGGGATTAGAAGATGTCTGGTCATGGTATGCGCTGGGTATAGTTAGCTTAACATCGCTTGTTACGAAATTACATGCATGGTCGTTATCCGTAGTGTGGCAAAGAGAGTTAGGACATATGGATGGTCCCTAGGGGAAATCGTGATATATGATTAATTAATAAAATGAAAATGTATTGTGAGCTAAAAATTGAGTTTTTGGCAGATTATTGAAAAGGTCTTTTTTGGGAAAGGACAGTTGTGGATGCGTTCTATTCAGGGAAAGGACGCTCGTTAATGAATTCCTTTATGAGAAATGATGGTTTGATGATGAGGCCTTTTCTGGAAAACAACGATTAGTCGTGTTGCATTCATTTCTATAAATGACGTTAGTGTGTTGTGTTTCGCTCCTTTTTGGAAAATAAAGTTTTGAGTATATATTTAAATTGTTTGGCTTAAAACTTTATGCATAATGTTATTTGCGATTATTTGTTTGTGTGCTGACTACTGCTTACTGAGATTTAGATCTCATGTGGTGTATCTGGTCTACCTACCATTCCGTTTTATGGAATCGTAGTTTTTTATGCAGAAGATGAGGATGAGCCTAAGGGGTAGGCTCTGCTGAAGGAGTAATCCTATGTGATGATGAAGAGAAGGATTTTAATCTCAGATGTTAGCGATGTTTTATTGTTTTTTTTTTATTTGGGATGACTATATAATTTCCACTTGAAGAATTTTTTAATATTGGTTTGTAAGTTTTTAGATTTTTTAGTACTAAAATGAATGACTTTTTATTTTTTCATTAAGATTAATTTTAATTGTACATTTATGCATGCTTTACACACATACTCTTAGATAACTAAGCAATGGGATGATTGACATGTATGATGATCATCTCAGTGTCGCGAGTTCATTTAAATTCCAGGAGGTGGTGGGTGCTACATTTAGGCTTGATTTGTTTTGTGAGATGAGATAAGATGAATTAAAAGTTAAAAAAAGAATAAAATATTATTATAAAATATTTTTTAATATTATTTTATTTTAAGATTTGAAAAAATTAAATTATTTATTTTATTTTATATAAAAATTTAAAAAAATGTAATGATGAATTTGAGATGAGATGAAATATTTTGAAAAAAAAAAATTCTTGATCTCTAACTTAATACAATTATCAGATGCACAAGTCGTGTTAATAATAATTATCAGATCTATTAGTACATGAGAACACACAATAATATAAATAGAATGAATATAGATGAAGGAAAGTGATCGGACAAGAAAGCGAAACCCAAAATAAAAAAATTGTGGATCAAGAGGAAGTTATTAAAAAGTTGAAAGCAATGGCAGACTTCGCATGGTATCTTGGAATTGGGAAAAGGAAAAATGAAAAAGCAAAGGTTCATCATGTTGTATAAATAATGGATATAACAACATGAATAAAAAGTCATAGGAGGCCTGTTGTATATTGGAAGTGATCAACACATGAGTTAGTAGTATCATATATACAAGTTTATAATTCGCACAATGTGCATATAATTATTTATGCTAAATTAAATTTTATAGATATATATGTAGATATACAAAATAGTAATAACTATTTAAAATTAAGAATTTATAATAATTGGTCAAAATATACCTTAACATGGATTAAAAAAAAAAGATATCTATATAACATGAAGCATGAGCATAAAGAAAGAGTACTTTACTAATAAAATATTGCATGGTCAATTTAATTTGTTAGTGACAATTTGAAAATATATTATACATATAATTTTTCAATTTTGACCAATCTAAAATAGAGAACATGGGATACGACTATATATTTTAATTTAAGTATTTTTAATTTAAATATATAAAAATATATTATAAAAAATTACATCAATCTACATATTGTTATAAAACCAAAAAGAAAACTACTACTATTGCAAGAGAAATATAAAAGAAACTTTTAAGAACTGAAACTTTCTTTCTCTCTCTATATTTTCTTATGAATTTCATTACAACTGAATCCCATATTTATAGGCGTTGAAATTACTATGCAAGTTACTATGCAAATCACTATGCAGATTTTAAAATAATAGTGGTAGGGTCATTCACATAATTTTAGTGGTGGGACAAGGGCGGCTGCCGACTTCTGCATTTCATAACACTCCCCATTGAATGACCACCCATAAAAAATCTACCTCGTTAAAACCTTACCAAGGAAAAACCCAGTGAGAAGAAAAACCAATGGCGAAGGAAAAAGAGTACAGTCTTCTTATGTATCCACAAGTACTTTAAGATTACCTCATTAAAACCTTGTAAAGGAAAACCCAGTGGGATAAAATCTTAGCGAAGGAAAAAGAGTACAATCAACACAAGTTTTCAGGACTTTTACTCCCCCTAGAAAGTGCATGACGATAGATTTTTGAATCTTCACATTTTAATATTCTGTACAATTTTCTTGAATGTCGCAGTTGGTGATGCCTTAATGAATAAATCTGCCAGATTATCACTTGATCGTATCTTTGATATATCCTCCTTTGATTTGAATGATACAAGTAGCATTATCTTCGTATAAAATTGTTGAGCTATCATTGATTATGAAATACCACACTTTTCTTGGATACGTTGAGTCATTGATCTCAGCCAAATATACTCTCGACTTGTTTCATGAATTGCAATAATCTCTGAGTGATTTGAAGGTGAAAAATAATATCTGGTTGACAAACTTAATAGAAATCTGATACCTGCAGTAATACTTAAACTCCTCCTGATAATATGCGTTAGTGTTTCAAGTAATAAGCAAATATAATTTCAGTATATATAACAAGTTAAGAATTCAAACACGATCTCCAACTAAATAATGCATTAGAGACAGTATGATAATATTTTCATCTAAAATTTTCTCTCCCTCATTCGGCATTATTAGGAAGAACTTGTTTATATACGGCGGAAATAACATTGGAAACCATCTATGTATGATAAAAGCTGTAAAAGCTTTGAGATTTAATATTATCGGTTTGGCGGAAAATCAAATCCGCTTGACATTGTGGACAAACGAGATCTTGAAGAGATTTGAAAGCTTCGGGTTGTTGTTTAAATATAACCAATTTTACCATTGGTTTACTCCAGCAAAAAGATTTCGCATTCCTCATAGATTCAGTTGTTGTTCATCCAGAACGATATTATGTCTGATAGAAATTCTAATGTCCCAGATTCAAACCATGAACCTTTTATACCTCAACCACTTATATTTTCTCCTGAGGCTGTAAACACCATGATAGGAGCAGAGATATATCTATCAAGATGTAATCCTCTTAAAGCAAGAAAATAAGGATTTAAAATCCTTACTTGCCTCTTCATTTTGATTGCCTAATCCTTTAGATAAGGATGATATGTTGTTTTATGAAAAGCAAATGCATTTGAGAGATGATGTTAGAAGTCTCAAATTCTTGTAACTAATCTATGAATTGAATAATAAGATCTTTCATTTTCAAATGCATTCCTTGAATTTATAGCAACCCTTGTAATCTTTTCAAGAGTTCTAATAAGGTAAATTATCAACGTAAACTGCAATAATGGCAAATCCGAATTTTGATAAAACACATGGACATATAGGATTATTCTTAAATCCTTCTTTCAATAGATACTCGTTGATTCAATTATACAACATGCGTTCGGATTGCTTTAACCCATATAAAAATGTTTGAAACTTTATAAAGTACATACTCCTAAATGTACTTGGATTAGATGCTTCAAGTATCGTATATCTTTATATATGTAATGATGTAATGATCCTTATAAATATGCAGGGACCACATTCATTAACTGCATATCTAATCCTTTTGTAATAATCAAATCGATTAAAAATATGAATGTGATTGCATTCATAATAAGGAAATATGTTTCCTCATAATTGATCTCGGGTTTCTACAGGAAACCTTGTCCGACAAATTATACCGCACAATTTCATTTCGCATTACACTTTCGTATAAATACTCACTTATATTTGACAGATATTACACCTTTTGGTGTTTGGACAACAGGTCCAAATGCATCTCGCTTCACTAGCGAGTTTAATTCAATTTTAATAACTACTTTCCATTTTGGCCAATCATTTCTACGTCGACATTCTTCGACGATTTTTGGCTCACTTTCTTTATTACTTCTGGTAATATCAAGTGTTATCATATATGTTGTCGACAACAGTTTTATTTCTATCCATAAATTTTCCAGTACTCATGAAATGTATTGAGATCTCATTGTTCCTCTCCAGGGGAAAACATTTCATGAAACACCTCTACAGGAGGTTTATACTCTTCAGGAGTTATACTCTTCAGGAGTTACCTCTTCAGGAGTTACACTTTTCAAGAGTTACCTCTTCAGGAGGATTAGAAAATACGGTCTCTTTATGAGCACTGATTTTTTTTTCTTGTGCATCAATAGGTTTTCAACTCTTCAGGTGTATCTTAGACTCATTTATTGTTGTTTTAACAACTCGTCCTTCAGGGATTTCAATTCTTGCTTAAGCATTAACAACAGTAATATATGATTTTACAACACCTTTAGTTTCAGTAAATACATCATGTAATTGATTTGTAACATTTTGCAGATAAATAATACTCTGAACTTCTAGTTCACATTTATTTGTAAGAGGATCAAATTTAAACAGAGCTTTATTATCCCAAGTGATTTCTTGTCATGCTTCAGGCACCGATATTTCATTATTTCAAAACATGATGAAATATTAATATATATAAAAATTTAGTATAAGTAAATCAAGTGCTTGGCAGTACAACAGGTATGTGACTACTGTTTAGTCATATTACATCTATGACAAACATTTTCATCTTTTTATGAAGAATTATTCTAAAGGCCTTTACTCTTCTCTGAGTTGGATCACTTCTGGTGATACGATATATTTTTATCATCTTTAGTGTTGTCGCTTTTGGGACCAACACTTCTATAATTTTTCTACCACGTCTATGCCCTTAATTCCTTTGAAAGGATGCACCGTTCACTTCTGAGAATTGTGTAAATTCGATATTATTAATAGGACGTAACTGGTGTAACAAAAACTCATTATTTAGCTCAATCACTGGAAGACAAAATAAAAGTTCAGAATATTTGTTGTATTTTCACTCTCGATATTGCTACTGCAGGAGCACATTCGAGGTATGAAAAATAATGTATTCTTTTATATATCATTATCAGTGACATTTTCACTGCATAATTTTAATATTGAGTTGATTTTAAAGAGTGCAGAATATTCAATACCACTCTTAAAATCTTGCAACTTCAGGTACAATAAATCATAATGATCTTTTGAGAGGATTACATCTTCTGATTTTTATATCACTCTCTTAATTCATTTCACACAGTAAGATGATTTTTCATCATGAGATATACAGCACGGTCCTTCAGGGACACATGGTTTTCTTCTATGATTGTATCTTTCAAGTTCATCATCATATCCAAATAGATCTCATCAAGGATCGTGGATAAATAACATTTTTCAGAAATGTCAATAGTAATAAATATCAATATTTGACATTATATTACAAAAATAAATTTGTGAATTTAAGAAATATATTCACATTATCATGAGAATAAAAATAAAATTTTATCAAGTAATATTCAGTAATATTACCTTTAATATTTATTTCAAGGACTGCAAATAATATATTGAAAAACTTATTTGAAGTAGAAGACCACTAGTTTCAGTATCGGTAGAACCTCGTGCTGATAACGTGTTATAAAATTAAAAAGAAAGCTACTACTATTGCAAGAGAAATATAAAAGAAACTCTTAAAAACTGAAACTTTCTTTTTCTCTCTATATTTTCTTATGAATTTCATTACAACTGAAACCCATATTTATAGGCGTTGAAATTACTATGTAAGTTACTATGCAAATCACTATGCAGATTTTAAAATAATAATGTTGAGGTCATTCACATAATTTTAGTGGTGGGACAGGGGCGGCTGCCGACTCTTGCATTTCATAACACATTCGTTTTTTCTCCTCTTAAGCTCTATTTTTTTACATTAGACGACAGCATAATATTATAATAATATTATAATATTAGTGTAGATGACTTTGGTTAGAGAAGTTAATTGCACGTAATTCCATCTCTGAAAATCTAAAGACAAATGCTATGGAAAAGAGGCGAAGAAGAGGCACTGGAAAATGTAATATTACGGGTAGGTTTGGCAAATCAAGATATCTTAACCCTTCTCAATAATTATTTATTATTATTATTTATAATATTTTTCAATACTTTTTAACACTCTAACGTAATCAATTTTACATGTTATAACTAAAATTATGGAATAGCATTATGATGTATACTAAATGAAAATTTTAGTGTAGTTGGAGTTGGGTCTCTAGCTATTTTCGGTACTGCTACTGCAGGTCTCTAGCTATATCGATCTATGAAGAGTAATTCTACTCTTATAAACGAATTCTGACTGAAAATTTTGACTGTAAGAATTTTTTTTTATATAACAATTAAAATTATATATTTTATTAATGTTATGATTTTTTTAATCTTTTAAAAATGTTTAACAGTGATAACAAATATATGTATAAAAAAAAATTTATAATTAGGCGGATCCCAGTTGGACCGCCGTAATTAATCATTTATGAAATGGGCATTGATACATATATAATAAATTTGTACAATATATTTTATAATAATATTGTAGGATGAGAACATTATTATAAAGTAATATTATTTTTATAAATTGATTATAAAATTATCTTTTATTTAATTTATTATTATAAAATTTATTATGAAAAATATTGTGTAAATATCAATTTTTCCTATGAAATATGCCCTTTTAATCTTCATACGTACTGTCTGCACCCTAATTTGAGTGGACAGTTTTCCTCGATCAAAGTTCAGTCTTCATCTGCGCCCAGTCACGTTGTTTATCGATGGTGGGTTCTCGCTCTATAATAATGGAAGCAGACAAAGAAAATTAAAAAAATTAAAAATTTGTTATAAAATTAAAAAAAAATTATTACTATTACAAGAGAAAAATATAAAAAAATTCTAAAAAATTGAAACTTTTTTCGTTCTATAAATTTTTTTTATGAATTTCATAATAACTAAACTCATATTTATAAGTTTTGAAATTATTATGTAAATTACTATGCAAGTCACTATGCAAGATTTAAAATAATAGTGGTGGAATCATTCACGAAATTATTTGTGGGGACAGGGGCGGCGGCCGACGCTTCAATAATTCATAACACTCCCCCTTGAATGACCACCCATGAAAAATTTATCTCGTTAAAATCTTACCAAGAAAATACTCAGTAAAAAGAAAAACCAATAATGAAGGAAAAAAATATAATCTTCTTATGTATCCACAAGTGTTTTAAGATTGTCTCATTAAAATCTTGAAAAGGAAAATCCAGTGGGATAAAACTTTAGTGAAGGAAAAAGAGTACAATCAGAACAAGTATTCAAGACATTTACTCTTTCTGAAAAGTGCATGATGATAGATTTTTGATTTTTTGCATTCTAATATTCTGCACAATTTTCTTGAATTTTGCAGTTGGTAATGCCTTCGTGAATAAATTTTTCAGATTATCACTTGATCATATTTTTGATATATTCTGATCTGATTTAAATGATACAAGCAGTATTATTTTCATATAAAATTGTTAGGCCAGCATTGATCATGAAATACCATACGTTTCTTGGATATATTGAGTTATTAATTTCAGCCAAATACACTCTCTACTTGCTTCATGAATTGCAATAATCTATAAGTGATTTGAAGATTTGACAGATACATACAGTTCTATATCCCCATCCGATATTGTCCTCTTTAATACTTCAGGGCCTTATGAGTTTAAAATGTGTCGGACAAGGTAGAGGGAACCCCACATATAACGCGCTTAACAGATTTAGTAGAAATCTGAAACCTGCAGTAATACTTAAACTCCCCTTGAGAATATGCGTCAGTTTTTCAAGTAATAAACAAACATGATTTCCATCTAAATAATGCATTGAGAGAACATGATAATATTTTCATTTAAAATTTTCCCCCCCTCATTTGACGTTATTAGGGAGAACTTATTTATTTATGATGAAAATAATATTGAAAACCATCCATGTATGATAAAAGTTGTAAAAACTTGAGATCTAATATTATCAGTTCGGTGGAAAATTAAATCCGCTTGACATTGTTGACAAACGAGATCTTGAAGAGATTAGAAGGTTTCGGTTTGCTATTTAAATATAACCATTTTACCAGCAAAATATCTCACATTCTTTATAGATCCAGTTATTATTCATCCAAAACGATATTATGTCTGATAGAAATCTTTTGTTAATGATGTCCCAGATTTGAATCATGAACCTTTTATACCTCAACCACTTATTTTTGCTCCTGAGACTGTAAATATCATGATAGAAGCAGAAATATATCTTTCTAATAAATCTGATTCTGAAATTGTTGCAGCATCAAGAACCCTCAGTGCTCAATATGCTGTTTCTCTTACAACCATGTCCCAGAGGCTACTGGCGAGAACAAGTGATGTCGATTATCTTAAAAATCAAATATCTGAATTACATCAAATGCTTGCCACTAAAAATAGAAAAAATAAAAATTTAAGATAAGAAAACAAGTAGCTGAAAAAATTTGTAGACTGGTATTCTCGTGACCTAAAAACACGAGTAGAAAAGCTGGAACGAGAGAGAGTTTAAATACAAAGTCAACAACATCAGCTAACGGCAGAGATTCAGTGTTTACAAGAAAATAGGGATAGCTGTAATTAATCTTGTTGACTTTTGAAATTATGCATCCAGCATATCATGTAAAGTGAGATTTGAAGAGATAATGGTTTGTCTTGTTCTTATTTCCATTTCTATAAGAACCGTCTTTAACTTCATTTAGTACGCATCAAATCTTCTTCTCATATATATAATTCATCTACATTTACATTCTTATTCTACAGGCTCATCAATTTTCTTTCAATATTTCTCACGATCAACATATGAGATATCATTCACCTCAATTACAAGTTGTTCTTGCATCTTCCGCAGGTGCCATGTTGCAGCAAGCGAATGATCTGGCTAATAGGTCAGATCGTGAAGCCGTTTATGAGCTGGTGACTCTCAGCACTCGATACTCTTCCTCTATTATTGGGTTTTCCAACCGATTACAATCCAAGAATCGTGAGATTGAGAAACTTAACGAGAAGGTTTTCGTACTTCAATGACTCGTTCAAAAGTCTGACAGAAAAATTGCAGACTTAAAGCAAGAGAATAAAGATTTAAAATGCCTCTTCATTTCGACTGCCTAATCTTTTAGATAAGGATGACATGTTACTTTATGAAGAGCAAATGGATTTGAGAGATGATGCTAGAAGTCTCAAGTTCTTGTAACTTATCTATCAATTGAATAAGATCTTAATTTTTCAAATGCATTTTTTGAATTTATAATAGCCCTTGTGATCTCTTCAGGAGTTCTAATAAAGTAAATAATCAACATAAACTGCAATAATGACAAATACGGGTTCTGATAAAACACATGGGCATATAGGATTATTCTCAAATCCTTCTTTCATTATATACTCGTTGATTTAATTATACCACATGAGTCCGGATTGCTTTAACTCATATAAAGATTTTTGAAACTTTATAAAGTACATACTCCTAAATGAATTTGGATTAGATATTTCAAGTATCGTATATCTTTATATATGTAATGATCTAATGATCCTTATAAATATGCAGTGATCACATTTATCAACTGCATATCTAATCATTTTGTAATAACCAAATCGATTAAAAATATGAATGTAATTGCATTCATAACAAGGAAATATGTTTCCTCATAACTACTCTCGAAATACCTCTACAGGAAGTTCCTTTTTAGGAGGTTTGTATTTTTCAGGAGTTTTCTCTTCAGGAGGTTTCCTCTTCAGGAGGATTATATTTTATACAGAAAGTACGGTCTCTTCAGGAGCACCGATTTTTTTTTTCTTTCTGTTTTGCACTAATAGGTCTTCAATGCTTCAGGCGTATCTTAGACTTATTTATTGCTGTTTTAACAACTCGTCTTTCAAGGACTTCAATTTTTGTTTAAGCATTAACAACAGTAATATATGATTTTACAACACCTTTAGTGTCAGTAAATACATCCTGTAATTGATTTGAATACAAATAGATAATCCTCTGAACTTCTGGTTCACATTCATTTATAAGATAATAAAATTTAGACAGGGTTTTATTATCCCAAATAATTTTTTGTCTTGCTTCAGTCACCGACTTTTTTTTATTTCAAAATATAATAAAATTTTACTATAATGTATAAAAGCTAATATAAGTAAAATCAAGTACTTGGCCGTACAACAAGTACGTGATCACTGTTCAGTCATACCACATCTATGACAAACATCTTTATCTTTCTATGAAGAATTATTTTGAGGGCTTTTACCCTTCTTTGAGTTGGATCACTTCTGGTGATACGGTATATTTTTATCATTTTTAGTGTTGTCGCTTTTGAGACCAACACTTCTATAGTTTTTTTCTACCACGTTTACGTCCTTGATTCCTTTGAAAGGATGCACTGTTCATTTCTGGGAATAGTGTAAATTCAATATCATTACTAGGACGTAATTAATAATTTTTTTAACAAAAACTCATTATTTAGCTCAATCACTGGAAGACAAAATAAAAGTTCAGAATATTTATTGAACTTTCGCTCTTGATATTGCTACTGTAGGAACACATTCGAGGTATGAAAAAATAATATATGTCTTCTTTTAAATATCATCATCAGTGACCTTCTCACTGCATAATTTTAATATTGAGCTGATTTTAAAGAGTGCAGAATATTCAATACCACTCTTAAAATCTTGCAATTTCAGATGCAATAAGTCATATTGATCTTTTGAGAGGATTATATCTTCTGGTGCTCACATCTCTCTCTCTTAATTCATTTAACACAGTAAGATGATTTTTCAACATGAGATATACAACACGGTCCTTCAGGGACATATGATTTTCTTCTATGATTGTATCTCCCAAGTTCATCATCATATTCAAATGGATCTTATTAAAGATCCTGAATAAATAACTTTTTTCAGAAATGTCAATAGTAATAAATCTCAATGTTTGACATTTTATATATATAAATCATAAAAAAAAAATCTGTGGATTTAAGAAATATATTCACATAATCATGAAAATAAAAGTAGAATTTTATCAAGTAATATTTAGTAATATTACCTTTAATATTTATCTCGAGGACAGCAAATAATATATTAAAAAACTTACTTGAAGTAGAAGACCACTAGCTTCAGTATCAGTAGAATTTCGTGCCGATAACATGTTATAAAACTAAAAAGCAAACTACTACTATTGTAAGAGAGAAATATAAAAGGAATTTTTAAGAATTGAAATTTTCCTTGTTCTATATATTTTCTTATGAATTTCATAACAACTGAAATCTATATTTATAAGTCTTGAAATTACTATGTAAATTACTATACAAATCACTATGCAAATCACTATGCAAAATTTAAAATAATAGTAGTAGGGACAGGAACGGCGGCCGACGCTTGAATAATTCATAACAAAAATTAAAAAAATAAAAATAAAGGAAAAGGGGCTCATAGCGAAGAATAGGAAAATTATATGCCATGGCTCCTATTGCTAGTAGTGCGGGTCTCTGACTTTTGAAAACGAAAAAAATCAGGTGAAGACCGGGTTTTATTTAAATTTAGAGATGAGATGAAATGAATTAAAATAAATTTAATTTATTTTTTAATATTATTATTATTTTAAAATTAAAAAAATTATATTAAAATTTAAAGAAAGTATATTAGAATTTAAAAAATTTATATTAAATTTTATATTTTATATAAAAAATTAAAAAAATATAATAATAAAATAAAAATAAATTGAACTCATCTTACAATCCAAATCAGGCTTAAAGTGCATGTAGAATTTTCCAAAGGACGCTTGTTGCAGCCTGCTCTGAGGTCTAGTAAATCAGGTGGTCCCCGCTTTAAGTTCCGTCGATAAATTTGTAGGTTTTTTTTTTAATTTTATTTTCTTTTACATGGTTTTTTTCATATTTTTTTCATATATATATTTTTTAAAAATCATAATATTATTACAAAATATTTATTTAATCATAAAGTAAAAAAAAAAAACTAAAACTAAAAAATAAAAATCCCAACGGGAGCTCTCAACAAATTATTTAGTATTTTCTTCTTCCAAATCACTTCTTAGAACATTTTCATTGGATTGTCTAAAACTATCTTTTGAAAAGTATAAATTTTCAAATTTATTAAAAAAATTTAGTAATATCTGATCAAAAGTAGGGAGATAAAAATGAGAAAAGAAAATAAAAATACTTTTAATGAATAGTAAAGCTAAAACAAAAGCCAAATTTTATTTTTGTTGGACAAAGTTTTACTTTTACTATTCACAAAAGGTATTTTTATTCTTCTTCTTTTTTTCCATTTTTATCTCTCCACTTTTGATTAAATATGACTAAATTTTTTTGATAAATGTATAAATTTATATTTTTTAAAAGATAGTTTTAGACAATCCAATAAGAATGCTCTTATAACCCTGGATAGTGTCCGTTTAAGTCAATGTGGTATTTGCATGCTTCTATTCATCAAGATTTTTGGGTTTCCTCTTATTCATAAATCGTATATTTCAAGACGATCTTAATGATGTTACATACCTGCAGGGATTTTGTGAGTAGAGCACAATATGTGTTAACAACTGCAAAGGGAGTGGTGTTATGTGGGTTTTCATGAGGATGTTTGTATGGGTTTTTGTGGGTCTGGGGAACATGAAAATGGTTGGGAAGTTGGTCTATAACAGGAGCTAAAAAATATTGTAAATAACAAGAAAATAAAAGGCACAATAATGGAAGGAATCGAATCCCACCATTCACATGCACACTAAACATTGGATTGTTCGAGGCAATCCTCCTTACAAAACCCTAAGGTTCCTCAAATGTTTCAGAATGATTATAATGTTTGCGGGTTCAACTTTTATCAAATGCAGTAGGTTTAACAAAAGCATGAAATTACATAAAAGGATAGCAGGACACGCCCTTGCTCTTCAAGTAAAACGGTGGGTTTCATTTGTGGATGAAACACATTATTCCAGTAGCTGCAGCTTCTAAACTCTAGTTCTCGACATAATGAAAACACTCCTCGTGCCTAGGTCAAAGCCCATTGACCATCACACCTCAAACAAGCCCATCTACTTATTTAGTTTAACATTGTGTTTAGAGTTCCCCTTAGAGTACTTCACTTCAGTCGACTTAGTACTTCGAGTCTCCAAAACCTTGTCTTCACATTTCACTTTGACTCCTTCAGCCATATCGATTCTTAGATCTAGGGTTCCAACAATATGTGGTCCTCTTCAACTCCAGCGTGAGCCCTGGTTCTCCAATAATGTCCTCACAAGCCCCATGTTAAAGCACCTTGTCCACAAAGTGTGGGTAGCAATCTCGGAGGTTTCACAACAATTTTCAAGTATTTTCTTCCTCAATTGCTCCCTTCCATTTAATAAGTACTTCAGTCACAACTCTCTAACCCATTTGTTCGATTCTTCTGTCTACAATCTTCTTTGGCTTGAGAAGGATTTCCCCATTGTTATCCACTGGCACCAAGGTTGCTATTGGTTGGATTTGAGACCCAATCTTTCATTTCAGGAAATGAAACAAGAAAGGTTGGATAGATTTGTGTTGACTAAGGCAGATCCAACCTATAGGCAACTGAACCTATATTTTTTATGATCTTCAAGGGACCATAAAAATGAGGAGAAAGCTTCATGTTGTGGCAATGCATCAGTGATTCCTAGTAGTATGGTTGCAGGCATAGGCAGACCCATTCTCCTTCCTAAAACTCTTTTTCGGGTCTCCTCTTGTCTACATGCATTTTCTTTATGTGTTGTGAGACTTGCAAATTTTATTTGAGGACTAAAATGACTTGTTTAGTTGTGAGTTGCTTGGTTTGCTGAAGTGCTTGCAACGTAAGAGTGGCGGAGGGAGGTAGCCATATAAGGCATGAAATGGGGTTATTTTAGAAGTCTTGTGGTATGAAATATTATACCACTATTCAACTAAGGATAGCCATTGTGACCAGAGTTTAGGCTTGGTGCTCACGTAGTAGTGTAAGTAATTCTCCAAACATTTGTTTAATGCTTCTGTTTGGCCATCATTTTGAAATGGTAGGTTGAGCTGAATTGTAGTGAAGATCCCTGTAAGGTGAATAATGTCTTCCAAAAAGAGCTAACAAAAATGGGGTCTTAGTCCGACACAATCGCCCACAATATTCCATGTAATTTGAACACATAATCCATAAATAGTTCAGTAACTTTAGGAGCCGTATAGGGATGGGTTAGAGTAAAAACATTAAAGCCCTTAGACCTTGGGATGCCTTCTATGAAGTCCATAGAAAGGTTAATCCACTCTTGTTCTGGTATAGGAATTGGTTGTAAGAATCTCGGTAGTAAAATTATCTCGTATTTGACCATTTGACAAGTGTCACATTCCCAAATCAGTTTTTTTAATATCCTGCTTCGTGCCCTTCCAAAGAAAATCTCTCTTTGGACGTTGGTACGTCTTTAAGTACCCTGAATGGCCCGCCACTGGATCGTCATGAATAAAATTTAAAACTTTACTCTTGAACGCTGAACTTGCCATTAAAAAAAATCCTCCATTTTTTTGTAATGATTCCCTACTGTAACTAGAATCCCTTGGGGGCTTTAAGCTACCATTTAACTGTAAATCAATTGTTGGGCTTCTTCTGAAGTAGTGTAACTACTTTCTAGTTCCTCAATCCAGTCTAGACTTGGGAAGGAAATCATGACCAAATAGACTTGATTTGAGTCACTATCTCCATTTGTTGTGACAGTGCATCGGCGACTTTATTCTTGGTTCCCTTTTTGTAAATGATAGTGAAATCATAATCCAACAACTTTGTTAGCCATTTCTGTGACGATCCGATATTTTCTCTATTTAATTTATCATACTTGGGATAGTTTAATTTTATCTTAGAACTATTCTTGACCTTTTATTGAAACTTTTTAGAAATATATGTTGCTAGTGATATTTTTAAGCCCATAAAGGTAAGAAAGATTTTTATTCTTTTAAGGTAACATATGGAAATTAAAGGAAGGAGATGAAAATACAAATAATGGATCCTTCTTTGAGAATTTTAGCTATGAGAAAGGTATTAGAAGGCAAATGGGGACACATGGCATAAAACTAAGCAATTGTTTAGCATAGTTGAGAAAGGTAACATGGGAGGAAGATTTAAGTAAAAGGATAATGTGCCTTTAGCCCAAAGGAGACTACGGCTTGGATCTAGGAGACAAGGAATTCTTCTAGATTTTTCTACCTTGCTTGGAAGACAAGAATTCATAGGTAGCAAGTGGTGATTGGAATAAAATGAAGAATCAAAACATTAGACCATCCCTTGGATGGACTTTGGCTATGGTGTTTTCAAATGAAAATTCCAATTGGTTCAAAGTCATAGGAAGACACATGACATGAGGTAAACTTGCTTAGAACTAAGAGGTAGGTAGAAAATAGTTTTGTCATCTAGATAGAAGTGGCTAATGAATGCGATGGGAAAAAAAGAAAAGGGTAACCGACTTAGACAAGGTGAGCACCGAATTTGGCCATTGGAAACCGACTTAGTGTTGTTTTGTTTAAGATATATATATATATATATATATATTTTGTAACATATGATAACTTATCAAGTGTGGGGACAAGTAACACTATTAGCTTAAGATAAGCTTAAGTCATCTCAAATGTCATCTAAGCCTAAATGAGGGGAAATGAGTATACTAAGGCCAAAAGGAGAGTATGTGGCACAACAATGAGGGGTCCAAGTGTTTTTGGATTTTTCTTCCACCCTTTGATTTGGAGATTTCGAGCAACATATATAGGGGTATTTCCCTCTATTTCTCTCTTTGGAACTCATGGCCAAACTCATTTGAAACATCTTTCACCATAGTTTCTATAACACTAATTTCTAAAACTACTTTTCAAGGCAATTTGAGGTGATCTTTCAAAGAGCAACCATCTTCACAAGTTTTATTGGTTTAATCCTTTGAAGAAGTTTGTAAGTGAACTTAAAAGTCACTTTTAGTATTTATTTATATATATTGAGTTAACATGTTGAAGGATGTTCATTTGGGTGCTTAATATGTTTATAGAATATGTTAAGTTTGTGCTAAATAGATTTTAAAATAAAGTGATGCTATAAATTAATCATCACACCACTTATCTATAAACGAAACTCATAATATCCTAAGGTATTCCACCAAAGCCGAAATTATATAAATTTCTAACTTGGCTTTGTTGTCATTCCAAATTAGTGTAAAATTGAGGGAAATTTTATTGATTAGTCTTCTTGAAGAGTGTTGAAAAAATTATGAATATTGAGTAATGGAAAGATTATTTTGAAATGAATTGAAGAAATTAATTTATTTTGTGAAGGGAGGTTTCGGCTATGGCCTATTTACCTTAGTGTGGAAATTTTCAAGATATGATAATAAGAAAATAATTTAATTCCAAGAAAATGAAGAGAAATTAGGAGTTTATTACATAGTAATATTCGACCCTATACTTAATAGGGTTAAGGTTGTATAATTTATTGAGAATGAATGATTTTTATAAGTTAATATATGTGCGTTATGTGTTGATATGGCATGTTATATATGTCACATGATCTTATGAAAACATGAAACATGCATGAAAAAATTTAGTGGTACATGCATGTCTGTTTACGTCACAAGATTTCATGTTTTGGGTCATACCATTTTCTAAAAAATAAGATCACGAAATTTTATGTGAACAATAAAATAATAAGATTATGAAAAGTCGTGTTATGATGGTGAGTCAGTGAAGGCGATTCGATCTGTCGTTGTAATATGAAAATCGTGTCATGTCAATGAAGGCGATTCGATCTACCATATGACTGAAATGACTTGGCAGTGAAGGCAATTCGATCTACCGCCATGATAAGAAAATTCACGTCATGACAGTGAAAGTGATTTGATCTGTCGAATGATTGACTTGAATATAGAAGCTGACGGTGAAGGCGATTCAATTTGTCGTCATGCTAAGAAACCTGACGGTGAAGGCGATTCAATCTTCCGTCGTGGTTAAAACTAAGATTTATATGAATAGAATGAAAACATGAAACTAAAATTTTCATGAAAAGATACATCACGTCACGAAAAATGTACACCTTTGTCAACTAAATCATTTTTTCTGAAAAAATGCATGTTTCTAAAAAGAGGTAAACAAGTTATGTATAAGTCATGCATAAATCATACATAAGACATGATTAATAAGTTCTATGATCATATCATGTGCATTTACATGTTGTTTGCATATATTATTATTGCTTTTGTTATGTTAATTGTGCACTTACTGAGATTTTTTGAAATCTCATTCTATGAACTTTATCTATTATTCCTCTCCGAATCTCATTCTCGGAATGATAAACTTTGTTGCAGGAAACTATGATCGAGAGGGAAACCCAGACCTACCGAAAGATTCAGGTGAGCCTTAAAGGGCCCACTGAATAATCTCTTTTTGATAATTACACCCCTTGTATGTATGACTATATGTTGGAGGTCATGAGGCAACACACGTCTACCTCATCTGAAGAGCAACTTCGTATTGGATGTTGCCTGTCTTTGAGCCCTAATGGCTTTTTGCCTCTGAGTGGTGTTTATGTGACTCCAACAGAGAGATACCACCAACAAGATTTTGAAATCAGTATGAATGTGTTTCATTATGGAACTGAATATAAGTTAAGAGGGAGCCTTATTGGTGAAAAGGCATAGTGATATAATGGATGATGAATGTAATTTAAAGGACTTACTTCTGTATAAACTTGGTACTTTATGTATTATAAATATTAATCTATGAGTTTATATTTATGCTTTGCCATGTGATCACGGTGTAAAGTTTGATTTCTTTGCGTACTTTGAAAATTAATTTTATTCTACTGCGTTACTCATTATATATGATTAATAAGTTAGGTGCATGCATGCTATTTCTGATAAGTACGAAGGGCATATAACTTAATATTACATATTCTGATTTTTCAATTTACGTTAGATTTCTGGACTTAAGTTGGGAGCGTCACAATTTTTGTTGGGCTACTATCCCCACATGCTGTTCAAGTAGAAATTTGAGAACTTATTGATCCATTTTACAATAAAAGAATGGCCCAATAAGTACGGACACCATTTCTAGACAGCAGTAACCAATGCAAAAAAACTCTTTGTCATATGTAGAGAGTAACAAGGTCTTCCCTTTCAATGCCTTACTCATGAATGCAATTGGTCAATTCTCTTACATTAAAACAACCCCCACACCTTTGCCACTTGTATCACACTCTACTGTAAATGGTTGAGAAAAATTGGGTAATTTGAGAATTGGTGACTATGTGACAGCTTGTTTCAAGGATTGAAAAGCCTGTTCAGCCTCATCAGACCATTCAAAATTATTTTTACCCAACAATGGGGGGAGCAATAGCACCGTAATGCTTGATAAATTTTTTGTGATATCCCTTTAACGCCAAAAATCCCTGCAAGGATTTGGCATTTTGGCCATTTTTGGTTTTGGTTTCGGCTTTAACCCCTTCGACTAAAATCACATGCCCCAAATAGTCTATCTTTTCAACTTTGAATTGGCACTTTGACACATTAGCAAACAACTTGTTTTCTTGCAACATTGATAAAGCATTCCTCAAATGTAATAAGTGTTCAGTCAAAACACTTGCTATAAACCATAATATCATAAAGAAAAAAGCAAGTACAAACTTCTATAAGAAGGATCTAAAAATCTGGTTCATTAGTTCTTGAAAGGTAAAAGGGGTATTAGTCATATTGGTCAACCTGAAGGGCATCACGAAGAATGGTCAACCTGAAGGGCATCACGAGGAACTCATAGTAACCCTCATGTCTTAATCGACTACAAATCTAGTTTAGAAAAGACTTTTGACCCATGTAACTCACATCAAATAACTTGTCTATGACTAGGATTGGGAACTTGTCTTTGATGTTATGAATGTTTAGTACCCGATGGTCAACACATAGTCACCAACTTATTGATGATTTTCTCAATAGGGATGAGAATGGGCTATAACTATGCTTTATAACTCCTGATTGCAGCAATTTATTAATGATTTTCTCAATTTCAACTTTTTGGTAGTGAAGATAATGGTATGGTCTAGGAAAAATGGGAGGAGTACTGTCTTTAAAGGTTATTTTGTAGTCATGGGTTCTAGGAGGGTGTAGGTCTTTTGGGATTTGAAAATTTTGGTTGAAGTCTTGGAGGATGGTTTGAATTTCTAGGTGAGTGTTTGGGTCCAAATTTAATTGTTCCTTCTCAAGTACATGTAAAAATAATCCCTTCCTTGGAGTCATATCCACCAGCAAATATTTAGTGATACCATCAAATGTCAACCTTCTAGCAAACCCCTCAAGATAACTTTATTCTTGTCCTCTCTAGATTCTATAGTTTTGTTTGCAAAATCACATATGATCCAACCAAGAGTTCCAACCAACATATCCCCAAAACAATATCACAACCTCCCAATTTTAATAAATAAAATGAGAGAGTAATATGTGTACTTTGGAGTGTAAGACTAACATTATTGTAAAGTCCTTCACTACACACCATGTCCCCAGTAGCAATCTTAATGGCCATTGGAGTTATGTGTATCCCTGGTAGCTTGGCTTTTTGTGCAATCCAAGGATCCATAAAATTATCTGTGTTGCCACAATCAATCAAAACAACAACTTGTTCCCCCTTTATAAAACAAATTAGCTGCATGGTTTTAGGTGTAGGTGTACCCACCATTGCATACAAAGAAACCTAGACGTCCGATTGTTCTATGGCTAGTTGCTTGCCTTCAACTTTAGGTACCTCTTCCTCATTCTCCCTCGTCTCATTTTCTTCCAACTCCTCCTCTTGGGTTTGTAATAAATATATCCTAGGTGATTTACAAGTGTGGGTCGGGCTCCACTTCTCCTTCCAATACCAACAAAGATCTTTACAATACTTTTCATCCATTGTAATGGAAGAGACTTTTTTGTTTAGGGGCGCGTACTTACCCACCTTGCTACCACTACTCGTGGGCCGTGGTTGGTGCCAATGGGTTGAAGGTAGGGTTAGAGTAGGAAAAAACCCTTTCATTGTTGCTTCTCACATAGGGTTTCTTAGCAGCCACCTAATATTCCTCTTGTATTTTAACTAAACCAAACGCTACCCACAAATTAATTGGGTTTAACATGCGGATTGGTAAGTAGATCTCATCTTTCAAACCACTCATGAACATGCTCAGCTTGTGCTTGTCCGATAGGCCCCTCAAATGATTGGAAATTCATGTTTATAAGCTTGCATTGTAGTGGTTTGCTTAAGGTGAGTAAGGGCTTTCATTGGATTATCGTAAGTAGTAGGTCCAAAGTGTGTTAACAACACTGATATAAAATCAACTCAAGTAAGCACTTGACAGGATTCCAAAGCATCTTGGTACCACACCAAGGCTTCCCCTTGTATATGATAAGAGACGATTTGTAACTTTTGAGCTAAGGGTATTTGGTGGATGTCAAAATATTGATTTGCTCTAAATAACTAGCTTGATGAGTTTTCACCATCAAAACATGGGAAGTCAAAATGGGTTCTCCTAGGATAAGCCACTCTATTAGCATTTTCCTGAGCATCTCTATCATTATCATCATCATCATCCTCATCTTCAAACTCTACTCCTCAAGCTTAGCATTAGCATTAGCATTTTGGTGTGCCATAAAAGTTCCAATCATGTACTATAGTAACTTCATTTAACCTTGTATTAATGGCTAACAAGGACTACTCGTGTTGGTCAACTTGGCATTGGAGAGCATATTGATGCTATCAGGAGCGTGTAGCGTTTGCCATAGACAAGACTTTAGATACCACTATTAGCAGCTACAAGATAGGAGTGTTATGTGGGTTTTGGTGAGGGTGTTTGTATAGGCTTTTCTAAGTCCAGGGAACACGAAAATGACTAAGAAATTGGTCTGTAACAGCATTTGAAAAATGTTGTAAATAACAAACAAATAAAAGGCACATTGGTGGAAGGAACCGAATCACATCATTCACATTCATACTAAGTACTGGATTGTTTGAGGCAATCCAAACCTCCTTACAAAATCCTAAATTCCTCAAATGTTCCAGAATGATTATAACGTTTATATGTTCAATTTTTATCAAATGCAATAGGTCTAGCAAAAGTAAGAAATTACATCAAAGGACAGCAGGACACGCCCTGCTCTTCAAGTAAAATGGTGCATTTCATCTGTGGATGAAACATAGTGTTTAGCAGTTGCAGCTTCTAAACTTCAATTCTCGGCGCAAAGAAACACTCCTCGTGCTTAGGTAAAGCCCACTGGCCATCACGCTCAAACGAGCCCATCTACTTAATTAGTTCAATGCTATATTTAGCGTTTCCCTAAGAGTACTTCACTTTAGTCGACTAAGTATTTTGAGTCTCCAAAACCTTGTACTTTGCATTTCACATTGACCCCTTAAGCTAGATCGCTTCTTAAATCTAGGGTTCTAACGATATGTTGTCCCCCTCAACGCTATCATGAGCCCTGGTTCTCGACGGTGTCCTCGTAGTACGGCAAAGGTAGCAAGAAGAAGATGCAAGGCAAGCTTCAAAACACAATTTTCTTTTTCATTGTTTCTCCCTCTCTCTCAACCTTGGATAATAAGGATTTTCATTGAGCATATTTTCAGCTTATAAGTAAGACAAATATTTCAAGTAATGACGGTAGTAGTTTGCAATTCACATTGTAAAATAAACAATAATTTAAGTAGGATCCTACTACATATTGAGGAATGAGAATTCTCACCTAGAAGGAAAAAAAAAATCTTTTATTTTTTAGTTTATTTCAAACATTTACTAAAAAATAAAAAATATAAATTCCTTAAAAAAATACTTCATTACTATTAAAGAAAAAAATAAATCGGTGAGGAACCTTCATAGCCCAAGCATTATTAATCTAAATATCTCATATATATATATATATATATATTACATTTAGGAAATGAGATTTTGAACTTCAAACCTCTATTTTGGAGGTTGGAATTTATGCCAATGAAGCAACACAATTTTGACAAATATCACATATATATAGAAGTATAGTACAATGTTACATACAAGCAGATTTGTATATCGATTTGTACAATGATACATGCCTATTAATTGCCTTTTTAAAATTTAATTTTTGACCAATTACGTTAGATGGATGCGCATACTGATATGTAAAATTCCTTGCAACTAAATTTTTTCTATCAGCCTCGAGTTGACTCAAGAACAATATTTTGTCCTTCATTTTTATCGGAAAAAACAATTTAATCTATTAGGAAACGCATTAATGGAGTTATTTGTTAAATCAGTATTTTTAAATGTTTTGACCGATTGAATATATAAGGAAACCCTACATCTAACACTTCAATCTAATAAATATATGATTTATCACTTTTGTTCTTTTAATTAAATGTATAAATATTTAATCATTAAGATTGAAAGACAAAAACAGTTGTAAGGCTTTCATATAAAACTTATGTTACTAATAAGTTTTTTTCATATGTGGAAAGTCAAGTTATATAAATGATAAATCCATGGGTAAATCATAAACATTTTATATTCTGCAAATAAATCAATAGAATAATTCTAATCAATAAAAACACAATACGTACAATACAAAAAATTTCCCATCTGACTTTCTCTTAATTCTCTCTTCTTGTTTTTGATAAACGATTTTTTTTTTAAAGGCCGTATACATGATTTGTTAGTGTTGGATAATTTAGATTTAGTCAAAAATCGATACATACACTATTATAAAAATAAGAATAAACCTACGAAATTATCGGAGTACTTTTCTATATAGTTTTTACATATGATTTATTATCAAATCTATCTTTGTGCAACTTTTTATATTTACTTAAATGGGTCCTCCCATGTGAAAAATCCGTACGTAACTGCATGTTTTTTTTAATGGAAAATAATTAACTTACAATTATTTTGTGATTTTATATTAAATAATAATAGTAATTTTTTATGAACTAGAATTTATTTTAATAAAATGACATGTTTGTATGAATTAATTGTAAAATAAATTATGAAAATGATCGATTTTATCGTTAATCTTTTATATTAAGCACGTTTTTTTTTTCTCTGAAGTTATATTGAGCACGTTGATTCCTTTTCTAAGAATTAATAGTTGAAGACATGTTATATAATGAGTTTGTTATTTTTATTTTTGTTTTTAAAATTTTTTAAATGAACTTAAAAAATGGTTAAAAATATAACAAAAATTAAAAAAAGTTCACTTACGTACATAGAAAAAATGTGTAGACTATGTGACATAGCACCATTTAGTGGATGTTTAGAATTATAGTAAAAAATATAATTTATACATAGTTTTAATACTTATAGCTTATAACTTAATGAATAAGTTATACTATTAAAGAGTTATTTACTATTTGATAATTATATATTTAAAATACTTTCAAACATATTATGCTTGTTTGGAAATACATTAAAAAAATGATCTATAATGTAAAAGTTATGATTATTGAATTTTTTAAAGATTATGTATAAATTTCTTAAAATTTAAAATTCATAATTATTTAAAAATTGTATGAAGATTTTTTTCCGTTATTTTTTTAAAGTTTGAATTACATTTTACATTCTTCAAAAAAATAAATTTGATAAAAAAGTATCAAAATAATACTTTTTCCCAAATATATTTTTTAATTTATTGGAGATTAAAAATATTTAATATGTAACACTTAACTAATTTAATTTCTATATTAAAAGACTTTAAAAACTATTTAAACTATTAAGACACCTATCTTAGTCCCAAACAGATCCTATTATGAATGAACTTGGCGGATGTTTCAATTAACTTCCGTTGGTCACTGAGAGGATTATTAACAATAATATTAGAGAAATAATAGGTATAGTTATAGACTTATTAGCAACGTATAATTACTTTAGAAAAAAGTGAGGTCTATTGTTAAAAAAATTAACTTTTTAATAATAGACCCATTTTTTTTAAAGCAATTACATACTGCTTACAAGTACACAACTGTATATAGCATTATTAGTAATTAATTGATTTAATATACTCAATAAGATTCATTGAACCTAGACAACAGACTGATTCAATGAACCTGGTCACACATTGGGCCATCGGAGAAAATGAGATTTGGATGTTTAAAATATCTTAAAATTTTATAAATGATAGCAAAATAATTTAAAATAATATATTTTATTAAATTTTAAAATATAAGTGATAAAAAAATAAATAAAAATATTTTAAAAAATTAAATATTATATTAAGTTTGTGAAAGTGAATATATAAAATTAAAAAAATTATTTTAAAAGTTATTTTTTTGAAATTTGTGAATTTTTTTATTATTAATTCTTGTGTTTGATTAATGATCAAATAAAAAATAAATAACTTGAAATAATGAAGTATTTTGTGTTTAGATGTTATTTATAAAAAAAAATTATGATATCTATATAAAAGTAGTGTTATTCAAATATGCCGTACTCACTTAAGAATTTATTTAAATTCAGAGATGAGATAATATAAGTTATAAATAATAGAGTTAAAATTAATTGAAATGAATTGTGAATAGAAAAACTCATTTTGCTATCTAAATCGTCTCTAAAAAATTAAAAAAAAATATGCATTTTTTTAAAAATTCGTTTAGATTTAAAATTAAGATAAAATAAAATAAGATAAATTTTAAAAATTGAATAAAAAATATATAATAAAAAATTTAAAATAAATTGACATAAGTTTCGCTAAATTCAAACGGGTCTCTATCTCTGCTCCAATTTTTCACGTCACATCTTGATCCAAAACTCCGACAGCATGATATGGGAAAGCTGCTAAAGAAGTCCTGCCGGACGCAAGTTGCAACGCTTCCACCGCGTGTAATCGTTTATTGCTCGCGTGGAACACACATGGGGGCCTCATTTATCTTATGACAATCATGGTGGTTTCCATGGCGCGCAGAGTCTAGCGGTACTGCATGAATGGCTGCCGTTTCAACGCCGTCAGCCGGAAATGCATGCAGATGTGACAAATTGATCCTCAAATGTATATTAGAAACATGCATCCTCTATATTTCTAAAATTTGAGTCTTATTTGTATAACAAAAATTATGTAAAAATAATTTTAATGTTGTTTTATGTGATTTGTGAAGATTTTATAACAAAATAATTTTATAATCTAACAAAATATATTATGTCACATTAAATTATAAAATTATTTTATGACTAGAATAACTTTTTAAAAAATTACCCATCAACTAATTAGCTGGTACGGATTCCTCTCATATTGTTTCTGCCAAAATTTAGATATATAGTTAGAATAATTTGAGGATTTAGGAGGCCAGCGGCGGCCCAGCACTTTTAAATATTTTTTTTTTTTAGAGAATTTAGATATAAAGCTAATTCGAGGCAAGTGATCAGTTAAAAACAAGGACAAAGAAATCACCAACTTATCAACAGAATGTGTCCAAAGAAGTCATCAGTACAGCATTTATCTGATCCCTTTTTATTATGAATTACATTGAAATCTGGTGTCTAAGATATTATTCGACTTACAAGCCGCCATGATAATGTGTTTTTGTTTACTTGCTTTTCAACAATATTTGATGACAAATTGTTCAGCTAGGGTATAAATTCCGATTGCATATGCTAAAACAGCTAGACAAAACAAGATCCATTTATTGGGGTCCACTACTGAAATGATAATTAATTTTATATTAAGTACTGCTGATTAACAATGAGATTAATCTCCTGAATGCATGGCGTCCTTAACCTCCGGTACACAATCCTAATATATGCATCTTATACCCCTGAAAACAAACTCGAACCAGGACGCAAAACCAGCCATGTTCATCCATATCAAAAGCCTAATTTAAGGCTACATGCATGCTAGTGCAATTAACACATGTCACACCCTCTCTTTCTCTCTCTCTCTCTCTCTGATATATATATATATATATATATATATTTATACATGGAAAGGTGTTTACATTCCGTGATTGTTTATCCATCTCTTGTCATCTTTGTACCGATGGAGACATTAATATTGTCTTCTTATGTAAACGTCATATCGCCACTCCATTTCTCCAAAAGCCACTTCTCATCGATATGATTCCATCCCCGAGCGGAATTAAGATTTATTATTTGGAGGCACAATCGATAAAGTGTATAATATATATATGTATAAATTATATATATTTTTTATACATGATTATATATAAAGATAATAATTATATTTATAAAATTATATTTATAATAATCTCACAATTATATAAATTAGAATGAAATTAAATAAATATAATCAATTAATTTTGATAATTATAAAAATTTATAATCAATTCAAAGTGACAAATGAGTAAGTTAATTATTATAAAATATCTCATAATTCATAAATGTCATGACTAACAAAAGAAGTGAAATTAGCTAATTTAAAATTCACAAATCCAATCATCAACATAAAACAATTAAATAAAACTTTAAAAATATAAAACATCAAAAAAAAATTGAGAATTTAATCTATTTGTTTAATAAAAATTTAGTAAAAATTATTGGAGGGACAATTTTATTTTATTTTATAATTTAATGGGGCAATTTTAATTATATATATAAATAATTACATATATTTATATACTATATATATATTTTTTTTAAATTTTTAGGAATAACTTAGGTCCGCCTCTGTTTCCATCTCTGTACATGTGTGATTATATGTATATAAATATATAATCCATTCACTGTCTCTGGCCTTCACATCATTCTCTCTCAAAAGGGCTGGAAAACCATACGAAAGTGTAAGACTCGCATAGATATTTGAGAGAAAAGGCCAGGACTGGAAAAAAGTTTCCCAGGTTAACACTAATGGCAGCTAGGATCCCGGTGATCAGGTTTGAGAGGGTAGCGGCGGTGTTTCACGACGTGTCAAGGATGGGCCTCTGCGAGAGCAGCGGGAGTGAGCACTCGCCGGAGAGTCCTGGCGATTTGTCCGATCTTGTGAATTCTTTCATCGAAAGAGATGGCGAAGTTGTTGGAGATGACAAAGAGGTAGAGCTTGAAAAGGAACAAAACCGTGCAGAGTCCTCGCCGGATTCGTCTAGTGATTCCGAGACCTTAGAAATGCTACGGGACCTGTTTGGTTGCGACGGCGCCGATGGTGATCATCACAACGATTTAAAGCATAAAATTCAAGCTGAAACAAGACACGCAGGCCGTGGGCTGATCGGAGACACGTCGTCCCCGGCTTTTAAACGACAATTGATGGTTCGCCTACGTGATAGAGGCTTCGATGCTGGTGAGTATAACGAGAAGAGAAATAATAGATGTAAATGTAGAATTACAAATAGCTAGTATGCAATTATTTAAAAAATATATAAATATATATGAAATTCATTTAAAAAAATTAATTTTTTTAATAGTAACAATTTCAAATTAATTATATGTTACTTATAGTTTCACGACTGCATATAAATTTACTTAACGAAAAATGTCAGAAGTTAATATTCAGGCAGTTAACTTTTACTGATAAGATGTTCATCGAAGTTGGCAGTTATGCGCATCTCACTTTTTGCGGTGTCATGATTTGTCCTGACGATGAATCTAAATTTTATTTTGAATATGCAGGCCTTTGCAAATCCAAATGGGCGAAAAGCGGACGGTTCCCAGCTGGGGATTACGAGTACATTGACATCAATATATCTGGGAACAGATACATTATCGAAGTTTTGTTAGCCAGAGAATTCGAAATTGCTCATCCGACGGATAGATACACATCGTTGCTGGATGTTTTTCCACCCATATTTGTGGGTAAAGCGGAAGATCTCAAGGCCTTGGTGAGGCTTATGTGCAGGGCTATAAAGGAGTCCATGAAGAGTTCTGACATGATGCACATACCACCATGGAGAAGAAACGGGTACATGCAGTTCAAGTGGTTTGGTTCTTATAAGCGGACAACATACGAAGTTCCGACACGGAAAGCACGATCCGACAACCATCCTTTTGCCGGAAAACGATTGGTTGGGTTTGAGGCCTTGCCTACGATATCTTACCATTGCAGAGACAATTTTGCAAGTAAAGTTGGGTTAAGAGTTGGGCATCTGACTGCAGCTCTAGGAGGCAGTGGCATGGGCATGCACTCGTCAAATGTAGAATAATTTTTAAGTTACTATCATTATTGATGTATAGTATATATGTATAAATGTGCGTATCTTCTTGATGGATGGGTGTGTATGCATGGTAGTGTTCGTACGTAATTTGTGTGGAAGCGTAAGCTAGGATTCAATTTTTTTCTTCGGGAATATTACATGTCCTTCGATCTACGGATTTTTGTTGCCACTTGTCCAGCTTCAGTGGAATCAATTTGTAGCATGGTGATCTATTCTGCAACATCATGTGAATAAATAATGTTGAAGCATTGAGTTCTGTTTTATTTATCAATGTTATTTTTAAGCGTAGTTAATAGGGCTGAAACCTACGCCACACCGATGAGTTGGTGATATCTAGAACCGGCCGAACCGATCAATTAGGGGAGAGAAAACCCATAGTCTCTGTCTTAGCATGCATCGATACTACCGTTGGCATCTTTGTGAAGGAGGAGGGAAGCGGCATCGTGTGTCATGATCAGTGGTGGTGCTAAAGATTTACTTTAAGGGGCAAGTAAAATTAAAAAAAATATAAAAAAAATATTTTTTGTTTTATTTTTATATAATTTTTTATGTGGTATAAAATAATCTAATAGTAAGATTTAAAATAAAAATAAAAAACGTTTAATATAACTTATGTATTAAATATATATATATATATATAATATGTCAACAACATGTCATCATAATAAAAATATATTAAAAATACGTAAGAAATCATCTTAACTTCTTTTTTATTTTTATTTTTATCTATAATAAAAATATATCTTCATGTTATTATATTATTTTATTTTATATGAAATGTATTTTATTTTTAAATTAAATTAAGTTTTGTGGAGAGAGGCCAAAATAATTTTTAGAGGGCCACAATACAAAATCAAATTAATATTATTTTACTAAATCATAAAAAAATCAACATGTTTTATTTTTTTCTTTAAAAAAAACATATACCATTTTTTTTTTTTTATAAAAGGAATGAGGCCTCGGGGGAGAGGGGCCATATTGCATAGGGGGAAGAAGGAAGCTACAAAGGAGAAAATCAGAAGATGAAGACAAGAGAAACATAAGTGGAGGGGTTATAAATCCCATTATAAAACGGCGCCATTTCATCTAATTTGATTTCTCCTTTTAAAAATAAAAAATAAAATTCATAACTAAAATGACATTGTTTTACTTATTTAAGCTAAACGGCATTGTTTTATATACATACAATATAAAAAATAATATATATATATATATATAATCGACTTGTTTAGCAGTTTGATTTTGGATTAAAACAAAACCGAACTGACTTGCACACAATAGTTTCCTTTTTTTTAGAACACTGGTTAACTAATTCTCTCCTGGTTCTGGACTCTGACTGCCGGTCCACATTGGCAATGTCAATGACCAATCCCATCGGTTTATGTATAGCCTTGATAATTAATATTTTTTGGGTATAGCTATTTTCATAAGATAGAGGGCTAGTTCTGGTTTTGGAAGAAAAGAACAATCATATTCGTACACATACAATTAAATCAAAAGACTCGGAACATAACTGCATATACATTTGCTTAAAACACTTCAACAAATAGTAGCATTTGCTGTATTTTTTCTAGTCGAGAGTCAAATTCTGTCGTAAATAGTGACATTTACCGCATTTTTTAGTCGAGAGTCAAATTTTGTTGCAAAAAAAAAAGCAAAAGCTTTAGCCGTAAATAGTCTATAATAGCGGCATTTATCATTTAGCATCGCTAATTTAACTGTGAAAATTATTTTGGGATGAAATTTCAATCTATTTGCGACGATACTAAAGTGCCGAAAATAGATATTTTTAAAAATTAAACCAAGCTCGCATAACCTCCTGATAACAAATCTGTAATATCCCGTATTTTGTATATTTTAATTGAATGATTATTTTACTTTATTTAATTTTGGTTCTCCTGTTTTAAGTTTATCGAATTTCTTGTTGAACTTATTTTATGATTTTAAGTTATGAAATTTAAATTGATATGCTTTCTTAATATTAATTAATGTTTTGTATTTAAATTACTCTTTAATTTAAATTAGTTTATTGTTGGACTTTAAATTATGATGGTGTTGTTTTTTATTTATTATTTTATTTTAAGTAGTCATTGTATTTAAATTAATTTATTTAGCTTAATGTTTTGAAATTCTTTTCGTTAGATCAATTTTGTCACCAAAGTTGTGAGAATTAAATCTCTTTTCTTTTCCTTCATTTTTTTTTCTTCTCTTTTTCTTCTTTCTTTTCTTCCCCATTTTCCCCCTAGCCCACGCGGCACCCCCCCTTTCTCCTCTTCTGCCCGTTTTTCCTCCTCTCCACCCAGCGTTGTCGTGCACAATTGTGGCCGTCATCGCCCCTCTCATCCTCTTTCCCACCGGCCGGCGACCATCCCCCTTCAATCTCAGCCCAGCCCATGCCGCCGATTGCCCCCCTGGCATGCCTCCTATGCTGCGACCGTTTAATGCTCCAACGCCGTCGTCGCTCCACCATTGGCCACTACCTCTTCACCACTTCACCACCAACCTCCCAGCTACCTAACCCACCCTTCCTCAACCCCAATCCGCCACCCTTGAAACCGCTTCATGCGCTCTCTCTTTCTCCCTCTGTTCGTCTCTCTTTCCACTCTCTGTTTATCTCTCTGTCTAGTTTTGGTTGATTTTAGTTTTGTTTGGTGAATTCTTGTATTTATCAACCTAATTTAGGGTTTGAAATCAAAATGCTTATACAATTACTTCAGCTAATTTTAGCATGTGTGGGGGATTTCTTTTTGTTAGGGTTTCAAGAAAATAGAGGATTAGGGTTTTGAAGTAGCAAAACTTTATGATTCTCATGATTTGCACCTAAGTTGATGGTTTGGGATGGGCCTTGAAGTTTGATTTTTTCTGTTACGGTTATTGTTAACATGAGAATCATATATGCTCATAATGTCACTAACATTCTCAAGTAAATTCAAGCATCCAATTTGCTCTTTTCAATGTTTGTATGATCCATAGGTAAAATTTCCATTGTATGGCTGTGACTGCTATGCTTATGCTCTTTTGGCCTCTGGTTTGTGGATCTAATTGTGGACTCTAGTCTAATGGTAAAGCTTCTCGATTTTTTAATTTTTGTAGTGACTGGATTATTAATGCTGTTTCTACCACTACTTAAGACCAAGTTTGTGCGACTTGTTTCTTAAATTGGTGTTTCTGTAACACTTTTCAAGTAGTAGAAACTAATTTTGGAGTCCTGAGCAATCCATTAGAATTATAATATCTAACTTTAATACATCTTAATCCTTAACTGAGGCACATAAGCCTTGTTTGTCCTCAAGTTCCATCATTTTATGTGCCTCAATTAAATGCCCATTGATTTATGATCTGTACTATATTTCCTCCTCGTGTCTTGTTTTAATTATCATAGCTTTCTAACATGCAGTTAAGTTCCCTTTGTGGTAATGTTCAGCCATTGTTGTGTTTTTTTTCCCATCCCAATTGTTTTTTTGGTTAATGTAGGATTCAAGGTCATCTAAGTATACATCGATGAAAAGTATAAACGAATCCAAACATGAATTTTGGGGTGTCTCTTGGAGGTTAATGGTTTAAAGTTGTTTTCCATTTGTTTTATTTTTTACTTTCTTGATGACTTTTCCATTAGCTTTCAGTTATTTGTTTGTATTAAGATTGTGCCTTTGCCTTTTGCCTTTTGCCTTTTGGTATCTTTTTCATGATTTTTAGGTTTATGATATTTCGAAAACATATAAGAACTAAAAAAAAATTAGGTTTATGATTTTTGCTCCTTCCTAACTACAATTATTTTATTTTTCTTTAGGCTAAAGTTTGATGATGAGTGAATGACAAAAGAAGATGTAAAGAGCATCATGGGTGATTTTGTGGTAACATCTATCTACCTATTGGTTCTTTATAATTTTCTTATAATAGCGTGGGTGATTTTGTTTATAGTTAATCTGTAGTATTTGTTTATGCAAAACAAACTCAATATTTTTGGGTTGAGTTTGTTTAGTTTAATAGCGTAGAGTTATTTTTATAACATTTTGAACAAGTTAGCAAGGGAGAAAAGTACAAGATATACATATATTTCTTCTACACGCACTTGTAAGTAGTTTGAATGAATTTATTCTGTATTGTACTGTGTTTGGCTGTTAGATTTATGATATTTACTTTGGTCTGCATATTTTTTGATGGATAACTCTTTTTTGGTATATGAACTAAATGCATGGTGTGAGTGAGAGGCAACTCTACCTGATTTTGCTATATGAACTAGACGAACTAAATACATGATGTGAGTGAGGGGCTACTCTACCAGATTTTTCTATATGAACTAAATGAACTAGATGCATGGTGTGACTAAGGGGCAATTCTACTAAGTTTTGCATGACAAATTTGATTTTTTTTTTTTTTAGTATTTGAACATTTTTAATAGCTGGCCAGTCATATTCCACTTTGTTGATTATATATTTAGGATGTTTGAGATATTTTTAACAGTTGAGCATTTTTACATGCATAGTCTAGCTGTGTCTTATTCAACATCATTTGTTTTTTCAGGTTTTTTTTCTATCCTCCCTGCATCTTCTTCCTGAAAACATGTTAAATGTGAAAGGACTATTTTTTTTTTCTAATTTGACAGGTGTAATTAGTTTATTTCAATTGTAGAAGCTTTTTTTTTTTTGGTATTTTTAAGTACAAATAGAATTTTGGCAATTGTAAAAAGTCATATACTTTGTTTTATAACTCTTCAATACTTTTAAGACAAGTGAGATGCTAATATTTGTAAATTTTGTGTTTTACATTGATGTAAAAATTTATGTAATAGAATTTCGTGATTATGTTTAATTGTATATATATATATATATATCTTGATTTTGTATGGGGCATTTTTGGCTTTTTATTAGCTGATTATATATATTTTTTTAAATTCTGGACTGTTTGCGGTGAACTCAACTGGCGACAAAAAGTCTCTAATTTTGATTTTGTATATGAAACGTCCAAATCACAACAAACAACACCTAATATTTGCAGAGAAATCATTGTTGCGAGAATTTAGACTTATGTCACGCCCAAATAGCAGTGGCTAATCTGCGATCACCAAAATGCGGCAAATAAGTTTTTGCCACGATTTTGAGACTTTTTGCAGTGCAAAAAGCCTTATATGTTGTAGCGAAGACTATGTATCCATATAGGATTGTGCAGAAATTAATGTAGCAACTCCCAAAAACATAATAGTGGAAAATGTTTCTTTTTATTTTTTCGAACTTCCAAATTAAACCACTGGTGAAAGAAGCAAACTTGGCAAACGATTGACAATATCTGTGCAAAACTGAGCACCCCATAGAAGGTGAGTGCATACGATCAAGTAATTAGCAGTAGTTACATAACTAACAATACTTACAAGTATTAGACACACGCTACAATCCTATCACGTCATGAATTTAAAGATATCTTCCATCCTTAAGAAAGTATATATTACATTTAAAATGTTGTTTGGATTAAGAATGAGAAACAGACATCCATAAAATCAATCAAGGACAATCATAAGTAACTATCTAAAGGATTGACTAAAAGGGACAACATCATTAACCCTTTGTCCAAAAGACTTGAAGTGATAATGTAACATATGGTATTTTTCTTTATTGAACAATGGAAGGTGTTATTGGCACAGTTAAAGAATCTAATGTTGAAGATTCAATAGGAAAAGTAAAAGAAGGGAGAGAAGAACTATCAACATTATTTTGAATACAAAAAGGATAAATATGTTCATAAAAAACAACATTTATTGAGATAAAAAAAAATGATTAGTTTTAAGATCAAGAAGTTTGTAGCCTTTAAAGCTAAAAGGATAACCAAGAAATATAAAAGTCCGAGCCTTAGGATCAAATTTGGTTTGAGGTCTTTGTAAAATAGAAGCAAAACAAAAATAACCAAAAGTTCTTAAATGATTATAAGAATGAGGAGTTTTGAATAAAATCTCAAAAGGAGATCTTTGTTTAAAAAAAAAAAGTATGAAGCCTATTAATGAGATAAGATTCTGTTAAAACAACATCACCCTAAAAATGTGTTGAACCCAAGGTTTTAAGTTTCATCTAAATCTACAAATGGATTTTGATGATAACAAATAAATCCAAAGAATAAAGGAGTCTCAAGCTCAAGTTGTCCACATAATATAATCAAGCACATCAAGGAAGCAAGCATGAACAAGAAGGGAATAAGTTCACATTAAAATCATAGAGTAATGTTGTAAATCTCTTAAAAATTCTTGTTCTTGTTGAGAGAGATATAGGTTGCGCTGTATTGTTTCTATCTCACTCATTGAGGAGTGTACTTTGATAGTCTACCTACTATCAACTCTTGTATTTGTAAAAGGGTGTGTATAACCCTTGTGTGTGTTGAAGGTGTTCTACACGGGAAATAGTTAAATCACCAAGTGTGAGGTGATTGGAAGTGTAGAAGGTGTTCTACACGGGGAATAGTTAAATCACCAAGTGTAAGGTGATTGGAAGTGTAGAGGGTGTTCTACACGGATTCTTTGGAGCGGTGCTGCTCAAAGGTGTAATAGGTTTCTATCTCCACCTAAAGGAGATTGAATAGTGGATTTGGGGATCCTCAAAAGGTAGCTTGAGGCGAGGACGTAGGCGGTGGGGCCGAACCTCGTTAACATACTGAGTTTGCTTCTCTCTTACCCTTACTCTTTATATTTATTATTATTTCATATTTTGTTTATATTTTATATTATATATTTGATTTATAATTGTTATTTTCTTAAATACAACTCAATTCACCCCCCCTCTTGTGTTAGTCATCTGGGCAACAAAATGAATTAAGATATTAGACTAAATCATCATTGCTATAGTTATATTAAGTATGTCACTACAAGAAATGTGGGTTTTTTGGCCCAGGAAGGATTATGGTGGGTAAAAGTATGGTTTCCGTGGGAAATATGTTTTTCCTACGAAATCGTGTCGTGAGACGTGAGGAATAGAACTAGTGAGAAAATGTTTTTTTTTTCCCATTATAGTTTGAACTTGTGTAAAAAATTTGGTTTTTCCCACGAGAACACTCACAAGCAAACCTCAAATACTCATGGCAAATAATACATGTGCTGATGTTTTCTTTCTACAATAGAGTTTTATTGATGGGTCTCAATACAACTATGCTGATTTATGTATCATGATGACCACGAAGTGACCTTATTTTCAAAAGAATTTGTGTTTTAACCATATTATAAACAAAATTGAAGATAAGTGAACCTTCAAATTTATACCTAAGAAGACAAAGCCATATAGCACGAGTTGAATCATCTACAATAATAAAAAATATTTGCAACCTTCAACAATAGGTACAGAATATGGACCCTAAAGATCACAATGAAGTAGATCAAATAGAGTAGTAGATAAATGAACATAATTAGGATTTATTTATTTATTATTATTTGTATAGCTAAGAGGACAAATCATGCAAGGATGACATGGAACAATCAATTTATAAACAAAATTACTCACAAACATCATCCTGAAATTATACGGATGACCAAGTTTTTTATGCTAAAGCTCAAAATTAGAGCATTTGGAAGAAATGGAGTAAACATGTGAAGCTATTGTATCAAGTAAACAAGCAGAATAAGTACTAGAAAAAAAAAATTAGGTTCAGAAATAGAAAAGCTTGATTGTTGCAATATATAAAAGTCTCCCTACAATCTACCCACTTTAATCAGCCTCTAACAAATCACGTCTTGGATGAGACAAATTCAGAGGAAAACAAAAAATAGCAAGTTAGGGATTGTGTTGACTTGCTAATATGAATCAATTTGAACTTGAAAATTGGAACACATAAACTATCATGTAAAACAAGATATTCAGAAATAGAAAGAGAAGCTAATATGTGTAACAGACACAAATTGACCATTAGGAAGCTTTATAGAAGCATTCAAATCTAGTAATGGAACTAAAACAATCAATAGAATGAATCATATGATCGATCAGTGGCTATATCTAGAAAAATGAAAAACATGGATAAAAGCTACTGATACTTAGCCTCAGTCAAAGAAAAATGAGAAACAGTCGAGACATTGCTATCACTAAGAACAACATTATTAGCCATAGACTGTTCCCTATGTCTCGATTTGTAGCCTAGAGGAAAATCATGCACCTTATAACATTTTTAAATGACATGACCAATAAGTTCACAATATTTGCATACTGTCTATCCTTCTTTGAAAAAGATTTAACAGATCTGGTTCCATCAATATGAGAGGAAAAAATATGCAAATCAACATGAGGTAGAGAAACACAAGAAATTTGTCACTATTGTTCCTCTTGTAATAAAAGAGAAGAAACTTTATTAATATGAGCCAAAGGTTCCACAAGCAAGATTTGTGCACGGGCATGTGCAAAAAATTCATTCAATCCCATCCAAAATTATAGATCATATTCCTGTTAAACGTAAGTGTTCAACGTCCGTACAACTCTACAAGAACAAGCAGGAACATGTTTGTAATTAGAAAGTTCATCCTAAAGGCCCTTAAGAAGAGTAAAATAATTACTCCCCGAAAGACAACCCTGATAAAGAGATGAAATAGATTTTTGCAACTAAAAAATGCAAGATCCATTTTTCTGAGAAAATCATTGCTTAAGATTAGGCTAGATCTTACAAGTAATAATATATGTTGAAATCATGTTTATCTATTATATTAAAAACTAACGCATAGTATCAAGGGGAGTTTAAGTATTATTACAGGTCTCAAAGTTTGACTAAATATTTGTCATAATAAAAAATGGAGAGATTGATGAGCTCAAAGTTATATATCTACGTATATATTTTGATGATAATAAAAAAACTCAAGTCTCAAACTTAAATTGTCTATATAATACAGTCAAGTACATCAACGAATCAAACATGAGCAATAAAGGGAACAAGTGTACAAATAAAGCTTCTAATAAAATTTGAAATTGGATTAAGACTCAATATTAATTTTTACTCATAAAGTATCAAATTACATTTTTCACATATGCATAATATTATTAACAGTTTTAGCTTGAAAATTGCATTTTTTACATATGCATGATATTATTAAAAATTTTAATTTTAAAAATTGTATTTTTTCACGTACATGATATCATTAAATATTTGAATTTTGAAAATTTAAAAGATGATTGGTTGTCATTTTTGACATATGCATGTTTTGTTTGAATATTTTAAAAAGTGGTTGATGTATTTTTGACATATACAAAAGAAAAATGATTTGGTTTGAAAATTTTAAAAAGTAAAACAAGCTCATTTTTTCATAAGCAAAAATTAAAAGATTATGTTTGAATATTTTAAAAAATGAAATAGGTTGTCTTTGACAATTGTAAAAAGGAGAAACTTTTATTTGAAAATTTTGAAAAGTGAGTAGTGCTCCTTTTTGACTTGTGAATCCATTTAAATTTGAAAGTGAAGTCTCATATGCCTATAAATACCTCAATTGATATCTTCAAAATTATAATAAGAGCTTACATCAGATTCTAATTTTATAGCATTCATTCAAAGCCTGAAATCTCTCTTCTCTAAAATTATAATCTTTGTATGTGTAGAATATATTATATATAAGGAATAGTTAAATTACTATATATGAAGCAATTGTATGTGTAATGATGTTCTGCACGGATTCTTTATAGTAATATTACTTAAAGGTGTATTGTGTTTCTATCTCTACCTAAAAAATGTTGATTAGTGAATTGGAAAATTCTCAAATGATAGCTTGAGGTGAGGTTGTAGGCAGTGAGACTGAATCTCATTAAAATACTGAGTTTGTCTTTATCTTACCTTTATTTTTTATATTTCATGTTATTTCATATTTTGTTTATATTTTATATTATATATTTGGTTTATAATTATTAATTTGTTTAATATACACAATGCACTCTCCCTCTTATTTTAGTCATATGGGCAACAATTAATATCAAAATAAAGGCTATTTTATAAGATTAACTATCTGTTGAGTTAGATCTTATAGCTAATATTGCAATTACCTTTGGTGAAAGTAAATCCAGTTGTCGGTCTCCACTATTTTGTTGAACCAATTACACATTCTAAAAAACTAGAATGAGATTATTCTTTAAGGTTCAAGGTCGTGAGATCTAAAATGTATTGTAAATGTACCTTATATTCCAACAAAAATTATTAATAACATAAAGATAAAAAAAGAAGGAGAAGAGTTTGATCGTGAAAATAATAGACTTTTTACTGTAAATTTAATGGCTATAAATTTTCTATATAATGTTCTCAGTGGAAATGAGTTCAATAGATTAATAATTGGTAAAACAATGAAAGAAATTTAAAACAACTTGAAGGTAACTTATGAAAAAATTTTACAAGTCAAGAAATTAAAAAATTATATTCTTACTCATGAATATGAAATGTTTAAAATGAATGATAATAAATATATTGTTTCTATGTACACTCGTTTTACATTATAAACAGTTTGACAGCTCTTGACAAGATTTATTTTAACTTGAAGATAGTATGAAAAATTCTAAACTCTCTTCTAAAATGTTAGGAATTAAAGGTAACGGTGATTCTTGAAGTTAAATATTTTAAGAAACTCGAAGCAAATAAGCTTATCAGGTCACTTACCATCTATGAGTACATATTGAAAAAATAAGAAGAAAAATGAAAGCAAAAGAAGAGCTTCATACTTAAAAGTGATGAAGACGTAAGTGACGATAAATATGAAAAAGTTTCAATGATCACAAAAAGAATTATAGATTCTTAAAGAAAAATAAAGCTCCAACAAAAAAATCTTTTAAAAAAAGATTAAAAAAATATATAGATAAAAATGACTCTTTAACTTATTATAAATGCAATAAGCTTGAATATATCAAAGTAGATTATCCTCTGCTAAAGAAAAATTGATATAAATGAATAAAAGCAAATAATGTTACATGAGATGATGATTCAAGTAGCTCAGACAGTGAAGTAATTAATGAAGAATTTGCAAATTTTTATCTTATGGTTAAATGCGACCTTGAGATATGAATAAAATAAATAGTTTTTAGATAGTCAATGTTCAAGACACGTGATAGGAGAGAAGACTAAATTCATTAACCTTACATTTAAAAAAGAAGAACATGTGGTATTTACAAACAATTTGAAAGGAAAGATCGTGAGATTAGGTAAAATTGGTAATCAGTTTTCTCTCATAATTGAATATGTTTTACTTATTGAAAGTCAAAATTATAATATTTTAAATATAAATCAATTATGTGATAGATGATTATAGTTACTTTCAAAAAGAATAAGTGCATTATTTTGAACAATCATAAGATTGCAGTGTTTATTTTTTTCTTTTAGAAGCAACAATGTTTATATAATCGAATTTAAAGAACTTGCCTCAAAAGATACTATTTATTTTTGGAAAATGATACACTTACATCTCCTCTACAACCTTTTTACTACTATTTTTTTTTTATAATTTTTTTTTACTTAATGATTAAGAAAGTGATTATTAGTAACATTATATATTTTTAAAAATTTTTCTTAATAATTAAGGATATTAAAAAAATATTTAAAAGAAAATAACAAAAAAATAAAAACACCATGAGTAGTAAATAAATAGTAATATAGTTGTAAGGGTATCATTACCTCTTTTTTTTTTAACTCAAAATGAAATTAGTTGATTGTGGTATTGAAGACTAGGTCATGCTAAAATAAAATTTATTTTCAAACGTTCAAAAATTGATCTTGTAAAAAATTTGCCAAGGACAAATTCTCTAAACATTAGTTCTAGGTATAGGCAAAATAAGGAACCTATTTGCATACCTACCTACGTGTAAATGTTAGTAAGACGGATAATTAAAATAAAATAAAATAAATAAAAAAAAAAGGACGAAGGCGCGGTAAAAATTGGACCAAAGCTTGCTTTGCTTCATGAACACACGAATTGGAAAATAGAGCAAAACGCTGCAGTCCTTTCCATGTGAGCGACTCCCTTGAAACCCAAAGCGAAGAAACCGAAGAACAGAGCAACGTTGAGGAAACCCAGACTGAAGAAGAGAAACATTTGTATCGGCAAGCTTCATCTCTTGAGAAACCCCAAGGTTAGTCATTTTCCTACAAAGTTGACGTTTATGTTTTCATAAATCTCTATCTTGTTGGTCAATCATCTAGATGAAAGAATAATGGAAAAAATAACTTGTCTATGCAGAACATTTCAGGTCGATTGGGCGAGCTTGAAGTGCTGCAGTCTTGTTTCAGTGAGATTCAAACTCTGTTTTTTTTCTGCTTCTTCATTGATGTTTCAGTGAGCTTCAATTTTTTTGTTTTATCTGCAGTCTTGTTTCAGTGAGATTCAAACTCTGTTTTTCTTTTTCTGCTGCTTCATTGATGTTTCAGTGAGCTTCATTCGTTGCTTCATTAACACGCATTGCAAAAATGAAGACTTGTATTGCAAAAAAAAAAAAAAAGAAGATATATATAGACATATCTGGGGTTTTATTTTTGTGATTAATTTCATTTATTGTGCCGCACTTCATCATATATATGCCGTATTCTTTTCTATGTTGATGCTTGAAGATAAGGATTTGATCAAAATGAGTTTCAGTTTGTGAATTTCTAATATGAAATTTACACAAATGGGAAGCTATATATAATGGGTCCTCTTAAACTATTTGTGTATATATGTACAGTTTTCCTTTTTGTTCAATTTACTTTCGTAGTTCTAAATTATACAAATTCATTAAGCAATCCATAGTGATAAAATATTGATAAATATTTTGTAGATGGAAAAAGGGAAAGAGCAAGCATCTCCTATAGCACCTCCTACCACAAATGCATTAAGCAATCCATCAACTTGAGAATGTCGAGTATTCTCACCTATTTCATTTTTTTGCTCATTATCATGACATGTATTATTCCAACAACCTAGGTATTCTGAATACAAATTTGACACAATAGTTATATGAATGTCTATATTTATCTTTAGTTAAATTTCATTATTTATCTATTTGTTAAGTGATGTCAATGTCCTTTTATTCGGATTTCTCAAGCTATATGCATAGGGCACATGCACCAATACCACAATCTTAGCATCCTTCATCTCTTTGCAGATTGCTTGGATTGAAGGCAACCCCCCACGATTAAGTTGGCACTTGCTTGGAAAATTCATTTTTGCTATTGACGTTTCTAATATGAATATTGGAACCACTGTGAATCCAAAGTAAATGTATTGATTCTGTGTTGTCATGTTCTGGCACATTTAGTATAATTTTTTGAACTTGCCTACTTTTATCTAATAGAACTCCTTAGAAAGGAGGCTGAAGTCTACAATATGTCCCAAAGTTACTTTGGAAACAGCAACCAAGTGAAGGTGCAACTGCAAGTTAATTTATGGTCTGATTATTCAAAACCCTCTCCTAGCTGCACTATGTTGGTCTATGGAATATATGGATGGCCCCTTTTACTTAGGTACTTTCGTTTGTTATTAAGTTGAAATTTATACTATAGGCTATTGTAGTGATTATCTATTTTAATTGACCTTTTTGTACTTATTGGATTCTTGAACCTCTTCTTTGTCCATAGGCCTTTAAGCTATTACAGCAGGTGTGCCTTGAGAGATCTCAATGAAGTTAATGGCAGCAGATGTATTTTGAGGCCCGTTAACGCATCAAGACTCGGAGTTTTTTTTATGGGTCAAGCAATTAAAGAAACACAGAAAAAACATGTGTAATTTTGTTATAGCTTGAATACAGCATTTTGAGGCTTGTTACGTATTGTCATTATTTTTTGGATATAGCTTGGTGTAAAATAACAATACAAGAAACATAGGAACAAATGTGTAATTGTATTAGTCAAGATGCATGGAATGGTTTGAAAGACAATTACATCGTGCAACTAAAGTATATAGCAACAAACATTACGGGTCATATTGCGCCTATACGTCTCTCTAGTTGTTCCACGTACATCAAGATGAATTAAGCAAGAAAGTCAAAAGCGTGTAGGTTTAGTCATTTTAAGGATGATTCGATCACTTTCTAAAGGGTCAATGCTGAGATTTCTTTTGATTCTGTTTTTGAGCATACCAAAGCAACCCTTTGAGTATTTAGAAGTCTGTGTTGCCTCTTTATCCATATTTTGGTGAACAACCATTCTCTGAGTAGAACTAAAAACAGGAGATCTCAGTTTTACTGTTCTACTAAAGAAAAAAGAATTTTAATTTTCTGCACCTTTTGGTTTTCAACAAGTTAGTCTAATGACTTGTTGCACGTGAGCTTATTTCATTAATCATTACTCTGTGTCTTCCTGGTTGTGAATATCACAAGGAGCTATTATAGGCACTAAAATAGATTCTTAAATTGCAACTTCCAAATCCACATTCAATGGTTCAAATTATAACGCTAATATGTACTTCTACCATAGATAAGAGTTCCCAGCTAACGTACATAGGGTTACAGCATACTAAGGCCGCTATGGTGACTACACAAACGTGGATACAAAACTGTTCATTTTTGGAGCTTTTGTCCAACTACATCAACCATATATCAAGCTTCCTTCCTCTGTGGGTAATCCCTGAAAGAGACCAAACCACAAAAATAAACGTAAATGTAAATGTAAATGAAGGCAAAAAACCATAATTTTTCAGCTCCTAACACATTGAACAAATCTAAAAATATCTCTTTAACTTGATATGCATTAAAAGGAAAGAAAATAATAATATCTGGAGGGAAAGAATATGTAGGTCAACACAAAATACATGGCATTATGTATTCAGCCCACTTCTACTCAAATCTCAAATCCAATTGAACAATGAATTGCTTGCAGAGAACACCTCATTACCAAGAGAAACACTTATTTTTCATCATTGAAGAACAAACTACTTATTGCACCCCTATATCCCTCCCTCCTGTATTATCAAACACATCTAAACAGAACCTTCTATTTTCCTTTTTCTTAAACATGCCTTTATAAGAATTTGAGTAGACTATTTTAGGTTCATATGAGAACCATGCAAGACCCAATTTAAAAAAGTACCAAATATGTTTACCCGATTACAGAATACACAAAAGGGATAATTTCTATGTGCCTAGTACTTAATAAAAATAAGAAGAACAAAAGAATAACCAATTGATAATTCGAAGAGCCAAATTCAGCAGCACAATAATTTTGGGATTCAAAAGATATATTCACTTATGCATCTTTAAATGTTTAAATAGACATCATTAACAACTAACACTTAACTAACTGCGTAATTAACGTCAAAACTAACCCAGCCAAACACTAAGGCCGAGTCCATACAAATTAAATAAAGCGAACGATACAAAAACACCCTTAGACATTTAAACAATGACCTCGCCTACATCATCCCTGACATAAAGCCGAAATCAACATGCAGAACAAAAAAGAAAACAGAGGAATCAACAAAAACACTAAAAAAAAAAAAATCTATTAAGTAAAGGCTCACGTAAAACATGCAGAACCAAAAATAAATAAAACACAGAGAACTCAATTAACAGGAATAAAAATATAACAAAATCAAACCTTCATATATATATAAAAAAAACTTAAAAAAAAAAAACATGACCCAAGTTCTGGAATAAACTTAAAAAAATAAAACAACAATAAAAAAAAAAAAAAAATAGAGAGACCTGTTGTTACATGACCCAAGTTCTGAGATTGACAAAGCTTAAAGGTGGAAACTTAGATTTGAGGAACGAACGCAGCAAAGTGAATTGGGGAAAATTTGAAGTCTGGATTCGAGAAGGCTCTTGGGTCGTGTTTTTCATTCGCAGCAAAACGCACCACTTGGAGTTATGGCTTAAAGAAGAAAATACTTCTCCTTTTGAGTTAGAGTTTTTTTTTAAAGGATTTGAAAGAAAGATGAGGGATGGAAGAATGGAGAAGCTTAAGGGTGTGGGAAATGGGGGAAGGGGAAGGGGCAGGGGCGGACCTCCGTTATAAGTACGGGGGGGGGCTACCGCCCCCCGAGAGTTTTTCAAAAATATATATATATATATAAGTATATGGAATTATTTATATATATATATAATTAAAATTATCCCATCAGATTATAAAATAAAATAAAATTGTGATTCCAATAATTTTTATTAAATTTTTACTAAACAAATAGACAAAGTTCCCAATTTTTTTTATATATTTTTTTGAAGTTTTATTTAATTGTTTTGTGTTGATGTTTGGATTTGTGAATTTTAAATTGACTAATTTTTCTTCTTTTGTTGGTTATGACATTTTATGAATTATGAAATATTTTTTAATAATTAACTTGCTCATTTGTTATTTTGAATTGATTATCAATTTTTATAATTGTCAAAATTAATTGATTATATTTATTTAATCTCATTCTAATTTATATAATTGTGAGATTATTGTAAGTATAATTTTATAATATATAATTATTATCTTTATATATAGTCACGTATAAAAAATATATATTATTTATATTAACACATATGATACATTTTATCGATCGTTTTCTCCAAACATTAAATTTTAGTTCCGCTTTTGAGAAGGGGATTGGGATGGCGATAGGGATGGGGTGCCGGAGAATAAGAGGAAGGGGAAGGCGAAGGCATGTAACGGGTTAGGGTTTCTTTTTTTTTTTTCCGCAAAAAATGCACTGTTTAACTAAAGCAGACTCAAAAATTTGAAATGAATCCTGCCATCACAATTTCATCTACACATAACATGCTGACTTTTTGACTACCACATCGGATGAATACGCAATGGGTGTGCAATACTTCTTCCAACAAGAATTTTCATTTTCTTAAAATTTGTGATATATATCATAAAAATTTCTTTTAAAATTAAAAAATATATTTTTATTATTAGATCATTACAATTAATACACATAAATATTTTTTGACTAAACAAAATTGTAAGTATAGGAGGAAAATATTATATATTTATTATTGTTGATAATTTCTCTAGATATATTTGGATCATTTTTCTTGCTCATAAAAATAATATCTTTGTCAATGTATGCAAGAGAATTTAAAATGAAAATGTCTATATTTTTTCAAACATCCGAAATTATAAGAAAAAAGAATTTTTCAATAAAAATATTGAAATTTTTTGTGATGAAATAATTTTATGCATAATTTCTTTACTCCTTGATCACCTCAATAAAATAGGATAGTAGAGAAAAATAACATATCTCTTCAAGAGATGACAAGAATAATGCTCAATGAGAATAACTTACCTAGTTATTTTTTGGTCAATGCAATAAGTACGGTATGTTATATTATAAATAGAGTTATGTTAAGTTCTAATTAGATAAAACCCCCTATGAAATTTGCAATGAGAAAAAATCCAACTTTGGTTACTTTTATATATTTGTGATGCAAATGTTTATTCTAGATGATAGAGATAATTTTGAAAAGTTTGATGCAAAATCTGATGAAAGTATTTTTTTGGATATTTTATAAATATTAAACCTTATAGAATATTTAATAAAAAGATTTTGACTGTACAAAAATTTATATATGAATATTTGATGAATCTAACTCTCTACTTTTCAAAAAATCTATTGACAAAGAAATAAAAAGTATAAATAATATAAATAGTCACAATCTCAATAAAGAGAACACAATAGAAGAAGTACAACATGGAGACATTAAAAAAGATCATTAAAACTTAATACAATATACAACCAAACAGTAAAAACATGTGAAAGATTATCTAGTAGAACACATTCTAAGAGAACCTTCACGAGGTGTAAATACTCGATCATCTCTTTAAAATATTTATAATTTTTTTATTTTTTTTATCTCAAATTGAACCCAAAAATATTGATGAATCATTTCTTGGTAAATAGTATATTCTACTTATGCAAGAAGAGTTAAATTCTTTTGAAAGAAATAATGTTTAAATACTTGTTCCTAGACCTAAAACTTGTACTATTATTAGAATATAATTATTTTTTAAAAATAAAAAAGATGAGTCTAGAGTCATCACTAAAAATAAGGTTTGACTTGTTGACTAAGATTTTAATCAAAAAAAAAAAAAGAATCAACTATGATTAAACATATGCACCAATCACAAAATTAGAAATTATTCAAATGCTAATTGCATATACTTGTTATAAGGATTTTAAATTTTTTCTAATAGATGTTAAAAGTTTTTTTTTTATGGTTTTATAAATGAAGAGGTATATGTTAAGTAACTTTCAAATTTTGAAAATTATATTTATAAAAATCATATTTTCAAACTCATAAAAGTACTATATGGCCTCAAGACTTAATGATTTTTTTAATTGAAAAAGGTTTTTCAAGAGGAAAAAAATCAATACAACCATTTTCATTAAATATAAATAAGATGATATTCTTCTAATTCAAAATTATGTGGATAATATAATATTTAGTATTACTAATGAAATATATGTCAATATTTTATTAAGAGTATGCAGAAAGAATTTGAAATGAGTATGATAAGAGAACTTAATTTCTTTTTCGGATTCCAAATCAAGTAAACAAAAAATGTAACATTCATTAATTAATAAAAAAATATCAAAAAATTGCTCAAAAAGTTTGAAATAGAATATGTGAAGGAAATTAGAATATCAATGAGTCAAACTACCAAACCTAATAAAGATGAAAGCGGTAAGCTAGTTGACTAAAAAATATATCGAGATTTGATTGACAGTCTGTTATATTTGATAACCAATAAACTAGAACAACCAATATGTTTATGTGCACACTTTTAATTATCTCTAAAACAATCTCATTTGATTGCAGTCAAGTGGATTATTAGATATCTTGACGGTACAATTGACTTAGAGTTATGATATCATAAATATACTTATTTTGATCTTATCAGTTGCTCAGATACAAATTATATTAGTTGCAAAGTTAATAAAAAAAGTACTAGTGGAATATGTCATTTCTTAGGTCATGCATTTATTTCATGGTTTAGTAGCAAGTAAAATTATTTTACATCAACTACTGTTGAGGTAGAATATGTTGCTACGAGTAATTGTTGTACTCAAGTTCTTTACATGAAGAGATAACTTGAGGATTTTAGATTTATATACAATCACGTGACAATCAAATGTGATAATACAAATACTATAAATCTTTCAAATAACTCAATATAATATTTTAGGACTAAACATATGAGATTATATATTATTTTTCTTAAACATCATGTGCAGAAGGGTGATATTATATTAGAATTCACAACTATACATGATTAGTTGACGGCCATTTTCACAAAATTCATGCCAAAATATAGACTGTGCATGATTAGAATAGAAATATGGATGATGCATGTCATGAATAATGTCAAATATTTTATTATCTGAAATGACTTAACAAATATTTGAGACTTTTAACCTTATTTTTCAAATGCTCTTACTCTTTATATATCAATATGGTATCCTTATTTAAAAGATTATGCAGTCGAAATGAATAAATAAACATGGATTTCAAATCCTTATTCTTCTACTTTAAGTATACTTTTTTTGTTAGACTCGTGAACAAGTTGCATAAATCTTGTCGTTAAGCTTTTTAATCTCGTGAGTTCTGGACTGCAACCATTGAGGTAATGCGACAATGGAAGATGAGTATCGAGTTTCGAGACTCATAAGTTTTATAAATGGTATCATAATCTGACTTATTAGTTAGATCACCCTCATGTTACATCATGGAAACTATGGCAGATGTAGAAATAACTTGTGGTTGAGGTATATAATACTTCATATATTGATCACGAGAATTACTGAAAGAATATTGATGAGTCATTAAAAATTTGTAGAATGAGAATGCAGATGAATTATAGAAATGTAAAGAAAATTTGATGTGAATTAGATAGAGTGGATGATAACTCTTATAGATATATAAGAACAAAACAAATTATCATATCTTCAAATTTTACTTAGTCAACCTTACAAGATATGTTGGATGCATATTATCAAAATTTACTTAGTTAAGCCAACGAGATTAATTGCAGTTGTCTCTGTATTTCTCATAAATGCTTAACCTCTACTATTATCCGTTGATGTTGATTTTATATTTGAACTCTCTCTTGTTCCAACTCCTATATTCGTGGTTGCAGGTCACAAGTATACTAATTTGCAAATTTCTTCAACTTTTTATTTTCTTACTTTAACATTTTGTTCTTTCTATCTTTATTTGGAAGTTTTTTTATGCAATTAACATATTTGACTGTTAAGTCGATCAACCGCACTCACCTTCACTAATAACTTCCAATACATGCTCACAACATATGCAACATTTGAGTACTGAGAGTTATTGATCGTGCAACAATCTTAGAATCAACCCTATCAGAAAAATGCATCTATGCTCCTATAATGGTGTTGACAGCCTCATGAAAGAAATAACTGGTAGAGGTGTAAAAGGTTCTTAATTCAAATTGGGAAGATTACTGAAAAATTTTCTCAGCCATACTATCGTTTGGGATAAATAGAAACTAGATCAATGAGTAATGTAAAACTTTTCGTGAATATCCGACTGGTGAAAATAGTCTTTTTTAAACAGAAATGGAAAGTTTTCAAATCTTTGCAACATCCCATTTGCCAACAACATAAAGTAGATTTAAATCTTCTTTTGCACTAATCGACAGGGGTAGGTCTCATGCCTTTGCAGCTTTTGTCGAACGTAGGTGACTCTAATTATTCAGCTATCTACAGTTTCTACTAAATGCCCCATTTTCATTTGTACATCTATTATTGCAGTTTATTTTTAATGATGCCAAAAGGGGGGAGAAGTTTTATAGGAGAATATTAACATGTTTTCTCTAGTGCTTTATTATGCATATTGTCAGGAGGGGCCTAAGTATTATTATAGATTTCTAAGTTCTACTAAGTATTTGTCATCATCAAAATGAGGCAGATTGTTGAACCTAAAATTTCAAATTTTGTATAATTATATATTTACATATAGATTTTGATGATAACAAAAGAATTCAAATCTCAAACTCAAGTTGTCTACGCAATAGAGTTAAGTGCATTAACAAATCAAGCATGCGCAAGAAATGGAACAAGTGTACAAATAAGACTCTTAAATTAATTTTTTACATCTCTTGATAAATTATCAAATTGTATTTTTTACATATGTAAAACATTATTAAAAGTTTTAGTTTTAAAAATTACATTTTTCATATATGCATGACATCATTAAAAATTTTAATTTTGAAAATTGTATTTTTCATACATATATGACATCATTAAAAGTTTGAGTTTTAAAAATTATATTTTTTACACGTGCATGACATCATTAAAAATTTAAATTTTGAAAATTTTAAAGATGGTTGTCATTTTTGACGTATGAATGTTTTGTTTGAAAATTTTAAAAAAGTGTTAATGCACTTTTGACATATGTAAAAGAAAAATGATTTGGTTTGAACAGTTTGAAAAGTAAATGAAGCTCATTTTGTAATATGTTAAAAGTAAAATATTGGGTTTGAATATTTTGAAAAATGAATAAGATTTTCTTTAACAATTACAAAAAGAAGAAACTTTTATTTGAAAATTTTGGAAAGTGAGTAGTGCTCCTTTTTAACATGCTTAATCATGAGATCTAGATCTTATCAGAGTTCTAGAAACAACAAAAGACACTTTAAGCTTTTCTCGTTGAAGGGAATTAGAGCTCGTTGAAGGGAATTAGAGTTCCTTGAAAACTCCTATGGCCAAGAGTTTGGTAGAGGGTACACTAGTTATTTTCGGTCATCATCTTGTTTATGTGATTTCTTTTAAGTTTGATGCAAGTTTAAAAATGAAACGAAGATTTTTCTTGGTGAGAAACCCTAGAGGCCAAAAGCTTAACCATAGAAGCTCTCACACACTCAATATCTTCTATTAGGATTTTTGGATTCAAGATCTAATAGGTTGTATGATAATTTACAGCTTGCTTTTTGTTTTTTAATTCATGGATCTTTATAAGTATACACTCAACTTACTCTTGGTTAATATATTTATATATTTGTGTATATCCTTTAGATATTTTCTTTGCTTTGAATGATATGATTTGATTATTGCTTGTATATATTTATTCTATGATCTTGAATTTGAATATATAGAATGAATACTTTGTTTGGATAATATGAAAATGGAAATAAAGCCCATATATGATTCGGTCATGATGAAAGTATAATGATTCATTTGTCTAAAACATGTATTTGACTTCATCATATGTTGTTGGATTTCAATCTTGCTTAAATGTTATGATTTCATACTTTGTTGTATCTTGCTTTGATCCATATGAGATATAAGTGAAGATTGGAGCATGTTTAAGCAATGAAAATTCATGTTTATGCACATATAAGTTTCGGCCAAGGCATGTTCTCATGGATTCATGTACTTGTTATGACATCTCATGTGATTTATGTTATCATGCTATGGATTAGACATGATGTCGACGCCCCTGCTTACGCTTGGGATCGGACGCAAACCGAGACGTCAAGGATAAACAAGATAAGGAAGTTCACCCTCCGTTCTTACTTAAGTTTGAGTATGCATTTAAAACTCAACGCGGTGAATAGAAAATTTTCGCAGCAGAAAAGGTCAATCCATTCTATAATTGGGCAAAAACTTAAAATTTTACCTTATGTCACATGGTATAACAAAATTATATATCCCAAATTAAACTCATATCACTATATATCATATATATCATTAAGAGTATCAATCTCTGCAAAATATATACTCTCCCAAAACATCGGAACCTCCAAAATCTAAATAAAACGTAAGTAAACGACTTCATCCAAGCGTTGATCCTGCGACCACGTCAATAGGTGGGCAGATCACCAGACCATCCATGGTTTGGAGAATCTTTCTGAGTCTTAAACTCGTTGACGTCATCTTTTCTTGCAACAACTTTTATTGCCTCAATAAGGAACGATAGTGAAAATATAAAGGAGTGAGATTTCGAGAAATCTTAGTAAGTACACAACTATCTCAACAAAATCATTTTGAGCATATATATAAGCGAATAACAAACAGAACATGTGTCATGCATATGCGACTACTGACTTAGCAAATGCATATGCTCATGAAGACTTTCATAAAATTTGACTCTTTTTCAATCTTGACACGTATACTTGTTTTTCATATAAAGGGTTCATCATAAACGTAATTCTTTTGACTTATGCTTTAAAACCCTTTTTCGTAAAAGCTTTTCGTTTCTTTCATCATTTTTTATCTTAGGCGTCACTTAGCATATTCATATCATTCTTTGACCTCGACGGCAGTTACGTATTGACTTCACCGTCATCACGTCAGTCATACGAGAGTTACGTATCGCCTTCCCCATTATGACGTGAAAGTCCTTATCAGTGATTCGAGAGTTATATATCGCCTTCTCTGTCACTATTCATTTTAGACACCTCACGGTTCCCCTATGCACCGTGTGTTTTCCACTAGTTACCGTCTCACTCGGCTACCACTCAAGCCTAAGTGAATACGTTATGCGTTACCACAATACTTGCAGACTACTCAAGTCGAGACGACTATATTATCCGCTGTTTGTCACTTGGTGATCACTCAAATCGAGTAACTACAAACTTCTTATACGGTAAGGCCGAAGCCAACACTATTCTTGGGCACCCACTAGCATTAGATGCGACCATGCTCCGGACACTTTTTGGAGCCATATATGGTCCGCCAACTGTTCTTCATCGACCCAGGAACTTTCACTAGACTTTAAACACTCTTGAGTGAATAGAGAATTCCACTGGGTCACTACCCCGTCCCAAACTTTGGGGTTCTTATCAAAACTTTAATCCTTTTATTTTTCTTTTGAAAACATGTTTGACTCAAAAATATGATTTTCATGCTTCATGCATGGGACATGCAAACTCTTAATACTTTATACATGCGAAGTGAGACTAGTTCAGGCACATGTATACTTTATCATGCTTATTGACAAATCAACCAATCACATGAATCCATTTATATTTCATATAAAAGCACACACTGAGCTCAATAGACAAAGAGGAGCACTCGGCCTTCACCACTAGGGTTGGGCCGAGACCCTCAATGGCAACTTCTTAGGGTTTTCTTCTTCTATCTTCCTCCATGCACTCATCAAGCCTTAACAAAATTAACTAACTTTTTTTATCACCACTAAGAGGGGTTGACCGAACCCTATAATCCTTAGGATTAGTATTTTAATCACTTTTGTTTCCACCAAAATAGCATACTTAATCATACATGTTAAACCGAAATATTATACTATTGAATCCTTGTAGCCTTCATGCTTCTAAACCTTCCAAGTATTCAAGACTTAATCATTATATAAAAGAATAGTTGATTATCGAAAAACTCAACCTACCTTCAAATCCGAAACCCATATATGCACCAATTTAGATTCTTTTCAACTCCAAACATTATTTTAACATGCATGCATTTTGTCACCATTTTTCATACTAATCACGCTTTATTTTTCCTTTATAACAAAGTAACTAAATCCACCAATAAAAATGTGAATCTCAAGCCTATAGTCATATACCTTGCTAAGCATGGATTTACCACTAAGCATACAAGGCATTTCTTCAAGCATTCATCCTAGCATCACCAATTATCCAACAAATTTCATCTTAGTCACGCATGCGTTATCACTATATACCATATCAATATGCTTTATTTTCCTTTGAATCAAATTAATTAAATCCATCAACATAGTATAGATTCAAGCCTAAAATAACATATAGACTAAGTATAGATTTTTAACTAAATAAACAAAGCATTTTTTTCAAGAGAACCTAGCTTAGCATCTCCAAGCACGCAACAAACTTAATCTTAGTCATGCATGCATTTTTACCATTATCATATATCATATCATTATACTTTATTTCTTTTGCAACAATTTAGTTAAATCCACCAACATATTTAAATTTCAAACCTAAAGAATCATATGGATCAAGCATGGGTTTTTAACTATAACAACGAAGTCTTTCCTTTAGGAAAACCTAATCTACCATTTGCATACATTCATCAACCAATACAAACACATTCGCCTAATACATATATAAGAAATGCTAAAGTCAAGATAAGGATGCACTTACCATAATTCCAAGTAGAAAATATTAGCTTTGAAAAACATATAAACAATCTATTAAAACAAACTACAAGCATGTAGTTAAAAGAAATTCCTAAAGTATAAACTTTGGTGTGTGCATGTGATCTAACCTAGGGTTTTATTCTTAAAATAGCTTAGGTTTTTACATTACCTCTTCAAGTAGTCTTCCACTCAAGAATGCTTACTTGATTCTACTAAATTTAGGGTATGTTAGTGTTTAGAAGGTGAAAGAAAGCAAAGTAAAGTGAAGGTAGAGTGGAAGGGAGAGTTGCTGAGAGGTGGATGAGTGTGTGTGTGTGAACAAGTGAACCAAGCAAAAGGAGAAAGAGGAAGGCATAAGGCCATTTGGCCAAGTGAGCTTCTAGGTGTCTTAAGCACTCATTTCTCCTAGTTTGTGAGTGATTTTTGATGGGGTGAAAGACCCTTAGATTGCTTCTATCAATAGGGTATGATCATGCCTAGTTTTAGGTGGTACTTGATTTGAAACTTCCTCCCCTTTTCATCCATGGCCGGTGCCCCACATGGGTTTAGCCTCTCAATTTCTTTTATATCATCTCTTACACACTCATCCTATGGCATCTCACAAGTCCCCCAAGATCTCAAGATCAAATTTGGGGAAATGGACAAGGCATGGTTCGGCTACCCTTTTCCTAGTGTCATCCGAACCTCCTCACTCCTCCCTTGGTCTCCTTCCTTCTCATGAGTTCCATCAATTACCATTCAATCATACACCCTTGCACACACACAAGTCTCATCACTCTTACACAATCCAACTTGTCCACTCAATCTTACACAAATCTCACTTCTAGATATGGTTTGCCTATGAAAAATCAAAGTGAGATTTGGCTCATTTCTTGCTTTCACCGAATGCTCATTTCTTCTCCAATAGTTTTCTCTCCTCTCAAACATCTATCAATCAACTTGTCAAGTTACCACTCCTTCTTACACTCTTACACAAATCTCTCATGTCCCTTCATCTAGATTTGGTAAAAAAAAAAACCCTTGGAAGATCAACTCATGGCCCATGGTTTTTGCTCATCCAAAACCCCATTTGTTTGCTTTCATCTTCTTTCCTTTCTCCAATGATAGCACATTCTTCCATCACTTGTCAATATCCTTGTCAAATCTCTCTTACAAGATCTCTCAATGGTCATTTGCTTATATTTGAATAGGATTACATGGAAAACCCCAATAGGGTTCAGCACTCTCATCTTCCAAACTACCCGAACCCTTCCTTCCTCACATCTTCCTCTCAACTACTTTCCTCTTCTACCAAATCTATGTCACTCAACTAGATTTGGTATGCTCCTAAAGAAACTAAACTGGAAGACTTCTTCCTCTGCAAAATTAGTCATCTCCTCAAATCTCTAACAAGTCTTCCCATGTCCTTATCACACATTTTTTCAAAGATACTCTTACACTCAATTTCCTTTTTGTCATGTCAAAGATTTCACATTGGGAAACTCAATTGGAAAAGTTGGCTTCTTCCCCTTCTTGCATCCCATGTTGCCCATGTGTCCAAATGATGAGAAGATCTCATCTTGGATACCACACCTCATCCTCCAAGATACAAATAGTCAACCTTTCAATCACTAGTCTTTTCCCTCTTACCTACTAGTCATTGAAGACTCACTAGAGTTCTTCTAAGTGTGACATGTGTCTTCACACATGGGCTTGGTTGACTTATGGATTAATCAAATGGGTTTATCAGCTTGCCACTCCTTTCTTGGGCCAAATACTCAAATCTTGTCCTCAAAGTTCAAATCTAAACCCAACTCCAAGTGCTTACTTAATTAAAATACCTACATCACCCTTATAATAATTAATTAATTTAAATAAAATAAAGTCCAAAATTCTGGGTCGTCACACATGAAATATTTGATTATTTCATGTACGGCATCTCATATGTCATATGTCAAGTGTAAGATTGTATAAGTCTTAAGTCTCATGTCACATGGATTTGCGTAAAGTGAGTTTGAAAGGAAAATGTTTTCAAAAAATATTTTCAAAGAAAAGAGTTCAAAATATTTTTTCTTGAATCCAAGTGCTAGGGTGGGAGAATGTTTTAGTAGAACTCCTCTATCTACTCTGAAGTGCTTAAAAATGAAATGGTAACTCCTAAGTCGACAAAGAATTATCGGTGAACCTCGAATGGAATCTTTTTAAAGGATGCCGAAGCGAGGTAGCACCTAACACTAGTGGGTACACATGGCATGCAACCCGATGAAGTACTGTTGAGTTATCATGATAAATATCTATTTAAGACGTATTCATCGGTGCACGGACTGGTGATAATGTTGTAACTAGTAGGAGCACGCAATGCATAAGAGAACCGTGTAGTGTACACACTTTGAACAAGAATAAAAATTCTCTGTTATAGATCACTTGATGCAAATCTTATGATATTCTCTGAAAGAAAAAGTTCTATTAAAGTTGAACAAGAAATATAAAGAATGAATATTTTTTTCTGAAAAAGAAAAGTCTCTGTTACAAGTTTTCTAAAAGTATATGTGCATAAGTCAAGTGTAGTTTCAGTCAAGTTCATGTGCATGCACACATTGCATAATATACCGCTTGTATGCTTATATTAACTTTGGTATGTTGTGTGATTAGTTTTTGAGATTTCGAGAAGTCTCACTTTGGTAGTTCCCACTACCATTTCTTTTCTAGAATGATAGAAGTTGTAACAGGGTTAGACGATGCCACCTCGGAAGAAGAAGGCACCCCTGAAGGAGAATGAGGTGTCGACTAGTAGTGAAAGTTTGGCGAAGCCCACAATGGTTGATGGCATCGAAGATGCCGACTGTTTTATTGTTGATATTATGAAACTCCTCGAGGAACTAAAGCAGATTTTAAATCAAGGGAGGATTAAGCCATGATCGAAGAGTTAGGACCACATTTCCTTAGGAAAGGAAACGACTTTTGAGATAATCTTGAAGACTTGCTTTGTTTGTTTTCCAAAAATATCTCATCTCAAATTCTTCATTACACTTTTTCAAATTTTTATACAAAATAAAATAAACAATTCAACTTTTTCAAATATCAAAACAACTTTTTCAAATCTCAAAATAAATTAATATTAAAAATTATATTATAATATTAAAAAATATATTATAATAATATTTTATTCCTATCTTATCTTATCTAATTTATGAAAACAAATGAGACCTAGTTTATTTTGAATCCAATCCCGTGTTTTCGGAGATTAGCACTTTTATCTCATTTTGATGGTTATGAACATGTTATCTTAATGGATTATGTGCCACAATATCTTTAGAATGGAGAATATAAAGGGTCAATTAAACTAAGCAATGTTGCAGGCAATTACATAGCACATAGTAATATAAATTTTAACATTTACCCAAAATGAGATAAAAGTGAGTTCTTCGGTACATACATGTTATTTGTCATGAACGTTCAGGATAGGTAACTTATGTTACATATACTGGCACTCAATTACTGTTAAATAACAAGCGGAAGTTGGGGACGCCACAACCGACATTCATATTGAAAAGCCACAAAAGCTAGATGTCCTTTCAGTGAAAGTAGGGTTCCACGAACTAATGGTTTGGAGAAATCAATTTCCATTAGAATCTATAGAAACCTATCCCAACCATGATCATTGTCATTCACAACATGCAGTACATTCCCAACAACACTGCGAACTTGAGTGCCAACAATGGAGTTCATGCATCCAAAAGGCAAGTTATGGACTTGCACCCAAAGAAAAGAATGAGTGGGAAGAAGATCCAAGGGTGAAGTAAAGCCATTAAAGTGTTGTAAACAAATAAGATGTTGATAAAAAAGCCATGGTTGGCTCTCCCTGACACGCTGTAGTTTCTAGTCAGAATTGAACTCAAAGAGGAACAAGTTGGAGCCCACTTCAAAAAAACTAAACATCTTGAGCAATTTTTCAGACTTTAATTATAATAATTTTGAACGCCTCTTTGTTAATCTGCTTATCAAACTCTTCCCCACAAGGCAATAGGTTCCTCGAAGTGTCATTTCAACATCATTTTCAGGCAATATGATGCCATTTCTTTCCACATCAGTGAGACATAAGTCTTGCCACATCAATAGCGAAAACAAACAGTTGAAAATAGATACAAAGAATTAACGCAAAACAACAACCTTCCACTCGAAAGTGAAGGTATGAATCTTCCTCCTCAAAAAACTCTCAGAGAGAATTGAGAGGAAACAGACGATTAAAAGACATTTATGAAGCAGTTTCTGAATCTAATATAAAGTATTAGTATATATTAATATATTATAAGACTTATAGTACAATATCTCATATATGTATAATAGTACAATTAACTTAATATGTTAGTATTAATATCACTATAACTATGTAGTAATATCACTATAGTATTAGTATAGTTCAATAGTATTTAGTATTAGCATTACTATTAATTATTTAGTATTATAATATATATTAACTTTGATAAATATATTTATGTATTAGACTTTTAGTGTATTATACTATTTATTTATATACTAATAGTATTAGTGTATTACAAATGTTAATTTAAATTATTATGTTGTTAGGAATCCCATTAAGTGGGCCATGCTTGTTGGGCCTCCAACTTGATTATTTATTTTATTAAGTTTTTTAGTGTTGATCTGGCCCATGGTCTTAGCGTGGCCATGGCCTTTATGTTTCCTTAGTAGCAGCTGGTAGTATATGTAGGCGAGATGGGGGTTGTAATAACCCTAAAATTCTCACCCTAATTTAATTATTTAATTCAACGCTAATATGAAAGATTAGTAATAATTTGTAAAAACAAGCTCTAAAGAGATAGGCTTAGAAATGAAGTTTTGGAAACATAGATTAAGTGAATGGGCCAAAAGATTAGTGGTGAGCCCATAAGCCCATAGTATGAACTCATGACCCACCAAGCCCATATTAGATACACTTGTCACTTGAAGAGAAATCCTAAAAAGTCATCCAAGGCTCGTAGGAAATTACTACTTGGTGAAGGTTGACTAGTAGGTAGCCATGTAGGATGGAGTGTGGAATCTTATGGAGAGATTTTCCTATCATGGGATCTTGGAAGTAAAATTCACCATCCCTTGATTTTCTAATAAAAGTCATAGTGTATGGGAGTGTGACAAATGGCATGAAGAGAAGGATGGAGGAATGGAGCAAGGGATTTCGGTGGGAGACATTCCGTGAACTACTTGGAGGATTCCATGGAGTATGGCCACCAAAAAGTTGATGAGACAAGAGAAGAATGTGTAAGTGAATAAAGTACAAAGTGTAAGAAGGTATGGTGATGTGAAGAGAGGTATGGTGTGTGTGTAAGTGATAGAAATGACAAAGAAAGGAGATGAAGCAAATGGAGGGTTCGGTTGAAGCAAGGCCTTGGCCGGATCATGCATGACCTTGAGATCATTTGGATGGACACATGAGATGATGGAGGGAAGGTGATTGAGTGAAATGCAAGAAAAATGAGGACCAAACACTCAAGGGGGCGCCGGCCATAGCAAGTGAGGGAGGAAGAACCAAGTCTTCTAAGGTATGGCCAAGACTTGATCTTGGAATGACTTAGTGTTATCAATCTTTCAATCCATCATTGGCCATACCTAAGAATAGTAAAATGTGTACCAAGGACTCTAGAGAAAGGGTTTGGCCGTGTGACCCTATGGCCATTTTCCTTAACTTGTTTCATTTGAACACAAAGCAAACATATCCCTATCTCACTCTCTCTACCTCTCGGCCAAAGCTATCCCTTTACCCTCACCATTATTTCTTCTTCTTTTGCCACACAAATTGAAAAGTTCTAAATTAGTGGAGCTAAGATCAAGGGTCTTGAAGTGGATATTTATTTGTAAAAGGTTAGTGCCTAGACTCATGCAAGCCTAGGAGGAACACACACACTTATAGCACCATTGTTTTATCTAAAAGGAAATAAGGTTTCTTTTGAATCTCCATACTTATAATTAGTCTAATAAGAGATTTTATGTGTATATTTTCAGATTATAAGCAAAAATCTAATAGGAGTATTGTAATTATACTTTCATCTTTTTTTTAACAGTTCTTGTATATAGTTGGGTGATCATGCTTGTTGGATTAATTGTTGTATTGCCATGTTTGGATTAAATTGATTGGTGTTAATGCTTGTCTTTGGTATGAATATTCATGTGTAAAATCTCTATGTTAAAATGAGGTAAGAATATGAGTATAGATGAAGGATCAAGCATTAGTAGCAAAAAGAAATGGAAAGCATGAATGTTATATGAAATGATGAAGTTGATGCATGGTGGACCTCAGTATTAAGTTTATAAAATTTGATGTTGCTAAGATAAAAATTTATTTAAGAAAATAAGTACTACGATTGACTTATGTAAGGAGGATATTGTCATAAGGAAATGAAGAATTGACATGGAAAGAAAATATATGATTAATATGAATTGTAGTGATGTAAGCATATGTATGAAAAGAAGTAATCACTTATATGATGATTAATAAAGTTTAATTGGGATCTTGTGATGTTTAAGGTTAAAATTATAAGATTAAATTATATTGATTATTTGTGGAATTATTTAGTTTAAACTTATAGAAGATACTTGTTGATGTGGAAACTTTGAAGGAATTAATAGAAGGAAATCCTCTAAATTAAAAATGTGAATGGAAGAAGTTGGAATGAAATAAGATTGGAGATAAAAATGTTTACTTGTTAGATAATAGGGTTTCGGTTACTCCTTTTCTAGAAATGGTATATGTTTTAATTAAACACCTTTAATTCTTGGAGGATACTTAGAGTGAAATGATGAAGAAAAACTCTAGGAAATACCCTTGGAGGTTTCGGCCTTAATGGTTTGGATATGGGCCGAGTACCCTACTTCAATCCTAGGCCTAAATTTGGGTGTTAGAGTATGATGGCTAAGTAGGAAATTGTAAAGTTTGTCCCGATGAAAAAGAAAATGAACTATGAATGCACTCGAGCTCGCCTTGGGTTTTACATAAAAATGAGTAAGTGTTGCATGTCCCATGCATAAATCATGAAAAGCATGTTTTTAAAGTCCAACATGTTTTTAAGACAAAAAGAAAAGAAAATTAAGTTTTAAAATAACCCTAAAGGCTGGGACGGGGTAGTGCCCCAGTAGAACTCCCTGTCCACTCAGGAGTGTTTAAAGTCGAGTGGAAGCCCCTGGGTCGACGAAGAACAGTCGGCGGATCATGTATGGCTCCAAAAGGTGTCCGGAGCGTGGTCGCACCTAACACTGGTGGGTGCCAAAGACGGGTAAGGTATAAGGACCTGCCGTACTATAAGCTACGTGACGCACTCACCTTAAGGTGATGCGGTAACCAGTAGGGAACACGCGGTACTTAGGGGAATCGTGTTGTGTCTCATATATGCTACGCGATAAGTCATGACAAGATGGGCTTTTGAGCCATAAGAAAATATTAGTATCTGATAAGTGGCACCTAAGAAAGAATAAAAGATGTGAAATGTTTTGAAGAAATGATTTGAAAAGCACTAATATGAAAAGAAGTCTAAAAGAAGCAAGTCTGTATAAAAGTTTACATGAGCATGCGCATGAGTCCGGTCATCCATTGCATATGCATTAGTTATGATTGTTTGGTTCACTTATCTGTATACTTGAAATGTTTTAGTTAAAGTGCTAGTATACTTGCTGAGATTTCTCCCGAAATCTCACCACCTTTTATTATCTCTACTATCGCTTCCTTTGGAACGATAGAAGTTATTGTAGGAAAAGATGGATCCTCGGATTACGACTCTCGAGAAGATAGGTCGGACCCTCAAGGGCCCGATTAAGACAGATTCTGCTAGGCCAGTGACCCTAGACCTACTGGGTCATTGGGCAGCAGAGTCGCTTCCTATGATTGTTACGGGGTGTTGTCTGGTTTTAGGAGTGGACGAGCTCCTCTAGGGGTGTAAATGGTCCGATCCGGTCCGGTCCGGTCCAGGAAATTTGTGGACCGATTTCATTCGGTCCAAGAATTCTCTCACCCTGGACCGGACCGAACAGGAGTTCGGTCCATACCGGTCCGGTCCAATTCGGTCTAGGGGCGGTCCGGTCCGGTCCGGTCCAGGGGTGCCCCATATGATTTAATGGGCTAAATTTAATATATAATTCTACAATAATCAAATATTTTTTTGGTCCAAATTTAATTACTATAAATTATAATATGTTAATATTATAAAAGTATATATTATATATTAATATGTTAGTATATATTATATATTAAGTATGTTAGTAAATTATAACTAATAGTCTAATAGTCTAATAACACTTTCACATTAGTATATGTTAATAAACTATAACTAATAAGTAATAACATTATTACAATTTATATTAGTATATTATATATTTATATGTTAGTAAATAGTGATAAATTATTAATAATATATTAAATAATAATAATATACTTATTATTTATATATTAATATATAAGAGTATATATTATCTATTAATATATTAGTTAATATTAAATATTAAGTATATTAGTAAACTATAACTAATAATCTAATAGTCTAATAATATTATTACATTAGTATATGTTAATAAACTATAACTAATAAGTAATAACATTATTACAATTTACATTAGTGTATTATATATTTATATGTTAGTAAATAGTAATAAATTAGTAATAATATATTAAATAATAATAATACACTTATTATTTATATGTTAATATTATAAGAGTATATATTATATATTAATATATATTAATATTAATATTAAAATTTATATATTATTATTTATATATACATATATTTAAAAAAAAAAATTAGGGATTCGGTTCGGTCCGGTCCGGTCCAGGGGGATGAACTCCCTGGACCGGGACCAGACTGGAATTTTCCAGTCCATATATAGGATGAACTCCCTGGACCGGTTCAGTCTTTTTACACCCCTAGGCTCCTCCATATAAGATGCCTGTTTACTTCATCCTCTGGGATGATGTGTGATGTAGGCCTAGGTTTAAGTTTGGACAGTCTTCATTACGGTCCTGACTTTAAGAAGATAAAGGAAGAACCCGCCTATTAGTAAGTTTGGCGGAGAAAGAGGGAATCGTTAAGGCATCTATTTTGTATCACCAGTGTATTTTGAGAAAATCTTTCCGTTGTTTTGGGAAGTGCTTTTGTATAAATTGTTAACATTGGTAACCTTAACTTTTGATGTATATGTATATAATATTTAATTTGGATTTGTAGTTCGTTAACCATGTGATGTGCGACAAGCGTAAACGTCTTGTCGAAGTTTTTGATTTGATCTTTTTCCACTGCGAGATATTGCTGAGTAAAAAAAAAAGACACTAAACACTTAAAAATGCGTTTACATGTAACGATGAGGGATGAACTTCCTTGAGATGCTCGTTCCCGGCGTCGCATTTTGTGTACGAACCCAAGCGCAAGCTGGGGCGCCGATAGTGTTTGGCTATTTAGAGAATTCTCTAAACTGTTCTGTTGGTTGATTTTAAAGGAATTGGGAGTCTCGAAATTCCCGAGGTGTAGCCATTTATTTGAGTTTATTCTTGACCATTTATCTCATATTATCAGTTTCATTATTCATCCATTGCATTACCATTATAGTTCTCATCTTTTTCATCCTGCATATAACTCTATTACTATTTCTCATAATCTATAGCAGGGTTCCTTACAATTGGTATCGAGAGCGACTGATTCTCTCCATGGACCTAATAAAATTAAGCCAATAGCAAATAAATTTGTTGGAGCAATTGCCAGACAAAGTGCAGGAGGTCCGACGACTAGTAGATGGATTTGATACAAGTTATAAGTGGTTGCTACTAGAGTGGCGCGATGAAGAAGAAGACTTCGTAGAAGAGGGAATAGAAAAGGATGTTGCGGATTCAATCGAAGATTCACAAACAGCATTAGAGAAGGACAACAATACAGGAGTAGAGATGGAAAAAATACCAAAATCTGTAATCCAAGAAGAAACTAATTCGGCACTCCATGGTTCCAACCCAACATCTAAGAAGGTTACATTGGAGCCGCTTGACTCTAGAAACATTGAATTGAAATCTTTGGTGGAGCAAATTTGTTCAGTGAGATCAAATTGTAGATTCCATCTCACGGATGGCTGATAAGACATACATCGAGTCTGTACACAGATTTCTTTTCTTTCACCAACAACTGGAAATATGTTGATATGCAGGTTCTTTCTACAATGATCTCGATTCGGTACAAAGTGTTGCTTATCATTTGGCGTTGATGTCTCATTGCCCTCCTTGAAGGAAAGCAAGTGGCCATGACTCATGTGGCATCCCCCTTGGCCAAAACTTACTGTCTACCTACAACAGCCTACAAATCGAAGGGGTAAGAATTTTATCCCTCGTCTTTTATTTGATGTCTTGCCACAAAGGAGTGTTGTGGAACCCTTTAATAGAGAGAGGGCAATAACTCCTAGAGGAACGATTGGAAAATCTGTTATAGAAAGTTTTGATGTCCTACTTGGTTCTATTGGTTCAAAGATTCAGAGGGGGTGTACCCGATGTTCTAGTGATGACTCCATAGAAGAGAATGTGCTAGAGGGTAAACAAATTGATTGGAAGTATAATTCTAAAGAAGTTGACAAAAGTGGAGTACTTATTGTGAAGACTGAAAGTCATGTGGATGTTCTTGGGGATGCTTTATCTGGTGAGAATGAGAATCATCGAGCTGTAGCTGTTGAGAAAAGAAAACTTGCTAATGTCCATGCAAATCAAGCAATAGCTAAAAGGCTTGGGCAGTTATTTACTATTTTAAGTGTTTATAGAGTTGTGGAGTCTTTGAATGCTATATCTGTAATGGCATCTAAGATGTTTGATAAAATGTTAGTTAAGAGTATTTTCAAGCCCTTTGATATAGGAAGAAGAATCACAGACCAGACAGTAGCCACACTTGTGTAGAGTGGTAATGGAGTTTCAATGTTTGCGAAGCACCTTGAAGACATGGTAACTAAACTATATTGAATGGAAGTTACTGATATGAAGAGATTAATGGGTAAAAATTGTTTGACTCATCTTTTGCTTAGTGGTGGTGTGCATATGGCTATTTTGACGCTAAAGGAGATTAAGAACATTAGCATCAATGCACGTAGTATAACTGAAAATTTTAAGGGGTTTTTTCAAAGGGTTCAGATGGGAACTCCTCTCATTATCATGGGGTTTTATACAATTGTTGAGCCTTACAATGCAATGCCCTTTGCTCATCTTCACCCACCAGCTAATGGAGATCTATACATAATCTTCAACAACAATGATCAAATCATTTGTTGGGTTTTTCTTGTGAAGGGACACATTTATCTTGTTTGCATTAGCTGCAATAAGAAGTGGTTCCTTTGTATTTCCAAGATAAAAAATGGACTAAAGTCGGAATGATCCGTAAATGGCCACGTGGTGCTCATTTTCTTAGTGTTTTTGCTCCAAGAGAAGTCTCAAGTTACTTCATTGTTGGAGCTGAAGTTCTATGGTCAAAAGGTTATACGGAGCTAAAGTCAAAATGGCCATCTTTGACATTGGCCGACGAACTAGTCATTCATATTTTATGTTGCTAGTGGAGATGTAGAGTGTCTTGGTTTTGTTCCAAATATAGAGATTTATGCTTTTCGTGTGTTTACGGAAGCACATGTATCATACACATCATGATTCCTTGATGCGTTCTATTATGCCATGGCAACCAATATGGATGTACTCAAATCGAGTATAAGAGGATCATATTACTTGGCTTTTCCATTTCTAGAGAAGGTATGGGAAATAACATCAAATAACATTACTATGGTCTCAACAATTCAAAATGATGGACCACTTTATGGTACCTTCAACAATCCAACAAACCAAAATGACGTCGTCAGTGTTGGTGGCATTGACTACAAAGACCATATAGCCTCATTTTCTTCAAGATTGCTTTTGGCTCACCATGATGATCAACTTTTGCACAAGAGGTCTATTTCAAGCAAGGCTAAGCGAAGGGAGTTGCGACAGCAACAACACGTAGTAGTAGAAAAGCTAAACTCGAATCTTGAGAACAATGTTCTTTAAAGGGGGAGAGTTTGTTGGAATCCCATTAAGTGGACCATGCTTGTTCTAACTTGATGGTTATGTTTATTTTATTATGTTTCTTAATGTTGATCTGGCCCATGGCCTTTATGTTTCCTTAGTAGCAGCTAGTAGTATATATAGTTGGGATGGGGGGAACCATTTATTTGAGTTTATTCTTAACCATTTATCTCATATTATCAGTTTTATTATTCATCCATTGCATTACCGTTATAGTTCCCATCTTCTTCATGCATATAGCTATATTGTTGTTTCTCATAATTTATAGTAGGGTTCCTTACATATATCTCGATAATATCTTAGTAAAATATACTATAAATTTTAGTGTGTAGACAGTATACATACATGTATCATGTATGTATATATAGTGTATTAATATTTATTTATCTATATAGGTATTAAAAAAGGAAAATGTTCAACACAACCGTCCGGTGCATAACCTGCAAAACCGGATGACGTGACCATTAATAAAATGGCGTTGTTGTAGTAATTATTCGAATTTCAACTTCAGCCCCTTCTCTTCTATTCTCCATTCAGATTTGGTCTCCATGAACCCATGAAGCCAGCATTGAAGCCAACCCCTTTGTCTTCTCCAAAGACCCACGAAGCCAACCCCGTTGTCTTCTCCACCCTCTTTCATTTCTCCAATCAGATCCAGAGCATGAGACCATTTGCAACCACTGAGAAATAAAAATATTTAGGATTGAAGTTATAAGCGGATGGGTAAAAATGGAGCCTAAGCTAATAGTGTTTGTCAGATTCAAATGGGAATTTATATGATGCATCGGATGTAAAAGTTCAGGTTGTCATGTATGGAATATCAGAGATAAGTGATGGGTCTTGGAGGCTTTAGTAGTGTTACCCAGATGACTAACACAAGAGGGGGGGTGAATTGAGTTGTATTTTAAAAAAATAACAATTATAAATCAAATATACAATATAAAATATAAACAAAATATGAAACAACAATAAATATAAAAAGTAAGGGTAAGAGAGAAGCAAACTCAGTATGTTAACGAGGTTCGGCCCTACTATCTACGTGCTCGCCTCAAGCTACCCCTTAAGGATCCCCGAATTTACTATTCAATCTCTTTCAGGTGGAAATAGAAACTTATTACACTTTTGAACAACACCGCTACAAAGAATCCGTGTAGAACACCCTCTACACTTGCAATCACCTTACACGTGGTGATTCAACTATTTCCTGTGTAGAACACTTTCTACACGCACAAGGGTTATACACACTCTTTTACTGATACAAGAATTGATAGTAGGTAGGTTATCAGAAAACACTCTTCAATGAGTGAAATGAGAACAATACAACGCAAACTATATCTCTCAAAATGAACAAGAGTTAAGGCTCAATACTTAGAGAAGAAAGAACGAAAGTTTTGAATGAATGTTGTATGCTCTTGGTATTGTAAATGTGAAACTCTCAAATGATCTATTTATAGGCATATGAGACTTCATATTCAAATTTAAAAAGATTCACATGTCAAAAATATCATCATTCACTTTTCAAAAATTTCAAATATAATCTTTTTACTTTTTATATGTGACAAAGGAGCACACTTTATTTTTCAAAAATTTCAAACCTAATTTTTTACTTTTTTCATATGACAAAATGAGCACACTTTACTTTTCAAAATTTTCAAACAAAGACATTTACTTTTTACATAAGTCAAGAAAAGAATCCATCACTTTTGAAAATATTCAAAAAAAATATGCACATGTGAAAGATGACAATCAATCATCTTAATATTTTTAAAGTTCAAACATTTAATCATGTTATGCACATGTGAAAGATGACAATCAATTATCTTTCAAAATTTTTAAATTTAATTTTTAAAATATTCATACACATGTAGAAAATATATCTTAATGCTTTATAATAAAATATTAATTTTGAACCTTAATCTTAATTTCAAATTTTTAAAAGATTTACAACATTACTCTATGATTTTAATGTGAACTTGTTCCCTTCTTGCTTATGTTTGGTTCCTTGATGTGCTTGATTTTATTGTGTGGATAACTTGAACTTGAAATTTTTTTATTTTTTGAATTCATTTGTTATCATCAAAATCTATGTATATATTTATAATTACACGAAACTTGAAACCTTGAATTCAACAAGTGACAATAAATTTTTTTCCGTATCAAGGTACTTAGAATGATCTAGTCCCCTTTGGCGTACAAGAAAACATGGGATGATCGATAGGAGTTTCCATTTGTCTGAACAACAATAGCTCCTTAGCTTTCCTATGTGTTGTGTACGAACCATCTCTAATCAACCATGTGGGGCTTCGGGTCCTTATGGACTCGTATAGATTACAGGAATCAAACCACAACGGCAACCTCCCTCACATGGCGTGTGTTCAGCTCGTTGTGCGAAAAAAATCGAGGTCACGAAAATGGGGAAAATGTTGATCGAATCCAGATTCTAATTTCTCTGTATTTTGGGTATTTCATGTAGTTTTCATTTTAATAAAAGATATCTTCTTCTGACGTCATCTGATTTCGCAAGATTTCGCGCTCGGCAGTTTTCTATAGCACTGCCCTAAAAGCCAACGGGCAGAAAGTCCAGCTGTCCAGCAACCTAAACCACTAGGAACGGCGCCGTTTCCTCTCCAATAAACCCTAAAATCGGCCCCAGGCCCGCAGTCGAGTCGCTCAGTTCCTTCCTCTGCCTCATTATACATCCATTTCAGACAGAGAAATAAAAAAAAAGGAGGGGAGAGGGAGAAACAGATTTATTAATTTTTTTATTAATTTTTGCGGTGTGTCGAGGAGATCGGACGTCCTGTCGGAACCGATTCAGACCAAATCATGGAGGGGGTAGGGGCCCGACTGGGGCGCTCATCGACTCGGTACGGACCGGCCACGGTGTTCAATGGGGCAGTGAGGAAGTGGAAGAAGAAGTGGGTCCACGTAGCGCCATCTAATAGTGCTGCCTCTAACCACAACACCACCACTACCAATCAATCTCACCAGATTCACAACCAAAACAACAAAAGTAACGGCACGACCAACGGTAATAACGGTTCCCATCTACTGCTTTACAAGTGGACCCCAATCACTCAGAGCAACAACGGCAATAACAGTAACGGTGACAGGAATTCCGGCAAGGTTGACGCAGCGGCTGCTCCGGAGGAACCGCCTCGTCGTAAATTCAAATACATTCCAGTAATTTTCCCTCAATTAGTTTTTATTTTCTTGGGATCTTCGTTTTTATTTTCGGGTTTCAGTATTTTTTTTTTTTGATAAATTGGGTTTCAGTATTTGAATTTGGTCATTTGGATGTTTACTGGGATTTTTATTTTGATGAAAGCATTATGGGATTGGGTTATTTGAGAAAATGGTCTGTAAACAAGTGACCTTGTATTTGGGAAATTTGCAGAATTGTGGAATTGGTCTGTGGAAGCTGAGACGTGATCTGGGTTTTTGGGTGTCATTTCAGGGTTTTGGTTTATGGGTTGGAAGAAGTTTTTGGATGACTTGGGGTCTTCTTTGAGTGCTTTTGCTTTGGTGTTTAGTGGATGTACTGGAAAAGAAAGGGAAACAAATATGGAACTGATTGGGGATTGGTTGTCATTTACTATGCTGGAATGTTTTGAGTTTTCAGTGAGTCGTTGTAAGGACCATTAACATGTTACCATGTGGACTTGAAGATTACATTAAACGTTGAGACTTTTTTTCATAAGAACATTAATGTTGAGACTTTAGCTCTGTTAGGACTCCCATGTGTATGTGCATTGTAATTTTGTATGCGTGTATATAGCCATTTTAGTGATGATTTTGGCCCAGCTATTTATAAGATATACAATATTTAAATACAAACAACCATGTCATTCTCTATACAGTATGTTTTCCGCACAAATTTTAGTATTTTACCCATAGAAAGTTTGGCTTCTATAACACGAACATTGGTGAGAGTCCAATGCCCCAAAATTCCAACTGTTCCAAAGACTTGAAATGCGTGTTTGTAGTTTGGTTATCAACTTCTGTTGATGTATCTTTATGCAATGGAACCTTTTGGATTAGCTGCATTGTCGGTCATAAGATTGTGAAGACAAGCTGTGATAGATTTTAATCATTTTAACTGTTTTTTAAGGGAAATAGATGCTGATAGATTTATCTGGGTTGTAGAAGATTTCTTTCATGCTTACAAAGCATTTTATTTCTTAACATCTGTTCTGCTAAAAGGGCACAATTGATGATGTGATTATCTACAATGGTCTTGTGTGTTAAATAAAAAAATAAAAAAAAGTTATAATTGGTCTTGTGTGCAGCAACTTAAACCTTGCAACATCTGGATTCTTGTTCTCAGGGGGATGTGCACTGGTTGGACTTTCCATGTTGAAATATACCATTGGCTCGGTATTTTAATGTATTGATTTTAGTGGTTTGAAGTTTGTGAAACCATAGAATGAGCAGTTTAAATGCAATAGATTTGGAAATACAAGGTGTTATATGTGAGAATTTTTTAGGCATGAGGTTTAGCTTTATTTCTCCAATGCTCATTGACATAGTTGTAAAAACCATTTGTGGTATTATTTTTTTTTCCTCTTATTTGCAGTTCCAACTTCTGTCCAACATGCATACTGGCGCATCGTCTGTGTGCCATGTTTAAGCTTTTCCTTTATGACTGTTTTAAAGTTATCTTATTATTGAATGGGATCTAAGAAAAGAGATTGGCATCCTGCAATAATGCATTCTGAATTGAATCAAGCATCATTAATGTCATTCTGGGTTGCTTTAAGTAGGAGAGGATACTCTGTTGAAAATAGTTCTGAAATGTGTCTGTCTCACTAAACATTACATGGAAATTGAGGCTTTGTGACATGATTTGTAAGTATAGTTTATGATCATTGCTTGTTGGTGGAAATTAGAGATTTTTAGTCCCGGATAACCGGAAATTCAATCTTTGGTCTTTTTACCCCCTGCTATCATGTTTAGGTGTAGCTTTTGTATATGTCTGATGTATTTTATATCATCAAAAAAATCCTTGTTTTGCTGATAATAAAATTTCATGGGAAAAAATTGGTCGAATGCATGTCTAATTACTTTGTACTTCTGTCTGAATACAAAAAAGGAAGGAAAGAAAAGGCTATGGGAAGAATAATTCTTATTGTGTGGACTGCTTTGCAAGAGCCTAAATGAAATGCTCCTGTTTCATTCATAAATGAAACGGAGCATTTCGCTAATTAAGGACATGCAAATCACCTGTGAGTGAAAAATCTCTATGTGAGTGAAAAATGGAGGCATTTCGTCTATAGCTATATTGGACTGCAAAGGAGTCTGTAGAACTGGTTCCGGATTTGAGAATCCGGATTCGAAGGTTGAGTAATTTTCTTGAATCTCTTAGGTGAAAGTGCCAAAATTATTGGAAAATAAAGAAAATTTCAGGGTCGGGCCGGGCCAAACCCGGCCCGGATGAACAGGCCTAATTATGTTGACTGTAGCACTGCCTGGAAGAATACCTTTCTCCAGTATGTGTAAATAATGCTGGAAGTAAGATTCTATGCTGGTGCCTGGGAAGAGTAGAATTGCAAACAAGTCCTTCTGTGTTTGGTCATAATTGTTTTGTGTTTTAATTAATGATATGGTGGATAACACATTCTATAGAAGGCTGAACCTAACAGTATGTGCTAAATGACCACCCATCATGGAAGATTTATGCTAGAGTGGTTCCCTTCAAATAGTTTGATTATTATTATGTTTTGTTTGTTGTTATGGGCTTTGTGGATTCATGGTCATTTTGGCTATTGGGCTGTGCAGATTGCCGTTCTAGAGGAACAGAAGAATGAGGATGCCGAAAACGAAGCTGCTGAAAAGGTTGATGATGATTCTAATACTGAGTCCACCCCCAGGGGAGACATTTTGGATGAAAAACCTGACATTAATGATTTGCCAATGGAGGAAAATCAGGTGAAAATGCTTACACATCACATTCTTGTTTTCATCATTACATAGGTAGGTAAAACTCTTGGTCGGAATATTGTATGTAATGTACATAACTTGTGCTCTCACATCACACAAAGTGATCTAAACAGAAGGACTGTGTGTGTATTGATGGATAAGGGGAATGCTCAAATTTAGTTAGTTAATCATGGTCATTGCTTTAGCATAAAAAAGGAAAAGAAAGAAAATCGAGAGTAGTGATTCAGTGAAGGTCACTTACAAAATCCTGCCACTTAACCTAGCTATCTGTTCTGTTCTGCCACTTATAAAAGAGAATTGTTGAATACGATGGAGTAATCCATTGTCTCTGATTTCTGGCTGCATTCCAAAGGCTGGTACAGGAAAAATTTATAGTTTCAAAGTCTGCTTTCCATTGCAGGATTGAGACTAATCCTAAATTACATATAAACTATCTGCTTCATGTCTCACTGAAAGGTTACATGTAATATTGAATCCAATTATTATTTTTGTCTCAGGAAAATAATCAAGTAGTATGCCAAGATCTGAACGAAAGCACTTTGGATTTGAGTTTAGGCTTAAAGGGGCATGATGGTGACCATGAGCCTGATTCCAAACTGATCAGATGAGAGATAGTTAGAAGAAAGGGAAGGCAGGGCAGGTAGTGTTGGGACATTATTGATGGCAGCCCTTGGGTTTTAGGTTGCCGACTGAGGGCATGACGGTCGTCAGCAAACTACTTGTTTGTGCCTGAGTCAAAATAAACATTTTTTTATTGACATATTGAGCCACTGGCCGTTGTAGGCAAGTGTATTCTAGGGGCATATGCATGTACTTTAGTGTTCAATTGATTGCAATTTGTATCGATTCGGTTTTAGTCTTTAGGAGATGACAATGGAATGTCTTTAACTTTGTCTGAGAACTTCTAAGCTTGGACATGCTGGCCTTACAAAGTGAAACATAAATTGATTGAATGAATCAATCTTGGCACTCTTTTAACTACTTTAAGTAATCCTATTTTTAAGTCCTGATATTAGTCTGCAGCATGTGAATTGCACCGTGATAATGATATAAATTTCTCATCAAAAAGGCAGCAGGTGAAATGTCTTATAAAGTAGGTCAAGATTGTGATGTTTTTTCAATTAATAGATTGAATTGAACACTTGGTTTTGGTTAAATGACAGCTATGTGCCGTTATGGTTAAAACATCCGAACGGCTGGTTTGTGCACACGATTTAAATATCAGCCAAATATCAGGCTTCATCCATATACCGTATACGGTTGTCCTTATCATTTATTTACCTTAGAGAATACTGAAAATATGATGATGACTAACATCGCTTTTGAATTGAAGAGCCTTAGCAATATTAGTTTAACTAGCTGCACCAGGATGCTTCTGAGAACCGATTCATTATAATATGTCAGAGACTCACATGAAACATGCCATGTCCTATAATCCTATTATAATAAAAAAAGCCAACATTACCACAAATACTTTCAAGGCAGTTCATCCACATATAATGGATCAGTAATTAGGCTCCATAAATTGGCTTCTACATCAACTCTCTCTCTCTCTCTCTCTTTCTTCCCAATATTTCCCTTATATTGACTGCTTAGAGCACTTGCAATAGTCTAGCCATTGCTAAGTCTAAAATAAAGTCAAAATTTACTTTTTTGACTATAATGCATATAATTTAACTAAGTAGTCTACATTGGTCTAGCTATTTCAAAGTCTAAATAATAATATAATATCATATATTTTAATATAAAAATAATTTTTTTAAAATTTTTTACAAATACACTTAATGTATTAAATATTAATTTTAATAAACAATAAATTTTTTTTTTTAACTATTTCTTCTCTCAACCTAATTATTCAAAATATATTTTACCACATTTTTTTTAACCATTTCCTCTCTCAACCTATTATTAACTGTACATTTTACTACATTTTACCAACACAAGTCAATGGACACAATTAACAACATTAAAAACATTAGAAACACAACTGATAAAAGCATTAGAATTGAGCCAATGAAGGAAAAAAAAATGATTTTAATAGCACATCAAGCAAATTTACAGCAACATCAGCAATCCAACAGTAATGTGTTTGCCTCCCACTATTATAGCAACAATCCAACACAAGTTACAGCAAATTTATAGCCTCCACTACCTTTTTCATGCAAAGCTTGGCGTGCCAAAGTTGCCCACAATGAATGAAAGAAAGCTGGGTATGTACAGCTTTGCCTCCAATACCACTAAATTTCTGTTTTTCTATTTTGCTTGTTGTCCATGTAAATTAATCCAACACATATACGATTAAAAAAGACTAAAAAATCTTCATTTACACTACAACAATCCCAGCATATGGCATCTTCATTCACACTAAATAAGACTCGACAATGAGATGGGCTGAGATATCCCAATGAAGCTTATTATTCCTCTTGGTCCATTCATATCAGCATTTAGATTCCTCTGTCTAGAAACAGAAAGTCAAAGAAAAAGATTTAGTTACTGCAAAGGTGATTTGCATATTCACATCAGTGCATTTTATTTAACTTATATTGAGGAGATGAAAGGGGAGGAAAAGAGGAAAAAAGGAAAAAAGAAACTTACCACATGAGCATAGGCATTATACCCAGTAGAATGATCACTTGAATCAGCTGTAGGGGTGAAAAATCTACACTCATTGTAACAGCCCACTGCAAATGAAAAAATATCCAAAGTGGTTAACAACATCCAAAACAAGTTTGATCTCCATAGTAGAGGCATCATACCCACCACACTCGTTGTAGCACAGCCCAAATAACTACCACAAAAGAAGTTCCAGTTTTCTAAAAAACATCTACTGTTAGTTAAATCAAAGTGAAATACATATCTCAATAAGCATAACCATTTATTTTTTATAACCCAATAAACACAAGTTATCTCCTCTCCATGAGCAACAAAAGGTTAATAACACCTCATAACATAAATTTGGCATTTCAGATAAGGTTAAAAAGCAGGCAACCATTTAAAACTGCTAGTATTTTATTTTTTTGAAGAAAAGGTTAGTAACACTCTTCTTTGGTTTCATGCGTGGTCCATACTGATACTTCATAACATATTTTCCTGTTTTCTACCAAAATGACAGTCAGAATAAATCCTAATGTATGTAGTATTGAAATATGTGTCGATGCTTTTGTTGCATATGGACTTTATATCACCAATCAAACAATATTTTGTGTTGATGTAATTCGGTTCAAAAATCAAATAAGCATATTCATTCATTTATTCATAAGTATGTAATGCATTAGTTACTTATGTATAGAAATTAGATTAGGAGCAGGAAATTCTCATCCTATGAGAAACACTCATCCCTCAAAATAAACATTGAGGCAACATTAATAAGCACAATAATAAAGGCTGTTAAAAGAAATACTGTTGACACAAGAGATGGTTTTTTTTTTAATTATTTATGCAGCAATACACTTGATACACAAGAGATGGCGTTGTTTAATATTTTCTTAGTGTAATACATTTCTCAATAAGCACAAGGCTGTTAAAGAACTTGGGATCGATGGAAGTCTACCTAGTCAAAAGCATGAGATCAAATCTTACCAACACATGCAGAAAGAACATAAAATTTGAGGGGAAAGATAGTACTGCTTTCTGTTGTCTAAAGCCATGGATCCAAACTAGATAGAATAGAAATGATGGAATAAAAATGAAATATACTTCCCAAAACCAATAACTAAACTCAGAATGGTAAAAATTCCTAACCAAGCGTTTGTTTAAACCAGATCAACTAGGAGCTACCTCCCATCACCCACAAACAGAAAATTACGTTTAGCACACAAACACAAATTAACAACTAGCACACAAAACTCAATAAGTGAAAAAACCAAAAGAATCTAACACTTTGCTATGGGGTAAACAGAGGAATCTAACAGGAAAAAAAATTCCAAATTAAACAGATGAGGCGCGAAAATAAGAAATCCCGATTCGTTTACGACCTCAACTCACCAAGTTGCCCTAAATTTTTACTACGGATTTCTTACAAATTTACTACAGGAAGAGAAATCTACTGCCAACCCTAACCTCTAATCATTTCGTGAAAAGAAAAAGAGAGAAGAGGGGAGCTTGGGTTGGAGAAAATACAGAGAAAAGAGAGGGTGAATAGAAACAACAAAAAAGCATGAAAAAGATAGAGAGAAGAGTGAAGAAGATGACTTATTGTTGTTAGAATCAGAGAAGACGATGAAGAGAAGCAACGGGCGAAGGAGAAACAACAATTTCGAGAGAAAGAAAGCAATTTTGGGGGTTTCATTCTAATAAATCGCAATAAAATAAGTTATAGAGACATGAATAGTAACATGCCAAATATAGCGGGTTTTGAGTATTTACTGTAGCAAATGTTTAAAATAGAAGTAGGATAGACAGACCAATGTAGACAGTTTATAAGAATTAAGTCCAAATTTTGAATTTGCGTGGGCGATAGCCAGCCCACTGCTAGTGCTTTAGGAGTGCTTCTCAGTTTTGGGTATTTAAATTTGAATGTACTCAAGTAGGGGCTAAGGTATTGTATAAAGACAAGGCAGGGCTGATATATTGGAATCACCAGCCTTACCAAAAGCAGAGATTGCTGATGTTAAATTATGCTCTCTGAAATGGCTGGGGTTTTCTTTGCAACGGATAAGTGGAACACCATCTTCCCTCCAAATTATCCGCTCTTCACATGATGCTGCAGTCACCTCCACATACAGCCGATGTTCCTAAATTAAAATTAAAGACATCACGAAAGGCAATCAACTCAGATTGGAACTTTATCATGCACTGCAGGACAGAATTCCATTTTTTTTAAAAAGAAATAAACCTATATTTTTAATAAAATCTTCTATTACTTAATTTAAAAAGAAAAAAAAACCCTAAATTATATCGTCCGTTCAGAATATCTTTAATATATATATATATCATCCTATACGGGTACTTCTCCTTCAAAAGGCAGCAGGGATCCAAACAATCATGGATAAAGGTTCAGTGTTTTTAGGGGCTATTCTATTATTTCATTCAATAGGAGTTATTCATAAAGCAATTTTCCAAAGAAATTCCAGAATTTGGTTTAACCATTGTCCCTGGTTTAAAACTCACAGAAATGACTCATGATTCAGGGTTTCTCAATTCAATTGCAAAGATCACATTCGTGATTCAGAAAAATGAGAACAAAGGTCATTACCTCATGAAGAACTTTTGCTGCCAGCTCCTCTGCAGTATCATTAGCAAGCACAGGGACAACACTTTGAGCAAGGATACGACACCTGTGTCATAGTGCTCATCGACAAAATGTACTGCTGGACCTGAGTATCTAACCAAGAAAAAGGGATGAAACCTGATATTATGACCTCTTCATATACACTAATAAAATGAAATTTGAAAGTTCAACAAAATGGACTGAATTATAGGTTAGTCCAGATAGAATATTTGTTTAGATATACTTCACCAAATGCTGCAATCTACCTTGCTCCAGAAGCAATGACTGCCTTGTGCACCTTCATACCATAATAGCCTTTGCCTCCAAAAGCTGGAAGGAGTGATGGATGTGAATGTTTTCTATGGATCTACGATAAACTTGGATAAACTCCACTGGTATAAGTTTTAGATAGGGCTGCAAACAATCCGATCAAAGACGAGTTCAAACCGAATCGAATCGAGTCAAGTTGGACTCAAATAACTTGAATTTGAGTTTGAGTCGAGCTGAGAGTTTGCCGAGTTGAGTTGAATTCGAGCTGATTAAAGACGAGTTCGAACTGAATTGAGTTATTTATCGATCTTTGTTTTTATTCTCTAACGATCCGCACGAATCGAGCCGAACTGAGTCGAGTAATTACTCGAGTTTCTTACTCTTTATAAATATTTGACTCAATATTTTTTTGTAAACTTAATACATTATTATTATAAAGAAACAAAATAGATTACTTATACATAAAGTAACAAAATATATTACTTATACAAAGTATTAAAATAATATATATAACACAAAAAATATACATAATAAAAGAAAAAATGTAAAAATATATGCAAGAGTACATATATATATGTATATAGAATTATTACGAGTATTGTTACGAGCTCAAAACGAGTCGAGACGAGTTTATACGAATTTTGCATGAATACAAATCGTGTTGAGTCGAGATTATACAAGTTTAACTCATTTAATATTCGAATCAATATTAGTGGTCACGAATAACTCATTTATTAAATGAACCGGGTTCGAATCGAGTTTATACGAGTCGAACTCAAATTGTTCACGAGTAGCTCTATTCGTTGTAGCCCTAGTTTTAGATATCCCACCAGGATTATAAACATAACCTCAAATCCCCTGATTAAGATAAGACATCAAATGTTAAAATTGTTCAGTATCATTTCAGCAAATCAAACTTTAGGTTCCTCTTTTTCCTCTCTTGGTACTTGGAAAGGACAAATGTGTCACTTAAATAATAAGAAACCGCATAGAAATTTTCTCAGGGATGCTATTTCATGTTACAATTTCCTGGAATGTTGAACATTAAAACCACATATTATAGCTCCATTCACATATTTCCTTGGCATGAGAAATTCAAACAAAACAGTTACACGAAGCAGGAATCTTTTAACTATAATAACTGAAGAAGTATACATCTCAGCCATCTTCTGTTTCCTAGAAACACGATAGTGGAAAATTCTTCTTTTTATTTTTTCATACTTCCAAACCACTGATGAAAGAACCAAACTTGGCAAACGATTAACAGTATTTGTGCAAAACTGAGTACCATATAGAAGCCTCTTACAAGGTGAGTCATATGATCAAGTAATTAGCAGTGGTTACATACAGTAACAATACATCCAAGTACCAGACACACGCTACAATCCCCTATCAGACACTTTTTTTTTTTTTTTGTGTAAACTATCATATGAACTTAAATATATCTTCCATCCCTAAGAAAGTATTTGATGCATTTAAAATGTTGTTTGGTTATAGAATGAGTTGTAAACAACATACATAAAATCAACCAAGGACAATCAGAAAGAAAAAGCAACCATCTCAAGGATTGAGTAAAAGGAACCCCATCAATAAGCCTTTGTCCAAAAGATTTATTTCACAAGTAACAATCGCAAAAGATGGCATTTTCCATTATTGAATTTTTTTTTTTTACACAGGTTTCTTAAATTTAATGACCTGTAGAATGTAAAATGTTTACGGCAATAAATAAAATCACTTGGGTTTATAATAAAAATACCTAGCTAAGATAAAATTCTGAACCCTTCTATTTAGTGTATTTGCAAGAAATATGATTCAGCATTCATAAATTCAAAATTAAAAAGAGAGAAAAATCTAAATCATCCACTTTTGGGAAGAGAGGCTGACCTAAGTGCAGATACAAGTTTATTTGGAGAGAGTCCATCAGGTTCGTCTGTTGACTTGGGGAACAAAACAACTGGTATGCCCTTATCTTTTGCATACTCTGCACCTCTGCAACCTGCGATATGGAGGGCATATGGAGGGCTAAGAACATGTATACGTACACCCTTCAAAGCAAAGGTTTATATGCATTATAGTTCTACGGTCTACAAGTCACTTTCTGTTCTTAACAATCACCTTGGATTAGCAAGCAAAGCCCATATTCTGTCTATAAGTTGGACCTCGCTCCAACCATCTGTCAAGGAAATTATATGGCTACAATCTGTTGCAAGTCTCAAATTTTAATATCGTACCCATTTTTTTCCCTTAAAAACAGCATGCAAAATAAAACCAAACAGAAACTACTCCACTAAGAGTGAAGAGATCCAACTACACGTTAAAAAAAAAATCTAATCCAGACTAAACATAGCCTATAGGTATGACAAACTTAAGCAGAAGCACAATGACAGGTCATACTATGTGACTAAGAATGCCACATTGTAAATTGAAATAAGAGAGCACAAGAAACCATCTTCCAGGTCTACCCTAAGTAATTAAGGTCATTTTAGACTTGAGAAATATGCTCGTATATCATGTGATTATAGCAACTTACTGATTAATCATAAAAAAATAAAACATGATTTACCAAGTAAATAGCAGTTAAAAAAATAATAATTAAAAATTTTTTTTAGTTAAGAGGGAACACCTCTAAATTAGAATAATTCTTCTTGTAGTTCACATCTGTGGATTTCATTACATGCTTAATTGAAACGTTCCTATTTTATGGATAATAAAATGAGTTTTCTAGAATTTTGGAGTTTTTGATTTGTAAATAAGGGTATTTTGGTAAAGTTTATTCTAAAATGGGGGCTTTCTATCTTTTCATTGTTTGGATTGCCAAGGAATACAATTTTATGGACTATACCTAGCGCTACCCACTAAATTATTGTTCACCACGAATTGAAAAGATGATAAGTACCACGACACAATTGAAATAAGGATAAACTAGGTGTCAAAGATAGAAAGGAAACCTCGTTTGTTTGTGACCAAAACAACTACATCTCCAAGAATTGATCCCTGAAGAGAAGCCTCGTGAATGGACCTGAAGTTCGACCCTCCACCGGAGACGAAAATCACAAGTTTTTTCCTACTAACCCCGTTTTCCAACTCTTTCCCATGAGAATAAATAGAATCCCCAACGTTTTCTACATAATTAGTACAATTCATTCTCAGCTTAGACCATGCTCTTTGCAGAGAAGAGTGAGGCGTTTTGTAGGAGACCCATTTACGACATTGAGAAAAAGAAACTGAAGAAGGAGCTGATGCAAAAAAAGGGTTTTTGGCATTTCGAAATGATGAAAATATTGTTGGGTCTGCGGACAACCCTGAAAGCAAGCTCTAAGTTCCCATTGAGATGATTTCTTCCATAGATTAGCAACTGTAGCTGATCACACACCCCACATCTGACATGGATTTCTCCCCCCCCCCCCCCCCCCCCCCCCTTTTTTTCCTTTCCCACAAAACATGCGCTTTCATAGCAGACCTTGCAAATTTCTGACCAAATAGCTACTGATTTTTTTGGACGAGGTCGAGATATTCCCCTAACAAAGGCAAGGATGGAGCTTTTACTCTTAAGTGAAGATGAATTGAAGGAATTCTGCTTCGAGTCCTGCATAAATTTAAAAAAAAAAAAAAGTTATTTGAGTACAGATTACCTAATCTCTGCGGCGTGTTTAATTTATAAACAGAATGTAGAAGAGTTCACGAATTTCCTAAAAGAAAACCAAAATCACTTAAGACGAAAATGCTACCATGTGTAATGTTCTATTGTAGGGAATACCAAGACAAGGAAAGAGCAAATGGAGCTAAGTTCTTAAATTTATTTCCCTTGAGTTGTTTATACGACTTTCCTAACCAAAATAAGTCTTAAATTAAATTTTTATTTTCATTCTTTCTGGTTTCTTAGCAACAAAACAACAAAATACTGCCAAAAACCTCAAATTGAAGCTTGGCGACAATTAACATTTTAAAAGTTCTGGAAATGAGAAACCCGAAAATTGTAGAGCCAAAACTTATCTTAGAACCTATAATTAATTCCCGCCCAAAATTCTTGCAAGTTGCAATGACCAAATGAAGAAGCATAATTACAAACCCAGAAGAAAAAACAATTCTCCAGCATGTACCTAGAAGATGTAAACCAAAATGACAAAGTGCTAGGTAGAGGTATCGTCAATGATGGGGGTGTTGGGCAAATTCTACGAGGAGTTTTTTTTTTTTTTTGTGGGGGGGGGGGATGTGTCCAACATACAAAATTTAGGACCCAACGTGATAGGAAAACACGTTTCTTAGAAGGATACACATTTCTTAGAAGGATCATATAACGAATAACAATTAAAAAAAATTTAAGAAAAAACATTTGAACCTACTCAAATCTATAATGAATGAACAAGATTTTTCAATCACCTCCATGAAAAATATTTCACAAGTATGGAAAGAAAACGTGATAGGAAAATAGCACAAATTTAGTAAAAGAACAAGAAAAAATAAACATTAGTCGAGAAGGAAAAAAAACACCTATGAACACATTTGAACATGATCTCTTCGAGTATATGAAGATCTGTTCGGATCTTTAGGAAAAAAAATGATAGAAGAAAATAAGTTCAAAATATGTACATCAAATCAAATCTGTATAAAATGGAAAACATATATTAATTTAATAAATAAACGGCCACAAAAAATAGAACAAACAAAAAAATACGAGGCCATTATGAAAGAAGAAAAAAATAATAATATTCAAAAAATAGAATCTTAGATTCTCGTAAGGTTTAAAAATAAATGTGCCAAAAAATAAAATGAATACAAAGAGATTATTAAATAGATAACAGTTGATATATCGTGTTTCTTTGTTGAGAACAAGCTGAGGGAATAGAAGGTGAAGACGGAAAGGCACAAGCACAGAGAGAGAAAAGAAAAATCTGGAAAAAAATGTGAAATAAATAAATAAAAAAGCATAAGGATGAATTTATAATATTTGACGTTGAGTTAGGGTTTTTGTGATGTAAATAACACCGTTTTGGGTTTGGAATGCGGCGGGTTGAGCCTTCTGTCCTTAGGTATATGACCCATTATAAGTACTAATAGGCTATTAACCACAAAATGTCATCGTTATTTCAATATCCAACCATAGCTAGCTATCTCGATTGATGATCAGTACTTGGCCATGACCAGTAGTACTAATTGATGAATGACCTTTCATCTTAGAATATTTTTTATTAGATCGTCTAAAACTGTCTTTCATGAAAGTATAAATTTGCATATTTATTAAAAACTTTTAGTCATATTTTATCACAAATTTGACTATTGTTGGACAAAGTTTTAACTTTACTATTCACAAAAAATATTTTTATTTCATTTATCCCACTTTTATTTTCCCACTTTTGATCAAATATGACAAATTCTTTTTAATAAATGTACAAATTTATATTTTTTGAAGAATAGTTTTAAACAATCCAATAAGAATATTCTTAGCTAGCCGCCATGTTGCAGCATGGTTTATATGTATGTGTATATATATATAATATTATATAATTATTTAGTTTTAGGATTTTATTAATGCTACAAGTGGAATATGGATGCAAATTTTAGCACATAGTTTATTTAAAATTTATTTGCTTACTATATGAATTGCATAGAAAATTATATTAATAATTTAGAATTAAAAAAAAAATTTAAATTTATTCACAATTGGGCACACATGCATGGCACAAGATGGAATAGCTTGCTCATGTCTTGTGTAATGTCCATCACCTATACAATTATTGTTAATGGGGTTCCTAGTAAATGTTTTACACCTTCAAGAGGCTTACGACAGAGGACCTATTGTCCCTTTATTTATTTCTCATTTGTGCTGATGGCCTAACTTCTTTACTCTATCAAGCTGAATCATAAGGGGTTCTTTAAGATGTTGTTGCTTCAAGAAGGGATATTAAAATTAATCATCTACTCTTTGCTGATAATTGTGTGGTTTTCTGTCGAGCTACAATTGATGGCTGGCTATATCTATCCCACATTCTCAACCATTATGAGTTGACATCTGGCCAAGCCATCAACAAATAGAAATGCAGCATTCTATTTAGCAGAAATACAAGATCAAAAACTAAAAGATATTTCATGCAGCAGACTAATGATTTTTTGTCTACCTAGTTATAATATTTCATGCAATAGTTATAATAACTACCTAGGCTTGTCTACCATTGTGGGGAGATCTAAATATACTACTTTTAGGTGTCTAAAGGAGAGAATTTGGAAAATGGTTCAAAGCTGGAAAATGGTATTCTTATTGACTGCTGGCAAAGATGTGCTTATCAAAAGTGTGCTTCAAGCCATTCTCACCTACACAATAAGTGTATTACAACTCTCAAGTAAGTTGATTAAATATATTGAAGGCATCTTGGAAAATTTATGGTGGAGCCACAACAAGGGAGATAGAAGTATTCATCAGTAGAGTTGGACCAAACTTGGTATGGCTAAGAGTGTTAGTGGTTTGGGATTTTATGACCTCTCATGCTTTAATTCAGCATTATTAGCAAAGAATTTGTGGAGGTTTTTGACTAATCTAACCTCCTTAGCTACACGAGTGTTCAAATGGAAGTACTTTAACAATATTGACCTGTTACATGCTAAGGTGGGCTTTTCAAGTTCTTTCATGTGGATGAGTTTTTATTCAAGTCTAGACTTGTTGAAATCTGGAGTAGTTTGGCAAGTGAGTAATGACAAAGTATTAAGATCTAGCATGACAAATAGCTGTCGAGCCCTCTAACATACCAAGTCCAATCTCCAATGCGTATTCTTGATTCAAATGCCACTGCTGGTTGTTTAATTGCTGAGGATATGAACTGCTGGAATTATGAGCTAATTCAAGATTTGTTCAATGCACAAGAGACTACTCTCATTTCTTCCATTCCAATTAGTCACTGGGGGTAGTTGATAGATTGAAATGGGTAGCCACATCCCGAGGTTGTTTCACGTTTAAGCCTGCTTATTATAATAAAACCAGCAATTTGGGAGCATCAGCGAGCACTCAAAGTGTCACTAATCAATGGAAAGGGTTATGGAAGCTTAGCATTCTAGGTAAATTTAAACAAGTTGTTTGGAATGGAAAGCCCTTCACAGCATACTACCAACCAAAGTAGCTTTACTTTCAGAGGAAGATTGTTGATAGCTCGTTATGCCCTCTATGTACTAGGGAAGTAGAAACTCATCTTCATGCCTTATGGAATTGCCCCGCTATGATGGATGTTTTGGGAGAAGCTAAGTGCCCTGTTCGCGAGTTGCTGTTATGATTCATTTGCTGACTTATGGTTTGATTTGTTATGCAGGCTATCTAAAGATGAACTCGAATTGATCAACTGTATTATGTAGAAGTATGGCTTAGGCGAAATGATGTTTTTTTTAATAATAAGTTCATGGGTCCTATTTCTATTATTGAAGGGCTTTACTAGAATATTCTTTGATCAAACAACATTATCAACTAAATTCAGGTCCAAATTTAAAATCTCAGTGCCCTGTGGATCCTAGCAGATGGAAGGCCCTACATTGCCGTATTTGAAATGCAATTTTGATGTAGTATGCTATGAAGGGGCCTTCCATTTGCTAGGATTCACAAGGCATTGAGATCTTAAATCTGGACTTGAATTTAGTTGATAATATTGTTTGATGAAAGAATATTCTAGTAAAGCCCCCCCTTCAATAACAGAAATAGGACCCATGAACTAATTATTAAAAACGACATCATTTTGCCTAAGCCATAGCTTATACATAATATAGCTGATCAATTCCAATTCATCTTTAGATAGCCTACGTAACAAATCAGACCATAAGTCAGCAAATTAATCATGGAAGCAACTTGCGAACAAGGCACTTAGCTTCTCCCAAAACTTCCATCACAGCAAGGCAAGTCTATAAGGCATGAAGAGGAGTTTCTACTTCCCTAGTATAGAGAGGGCGAAGCTAGTTATCAACAATCTTCATCTAAAACAAAGTTACTTTGGTTGGTAGTATACTGTGAAGGGCTTTCCGAACAACCTGTTTAAATTTACCTAGAATGTTAAGCTTCCACAACCCTTTCCATTGATCAGTGACACTTTGAGTGATGCTCTCGATTGCTGGTTTTATGGGCACATACTTTATAATTAGTAGACTTAACCGTGAAACAACCTCGGGATATGGCTTCCCATTTCAATCTATCAACTACCCTCACTGACTGATTGGAATGGAAAAAATGAGAACAGCCTCTTGTGCATTGAACACATATTGAATTAGTTCGTGACTCCAGCAGTTCATGTCCTCAGCAATTAAGCAATCAACAATGGCATTTGAATCAATAATACGCATTGGAGATTGGACTTGGTATGTTAGAGGGCTCGGCAGCTATTTGTCATGCTAGATCTTAATACTTCTATCATTACCCACTTGCCAAACTACTCCAAATTTCAACAAGTCTAGACTTGAATAAAAACTCCTCTACATGAAAGAACTTGACAAGCCCACCTTAGCATGTACACAGGTCAGTATTGTTGAAGTACTTCCCTTTGAACACTCGTGCAACTAAGGAGGTTGGATTAGTCAGAAACCTCCACCAATTCTTTACTAATAATGTTGAATTAAAGCAGGAGAGGTCATAGAATCTCAAACCACTAACACTCTTAGCCATACCAAATTTGGTCCAACTTTGCCGATGAATACTTCTATCTCCTTTGTTGTGGTTCCACCAGAAATTAGCCAAGATGCCTTCAATATCTTTAATCAACTGACCTAGGATTTTTAATACACTAATTGTGTAGGTGAGAATGGCTTGAAGCACACTTTTGATAAGCACATCTTTATTAGCAGTCGATAAGAATTCCATTTTCCAGCTTTGAACCCTTTTCCAAATTCTCTCCATTAGACCCCTATAAGTAGTATATTTAGATCTCCCTACAATGGTATGCAAGCCAAGGTATTTATTATAATTATTGCACAAAAAATCATTAGTCTACTGCATGAGATATTCTTTGGTTTTTGGTCTTGTATTTCTACTAAATAGAATGCTGCATTTCTATTTGTTGATTGCTTGGCCAAATGCCAACTCATAATGGTTGAGAACTTGGGATAGATACAGCCAGTCATTGATTATAGCTCGACAAAAAATCACACAATTATTAGCAATGAGTAGATGGTTAATTTTAATACCCCCTCTCGAAGTAGCAACACCTTGAAGAACCCCTTGTGATTCAGCTTGATGGAGTAGAGAAGTTAGGCCCTCAACACAAATGAGAAATAAATAAAGGGACAATGGGTCCTCTTGTCGTAAGCCTCTTGAAGGTGTAAGTAAAGCATTCACTAGGAACCCTATTAACAATAATTGAATAGGTGACGGATCTTACACAAGACATGAGCAAGCTAGTCCATCTCATGCCATGCATGTGTGCCCAATTGTGAATAAATTTAAATTCTATTTTTTTGATATTCTAAATTATTAATATAATTTTCTCTACAATTCATATACTAAGCAAATAAATTTTAAATAAAATATTTGCTAAAATTTGCATCCATATTCCATTTGTAGCATTAATAAAATCCTAAAACTATATAATTATATAATATTATATATATATATACATACATATAAACGATGCTACAACATGGTGGCCAGCTAAGATGAAAGGTCATACATCAAGTAGTACTACTGATCATCAATCGAGCTAGCCAGCTACGTTTGGATATTGAAATGACGATGCCATTTCGTAGTTAATAGCCTATTAGTACTTATAATGGATTATATACTTGACGACAAAAGGCTTAGCCCACCCCATCCCAAACCCAAGACGACATTGTTTACATCAACATAAAACCCTAACTCAATGTCCAGTCTTATAAATTCATCTTTTTACCTTTTAGTTATCCATTGCACATTTTTTTAGTCTCTCTCTCTCTCCCTCTCTCTCTGCTTCTGCCTTTCCATCTTCACCTTCTATTCTCTCATCTTGTTCTCAACAAAGAAATAAGATATATCAACTGTTATCTATTTAATAACCTCTTTGTATTTATTTTATTTCCTCGCACATTTATTTTTAAACCTTACGAGAATCTAAGGTTCTATTTTTCGGATATGTAATTTTTTTTTATCTTCTTTTATAATGGCCATGCATTTTTTTCCCTAAAAATCCAAACAGATTTTCATATACTTGAAGAGATTGTGTTCAGATATGTGTTCTTAGGTTTTTTTTTCTTCTTGACTGATGTATATTTTTTCTTGTTCTTTTACTAAATTTGTGCCATTTTCCTATCACGTTGTTTTTCCATACTTATGAAATTCTTTTCATGTAGGTGACTGAAAAATCATGTTCATTCATTACAGATTTGAGTAGGTCCAAATGTATTTTTTGTTAATTTTTTTATATTGTTATTCGTCTTATGATCCTTCTAAGAATTGAGTATCTTTTTTTCTTTTCGTGTAGAGCCGTGAATAAATCTTCACTTGCTATAGATCTAATCAATTATAATTTTTTTATTTTTTTGTTCTTGATTAATTTTTTTTTTGTACAAACATTAACATATATTCATAGATTTGAACATGCATTCATTAGATTCAAACAATCTTCTTTTCCAAAACACTGTCAGAAAATCTTGAATTTGTCGAACCATGAAAATGTGCAAAGACTAAAATGTAAGAATAAAATTGAAAAAATAATGGGAAAATAGACAATTGATGACAAAAGCAAGGACAATTTTGGAATGGAAATTATCGTCCAGAACATCATCGACATTTAGAACAATATAGAGGGTAAATTGAACAGACTAAATTATTATTATTACTTTTTGAATTCACACTTTTATATATAGAAGTGTGAATTTTTTTGTTAATAACTCTCTGAATTTTTTGTAATTCTTGGTGAGTGTAGGTATGGAGGAGGTCATCCATAAGGCAAGCAACTCCACTAGGGGGTGATTTCCCTTTAGTCACTAGAGAAGGCCATACTATTCTTGATGTTAATTTACATCTCCAATTCAAAGTCTTGGAATTTACACTTGGATGCTTCCAACTTTTATTTCTTGTTTATACTTTGAAGATAATCTCTCAGGCATTATTTTGTAATATTGGTAGTAGGAGCCTTTCTTGTTACACTATCCTAGTTTTTTCATCGTCTCTGATGATGGGAGTGGGATTGTAACTATCATTGTTTTCAGTTTTTAGATATTTTGGGCTATTTAGTGATGGGGTCAAATAGGAATGTAGTCATTGACCATAAATGTTTCAAGTTTTCTAAGGAAAATAGTAGGCGGTGGAGGATTTCGGAGAGTAGTCCCCAGATTGTCAAGCACATCGTTGTTGCTCAAAAGGATTTGGTGTGGGTGGCATCCATGGTAAAGGAAGGCACTACTCTCGGGAGGAACTCTGTTTTTTTGCATTCGCATAGACAAGGGACTCAAGTCCTTGTGTTGCAGAGGAAGCAAAACATCCATGGCAGGTTTTTTTCCCTCTCAGAGTTCGGTTTAGAGAGACGTAGAGGTTTGTTAGTGATTCCAAAAGGAAGAATGGGCGGTGGATGGAAGCCCTTTGGAGACACTCTCATGGAGATAGCTGAATCTCCCTCTGTTTTGGGAGTGAAAAACAGAGGTGCACCTCCTCCTCCTATGCAGGCTATCAATCCTCATTCGCGGTCGTATAGGTCCTACAGGGAGGCAGTGCAACAATCGAGGGATGTGGGGAGTGCTCAAGAGGAGTTTGCAGGCCTACGCTCTTCAGCGATGGTAAGGGATCAGTACGTAGGAGACGATGACAGTGGTACTGATGTTGGCCTTAGTAAGGAAAGCATCCTACGGGTTGTGGAAGCTATGGAAAAGCAAATAGAGGATTTGCATTCTAATATAGTTTGGCTTAAACAGTGCGTTGCAGATTTAAGTGTTCCAACACCGAGCCCAGTAACCTCAAGACCCAGCCCACGTTCACTTTGAATCCCAACACCGAAACGTTCGTTCTTGTCAAGGTTGTGTCACCGATGATAGCTAAACGGTCGCCGACGATGGCTCATCGATCGTTGATGATGGCTTTTACATCAGAAATGTGTCAAAAAATGCCAGTGATGCCAGAGATAGGATCGGCGTCGTCTCAAATCAAGGATCTGAGAGAGATTTCGCCATCTGTGGTCCTAAACACGTCGACAGCCACACCAACAACCACTTCTGAGACCCAGAACTTGCCAGTGGTCATTCCTTGTGGATAGAAAAGCCTGACCCATCCTTCTGACCCTCTCCCATATCCGGCAGAGGCTCCTGTCGAAGGGTGAAGTAGATGGCACTAGGGTATTTTTTCAAGTAGATGGGAATGATGAGGAGGTCGCGGCAACGATGGCATCTACTCAATGCTGTGTGTCTCTGATTTCTATTCCCAGTCCGCTGGTGGAGATGGGTGAGAAGGAGGGGCTCAACCTAGCCCTCATGAACTATGGTGAGGCAGCGGATTCTATGATCAAACCAATTTGGTAGCTGGCCTTATGTGAGCGAGAGGGGGTCTCTTTTACCCTTTTAAGCACACCCCCTCCTAATCCTCGCATAAGTAATAGTCCCTCAGGTTGAGTTTTTCAACAAGTAGAGGCTATGAAGAGTGTTATTGGGATTTCTTTTGCAAATCCTGAAGAGAAATTTAGAGCTCTTCTAATCGCTATGGATGAAGGACGAGTGAAGTCAACCTTTATGAGAGAGAGAGAATTTAAAAAGTTAGTATGTTCCATTAACCATGACGTGAAGGATGGTGGTAGAGGTAGAGCAAAAGGGAAGGGGTTCATGTTGTTTCCATGAAGCCAAAAATCCTCTCTTGAAATATACGGAGGCTTAATGATCGTAATAAATGCCTCTCCATAAAATCACTTTTACGAATGTGGAAGGTCGACATCGTATGTTTGCAGTAAAAATAAAGTTGTCGGTCATTGATAGAAGAATCGTGTGGAGTTTATGGGGATGTTCATTGTTCCATGGGAGCTTCGGAGGGTATGTTAGTTATGTGGGATAAAATGGTTGTTGAGGTGGTGGACAAGTTCATTGGGGAATTTTTGGTTGCTTCTCTCTTCAAAAGTGTTACTAACGGGTGGGAATGGGCCTTTGTAGGCATTTATGGGCCTAATGCAAACAGGGAGAGGTGTGGGTTTTGGGAGGAGTTGACAGGTGTCTTTACCATCTAGGAGATGCCGTGGTGCATGGAGGGAGATTTCAACACCACCCGCTTCCCTAAAGCTGTAAAAAGACCAGATCGGACCGGTGGACCGGACCGGATCGGTTGGAGTTTAGTCTGGTCCGGTCCAAAATATATATGGACCAAATGATTTCGGTCTGGTCCTGGTCCAAGGGATTTCTCCCCTTGGACCGGACCGAACCCTTAATTTTTTTTTTTAATATATGTATATATAAATAATAGCATATAAATTTTAATGTGTATATTAATATAGATTAATATAATAACATATTAATATATAATATATATTTTTATAATATTAACATAATATAATTTATAGTAGTTGACTAGTTGTATTATAAAAATATAAATTATAGTATATCTATATAGAGTATTAGTAATAACTTATAAATAATAAGTGTATTATTATTATTTAATATATTAATACTAATTTATCAATATTTACTAACATATAAATATATAATATACTAATATAATAGTGTTATTAGTTATAGTTTACTAACATACTTAATATATAATATATATACTCTTATAATATTAACATACTTAATATATACTCTTATAATATACTAAGAGTAAGTTTTTTTAATATTTTTTGGTTTAAATATGTGATAAATATGTAAATTGGACTGAAAATAATTAAATTTGGACCAAAAAAATTTAATCATTATAGAATTATAAATTGAATTTAGCCCATTAAATCATAGCAGGTACCCCTGGACCGGACCGGACTGATATGGACCAAATAGGAGTTCGGTCCGATCCAGGGTGAGAGAATTTTTAGACCGAATGGAATCGGTCCATAAATTTCTCGGACCGGACCATTTACAACCCTAAGCTTCCCTAGTCAACGTTTGGAGATTTATCAGAATTCTTTGTCTATGGGTGAATTTTTCGAGGTCATCTTTGATCTGGATCTCATGGATATTCCTCTCTTTGAGTGCGAGTTCACTTGGTCGAATGGAAGGGTATGGTCAAGGCTTGATAGATTTCTAGTTTATCTGTCGTTTTTGGCGCTTTCTTAGAAATAGTTGGCTTGGGTAACCTCAGATCACTATCCCATTTTATTAGATTATGGGGGCATTCACAGGAGTCATCAATACTTTAAGTTCGAGAATATATGGCTTACAACGAATGAGTTTGTAGATTTGGTACGGGCTTGGTGGGCATCATATCAGTTCACTGGCACTCCAAGTTTTATTCATGCAGGTAAATTCAAGGCTTTGAAACAAGACCTGAAAAAGTAGAACTTGGAAGTCTTTGGACACATTGACCATCAGAAGTCGACTCTCTTGGAGGAATTGCAGAAGTTAAGAGGGAAATGAGTTCGAGGGGGATTGCTCAGACAAAGTGTTATTGAGAAAAGATACAGTTTTGGCGAATTTGGAGAGTTTTACTGTCGGAAGAGATGTCTTGGCATAAAAAATCCATGTCCCTTTGGTTGAAAGAAGGTGATAGATGTACAAAATTATTTCACAAGGTAGCCAAGTCACATCGGCGAAGCAACGCTATTGAGGTACTTCATTCAAGTGATCAGGTATTATCTTCCCTAACTGATATAGAAAGTCACATTGTGCATTACTATGAGGATCTTCTCACTGAATCGTTTGATTGGCGGTCGAAGCTCGATAATTTGTCTTTTGAGGCAATCAATCCGCTAAGTGCAAGCTATTTGGAGAGACCTTTTGAAGATGATGAGATATTCAAGGTCATCTTAGCTATGGCCAAGAACAAAGCACCGGGCCCAAATGGTTTTTCGATGGGTTTTTTTCATACTTGTTGGGACATTGTAAAATGTGACGTTATGCAGGTCTTTAAGGAATTTCACTCCTTCCAAAAGTTTAAAAAATCCCTTAATGTAACCTTTATTGCCCTTATTCCCATGAAAATTGGGGTCTCGGCTATTGAAGAGTTTCGCTCTATAAGTTTGGTCAGTAGTGTGTACAAGACTCTTGTCAATCGTCTAAGCCCTATTTTAGAACAAATCATCTCCAAGTCGCAGAATGTCTTCATCCATGGTAGGCAGATTCTTGATTCGGTTCTGATTGCAAATGAATGTTTGGATTGTAAATTGCGAGAAGGGGGTGCAGGCATTCTCTGCAAACTTGATATAGAAAAGACTTATGACCATGTGAATTAGGAATTTCTGTTATACATGCTTGAGAGGTGTGGGTTCGGAGGTTAGAGGGTTTCCTGGATAAGGCATTGCATCTCCTCTGTACGGTTCTCGGTTCTAGTTAACAACACACCTGCGAGTTTCTTCAATAGCTCCCGAGGTTTGCGGCAAGGAGACCCTCTTTCTCCTTTTTTGTTTGTTATTGTCATGGAAGCCCTTAGTCGAATGGTGACGGCCATAGTTGAGGGCGGTTTCATTTCTGGATTTCAAGTGGGAAATGGTAATAATGGTTTTGTTAACATCTCACATCTTTTGTTCACAGATGATACACTAATCTTCTGTGAAGTGGATGCTAGCCAAATCCAAAACTTACGTGCATTGCTACCTTACTTTGAAGCAGCTTCGGGGCTTAAGGTGAATCTGGGTAAATCTGAGATGGTTCCAATGGGTACAGTTCCTCATATCTCTAGGTTAGCAAGCCTTCTAGACTGCTTGGTATCTTCCTTGCCAATGAAGTATCTAGAACTTCCTCTAGGTGCAACTTTCAAGGCTAGAGTTATGTGGGATGGGGTAGTGGAGAAATTTGAAAGAAGGTTGGCAGGTTGGAAAATGGTTTATTTATCGAAAGGGGGTCGCCTCACCCTTATTAAGAGTACCCTCACCAATCGGGACACTTATTTTCTCTCATTGTTTCCTTTGCCAATAGGGGTGGCATTAAGAATTGAGAAAATTATCAGGGCCTTCTTATGGGGAGGTATGGGGGAGGAAAAGAAGTTTCATCTGATTAATTGGAAGATAGTGTATTCCCCAATCTCCTTTGGTGGCTTGGGGGTTTGTAACTTACATATTTTCAACAAACCTCTATTGGACAAATGGTTATGGAGATATTACTTGGAGGGGGGTTCGTTGTGTAAGGAGATCATTGATGCTAGATATGGAGAGGCTTGAGGGGGTTAGTGTTCTCTAGAGGTCAGGGAGAGTCATGGAATGGACCTATGGAAATTTATTAGGAGGGGCTGACCAAGTTTTGAAAGTCACATTCGATATGTGTTTGGAAAGGGTAACAAAATTAGGTTTTGGAAGGATGTTTGGTGTGGCGATGTGGCATTGGATAGAGCATTTCCAGATCTATATCATATTGTAGCTAATAGAGAAGCTTCCGTTGCAGATATGTGTCTTTTCTTATGGATCTCATTAATGGAATATCCTCTTCATTAGGGATTTTCATGATTGGGAACTATCTTTTGTTGAAGATTCTTTCAGAGTACTACACTCAATGGGGACTCCTACGATATCGGGCGATAGTTTGAAGTGGAAGTCCAATGATCACAAAAAGTGCACAATCAAGGCTTATTACAAAATTTTAGTCATACAAAAACATGCCTTTTTTCCATAGAAGTCTTGTGTACCTTCCAAGGTAGCTGTCTTTGTCTGGACTGCAACGCTTGATAAGATTTTGACTACAGACAACTTGAGGAAGAGAGGCTTTATTTTATTAGATTGGTGCTACAAGTATAAAAAACATGGAGAATCAGTGAATCACCTCTTACTACATTGTGAAGTTGGGAAGGCGTTATGGGATGAGGTCTTTCGTATGATTGATCTTGCTCGGGTAATGCCAGTTAAGGTGGTGAACTTGTTGTGGTGTTGGAGGAAAATACATGGTTGTCCTCAAGTGGTAACAATGTGGAAAATGGTACTATTATGCATTATGTGGTATATTTGGACAGAGCGAAACGATCGCTGCTTTGAGAATAAGAGTGCACTTTGGCGGAGCTAAAGGATTTGTTCATTCACACCCTATGGTTATGGTTTTCAACTATTGTCTTACATGGGAACAATGTTCACGACTTTTTGTCCTTTATTTCCAATTCCTAGAATGTATTTAGAGGCTCTTTATATATTTTCTATATACTTGGGATATGCTATTTCATTCACATTAATAATGCTTACTTCTTACTCATCAATATATATATAGAAGATATACATTATTCATATAGTATACTATGATGTATATATTAATATTAATATATATAATATGTATATTAGTAATACTATACAGTAATACTAACGATCATCTCAATGATAAAGTCATTTAGGCCATTGCCAAAGGCCCCACACTGAAAAATAAAAGAGATGCTTTCTTTTTAAGTTTTTTATAAAAAAAATATAAAAATAAAAGCTATTTAATTAAATAAAATATTAAATAATTTTTATATTTTTCAATGTGTACAAGACTCCATAATACTAAATCTACTATTTAACACAATGACTTATTTATATTTTTAAATAACTTTTTTAAGAACTTACTAAATTGAGGTACGAAATTTGCATTGAAGCCTCATTTTAAGTTGTTGTATTAAATATAAATTCAGTTTTTTTTTTTAAAATAAAATCTTATTTTATTGGAGAATTTTGAAACATTTAAATTTCACCTTAGATCTCAGTTAATATTGAGTCGACCCTGATAATACTAATACTAATGGTATAGCTTAGAACTATACTAGTAGTATTATTATATGTTATAATCTTAGTGATAATATTATATTAATTAATAGTAATACTATAATTACTAATTCTCTATATAGTTATGGTCATATTAATACTGTTACTATATATAGATATACGATACTAATACTAAGAGCAACTCCATCCAATTTCCTTTAAAATTTCCTATAATTTAGCTAAAATTACATTCCCTAAACTTTTTCCTAAATTTTATTCATTTTTCAAAAACCTACTACATCTCATTCTCTCTCATTTTCTCTATTATATTAAAATAATATTTCTATATTCTTTCTCTATTACTTATTTTCTCACTTCCATTTACAAACTTAAGTACTCAATATTTTTCTTATATTTTGAACTATTACTCTAGTGAATATTTTAAACAATAATTTAAATAGTTTTTTGAGGGTATAATAATATTTTTATTTTTTATATTTTGTAATTATTTAAATTATTTTAAATATTATTATTTAAAACTATAAAAATATGAACATGAGAGAAAATGTAGATGATTGAAAGAATGATTTATTTTATTTATTAGAATAAAATATTGATAAAAGATGATTTAGGAGATGAATAGTAATTTCCTATATTTGGAGAATTACTGTTCATCACTTACAAATTTTCCCTAAAATAGGGATCCGGATATAAGAGGATTTTTGACCAAACTCTAAAGTTTCCCTCAAATTATAGGAAAAAAGTGTCTTTGTGGTATTGACTGGGAGTATAACATATTAAGTTAACTATATTATTAAAAAGTTATACATATATTATCATTTATAGAGTATTAATATATATTACTACTATATATTATACTATTACAGTGTTACTACTATAAGTCTATATATAGTGATATTAATACTATATATAGTTTTCCATTAAGGAATAATAATATATAGATACTAAATTGTTACTAATACTACATACTACTAGTGATATTAGTACTTGTTTGAAAAAATAATAGTCATATTTGTACCATATATAGTTATAGTGACTTATTTATAGGAGTGTAATTGGTCTAATTTAGTCTAATTTTGGATAAAATTTAGAATTAAACCAATACCACCGATTTTGCATTTTTTAAAATCAATTACGCATCGGTTACCCTTCAAAATCGATAATACCATTTTTACCGATTTAGGTTCGGTTTTAAATTAGTTAATATTAATCTATTAGTATAAATATCAGTATTAATTATAGTAATTAAAATAATTATATATTAGTATTTGTTATAATAAGTTTAATTTTTTATACCTATATCATTGATAGTGATAGTATTATTATAGTAATACTAATAGTATTACTATATTGTTATTTCATATGTAATTATTTAGTATAGTAATTTATATATAGATTTAAAATATATTACTAATAGTAATATAGCATTAAACTATTAGTATTACCATAAATTATAAGGAAATTGTAATTAATTTATATTATATACTAATGTATAAAATATTATATATAATATAAAAATAATATTTTACATTATATATTATATTAAAAAATAAATTTAAAATATTATTATATTGAAGCGGTCCAGTTCTAAAAAGCTTAGTTAAAATTGAAACTGGATCGATACTGACCGATTTTGATATTACGAGAACTCGTCGTGAGCCAATATTGACTTAAAACTGTACTGATACAACCTGTTTAGACTAGTCTAGTCCAATTTTTGAATTTTTATTACATCCTTAGTTATAATGATTAGTTTAACTATATAATAGTATTAGGATTAAACTATTAGTATAGCTATATATTAGTATTAGTTATTAACTTATTAGTTATTTAGTTTAACTATATTGGTATAACTAGTATAACTATATTAGTATAACTATTATACTAAACTCTATAGTAGTTTTTAGACCATTAGTATTAGTATAAATATTAGTATTAGTTATAATGAATAATGATTTAGTATCATTATTACTATATCACCATAGTTAATAGGCTAATATTATAATATATTTTTTCTAATCAACTAATAGTATAACATAGTGATATAATATTACTATAACTAATACAATAGTGATTTATATGGTAATTTATATATAAACTTAAAATGGATTATTAATAGTATTAGTTTAGGCAATTAAATGCAATTAATATACTAATGTAAATTATTTTTACTAATATATTTATCAAAAGGAATATGTTGAGAATTTATTAGGCCAAAAAATGTAACTAACATATATATTCTATAATTAAAATATATGATTAAATAAATTTTCATGTTTAAAATTAAAATTTCATATTACAAATTAGAATACAATATTATCTTATACATAATTATTTAGTATAATTAATACTCTAATTGTAATAGCCCAAATTTTCTAAGGTAAATTATTTTATGGATATTATTTTAAGGAGATTTATTTGATGCATTTATTTATTAGGAAATTAGAGTGGGAGATTTAATTGAGGAATGTGAGATAATACTTAGTATTGGGAATTAAGCATTTTCGGATTAATCTGTCGAGGTTTAGAAAAATGGGCATAAGTTATTCATATGAGGTCCAAATGAGGTGATTCCAATTGATATAGAACCTTAAGAGATAGATATAAAACTTTTATGTTTGAAGTTTTCTGAGATTAGGAAGGAATCAATAACTTATTTGGGAATCAAGTAGGCAGCTTTGGAATGGGCTTAAATGGAACCCGAGTTGGATAAATTGAACTAGATTGGGGCATGTAACTAATTAGGCAATTGGTTTTAAGATTCTCTGGGATTATAACATGTGTAGGGATAGTTATAAATGGATGGAAAGTTGATTTGGAAGTCAATTGAATAGTTAGTGTGATGGGAACTCAAAGGGAGCCAAAATCTGGTTGATAGGTGACTAAGTGGATCAAATTTGGCTCTACCTTAACTAAACTAAGAAGTGACCTTCTAGAACTTGTTAAGGGGAGACTTAAGGGAGTTAGGAAGGAACCAAATGGGTAGAAAAATCTGGAAGGGGGCGTGTGACACAAGGAGAGGGCTAGAGATGAGAGATGCATGCATGGTTAGGTGAAATGCCACCTCACCTCTTATCCCTTTAGCTCACTTCTCAGCCATGGATCAAATTGGGCAGCCAAACCATCTCAAATGTGAGCCCTTGGATGACTAATTTAGCTGCAAAGCCTAGGATTTGGGAGGCTTAATCCTCATCATGAGATTTGCTTAGATGGACACCTCATCACCCATGCAAATCTGGCAACTCGTGTACCTTAGGTGCATTTCCTTTTCTCTCCCTCATGTTGGTCGACCACCACCCTATAAATAGAGCCTTGAGAGTTTTCTAAGCTCCTTTAGAAGGAGAGAACACTTCCTCTTTGGAAGCCATACCAGAAAAATCCATCCAAACTTTTAAAGAGTACACTTGTGAGCTAAGTGAGCGAGTGTGGGAGAAAACTTGCAAGAAGTTGGTTGGATCAATTCTCTTGAGCTTGGAAGAATTTGTAAGTCCATATTCTAGCTTAATTTAAGCATGGAACTGGTTTATTGATATGATTGAGCTATGTTTACTAGTAGTGAACACTTAAGAACATGATTAAGTGGCAATGTGACATATGAGTAGGGTTGATTATAATTTGTCTTATAAATATGTTCAATAAAATTTGTACGAACTTAGATTTAAGTTTTTAAGAAACTAAATAGGGTGTATTGAAAAGATTGGCATGTTTTGAGTAGAAAAACTCCTAGAGCCGTGACTTCGCTCGACCCTCGCTCGACATGTGAGTCGAGCGAAGGCAAAATATGAACCCTCGCTAGAGTTTCGCTCAATACCCTGCTCGAGCGAGTCCCAACCCGAGACTTCGCTCGATACTCGCTCGACAAGCCGCTTGAGCGATTTGCCCTGTTTTCCTTAGACTTAGGGTTTCCTAGAATGGAAATGGGTGTTTCAAATGGAAAGGGTTATAAGTGGATATAACTCGGATGATTAAGAGAGAAATAAAAAGAAAGAAAACAATAAACGTAAGATTAAGTTAGTCACGTCGTGACGGGGACGGCGAGACGTAACGCCCGGATGACTGACGTGCCGACAGGGACGGCGACACGTAACGCCTGTCGCGTTATAAGAATGACTAATCTCCACGGGGACGGCGGTACATAACGCCCGTGAGATTGATCTTCATGGGGACGGCGAGACGTAACGCCTGTGAGATTGACCTGAATAGCGGGGACGGCGAGACGTAATGCCCGCAGTAATATGTATATATGTTTTGTGTCAAGACGGGGATGTCGGTACGTAATGCCCGTGAGATTGACACCAGGCTCATCACAACGGGGACGGCGAGACGTAAAGCCCGGATGGTGGATGAGTGTATGTGATGGGGACGGTGATACGTAACGCCCATCAGTGATAAGAAAGAATAAGAACCTTAAGGGAAAACGATGTAATTTAGTATAAGATTATAGTTGAGTTAAGAAAAGTATCAGTTAGACAGTGGTCTTATGAGTGGTATATTAGGGTAAGTTTCCCTTGTCATCAGTGGTAATAATATTATTGTTGTTTTCCCTATTTTCTTTAAGCTGTTTATGTACTTACTGAGATTTCATTCGAAATCTCACTCCTTTGTGGCTCCATATATTTTGTGCATATCACTTTATACAGGATTCGATGACCAGCAGGGGGACAGCCCCGATGAGGCAGGAGACTTCGGGGAGTCCTGAGGGACTTTCCGACTATAGTTCTTACATGGACATTTCTTTTGTTTCTTTCGGACCTCTTATCAGTAATCGACCCACCAGAACTTGGAGTTTTGACGCATCCACTTTTGCTGAGGAGAGGCGATGTACGGGATTCTGTATAACCTTAGGAGTAGATGACTCATTGTCTATGTGTGGGGTTTGTGTGACTCCACAGGGACAACAACTCCAGCGAGACTTTAATATTAGTATAGATAGGTTTCGCTATGGGAGAGAATACCCCGAGGTTAAGAGGGAAAAAGAATGAGGTGAAGGAAAGTTCTGTTGGATGAATGTAAAATATTTTGTTACAGTTTGGATCTTGTATATGTAAAGTACAATGTTAAGTTTTAATGAATGTTGTATATATATATTTCCGTGTGATCTTTAGAAAGTCTTATATCTAAAACCAGATCCGCTACGAATTAAGTGATATATGCTTTTTATTCTTGTTAAATACGAGGGTGAGTAGCCAAGTGTTGCTCATCCAGACACCTTAATTTACGTTAAATCCCAGACGTAAGTTGGGGGCGTCACACTAATGATTTATATAGTAATTTGTATATAGACTTAAAGTATATTCTAATAGTATTATAGTATTGATATAAGGCTATAAAGTATAAATTGTAATTAATATATATTATATATTAATTTAGTAATTTACTAATGTACATATCAAAGATTCAAAAGGAATATAATGAGAATATATTAGGCCATAAAATGTTATTAATATATATATATATGTATATTTTATATTTAAACATATGATCAAATAACTATTCATGTTTAAGATTAAAATTTTATGTTATAAATTATAATAACATTATCTTATACACAATTATAATTTATATTAACGTATATTATATATAAAAATTATATATAATATAAAAAACTTATAACATAAAAAATATTATATATAATAAAAAAATTAATTTAAAAAACATATATCAAACTGGTTTGGTTCCAATTTTAGACTCCGGTTTGATCCTACGAAGTCTGAAACCAAAACCAGACCAGAACAAACCAATTTTGCAAGTAAGGGAACTAGTTTGGGATAGTCAAGTCCGAACCAATTTTCTTGTTTTCCATTTTTTTACACCCCCAGCGTATAAAAGGGAAATGTGCTTCGTGGGGAGAAGAGAGAGGGGAAAAAACCATGTAAGGTATGGGAAGTAGGCCAATGAATAGTTACATATGAGAAAGAATTATCGTTTGAACAAAAAGAAATTCTTCCCAACAGTCTACTTATTAAATTGTGGGTATACTAAAGTTTGTTGTCTTAAGATATTTTTTTGAAAGATCCGTGTAGTACATTCTTTAATATCATCTGTCAGGAAAAATAATTACATAGTTGGAAGGCTACATTGAATGGACTGACCTGTGGCAAATCATCTGCTTTCTCGTACACCTGTAGTAGTGCGTGTTGACCCCGATGGTTGTGAGGAGAGGTGGGGCAGATGTTAAAAATTGTGAAGTGGAGAATCTGCTAATACGGCATGTATAGGCAGTATCGTCGAGGCACAATGGTGCATAAAGAACGCGCATGGAAGCACTCGAAGAGATTTGAACCTTCTAAAGAGAATGAAGAGTTTCTCTTTCTAAAACACTTTTTGGAGACAGTGGGTAACAATAAAAAATTCTATTTACAATCAGGCTGGGGACCCTCCGTGGCATCGCGCCCGATGTGGCAAAATAAAAACGATGTCTTCGCCAAGCAATTGCCCAATGCGTTTCAAATGAAGGCAAACACTTCGAAGTTCATTTTGGTCTTTATCTTCTCCATCCCCATCCCCCTAGTCTTCGTCTTCTCCATTTCCACGAAACCCTCATCCCCATGAAGTCTTCTCTTCGTCTTTCTCGAGAGTACTCAGGAGAAAATTTGAAAGTAAAACAAAGGTTGAGATTGAAAGTGGAGGAAACCGTAATGGTAGAGATCTATACCTCGATTCTCGAAGAGTAATCATCTTTACAAAGACTAAAACTCTTTTAAAAAGAAAAAATTCTAAAAAAAAAAAAAAAACTTTTTTTTCTTACTGGATACATAGATATTACTCCTTTCTAAGCTCCAGGATTTAATATCAAGGATCAACTGCACAAAGAAGAAAAAGTTGCAGGTCAATAAGTGTAATACTGCTTCTTTTCTTTCCGAAGACTCGGCCTTTTTAAGTTCCTTTCTAAGTTCCTGGATTTTTTGCAATGGATGTTATTCAAGGTGCGTCCATTTGGTTGTTTTGTTTCAGCTTGGATTTGAGGTCGGTGAGGTTTTTTATTTGGCAATGGTTTGTCCCTCTAACTTTTGGATGCAGTGATTCATCCTTTCTTGTGTTGTCGTCTTTTTTATTTTATTTTAATATTAGCAGTGTCAGCCGATGCCGCGGGGATTCCCCACCCGCAGTTGCCTCTAGAAGAATTTGGGTAACAATACTCCCTGTTGATAGGAATCCCTCTGCATGCAGAATATTGTTCAAACCATCATTACTGTTTTCGTTGTTTATATAAGTCATATCCATGCTTTAAATATAAAAAAGTTTTAAAGCTATGTTTTATATGGAAGTTTTCTTCAAACTCTGGAACCATTAAAGAATTTAAGTTGAGATTTTAAATACGTGATGGTCCTGATAGGTTCCTTAGGTTGAGAACATATTCGATATATATTTTAATTTTTTATGGAGTTTGTGAAAATATTACGGTTCATTAAAAAATATACTAAAGTTAGGTTGAAGATTCTTATGAAAATTCTAGAAATAATTTTGAATGGGATGTAATGTTTTTTCTTTTTTTAATGTTTTATGAAAGTGGTGAAAGATTTAAGGAAGTATATTTTATGGGATTTATGAAAGTGGGAGTTCCTAATAAAAATATGCCTGTGGAGAAGAGAATTTGAAATATACTCTTATAAAATATTGTTCTGTTTTTTTTTTTTTTAATTGGCTTCCTTATAATTTCTTCTATAATTTGACTAAAAAACACACTTCCTAAAGTTTTCTCCTAAATTTTACTTATATTTAAAAATTTTCCTATATCCCACTTTCTAATATTTCTCTATTCTATTAAAACAATCTTTTTTTTTCTTCTTAGTTATTTTTTTTACTCCTTTATTTGTATACCTTTAACTACTCATTTCTTTGTCTTTTCGGAAATGATAGGAAGAAAACTTTTTAACGTAATTTCTTCACATTTTCACATTTTTCGTAATTTCATTATTAGTTATACTCATATTTTCAAATTTTCATCTATAACAGTTTTTTTAACTACCCATCTTTCTAAATGATAATATTTGTAAAATCGGTGCTTTTGTAATAATAATATTAAAAAACAAATCATATTTTCACAAATGGTCATTTTTTTTAAATGGATCATCTTATTGGTGATATCTTTTTTTTTTCAAATTTCTATAATAAATATGAGTATGAGAGAAAATGAAGACAATTAGAAAAATAATTTATTTTATTTGTTAAAATAATATATATATATATATATATATATAAAGTGATTTAGTGATGAACACTGACTCCACCAATATAAGGAGCCACAGTTCACATTCTAAAATTTTTTCTTAAAATAAAGAATCGGATGGAGGGACATCTTGTCAAAAAGTTGAATTTATTCTCAAACGATTAGAGATTTTGAAAATTTAGAAAAGCAGATGGAAATGTTCTAAAGTGTGACAACAAACAAGTTGCATCACTTTATGTAATTAAAGATAACAAAATCTTTAATAAAAAGTAATTTTTTTTTTGTTTTTGGTTTTTTTTAAACTTTAATGCAATTTATGTATTTTATATAATTAAAACTAAGATATAATGATAAAATGGTTTTTCTCATTGCTAAGAAAAAAAAAAAGAAGGTTTTTCTTATAAAGCAAAGATGCCCCGATGCACAAAAGAAGTTTGAATGGAGAATGAAAATCTTATACCTAACTCTCGAAAAAGTTTTTTGAAATGATTTCCCACTCCCAATAATTGTATAATTTTATAAAACTTATTTTAATGCACAATATATCAATGAAAATTCCCCACATCAATTATACTTAAAAAATAGATATATAAGTCCTATTGCTCTTTTTTTGGTTTCTGCTCTGACGATTTTATTGCGAACTTCTTTTCTCTCTTGTATAATTTATGTTGCTTCAACGTACAGTTTACGAGGTAGGTGAAGGTCTGACCCTTTGCTGTTGATTAGTGAAGAGAGTGTCCATCTTTGGATGGGAGTAGTTTCTTAGATGGAATCAATGGATGAGTTGAATGAGACTTGGTAGTCTCTTACCCTCCTAAATGAGGAAAGTAGGGAGATTTCAGTGACAGAGGAAGAGGTGGATGAAGTTCGACGCTGTGGTTGTAGAAATCTGGTTGGGGAAGTTTATGTTGATAGGCGTATAAGCATGAATGTTTTATGTACGACTATGTAAAGGGTTTGGAAACTCGACAAGTCCTTCGATATTAAAGGCTTAAAGGATAATATCTTTGCCTTAACATCTATGCAAAGGATGTTTGAATCTCGCCTATGGCTATTTGATAACCATCTTTTTGTCTTGAAACCAATGGATGTTAATGTAACCACATCTGTTAAACTTTGATGTCGAGAGGTTCTGGCTTTATTTGAATAATCTCCCAATGGCACGCACGATGAGGAAGATCGGAGAAAAGGTAGGGGATTTTGTGGATCCTATAATCATGGTTGATGCTCCTGAATATATTGTGGAATTTCTTTCTCCGAAGTCTTATGGATATTCATATACAGAAATCATTATCACGGGGAAGAGCAATAAACTGGGATGGAAAGTGTATGTAGACCCAATAACAATTAAGAAACTTTCGAAGATCTGTTTCTCATTTGGTAGGATTGTGCATTGGTCTTCAGGGTGTGAGAGGCTCTCTCGCATGTAGAGTCATTCCTTTGGCTTCCAGTTTGGGAGGAAGGAAGACTACTGATTTCGATAATCTTCATGTTGACCAAGGCACTAGTAAGGAATCCTCTATCCTCCGTGGTGGGAGATAGGAGATGGGTGGAGGAAAGGAGGCTGAATTTGCTAGTAACACGGTTGATGATGACGACAATTATGAAGTTTCTCCAGGGGGTCTGCAATTGGGCTGACAAAGGGTGTTCCCAATGGAGTCGCACACTTTTTCGAATGTGGGTACTGTTGTGTTCCACATGTGGTTGTTGGGCCTCGGCCTAGAGATAAGGGTTGCTATATGAAGATGATTAGCCCAGTAAAGCCTCACAGGTCACAGACGAAAGTTGATAAGGGTTCTAAATTGGATAACGGGTTGGTTGCAGGTGTGACTATTCCATAAACATCCAAGGTCGAATATGTAGCTTTCCAAGATGGTGGTTTTGCGACAGAAGCCTCGAGACAGAAAAAGGTAAATGGAAACGCAAAGCACGGCTTAATAACTTTGTAGGTTAGCTTTCTCCATCTCTGTCTGGTAAAAAATGGGTTGACCTCTTATTCTAATTTGATGATTCAACGATTCGTAAGGGAAGGAAGAAATCCCATGCTTTTACTTTGTCTTCTTCTAGAGAGATTGTACTCTCATGGGCAGTGGCTATGCAAACTGCCTTGCCAAGCACCATGATTGCATTATGTTGGAACTGTTGGGAAATTGGGATCCCCCAGGAAATTCACAAGCTTTACCTATTGGTTAAGGAGAAATCTCCCAAGATTGTGTTTCTCTGTGAAACATATAGTAATGCTTCAAAGATGGAAAGGGTAAGATGTCATTTGAGATTCAATGGTTATTTTGTAGTGGAACCGGTTGGCAGAAGTGGGGGCTCAGCTATGCTATGTATGAGATATGTGGATTTTGAAATTTATAATTATTCACTAAGGCATATTAGCAGATGGTTAAAGAGTTGGGAAACTCTCCCATACATAGCATAGCTGACCCCCCACTTCTGCAGAAAGGGGTCTTCCCTAGGCATTACTCTTTAGACTAAATCCAATGAACTCTCTCCTTGGTACATAATGGGAGATTTAAATGAGATTCTGTCACATTATGGGAAAGTCGGTGGGTGCCCTTGACCTGAATCACAGATAAGGTGTTTCTTTGAGGCTATTGAAAACAATGAGCATATTGATGTGGGATGTCATGGCAATTATTGTACATGGTCAAATAATCACACTAATGACATTTTTACCAATGAACGACTTGATTAGGCTTTTGTGAATTCTATATGGTTGGAGGGGGTGATAAAGTCTTTGTGTGGTCTCTTCTTGTTATGGGATCAGACCACAAGCCTTTTGTGGTTTCCTTTTCCAATAAGAGATCAAGTCCAGGTCACCTTGTAAAGGGTTTTAAATATGAAACTTTCTGGTATAACGATGATGATTTTTAGAGAATTTTGGTAGGAATGTTATGTGGGTCTGCTAGTGACTCTACTCTAATACAATCAATTAATGAGGGTCTACAAGCAAGTAGTAGAAGGCTTTGTGTGGTTCAGGCAGAGAAGAACATGTGGGAAACAGAGAATTGCTGAGTTACCTACTGAGATTGGTAGATTGCAAGATGTTGAGAATGAGGATCATGGTGTGGAAATCAAAGAGTTGCAGTAAGAAGTTAGTTCCCTACTTGATCAAGAGGATACCAAATGACGACAAAGAGTTAAACTCAATTGGTACAAGCTAGGGGATCGCAACACCAGGTAATTTCATAGTTGTGCAACTCAGAGATTTTGAAAGAATAAGATTATTGAAGTCAAGGATACAACAGCAATTGTTAGAATGGGATAAAAGGCAATCCATAGAACTTTTGTACAATATTTTTAGGGTATTTACACTTCAACTGAGCCCATTGATGCAGATATTGAAGAAGCAATTTAGCACTTGCCTACTCTATTGAGTGATGATGAAAACATAACACTAGATTAGATTTTCACAAGGTTTGAAGTTGATTTAGCACTAAGTCAGATGGACCCCTTAAAATCTCCTGGTCTAGATGGATTTGGACCATATCTTTTCCAACATAATTGGTCTTTGGTAGGGGAAAGGTCTTAGAAAATGTACTGAATTTCCTCAATTGTGGCTGCTTTGATGAACCACTCAACCTGACAAACCTAGTGCTCATTCCCATGGAAGAAAGACCTGATTCTGTAAGTGACTATCGTGCAATTAGCTTGTGCAATGTGGTTTGCAAAAGTGATTGCAAACAGATTAAAAACTATGTTGCATGCTATTATCTCTTTAAAATAGAGTGCTTTCATTCCTAGTCATTTTATTTCTAATAATATTTTGATTGTCTATGAAGTCCTTCACACTTTGAAGTTTAGGATGAAAGGAAAATGGGGTCATATAGCTATTAAGCTAGATATGTCTAAGGCGTACGATAGGATAGAGTGGGTGTACTTAAGGGCTATAACGTTGAAATTGGGCTTTAGTAGGAAATGGGTCCATCTAATCATGACATGTGTATCCATTGTTCAATATGTAGTGCTGGTCAATGGGAAAGACAGTGAGCCTATTATATTGTTTGCTGAAGGCTTAATTAGTTTCTTGAATTTTGTTGAATATTAGGAGTTGTTAAAGGGAGTAGAGCTAAGTAAGGGGAACATGTATAAGTCCCCCTATGTTTGCAGATGATTGTATTATTTTCTGAAAATCTAACATAAGTCAATGGGTTTTTCTGCAAGAGGTCCTTAAAGTTTATAAAATAGTTTCGGGTCAACAGATTAACTTGGGAAAAAAACCTCCATATTTTTTAGTACAAATACTAGCCCTGCTGTGAGATCTTAGATTGTTGAAGAAAATGATGCCCGTGAATGTGATGAGGCTGAAAGATATTTAGAATTGCCTGCTATAGTGGGTAGGGCAATGTATGATGCCATTAAGATACTTAGAGAAAGGGTGTCAAACAAAATTTATAATTGGAATAATAGAATTCCTTTCACAAACAGGAAAGGAAGTGCTTATAAAGTCTATGTTGCAGGCCATTTTTACATATGCTATGTCTGTTTTTAAATTGTCAAAAGGGTTGTGTAAATAAATAAACTAGAAAATGGATATTTTTGGTGGGGATCATCTAATAAGGGCAGAAAAATATATTGGAAGCAGTAAAGTCTCATGGGTGTGTCAAAGGTGCAAGGTGGGATGGGTTTTAGAAATATTGAATCTTTACTTGCTAAGCAATTTTGGAAGCTTCATTTTGAACCTAATAGTTCGGTAGGTAGCCCGGGTAATGAGTGAGAAATATTATAAGCATGGAGATAGATATCTTTAAGGCTAAGAAAGGGAATCTATCCTCTTTCATTTTGAAGAGTATTTGGGAAGGTGGGGGGCTGATTAAGGCTAAGACAAGGTGGACGGTTGGAAATGGGAAAAGTATTTGTATTTGGGGGTGATAGATGGCTTTCAAAGAAAGTAACCAATATGGTACAATCCCTTATTAAGGTTTTACATAATAATTCCATAGTCAAGGATTTGTTATTGCAAAGTGGAGAATGAAACCATGACGTGATTGATGACATTTTTTTTTTTGAAGAGGCAGAAATTGTAAAAGGAGTCCCAGTGAGTAGATTGAGATCAGAATTTCTATGGAGACAAGCAAGTGATGGTCATTTTTCAGTTAAATTAGCTTACCACTTTAGTTGCAATTCGATGGCTGCTAATGAGAGTGAAGGGTCTACAATTGTTGCTTTATTTGATACGTGGAAACAACTTTGGACTCTCAACATCCCAAATAAAGTGAAGGTTTTCATGTAGAAGGCCTTGACTGAAATATTACCAACAAAGTCCATCCTTTTCTCAAGGAGGGCATCGACCAATGCTTCTTGCCCCTTTTGTTTACAGAAGGAATAGACTAGTACTCATGCTTCTGTAAAGCAAGTCCTTTACAAAAGACTGCCTGCTTAAACATGAATTTCATTTCAGTATAGCAAAGGTTGGCAATGCAATATAGCACTCAATAACTTATAGAAATGGCCATTGTTTTCAAAACTATATGGTTGAGATGAAGTAACTTTGTTTATAAAGGGGTTTGTTTAATTCCTTCTCAAGTTTGGCAAAGTGCAAGAAATGAGATAGAACTCTTCTTACAATCTCAAGCTATGCAAGTTGTCCCTAGATGGGGGTAGCATTTATAAGGGCGATGGGACCAGATGGTGTAGTCCTCAACATGATTAGTTTAAATTAAATTGGGATGTTACAATAGATATTTAGAGGTCAGTAATGGAGGGTTATTGTCATTCAAAAGTAGCAAGAAGAGGTAATTGCTTTAGTTGGGTGGTCTCTGGATTTTGTTAAGTCCCATGTGCTTGTTGAGATTTTAACCTTAGAAAGGGAAAATGTCTTATGTGCTGAATTAGATTTACAACAAGTTTTCTTTGAAGGGGATGCTCAAAATGTTGGAAGGAAGTACATAGAATGGGGGCTAACTTGTCATGGTACGGTCAGACGATTGAGAATCTGAAAACAATGTTTTAAATACTGTACCGGTGGATATATCAGTCAAGGTACTGGAACTAAATATTTCGATATTGGTATCGTTTTATGTACCATTTCAGAATAGTTTATATATAAATAAGTTATATATATAAATACATACATAATTATATTTCAAAATAATAATCAATATATGAATAAATATAAATAAATATATAAATGTAAACAGTCTAGCCTGAACTAGGGTAAAAAAAATAGAAAAAAATGAAAAAAAATGGTAAAATGTCAATATCAAATACGGCTGAAACGCAGGCCAAAATATCGGCCGACACGACCGAAATATCTGCCAAAATGAAACAGCAGTTTTTCTATACTAGACAATTGGCCGATACAGCATATTTCGGACATTTCGGCCAGTACAGTACAGAATTAAAAACTATGATTGAAATCCTTCTTTCTTTCTCCAGTCTACAACATTCGTTTTGTTCCCAAGGAAGAAAATCGAATAGCACATCAAATGGCAAAGCTTGCACTATCTTTTGGTGAAAAACTAGTATGGATGCAAGATTATCCCTATCCACTATAGCAATGGATTGAGCTTGACAGAATTGGCAATGTTTAATTATTGTTGCTGTAATATTAAAATTCTAGATTGATTTGTATTCTGTGCATTGTTATAATGAAAGCCAAACTTGGCAATGTTAAAATATATATATATATAGTAAAAATGATTGATATATAGTTTTTTAAATAATGCTATTATGCTATTTCATTGATACCACTCATTTTGCTCTATTGAAATAGCATCATAACATGGTGTCAAGTGGCCTATTAAATAAATATAAAATATACATTTAAACAAAATAGTGCCCGATAATACAAAAAGAGAAAGACTAAAATCCCAAATTCTATCTATCTTTTTTATGTTTGTGCTTCTAATTTTTATTTTTTATAAACCATATGGCACACACAGTAAATGCCCAAAGTGAATGTATAAATTACGAGATATATTGGCATGACTTTTTTTAAATCAAGAAATCCTATAAGAAAATTTTACACCACATATCTCTACTTAACTAATATCTAATTTATTATTTTTATCTTATTGAAACATACATATTTAAGCATTTAGATAGAAAAACAAAAATGATGAATTTTATAAGTGAAGATGTGTGGTATAAGATTTTATATAGAATTTACTTTTTTAAATTATAATGACTTGAATTCCAATCTAAATACTAAATAGTGTGTACCAGAATTCTATAATAAAAAAACTTTAACGTCATACAATAGCCTCAACAACTTTAAAATAGATTTAACTCTCTCTCCTGCCTGTCCAAATATAGCTAGAGGTGAGAGCTTGTCAAATTAATTTTTGGAATTAAAATATTCATATTTATCTTCTTTTTTTTTGCCCAACCGAATGGTACAACCTATAATAAAATTTTGTATAAAATTAAATTAGCAAATTTATAGAAATTTTAGATTCTCACTTGAAAATAATAAATATTGAAAATATATAATAAAAAAATTAATTAGAATAAACGATATTACACTTACGTGTTAAAAGAAAACAAAAATATATATAAAAAAAGTGTATTATAAATTATGCTAATTAAAATAAAATATAACTTGTAAATGATTAAATCTTTTAAATCTAGAGAAAGAGCATTATAGTTGATATAGGCTATAGTTATAATTCATCAAAATTATAATTCGACTTCATATAGTTGATATTCTATTCCCTACAATAATTCAAGTCTCTTAGACGGTGATCACAGAAGTAGTTACTGTTTTCTTCTCTCTTGCATTTCTTCATGTAAGTGGTGAAGGTTTTATTTGTTTTGTTTGCAAATGAAGGAGGATTTCCCACATTTTGGTGGGAGTTTTGCTGCTTTAAGTATGAATGATTTGAGTAATGCATGGCAGCAATTGCATTTACATGACGATGAAAGTATGACGATTGCTGTGGACAAAGGTGATGTAGAAGAGATTCAAAGATGTGAATGTAAGAGTCTAATTGGAAAAATTTTTGTGGAAAGGAGGATCAGTAAGGATGTTCTTCGAACAACTATGCAATGCCTCTGGAAGGTCCAATTATCACTCACAGTGCAATGTATTAGAGATAACACTTTTGCGCTCATCTTTGCTAACAAAGAGGACTGGGATAGGATCTATGCAAACAGGCCCTGGTTGTTTGACAACCATTTATTCGTGCTTCATCTAGTGGATAATAATGCGCAACCAGATTTGTTGAGTTTCAACTCTGAAAGATATTGGGTACAACTTTACAACTTACCTATGGCCTGTCTGAACAAATGGATTGGCGTGCAGGTTAGGGAATCGATGGGACAAGTTGTTCAAGTTGATGTTCCATCTGATGGTTTGGAAATGGGTAGTGCTTTGCGAGTTCTTATTGAAATATACATTTTGAAACCAATTGCACAAGGACACACGATTGCATGGAATGGAAGGAATCTGTGGATCCCACTTCGATATGAAAAACTACCAAAGATATGTTTCACATGTGGTAGGATGGTTCACGGGGAAATTGGTTGTAAATTAGTGATCGTGGCTAGTTCTAACAGACCCTCCAACCAGTTTGGTTCTTGGTTGAGGGCCAGTTATGCTGGTGTTTCAAGGGGTGGTATGGCCTCTCTTACAAGAGATTATGAAGAAGGTGTTTCATCTTCCGTCTAGAATGTTGGCATAGGGGAGAGTCCATCAATTATGCACAACGCATAGACGACAGGGGAGCAACAGTAAATGGCAGGAGGTGACAGTTGGGAAGTTATCCCAGACCTCTCTAGGTGCGCGCCGAAGGAGGATCCTTTCAAAATGGCTACAGGGACCTTTGTGGTAGGCTCGGGTACTATCTCTGTCACAACCCAATCTAATAAAGTTCAGAAGAAAATTTCAAGGTCTGTGATAGTTAATAACCCGCTGGGCCATGTTACGATGAAGCCCAAGACTGCTTACATTTCTGATGGAGAGCCTAATTGAAATGTTAATCTGCGATTCAGGGATACAAGGGCATCAATCAGAAGGGGACTTGTGATCTCTAAGGTTGTGAAATCGATCCCTATATCTGGTGTGGAGTTGACCTCGGAAGGGAAAAGGGGGATCTTGGAAACATAAAGCTCGGACTAAAGGGTTGCCAGGTCAGTCCTCTCTTTCTTCTCTTACGGGTCTTAAACGGTTTGAACCCTTGTGTTTGGCTGGTGAACTTGAGGAAGGGAGTGAAAACAAGAAGATCAAAGGTGATGTTGAATCAAACTCTAGAGAGGATGTCCTTTTCTCGACAGTGGTTGGTGCTCAGTCCCATCGGTCAGTTCAAAACCTTTACCTCTTGGTGAAGGAAAAGTCACCCAAAATTGTGTTTTTCTATGAAACACATACTGTTGCTTCTAAAATGGAGTTGGTTAGGTGTAAATTGGGGTTTGGTGGTTGTTTTACAGTTGATGCTGTGGGGAGAAGTGGTGGTTTAGCCTTGTTGTGGAAGGCAAATGCTGATATAGAGATCCATAACTTTCTCTTTGGCATATTAGTGCGTGGATAACAGATGGTTTGGTGAGACTCATCTCCTAACTGGATTCTATGGGCACCGAGATGCTAGTAGGTGAAATACTGCGTGGGAATTGCTTCCAAAGTTGAATCCTACTAATGCCCCATGGTGTATAATGGGGGATTTCAATGAGATTCTCACACTTGTAGAAAAGGTTAGCAGCAGACCCAGACTTGAATTACAAATGAGACGATTTGTGACTGCTGTTGAAAGGTGTGGCCTTATTGATATGGGTTGCGAAGGGGATTATTATACTTGGGCAAATAATCATTATGATGGAAGTTTCACTAAAGGGAGGTTAGACCAAGTGTTTGTAAATTCAAGATGGCTAACTAGGGGTATCAAGGTTACTGTCCAAAGCTTACTTGTGTGTTGTTCAGACCACAAACCTCTTCTTTTCTCTTTCTTGTGAGGAGGTAGGCAAAGAGAAGGGCGGGTGCAATCATTTAACTTTTAAGGTCCCTTGGCTAGAGGATCCTAATTGTAAGCGTTTCTTGAAGGATATATGGAAGGCAGAGGCTGGGTGTAGTAATTGTTTGACCTCTATTATAGATGGCTTAAAGAGAAGTCGTGGAAGACTGTCTAATTGGGCAAAAAACAGGCAATTTGATGGGGAATAGATATTTTCTGAACTGTCCAAGGAGATCGATAGATTGTAGGACACGGAATGGGACAACCATATGGAGAGAATCTGTGAATTATAGCAAGAAGCTCACCTGGTGTTAGAGCAAGAGGACTTAAAGTGGCGCCAGAGGGCCAAGCATAATTGGTACAAGGCAGGGGATTGGAATACAAAGTACTTTCATAATTCAGCTTCTCAGAAACATAGGAAGAGCAGAATCCTAGAAATGACAGATACATATTCTGTTGTGAGAACTGGTTAGCAACACATACAATAAGCTTTCTAGGATTATTTTCAAGGAGTTTATGCTTCAACACACCCATCTCAAAGTGGTATTAAAGAGGGCCAAGCATAATTGGTACAAGGTAGGGGATCAGAATACAAGGTACGGATTACGCCCAAAGAATAACGCAGTCGTTTGCAGTATAGTTTTGGGGTGTCGATTCTACATAGAGATGGATTGAGAAATTGAAAAACAATAACGAAATTAACAAAAAGATTTAGATAAGTGCGAAAAGTAAATTTTAGAGTGTGACGTAAATTAAAACTAAATAAATAATTTGAACAGTATAAAAATGAGACGAAAAGTAGAGTATCAGGAATCCTTTATATATAATTGGTATTTTAATTATTTTCGATTCATTAATAACTCAATTGAAAATTCTATATCTAAATTTTCAATCGAAAAATAAAACATTAATAACCAAATTTAAATCAAATGTAATCTTTTGAAAAATCATCGCAATATAAGAACATGAATTGTTATCGATATTAAGGAAATTGAACGTCGACAATATACTCGTAGAGCAATATTGCAGCAGCGAATTAAATTAAAATAGATAACCAATTGAATCAAACATAATCAAAGGATTATTGCATTCAATAGAAAAAGCATGACTGAATCTATAAATGAAATAAATTCTAAAATTATTTGGTGACGAAAACATTTTTAATAAATTTCGAATGACTAAACAAAAAAGTTTAATATTTGAAGAACACATATATGAATAAAAAACAATTACAAATACCATCATATATACAAATTCATCACTAACTCTACTAGAAAATTAGTTACACATATTGAAAATATGCAACAAAAATTCTCCAAGGGATCATATGGAATTGCCAACCATTATTTTCTTCTCTCTTCTTTGGTTTTTCTTTTCTTTTCTCAAACTCTCAAAAACAATGTCTCTTCCAAGGCATCCAAGTACACTAAGCATGGTCTTAGAACACACACCCCTCCCTTCTATTTATAAGCACCCTTTATGCAAGTTGTCATGACAAAATCATCACAATTTCAACTTATTTTGCCATGTGCCATTCTTGAATCCAAGTGATTTGTGAGTTATCATTTTGATCATTTGTTTTCCCACTATGCATGAGCTGGATTTTGCTTGTAGGTTAAGTATTTCAATTTTGTTTCTCTATCCATTAGTTTTCTTATATGACTTAATATCTTGTGGTCAAATCATTTATCTTGAAGAAACTTGAGTGCACTTTATCTTGCATATGAATTGATCATTGAATTTCCAAGTTGGTGTAGGAGTGCTTGCTGGAAAATATTATGATGACATTTGGATTTGATGCAAGTGGTTGAAAAATATCCAGGAACGTCAAGTGCAGGTGCGTCCACTTGATGGTCGATTTTATCTTGGATTGAGTGGATATCTCTTAAAACATAAAACATAAAAGTTATAGATATTTCTCTTGCGGTTCTATATCATCTTGAATCAGCTCAATCGAAGATTGGATGAGAGAGTTATACCCATGTTACGAAAAGATGTTAGAACTATCTAAAATTCTACAATTATCTTCATTTGCTCCTTATGCCTCTATTTGTATCCTAAATCAAAATGTAAGAATAATGAATATATTTAAGCATCAAATAGAAATAAAATATTAAACATTAAGAGAGAAAAATATGGAATTTCATATTCTCATCAATATATTAAATCATGCTTATATCTATCTCAAGATAAATGACCATTAATTTTAATAACATGAGTTATATTCATTATTTTCTCATTTCTTTTAGCATTTAAATAGAGTATTTAGAGTGCATTTTTATGCACTCATCAGGTACTTTCACAGTTGGGCTTCTAAGTCGAGTTGCCGAGCACCTCTGAACATAATTCTATATTGGATAGAGAATTTATGAGATCTAAAGTGGATACAACAATGTTTCAGATGGATCCTTCGAAATCTCCAGGACCGAATGGGTTTGGACCTTGTTTTTATCAGGGGAACTAGGATGTTTTTGGGGACCAAGTTGCAGAAGCTGTTTTGGGATTCTTGAATGGTGGCAGACTTGTGGAAGACGTTAATCTGACAAACCTAGTGTTTATACTGAAGACTAATACCCCTATCAATGTATGTGATTATCAACCTAATTCCCTTTATAATGTGATGTACAAGATAATTGCAAAGGTGCTTGAAAATAGATTAAAATTGGTCTCACATGAAATTATTTCTCCCAATCAAAGTGCTTTTATTCTTGGGCGTCTGATCACAGATAATATTATGATAATGTATGAAGCACTGTATATAATGAAATTCAAGCTTAAAGGAAGGTGTGGCTCAAAATTTTGGTTATGTCCAAATCTTATGATCGAGTTGAATGATGTTATTTGAGAGAAGTGATGGCAAGATTGGGATTAAGTTTTAAGTGGATTAACCTTATCATGATCTGTGTTACCTCAGTTAAATATTATGTGATTGTTAATGGAAGTAATACAAATTGCTTTAGCCCTTCCAGAGGCTTACGACAAGGGGATCTCATTTTCCCTTACCTCTTTCTTCTTTATGCTAAGGACCTTTCATCCTTGTTTCAAGCTGCTGAAAATAATGGGCTTTTAAGAGTGTGGAGATGAGTAGGGGTGTGATTAGCATTAATCATCTTATGTTTGCTGATGATTGCATTGTTTTCTGTAAATCTGAAATGTGGCAATGGAGAGTATTACAAAGTGTGTTTGCAATCTATAAATGAGCTTCTGGTCAGCAACTTAATTTGGGGAAAACTTTTGTATTTTTCAGCAATAATACTTGTACAACAGCAAGAGTTCAACTATTGGCTGTAGTTGGTGCTAAAGAATGTGGAAACGCTAAAAGATACTTGGGCTTGTTTGCTATGGTGGGGAGAGGAAAGTATGTAGCCTTTAAATCCATCAAAGATAAAGTGCAAGCAGATCAAGTGCTGACATAACAAGTTCCTTTCTCAAGCAAGTAAAGAAGTGCTTATCAAGTTAGTTCTACAAGCTTTACCCACCTATGCTATGTTAGTTTTTATGTTGCCTAAGAAATTATGTGATGAGGTTTCTTAATTACTTGCTAACTTTTGGTAGGGCCATTTGGGTAACTCAAAGAAAACTCATTGGAGGAAATGGTTTTCAATGGATATTTCAAAAGGTGCTGGCAGCTTAAGCTTTAGAGATATGTGGTGCTTTAACAAGGCCATGCTTGCAAAGCAATTTTGGAGGTTGTTAATGAATCCTAATAGCCTAGTAGCAAGGGTGTTGAGAGATAAATACTTTAAGTATGGTGATCTATATTAAAAGTAAAGAAAGGTATGGGGTCTTTTACGTTTTGGAAAAGTGTTTGCGATGTGGGATGGCTCATAAAGGCAGGTATGAGGTGGAGAGTAGGTAATGGGAGGTTAATCAATATATGGCATGATAAGTGGATCCCTACGCCTTCTACTTACATGGTCCAAACTCCAGTTTAGATTCTTCCTATAGATGCCAAGGTGCAAGAGTTGTTATTGCCTAATGGGACCTGGAATCACCAACTGATTGATATGGTTTTTAATCCTACAGAAGCTAATGTTATTAAATATTTGCCACTAAGTAAACGACGTTCAAACAATATGCTGATATAGGGATAGTTCAAAGATGGGGTTTTCAGTTAAATTGACCTATCATTTTTGTTGTAAACTTCAGGCAAGTAGTGGTAGTGAGGGGTCTGAATCAGGCCGTTTTGATACTGTTTGGAAGAAGATATGGGCTTTGAATGTCCATAATAAGGTGAAGCATTTCTTGTGGAAAGCTGTGATCGAGATCCTTCCCACTAAAAGGAATTTATGTTTAAAGAAAGTGTGTGAAAATGGTCATTGTCCCATTTGTCATAGAGAAGATGAGTCCATTACTTGTGTTGTGGAGTTGTGTTGCTACACAAGACATATGGGTAGATGGTGAGAGTCCCCTATAGAAGATGGCATGTGTGGACGATGATTTCATTTATCTATGGTAGGATTTGATAAAGTATTGTAACCCCAATCTACCGAAACTTTTTGCTACTGTTCTTAGATGTATTTGGCTGCGAAGAAACAAGTAGGTATTTCAAGGGATGTGTGACAACCTATCTTAGCTTTGAAAGTGTGCTAGATTGGATTTGGAAACCTTCCAACAAGCTCAGGCATCTCTCATTGTTCACAATGATGGTCTTGTCTCTTGGGGCACTGCTTGTGTAATGAGGAGATGGAGTAAAACTCAAGAGAGATACTTTAAAGTGAATTGAGATGCTGCTTGGGGTGAAGTTCAAAACATTATGGGTGGTGGAGTTGTTATCAAGACTTGGGAAAGTAATTTGATGGCCACAGTTGGTTGGTCCCAGTGTTTTGTATCTTCTTCCTTGATTGCTGAAATACTGGCACTCGAACGTTCTACTGAATTGTGTGTTGAATTGGGGTTCAATAATGTTTTGTTTGAGGGAGATGCTTAGGTAGTTGTAAACGACATTTGAGATCCCAAGACGAACTGGTCATGGGATGGCAATAAAATAGAAAATTTGAATATGTTTCTTGCTATCATGGCTATCAAATCCAGTATGTTTCACGAACTGGAAACAATGCTGTTCACATTGTGGCAAAGTTAGCCTTATCCTTTTCTAAGGAGGTTGTATGGATTGAAGAGGGCCCCCCTTAACTTCAATAATGTATTGCTTAGAAAATGATGAACTTTTGTTGATTAATGAAAAGTTACATAGTTGATTAAAAAAAAATAACTTCATATAGTTGATAAATTACTACAAAATGTAACACATTTAACATGCAATACTTATTTCTACAATTAAAATTAAAATAAATAAAAAGTTAAAAACTAATATTTTGATAAAATAACTATTGATTTGTTGAATCTGTTATTTGGTATAGTAAAAAGTAACTAGTTAAAATTTATAAAAGTGGAATGTCTAGCTGAAATTTAGCTAAACAATAACTAAATTATTGTAAATGCTCTAAGTGCACATATCTTTCTTATAATTAATGTTTTAAATTCCGTTTCGTTTCGGTCGGAACGGCCGAAATTTTCCATTTCAGAACAATAATCAGAATGGTGAAATCCTGCATTCTGCACTGGTCAGAATTTCGACTGTTTCGGAGTGTGCCAGCAAATTTCAGCTAGAATTATGTGTTTTGGCAGAATTACTAATTTCGGTTCGAAATTATATATGTTGTAATATTTTTTTTTTGGTAATTATACCAAATCAGACGCCTTTACTCTTTAGTTTTTAAATCTAGCCTTTTAACTATTTGACCATACTCCCTAGACTTGACTTTACACTTAGTGACTTATCACTTAGGCCTTTCCCTCTCCATTCATCTTCTTCCTTTCGAAATCTGAAATGGAACACATGAGTCGCAACTAGTTACTCATCTCCTCCATTTACTCTTTGATTATGATTTTTAATTATTAGATTGATAACTTATGATATTGTATTAGATTTTATAAATATGTGTATTTAAGATTTATATTAATTATTGAAAAATATTATTAATGTTATGAATTATTGGGGGCGGCCCCCGCCTCCCTTGATTATTTTATGAATGACCCTACCACCATCATTTTAAGTCATGCACAGTAACTTGTATAGTAATTTCAATGTGTGTAAATATGAGTTTCATTCATTTTGAAATTCATAAGAAAATATATAGAATAAAGAAAGTTTCAGTTCTTGAAAGTTTTAAAGAGTTTCTTTTATATTTCTCTCTTGCAATAACAGTAGTTTCATTTTTAGTTTTATAACACGTTACTAGCACGAGGTTCTACCGATATTGAAACTAATGGTCTTCTACTTCAAGTAAGTTTTTCAATATATTATTTGCAGTCCTCGAGATAAATATTAAAGGTAATATTGCTGAATATTACTTGATAAAATTCTATTTTTATTTTCATGATTACGTGAATATATTTCTTAAATCCACAGATTTATTTTTGTGATTTATATATATATAATTTCAAATATTGAGATTTATTAATATTGACATTTCTGAAAAAAAATATTTATTCAAGATCCTTGACAAGATCCATTTGGATATAATGATGAACTTAGGAGATACAATCATAGAAGAAAATCATGTATTCCTGAAGAACCGTGTTGTGTATCTCATGGTGAAAAATCATCTTACTGTATGAAATGAATTAAGAGAGAGATATGAATACTAGAAGATATAATCCTCTCAAAATATCGTTATGACTTATTGCACTTGAAGTTGTAAGATTTTAAGAGTGGTATTGAATATTCTGCACTCTTTAAAACCATCTCAATATTAAAATTATACAGTGAGAAAGTCACTGATGATGATATTTAAAAGAAGACATATATTATTTTTCATATCGCAAATGTACTCCTGCAATAGTAATATGAGAGCGAAAATTCAACTAATATTCTGAACTTTATTTTGTCTTCTAATAATTGAGCTAAATAATGAGTTTTTGTTAATAAATTACCATTTACGTCTTATTAATGATATTGAATTTACACCATTTCCAGAAGTGAACGGTGCATCCTTTCAAAGGAATAAAGGGCGTAGACGTGATAGAAAAACTATAGAAGTTATGGTCCCAAAAGCGACAACACTAAAGATGATATAAATATATCGTATCACCAGAAATGATCTAACTCAGATAATTCTTCATAGAAATATGAAAATGTTTGTCATAGATGTGGTATAACTGAACAATAGTCACGAACCTGTTGTACGGCCAAACACTTGATTTACTTATACTAAGTTTTTATACATTATAGTAAAACTTTATCATGTTTTGAAATAATAAAAAATCGGTGCCTGAAGCACAACAAAAAATTACTTGGGATAATAAAACACTGTCTAAATTTGATCCTCTTATAAATCAATATGAACCAGAAGTTCAGAGGATTACCTATTTGCAAAGTGTTGCAAATCAGTTACATGATGTATTTAATGACACTAAAGGTATTGTAAAATCATATATTATTACTGTTAATGCTTAAGCAAGAATTGAAGTCTCTGAAGGACGAGTTGTTAAAATAGCAATAGATGAGTCTAAGATACGCCTGAAGCATTGAAGACCTATTGATGCAAAAGAGAAAAAAAAATCGATGCTCCTGAAGATATCGTACTTTTTGTATAAAATATAATCATCCTGAAGAGGAAACCTCCTGAAGAGGTAACTCCTGAAAAGAATAACTCCTGAAGAGTATAACTCCTGAAGAGAAAACTCTTGAAGAATACAAACCTTCTGAAAAGGAACCTCCTGTAGAAGTGTTTCATGAAATGTTTTCCCCTAGAGAGGAGCAAAGAGATCTCAATACATTTCATGAGTACTGGAAAATTTATGAATAGAAATAAAACTGTTGTCGACAACATATATGATAATACTTGAAATTACCAGAAGTAATGAAGAAAGTGAGTCAAGAATTGTCGAAAAATATCGACGTAGAAATAATTGGCCAAAATAAAAAGCAGCTATTGAAGCTGAATTAAAATCGTTAGTAAAGCGAGAGGTATTTGGACCTGTTGTCCAAACAGCAAAGGGTGTAATGCTTATAAAATATAAATGAGTATTTATAAGAAAGTATAATGAGAAATGAAATTGTGCAGTACAATTTGTCGCACAAGATTTCCTGCAAAAACTCGATCGTAGTTATGAGAAAATATATTTCCTTGTTATGAATACAATCACATTCATATTTTTAATCAATTTGGTTATTATAAAAGGAATAGATATACAGTTGATGAATGTGGTCACTGCATATTTATAAGGATCATTAGATCATTACATATTTAAAGATATATGATACTTAAAGCATCTAATTCAAGTACATTTAGGAATATGTACTTTATAAAATTTCAAAAAATTTTATATGGGTTAAAACAATCTGGACGCATATGGTATAATTAAATCAACGAATATCTATTGAAAGAAGGATTTGAAAATAATCCTATAACCCATGTGTTTTATCAGAATCTGGATTTGCCATTATTACAGTTTACATTGATGATTTATCTTATTAGAACTCCTGAAGAAATCAGAAGAGTTGTTATAAATTTAAAGAATGCATTTGAAAAAGAAAAATCTTATTATTCAATTGATAGATGAGTTATAAGAATTTGAGACTTTTACCCTTATCTCTCAAATGAATTTGCTTTTCATAAAATAACATGTCATCCTTAGATTAGGCAATCGAAATGAAGAGACAATTAAGGATTTTAAATCCTTATTCTTTTATTTTAAGTCTACAATTTTTCTATTAGACTTTTGAATGAGTCTTTGAAATACGAAATTCTTCTCGTTAAGCCCCTCAATCTCACGATTTTTAGATTGTAATCAGTTGGAAAACTCAACAATAGAGGAGGAGTATCGGGTGCCGAGAGTCACCAACTCATAAATGGCTTCATGATCTGACTTGTTAACCAGATCATTCGCTTGCTACAACATGGTACCTGTAGAAGATGCAGGAACAACTTGTAATTGAGGTGAAGGATACCTCATATGTTGACTGTGAAAAATATTAAAAGGAAATTGATGAGCCATTAAGAATTTGTAGAATAAGAATACAAATATAGATGAATTATAGATATGAGAAGAAGATTTAATACGAACTATATGAAACTAAAGACGGTTCTTATAGAAATGGAAATAAGAATAAGACAAACCATCATCTCTTCAAATCTCACTTTACAAGATATGCTGGATGCATAATTTCAAAATCCAGCGAGACTAATTACAACTATCTCTATTTTCTTATAAACGCTGAACTTCTGCCGTTAGCTGATGTTGTTGACTTTATATTTGAGCTCTCTCTCGTTTTAGTTTTTCTACTCGTGTTTTCAAATCACGAGAATACCAGTCTATAAATTTCTTCAGCTCCTTGTTTTCTTGTCTTAAATTTTTATTTTTTCTATCTTTAGTTGCAAGCGTTTGATGCAACTCAGATATTTGATTTTTAAGATAATCAACCTCGCTCGTTCTCGCCAGTAGCCTCTGAGACATGGTTGTAAGAGAAGCAGCATATTGAGCACTGATAGTTCTTGATGTTGCAATAATTTCAGGATCAGATTTACTAGAAAGATATATCTTTGCTCCTATCATGGTGTTTACAGCTTCTGGAAAAAATATGAGTAGTCGAGGTATAAAAGGTTCATAGTTCAAATCTGGGACATTAGAATTTCTATCAGACATAATATCGTTCTGGATGAACAACAACTGAATCTATGAAAAATGTGAGATCTTTTTGCTGAAGTAAACCAATGGTAAAATCAATTATATTTAAATAACAATCCAAAATTTTTAAATCTCTTCAAGATCTCGTTTGTCAATAATATCAATCGGATTTGATTTTCCGCTGAATCGATAATATTAGATCTCAAGTTTTTACAGTTTTTATCATATATGGATGGTTTCCAATGTTATTTCTGCCGAATATAAACAAGTTTTCCCTAATAACGCCGAATGAGGGAGAGAAAATTTTAAATTAAAATATTATCATGTTCTATCTAATGCATTATTTATATGGAAATCATGTTTGAATTCTTAACCTATTATATATGCTGAAATCATATTTGTTTATTACTTAAAAAACTAACGCATATTCTCAGTGGGAGTTTAAGTATTACTACAGGTTTCAAATTTCTACTAAGTCTGTCAAGCACCTTATATATGGTATTCTCTCTACTTTGTCCGACACATTTTAAATCCATACGGCCCTAAAGTGCCAAAGAAGACAATATCGGATGAGGATATAGAACTGCATATATCTGTTAAATTTTCAAATCACTCAGAAATTATTGCAATTCATAAACCAAGTAGAGAGTGTATTTAGCTGAGATCAATAACTCAATATATCCAAAAAACGTGTGGTTTTTCATAATCAATGATAGTCCAACAATTTTATATGAAGATAATACTGCTTGTATCATTTAAATCAGAGGAGGATATATCAAAGGTGACAGAATCAAACATATTTCATTTAAATTCTTTTATACTCGCGAACTCAAAGAAAAATATGAAATTGATGTCAAGCAGATACGATTAAGTGATAATCTGGCAGATTTATTTACGAAGGCATTACCAAATGCAACATTCAAGAAGATTGTACAAAATATTATAATGCAAAAACTCAAAAATTTATCGTTATGGACTTTTTAAGGGGAGTAAATGTCCTGAAAACTTGTACTGATTGTACTTTTTTTCCTTCGCTAAGGTTTTGTCCCACTAGATTTTCCTTTGCAAGGTTTTAATGAGACGATCTTAAAGCACTTGTAGATACATAAGAAGACTGTACTCTTTTTCCTTCGCCATTGATTTTTCTTCTCATTGGGTTTTTTCTTGGTAAGATTTTGACGAGACAGATTCTTTATGAGTGATCATTCAAGGAGGAGTGTTATGAATTATTGGGAGCGGCCCCCGCCCTCTTTAATTATTTTTGTGAATGATCACACCACCATTATTTTAAGTCTTGCACAATAATTTGTATAGTAATTTCAACGTTTATAATATGAGTTTCATTCGTTTTAAATTTCATAAGAAAATATATAGAACGAAGAATGTTTCAGTTATTGAGAGTTCTTAAGAATTCTTTTCATATTTCTCTCTTGCAATAATAGTAGTTTTATTTTTAGTTTTATAATAATTAAATTTATTAGAAATATTTTTTAAATTTATATATATGTTTATTTTAAAATATAATTATTATATATACAATTTATTTATATAATATCTATTTTAAAATAGCACGCCAAAATTGATTGGAATCAAAATATTCTGTTATAATATCTCAATCAAAACGATTACCATTATGAAACATTTGCCTATAACATAAAACAAGTCCACATTTTGAATGGTCCGGAATCCGGATAGTATCAAATTAAGTCAAGGCCCCGATTTGGCTACCAAATCCCAGCCAAACTTAGAAATCCATACATTTCAGACACAGAAATAGAGAGAAAAGAAAAGGAAGAGATAGAAAAAGAGATTTATTAATTTTTGCGGTGTGTCGAGGGGATCGGACGGCCTGTCGGAACCGATTCAGATAGGCGAATCATGGAGGGGGTGGGGGCCCGACTGGGGCGCTCCTCAACTCGGTACGGACCGGCCACGGTGTTCAATGGGGCAGTGAGGAAGTGGAAGAAGAAGTGGGTCCACGTAGCGCCATCTAATAGTGCTGCCTCTAGCAACACCACCACCGCTTCCAATCACTCTCACCAGATTCACAATCAATACAACAAAAGCAACGGCACGACCAACGGTAATAACGGTTCCCATCTATTGCTATACAAGTGGACCCCAATCACTCAGAGCAACAACGGCAATAGCAGTAACGGTGACAGGAATTCAGGCAAGGATGACGCAGTGGCTGCTCCGGAGGAACCGACTCCTCGTAAATTCAAATACATTCCGGTAATTCCCCACAATTAGTTATTATTTTCTTCGGATCTTAATTTTTTTTATTGTTTCAGTATTTGAATTTGGTCATGTGGGTGTTTACTGGATTTTTATTTCGATCAAAGCATTATGGGTTTGGGTTATTTGAGAAATGATCTGCAAACAAGTGACCTGGTTTTTGGGGTATTCGCAGAATTTTGGGTTTTGGTCTGTGGAAGCTGATATGTGATCTGGGTTTTTGGTTATCATTTTCAGGGTTTTGGTTTATGGGTTGGAAGAATTCTTTGGATGATTTTTTTTGTTTTTGATAAGTAGAACTCTTTGGATGACTTGGGGTCTTTCTTTGAGTGCTTTTGCGTTGGTGTTCAGTGGATGTACTGGAAAAGAAAGGGAGACAGAATATGGAACTGATTGGGGATTGGCTGTCATTTCCTATGCTCGAATGTTTTGAATTTTCAGTTATGAGTTGTTGTAAGGACCGTTAACATGTTACCACATGGACTTAAAGACTACATTAATGTTGAGACTTTAGCTTTGTTAGGACTCCATGTGGCCATGTGGATAAGTGTACCTGGGCATATATAGTTGAAAGGTTTTTGAGGAGTGCTTGTTGGATATGACTCCATGTATATTTACAATGTAATTTTGTATGCACGTGTATAAGGCCATTCCTTTTTTGGGTTGGGGGGCTGGGGAGAGGTGCCTTATATCTTTGCCGTTTTAGTGATGATTGTGGCTCAGCTATTTATAAGAGATGCAAATACTCAAATACAAATAACCATGTTGTCATCCTCTAGTCATTATGTTTTCCACACTTAAATGTTAGCCATAGAAATTTTGGCATCTATAACATGAACATTGGTGAGAGTCTAATGCCCCAAAATTCCAAGTGTTCCTAAGACTTGAATACTTGGTAGCCCCAGTTAAAGTTTTAGGTTTATTACCATAGCACTGCTACTTTAAAAACGTGTGTTTGTAGATTAGTTCTCATGATATATCTTTATGCAATGGACCCTTTTTGGATTGGCTGCATTGTCAGTTCATAAGATTGTGAAGACAAGCTATGATGGATTTTAATCATTTCATCTGTTTTTTAAGGGAAATAGATGCTGATAGATTTATCTGGGTTGTAGAAGATTTCTTTCATGCTTTCAGAGCATTTTATTTTTCAATGACCTGTTCTGCTAAAAGGACACAATTGATTATGTGATTATCTACGGTGGTCTTGTGTGTGGAATGGTCTGTTCTGCTAAAAGGGCACAATTGATGATGTGATTACCTACGATGGTCTTGTGTGTGGAAACTAAAAAAAAAAGGGATATGTATGGGTTGGTCTTGTGTGTGGCAACTTAAACCTTGCAACATCTCAAGTCTTGTTATCAGGGCTGGATGTGGTCGCTGGTTGGACTTTCCATGTTAAAATAAACCCTGAGCTTGGTATTTTAACGTGTTGATTTTAGTGGTTTGAAGTTTGTGAAACGATGGACAGAGCAGTATAAATGTAAGAGATTTGGAATGCATTATTCTTTTTATGTGATAATTTTTTAGGCATGATGTTAAGTTGTACTAATTTTTTAGGCATGATGTTAAGTTGTACTTTTTTTTTTTGATAAAGTAAAGTAAAGTTGTACTTCTCAAATGCTCATTGACACAGTTGTAAAAACAAGATGTGATATTAATTTTTTCCCTCTTATTTGCAGTTCTAAATTCTGACCTACATACATACTGGCGCATCTTTTGTGTGTCATATCTAATCTTTTTCTTTATGACTGTTCTTAAGTCATCTTATTATTGAATGGCATCTGAGAAAAGAGATTGGCATCCTGCAGTAATGCATTCTGAATTGAATCAAGTATCATTATGACATTAATGTCATTCTAGGGTTGCTTTTAAGTAGAAGACTAAGAAGAGGATGGATACTCTGTTGACAATAGTTCTGAAACGTGTCTATCTCACTAAACATTATATGGAAATTGAGGCTGAGATGATTTGTAACTATAGTTTATGATTGTTGCTTGTTGGTGGGAATTAGATATTTTTAATCCCGGATAAGCAGAGATTCAATCTTTGGTCTTTTTGACCCCTGCTATCATCTTTAGTTGTCGCTCATGTATATGTCCCATGTATTTGGGCCATTCTTATTTATATCATCAATGGAATCCTTTTTTTACTGGTGAAAAAATTGGTTGAATGCATGTTTAAGTACTTTGCGCTGCTGTCTGAATACAAAAAAAGAAAGAAAAGGCTATGGGAATATCTTTCTTCCAGTATGTATTTGTAGCGTTGGAAGTAAGCTTCTATGCTGGTGCCTGGGAAGAGTAAAATTGCAAACAAGACCTTCTGTGTTTGGTCGCAATTGTTTTGTGTTTTAATGAATGGTTTGGTGGAACACACATTCTATAAAAGGCTGAACCTAATACATGTCCTAAATGACCACCCATCATGGAAGATTTACTTCTAGATTCGTTCCCTTCGAATAGTTTGATTATCATTATGTTTTGATTGTTGTTACGGGCATTTCGGATTCATGGTTGTTTGGCTGTTGGGCTGTGCAGATTGCCGTTCTAGAGGAACAGAAGAATGAGGATGCCGAAAACGAAGCTGCTGAAAAGGTTGATGATGATTCTAAGTCAAATATTACTGACCCTACTGCAGTAGAGTCCATCCCCGGTGGAGGCATTTTGGATGAAAAACCTGACATTAATGATTTGCCAGTGGAGGAAAGTCAGGTGAAAATGCTTACACATCACATTCTTGTTTTCATCATTACACAGTTAGGTAAAACTCTTGGTGGGAACATTGTATGAAATGTACACAACTTGTGCTCTCATGTGTGATGTAAGAGCACAAGTGAAGGGCAATGCTCAAATTTAGTTAGTTAATCATGGTCATTGCTTTAGCATAAAAAAGGAAAAGAAAGAAAAGCAAGAGTAGTGATTCAGTGAAGGTCACTTACAGAATCCTGCCACTTACCTACTATCTGTTCTGCCTTAAAAATTAAGAAACACAGGGTCTAATTTTTAAACTCCGAATTATAGTTATAAAAGAGAATTGTTGAATAAGATGGAGTAACCCATTGTCTCTGATTTCTTGCTGCATTACCAGAGACTGATACGGGAAATTTTTTTAGTTTCAAAGTCTGCTTTCCATTGCAGGATTGTGATCAATCCTAAATTACATATAAACTATCTGCCTCATGTCTCACTGAAAGGTTACATGTAATATTGAATCCAATTATTTTTTTGACCCAGGAAAATAACCAAGTAGTATGCCAAGATCTGAACGAAAGCACTTTGGATTTGAGTTTAGGCTTGAAGGGCCATGATGGTGACCATGAGCTTGATTCAAAACTGATCAGATGAGAAATAGTAGGAAAGGGAAGCAGGGCAGGAGTATTGGGACATGATTGATGGAAGCCCTTGGATTTTAGGTAGCCAACTGAGGGCATGATGGTCAGCAATCTACTTGTTTGTACCTGATTCAAAGAGACATTTTTTTATTGACATATTGAGCCACTGGCCATTGTAGGCAAGCTTACTTTAGTGGCATATGCATGTTTTAGTCTTCAATTGATGCTTCCTTACTGAGCTGATTGCAATTTGTATCGATTAGGGTTTTAGTCTTTAGGAGATGACAATGGAATGTTTTTTTCTTTAGCTTTGTCTGAGAACTTCTAAGCTTGGACATACTGGACTTACAAAGTGAATCGGAAATTGAATGCATCAATCTTACCACTCTTTTAACTACTTTAAGTAAGCCTTATATTTTTTAATCCTGATATTAGTCTGCAGCATGTGAATTGCACCGCTGATATTAATATATAATTTGTCATCAAGAAGGCAGTAGGTGAAATGTCTTTTAAAGTATGTCAAAATAGTGATGCTTCTTCAACTAATAGATTGAAATGAACTCTTGGTTTTGACTAAATGACGCCTAAGGTTTGTGCACATGATTTAAATATCAGCTGAATATCGTTTCACATTTGAGCATTATTCGGAATTCCTATCATGCTGCATTAATAGATATTATATGGTGTCCTAACTTCTTGGTGTACAGCCGCAAAGGGATTCCCGTTCATCAATGATGGGCCGTCTGATTTGATGCAGGATCTTATTGTTAGAAAACCTTGGTAAGTTTACAGTCAATCCGGTTATATTGCCCTTGTTAACTCAGTTTAGAAAAATGTTATTCTCAAATGACGTCAAATTATCGGTAGATAAGGGAGAAAGTAAATAATTATTCAATCATTTACCATAGAGAATACTGAAAATATTATGATGACTAACATCCTTCCTGAATTTAAGAGCCTTAGGACTACTAGTTTAACTAGCTACACGAGGCTGGTTTTGAGAACCGATTCATTATAATATATCCCATGAAACATGCCATATTCTTTTATAATAATGTTTTTTACACAAGTGAAGGTGTAACATGACATACCATGTCATTGTCATAACTTGACACAAGAAGTTTCAAACACAATATATAAATCTTCATCGACGCAAGGAATCTTATAAATAAGATTTTATCAAAGACCTTAAAGACGTTTAAGTTCCTACACATTTGAGATATTAACCAATATCTTGATTATCCACCATTTTCAAGCCCTGCCCTGTACACAGCGAGTCATAATTGAATGATAGTAATGTGGGATCTATTAGCAGCCCGTGAAGAATTCAAGCAATCTCTCCATGGGCCTCGAGATGACAAACTAGATGGAATTGTGGACTGCATTTATTACAATCACGATATTTCACAAAAATGAAGATGTGCTTTTTAGAAACTATCCCTCAATTTGGGAACCTTAAATGCTCAAGGCCTCAATTACTTATTGCTCGTTTACCAGCGGAGTGACAATCAATAAAGTTACGAATACACAAACATAGGTACTTGAATAATATGCAAAGAAAGTAAACAATAACAAGTACCAAATAGATGTGATTTAAACGAAATGCACCGTTTGTTTAAACTTCAAGTGAGGTCTGCCTGTGATATATAAGCCTTTTAGCTTTACTCCCACCCCACAATTTTAACTTTTTCAGGCGTGAATTCATCTATTTTGTTAGATCTCTTTTATAATAAAAATTATTTTACAATCTAATAAATTACATCAAGTGAGATAAATTTATAAGATTATTTTTGTGTAATCACTTTACGACTATAGTGTTTTTCTTTAAATAATATGCAAGGATTACTCAAGGAAAGGAGCAAAAGGAAGTTTATAACTTTTCTTCATCATTCTTTTGCAACAGCTACTTCTTCGTCGGAGAAATAATCATGCCTGAAAAAGTTGAAATTGTGGGGTGGGAGTAAAGCTAAAAGGCTTATATATCACAGGCAGACCTCACTTAAAGTTTAAACAAACGGTGCATTTCGTTTAAGTAAAAGCTGAGAAGGACCAATGCCTAACGAGAAGATGACGCCGAGAAATAGCAAAGGTAAGGTAGAGAGAGACAGAATCAACCAACGCACAAACTCTTGCGCCGTCTCCACTGGGCATCGCCACTGTGCCGTCTCCACTGGGTATCATCACTGCGCCATCGTAATTGGGCATCTCCACTAACCAAAAAATATTTTTTTTCTTCTCATTCTGAGTCCCCCGAGCATTATCAGTGCAATCTAGGCCACTACTTCTAGTTTCGACATCTGAAAATGCAAGATAAAAAAAAAAATTGCACCTATTTTTTTATGACCTCGAGTTTAGTATTGGTTTGTAAATAGAAGCCGGAAGGATATTGCTTTGCTCCTACTCCTATCGGTGCTTTGTTTTGTTGGACGACCAACCAACCCAATTACTTGGACCTAAGAAAAAAAACTATCTATGAGGACCCAATTACATTTCAGGGAGATTGATAAGTAGTGGGCCATTATTTTTGGGAACAGGTTCATATTGTTGTTTGATTCTCCAATTGAATTGAAACCATTAAGGTACAGGCATCCTTGGGAGCTTGAAGGGGGAAATATCAGTAAAAGAAATCTCTGTGGCTCCTTTGATGGTACCAAGGAGGTCGTTGACAGCGGAATTTGTGACTCCGTCGATGTGGATGTTAAGAAAGAGATAGGAGAAAGGTATTTCTTTTTATTCATTGATGTGTTACCAGTAGTGGAGCGTCTGGTGGTGGGACAGCTAGCCCATTTAGAGTCTGTGTAAGCACGAACATGAAGATCATTGGTGGAAGAGAAAAAAATGTCTTGGCCGAGAGTGCCTTTGATGTAGCGGAGGATGCAAGTGGCAACGGTCATGTGAGGGATTTTGGAAGCATGCATGAACTAACTAAGAATGCTGACTGAGAAGACGATATCAGGTCGAGTGATTCTGAGATAAATAAGACGCCCAACTAATTGTCAGTAGGGAGCGGGGTCGGGAAGTAGATCACCATCAGTGTCGTTGAGCTTGAGATTCTGTTCCATAGGAAATGAAGCAGGATGAGAGCCAAGTTGACCACTATTGGTGAGAATATTCAGGACATATTTTCGCAGATTAAGGAAAATACTCAAAGATGAGCAAGCAACTTCAAGGCCAAGGAAATATTTGAGGGATCCAATATCCTTGGTTTTAAAGTGCTGAGAAATAGTAGTCTTGAAGAAGTTGACTTTAGAGAGATCATTGACGGCGAATAAGATGTCTTCAATCTATACCAAAATGATTGTGATGCTGGTGGTGTTGAACAAGGTGAGAAGGGAGTGATCTGCCTGAGACTAAACAAAACCTGCATTAAGAAGAATAGAGGTTAATTTAAAAAACCAGTTCCGGGATACTTGCTTGAGGCTATAGAGGGATTTCCAGATGCGACAAACACGTGTCTCCCCTTTAACACAGTAGCCCAGTGGGGGTTGCATGTTGACTTCTTCATCAAGTTCACCATGCAAGAAGGCATTATGGACATCCATTTGATGAATAGTCTAATTTTTGGTGGTAGCAACAGCTAGAACACATCGGACAATTGTCCTTTTGGCCACAATAGCGAAGGTTTCATAGTAGTTTATGCCTTTCACCTAAGTATAACATTTTGCTACAAGTTAGGCCATGTAGCGATTAATGGTACCTTCTGCTCAGAATTTGGTCTTGAAAATCCATTTGCAGCCGATGGTTTTTTTGTCGAGAGGGAGAGATTCAAGGGTCCCTGTGGAATTCTCTTCAAGAGCATGGAGTTCAAAAGTCATAGCTTCATATGAGAGTATGAAATAAAAATTAGATAAAGGGTGAGAAGTACCTGAGAACTGTGCAATGGATGTAGATGCAATGGACTCCGTGGGGATAGTAAGGTAGACATAATCTAAGAGATAGACAAGATGAGTAGTAGTATGACGTGGATAAGATAAAATAAGAGTGGGAGTCGGGTCAGTGTGAGTGATGGTCGGTGCAGGAGGAGGAGGGAACAGATTTTCTGGTATAGGTAGCGATGAAATGGTGGAATGATTGGGAAAAGAACTGGTGGCTATTTAGAAAGGAAACTGGTCCTCATAGAAGGTGACATCACGTGAGTAAAAGATTGTGTTAGTTTCAAGATTGTATAATTTATAGGCTTTGCGGTTACTAGGATAACCAACAAAGATGCAACAAGAGGCACAGGGAGAAAATTTGTCACGGTGAGCAATGAGGGTTTGAGCATAACAAAAACAACCAAATACACAAAGATGGGTGTATATCGGTGTAATGTTGAGAAGAAGTTGAAAATGGGTTAAGTTTCAAGGAGAACTACTAGGCGTCCTATTGATGAGATAAGCGGCAGTGAGAACGCATTCGCCCCAAAATTTAAGAGGTAAATGTGCCTGAAAATGAAAACTGCAAGCAACGTTTAGAAGATGCCGATGTTTACTGTTGAACTCAAGGTTTCAAGTTTCGTGTAAATCTACACATAGATTTTGATGATAACAAATGAATTCAAAGAATAAATGAGTCTCAAGCTCAAGTTGTCCACACAATAGAATCAAGCACATCAAGGAAGCAAACATGAGCAAGAAGGGAACAAGTTCACATTAAAATCATAGAGCAATCTTGTAAATCTCTTAAAAATTCAAAATTAGGATTAAGGTTCAAAATTAATGTTTATCATAAAGCATTAAAATACATTTTCTACATGTGCATAAATATAAGTGCAAAAGTAATTGGAACATCAATGAATCCAACCACTAAACTTGATAAAAATGAAAGCGGTAAGCCAATTGACTCAAATGTATATCGAGGTATGATTAGTAGTTTATTATATTTGATAACTAGTAGACCTGATATTATGTTCAGTGTATGTTTATGTGCACATTTTCAATCATTTTCAAAACAATCTCATTTGATTGCAGTCAAGCGGATTTTTAGATATTTTGCCAGTACTATTGACTTAGAGTTATGGTATCCTAAACACACTTCTTTCGATCTTATTAGTTATTCAGGTACTGATTATACTGGTTGCAAAGATGATCGAAAAAGTTTTAGTAGAACATGTCATTTCTTAGGTCATGCACTTGTTTCATGATTTAGTAAAAAGAAAATTCTATTGCATTATCTATTACTGAGGCAGAGTATGTTGCTGTAGGTAATTGTTGTGCTCAAGTTCTTTACATGAAGCAACAATTTGAGGATTTTAAACTTATGTATAATCACATTCCAATCAAATGTGATAAATATAAGTGTTATAAATTTTTCGAAAAATCCAATACAACATTCTCAGACCAAACATATTGAAATTAGATATCATTTTCTTAGAGATCATGTGCAGAAGAGCGATATTGTATTAGAATTCACTAGTATACATGATCAATTGGAAGAAATTTTCACAAAACCCCTACCAGATAATAAACTATACATGATTAGAAGATAAATAGGAATTATGCATGCCATGAATATCTGCTAAATACTTTTATTCCATTGTCTTAGATGACTTACAAAAACTTTAGACGTTTAGCCTCATCATTCAAATGCATTTGCTCCTCATAAATCATCATGCCATCCTTGTCTAAAGGATTAGGCAATCGAAATGCAAAGGCAAGTAAGGATTTTAAATTTTTATTCTGTTGTTTTAAGTCTAATATTTTTTTATTAGACTCTTGAACAAGTCGTTAAAAAATATCGATCTTCTCATTAAGCTTCTCTATCTCGCGGATTTTAGACTGCAACCGAGCGGAAAAAGCAACAATGGAAGATGAGTATCGAGTCCCGAGACCCACAAGCTCGTAAATGGCATCATGATCTGTTTTATTAGCCAAATCAGTGTTTTGCTGCTTCATGGCACTTACGACAGATGCAGAAATAGATTGATCACGAGAAGCACTGAAGGAGAATTGATGAGCCATTAAGATTTTGTAAAGTGAGAATGAAGATGAACTACAACAATGAAAAGAAGATTTGATGCGGATTAGATAAAGCTAAGGATTGCTTTTATAAATATGGAAATAAGTAGAAGACAAACTGTCATCTCTTCAAATCTTACTTATTCAAGCTTACAAGATATGCCGGATGCATATTGTCAAAAGTTACCGAACTAAACTAGCGAGATTAATTATAATTGTCCATGTTTCTCTCATGAAACGCTGCCAATATTTGCTGATGTTGACTCTGTGCTTGAACTCTTACTCATTCTGATTCCTCTATTTGAAGTTTCAAAACACGAGCTAATTCCGTCAAATCTTTATTTTCTTGATTTAACATCTTATTCTTTCTACCTTTATTTGCAAGCTTTTGATGCAGAACAGATATTTGATTGTTAAGTCGATCAACCTCATTTGTCCTCGCTAGTAATCTCCGAGACATGGTCGTAACAGAGGCAGCATATTGAGTACTGAGAGTTCTTAATGCTGCAACAACCTCATAATCAGTTCTATTTGAAAAATGCATTTCTGCTTCTATCATGGTGTTGACAACCTCATGAGATAAAATGATTGGTTGAGACGGTTCCTGATTCAAATCCGGAAGATTATCAGAAGAAATTTTTTTCGCCATTCTATCGTTTTGAATAAACAGAAACTGGATCAATGAATGGGGTGAAAATTTATTTGAGTATCCGACAGGTGAAAACGGTCTTTTAAACAACAACTTTCAAATCTCGATAATATTTAATTTTCAACAATATCACGCGGATTTAAATCTGCTTTCGCACCGACTGTTAGAGCTAGACCTCCAACCTTTGTAGGTTTTGTCAAACACGCGTGGCTCCGCACCGAATTGCCAGAGTTAGACTTCCAACATTTGCAGGTTTTGTCGGACATGCATGGCTCCGCACCGTATTGCTTGAGCTAGGCCTGCAGTTTTTGTTGTCTTTATCGGACACGAATAATTTTAATTATTCAACTTCAAATCTCTGGAACATCTAATTCGTCAATAACATCAAGCGGATTTAAATCTTCTTCCACACCGAGATAATAAAATTAGGCTTCAACTTTTGTAGATTTTGTCGGACACGGGTGGTTTTAACTTCTACAGTCTCTACTAACGCAGCGTTTTATTTATCTATTGGTTATTGCAAGAATATATCTTACTGAGCTAATTATAATTCCTTTTTAATGATGCCAAAAGGGGGAGAAGTTTTAGACTAGAACATTAACATTGTTTAAATTGCTAAACTTGTTATATATGCTTGGAATTATATTTATATTTTTACTTGAAAAACTAACGCACATTCTCAGGGGGAGCTTAAGTATTAATACAGGTTTCAGATTCTATCAAATATTTGTCATCATCAAAAAGGGAGAGATGGTTGAACTCAAGGTTTCAAGTTTCGTGTAAATCTACACATGGATTTTGATGATAACAAATGAATTCAAAGAATAAAGGAGTCTTAAGCTCAAGTTGTCCACACAATAGAATCAAGCACATCAAGGAAGCAAGCATGAGCAAGAAGGGAACAAGTTCACATTAAAATCATAGAGTAATCTTGTAAATCTCTTAAAAATTCGAAATTAGGATTAAGGCTCAAAATTAATATTTTATCATAAATCATTAAAATACATTTTCCACATGTGCATGAATATTTTGAAAATTAAATTTGAAAATTTTGAAAGATGATTGATTGTCATCTTTCACATGTGCATGACATGATTAAAGGTTTGAATTTTGAAAATTTTGAAAGATGATTGATTGTCATCTTTCACATGTGCATGACATGATTAAAGATTTGAATTTTGAAAATATTAAGATGATTGATTATCATCTTTCACATGTGCATGATATGATTAAAAGTTTGAATTTTGAAAATATTAAGATGATTGATTGTCATCTTTCACATGTGCATGTTTTATTTGAATATTTTCAAAAGTGGTGGATGCTTTTCTTGACTTATGCAAAAGGTAGATGTCTTTGTTTAAAAATTTTGGAAAGTAAAGTGTGCTCCTTTTGTCATATGCAAAAAGTAAAAGATTAGATTTGAAATTTTTGAAAAGTAAAGTGTGCTCATTTTGTCATATGCAAAAAGTAAAAGATTAGATTTGAAATTTGAAAAAGTAAAGTGTGCTCCTTTTGTCACTTGCAAAAAGTAAAATAATTAGATTTGAAATTTTTGAAAGTGAATAATGATGTCTTTGACATGTGAATTTTTTTAAATTTGAATATGAAGTCTCATATGCCTATAAATAGATCATTTGAGAGCTTCACATTTACAACACTAAGAGCATACAACATTCATTCAAAATTTTCATTCTCTCTTCTCTAAGCATTGAGCCTTAACCCTTGTTTATTTTGAGAGATATAGTTTATACTGTATTGTTTTTATTTCACTCATTGAGGAGTGTTTTCTGATAGCCTACCCACTATCAATTCTTGTATCAGTAAAAGGGTGTGTATAACCTTTGTGTGTGTAGAAGGTGTTTTACACGAGAAATAGTTAAATCATTAAGTGTGAGGTAATTGGAAGTGTAGAAGGTGTTCTACACGGGGAATAGTTAAATCACCAAGTGAGAGGTGATTAGAAGTGTAGAGGGTGTTCTACACGGATTTTTTGGAGCGGTGCTGCTCAAATGTATAATAGGTTTCTATCTCCACATAAAGGAGATTGAATAGTGGATTTGGGGATCCTCAAGGGGTAGCTTGAGGCGATGACGTAGGCAGTGGGACCGAACCTCGTTAACATACTGAGTTTGCTTCTCTCTTACCTTTACTCTTTATATTTATTACTGTTTCATATTTTGTTTATATTTTATATTGTATACTTGATTTATAATTGTTAATTTTTTAATACAACTCAATTTACCCCCCCTATTGTGTTAGTCATCTGGGCAACATTTACGCTCCGCAACACCATTTTGTTGAGGAGTTTCAACACAAGTACGCTCATGAATGATGTCGTGAGTATGAAAATAGTTTTGAAGATTTTAGGAAATGAATTCTTGACCATGATCGGTGCGAATAATTTTAATAGTAGAGTTATATTGATTTTGAATAAGGGCAAAACAATTCATTAAATGACTAAACTCTTCTGATCTAAATCGTATTAAATAAATCCATATAGTACGTGAAAAATCATCGACAATAGTCAAAAAATAATGAGCTCCAGAAATAGAGGCGGTTTGATAATCTCCCCAAATATCACAATGTAAACGATGAAAAGGTACATAATTTTTATGCGCGTGAACAATAAAAGATAAACGAGTGTGTTTAGAATGGGCACAAGTATCACAATGAGAAAACTTACAAGAACTATCAAAAATAGCAGGGATGGTAAAAGTAGAAGGGTGACCTAAACGGCAATGCCATAAGGTCTTATTGTCATTACTCTAAACGGAAAGAGTAGTGTGGTTTTGAGGCTGAAAAATGTAGAGTCCATTGCAAGCTTCACCCGCTCCAATCAGCCTCTTCAACTGAAGGTCCTGAAAAAAACAGTAAAAAGATGAGAATATAGCAACACAAGGTAAGTTTTTGGTAAGATAAGGGATAGAAAGGAGATTAAAGTGAAATTTGGGGACATAAATGACATTTTTTTAATATAAGAAACTCTGATAAAATAATGGTTCCGAATGCCAATCCCTTCCATTGGTATGATTTCACCCGTGGGTAACCGAATGCATCTCACCAAGGGTGGAGATCGAAGGTCCGAGAAAGCTTCTTAGTGGTGACTCATTTGGTTGATGGCGCCACTGTCGAGGATCCAGTGGTGCTGTGGGTCAAAAAAGAGCGGCAATTGAGAAATTTTACCAACAAGTGATTCGGCTGGAGAGGAAGATGAGGGTTGAAGGATATTTATCAATGGTTGATAGGTCTCCGGCGAGAAACCTGGAATGGTGCTCGCAACACCTGCAAAGTGTGTTGTTGTTGGGAGGTTTGGGGAATTAGATGGGTGGAAGAGGGATGGGGAAGAAGGGTTGGAAGAATCTGTGGAGGATGTCATCAACAAGAAGAAGGAAAAAAAGGTATGTTTTTTTTAGAATCATATTTGGCCTGATACCATGTTAAGAGAGAATTGAGAAAAATGCTTTCTTACAATTTCATTGATTTTGAGTACAATTATATTGCTATACAAGAATGTGCTTTACATGTTAACGTATGTTCTGAAATAGGTAAGACAAAAATAGAGGAATGACGAGGAGGAAAGGTGATAGAATCTTGGAAAGGAAATTGATTTTCATGAAAGGTGACGTCACGTGAGTAAAAAATTGTGTCTGTTTTAAGATTATATAATTTTTATGCTTTACGGTTACTGGGATAACCAATAAAAATGCAACGGGATGCACGGGGGAAAAATATATATTTTTCCCTATTATGCTCAAATACTCTCTATTCACTGTTATATATTGGAGGGACCAACTCAGTGTCCTATTAATAAGATAAGCAGCAGAAAAAACACATTTGCCCTAAAATTTTAGAGGTAAATGTGCCTGAAAACGAAGATTCCGAACGACATTCAGGAAGTGCTTATATTTACGCTCCGCAATACCATTTTGTTGAAAAGTTTCAACACATGTATGTTTATAAATGATGCCGTGAGTGTGAAAGTAATTTTGGAGATTGTTTGAGAGAAGTTCTTGACCATTATCAGTGCGAATAATTTTAACGGTGGATTTGTACTGATTTTGGACAAGAGCAAAAAAATGCATTAGGTGACTAAAAGTTTCTGATTTAAAATGCATTAAATAAATCCATGTTGTGCGTGAAAAATCGTCAACAATAGTAAAAAAACAATGAGCTCCACAAATGGAGGCTGTGTGATAACCTCCCCAAATATCATAATGTAATCGATGAAATGAATAAACTTTTATTCGCATTTACGGGAAAATGTAAACGTACTTGCTTAAAACGAGCACAAGTATCACAATGAGAAAGAATACATGGACTATCAAAAATTGTAGGAATAGTAAAACTAGAAGGATAACCTAAACGGTAGTGCCATAAGGTCTTAATGTCCATTTTTTGAACGACGAAAACAACACTTTGTGGTGGTCGGAAGATGTAGAGTCTATTGCAAGCTTCACCTGCTCAAATCAGCCTCTTCGATTGAAGGTCCTAAAAAAAATAATTTGAGGATGAGAATAAAGTAACACAAGATAATTGAGTGGTAAGTGAAGGGACAAAGAGGAGATTACATTAAAAGTTAGGGACATAAAGGACATTTCGGATTGTTATGGTTTGAGATAAAACAATTGTCCAATGCCTTGAACGGGAATGGAGGCTCCCATTGGCAAGTGGATCGATCTGGCCATTGTTGGCTGTCGGAGGTTGGAGAAAAAAGACCAACAGTGACTCATATGATCAGTGGCACCGCTATCAACGATCCAATGCTACCGTGGGATAAAAAATGAATTTGATAGGGTTGAGAGGTTACCCACGAACTGGTCGACAAAAGAGGAGGACTAAGGTTGGAGGAGATTCATCAATTGTTGGTAATTTTCCGACGACAGACCCGAGATGGGGCTTGTGGTTGCACCTGAAAAGTGGGCCGCCATGGGTGGCTTGCCAAGGAGTGAAGGTTTCGAATTTTGGTGTCGAGGCTCTCTACCAAGAGGGTAGCCGATGATTCTCCAGCACCAGTGTCATGGGTGGCCCTCTTTGCCACACTCGGAGCATTTGAAAAGTGGTTTCTCTGAATAAGAGGATCGAGCAGCAAGAGAAAGGGATTCTAAGGTGCGAACATGGAGAAGTCAGTGCTTTTCTTCTTAAAAAAGGATGGAGAAGACTTTGTTTAGGGGAGGAAGGGGATCAGTGGCGAGGATTTGGGTGTGGAGGGCAGCGAATGAGTTATTGAGTTTGAGGAGAAATTGGAATACACGCTCATCCTCTACCCTCTTTTCTAAGGTATGTGAATCAGTAGTTGGTTGTAGATTTTCCAGTTCATCCCATAACTGTTTGATGCTATTGTAGTAGTTTGGAATTGAGAGTTGGTTTTGGTGGAGGTTTGAGATTTCTTGTTTGAGATGGAAGAGTTATGCATTGTTGTCGTGGCAAAAACGTGACTCAAGGTCGAGCCATACATCATGGGGATCATCGTGATAGTCTAGGGAGTTGGCTAGGGAGGGTGTTATGGTGTTTAGAATCCAAGTAAGGACCATATATTTGGTCCTACTCCATTGAGCGTATTCTGTAGAGGTTGTTGCTAGTGGTTTGAGTGTTCAATCAACAAAGCAAAGTTTGTTCTTTGCATTGAGTATCCTTCGAAGAGCACACTATCATTTGGAAAAATTGTCCTCAGTAAGATGGCCTAAGATAAGAATAAGACTGGGAGAGTCGGATGGGTGAAGAAGGTAAGAAGAAGAAATTGGAGAATCTTCTAACGAGGAAGCCATGGGAGCTGGTCACAAGTCTGTTAGGGTCGTTTTAGGCTTTGATACCATGTTAAGAAAGAGATGGGAGAAAAGTATTTCTTTTTATTCATTGATGTGTTACACGCCTATATATAATCTTTACAGTAAGCAATTCTATACATGGAAATAAATTGATTTGATGTACATGGAAATAATTGTCAACTAGCTAAAAATATGGAATTGTGATTTGCTGAATTTTGATTGCTGGAATCTTTGGATTTTAATTCTATAATAGCGGAGGAGGTTGTTTCTTCGATGGTGGAGGAGATTGGGTTAGAGGAAACAGTCGAGGGAAAAATCAACTTCCTTCATTTTGAAGTTTATGAGTTTAGGTAGATTTTGTAAAGAAGGATAATTTTATCAGTTCAATAATAAAATTAGGGAGAATTTGGTAAATGTATGCATCACGACTGCAATACAACCCTCATGACTGTATGTAGAACGACATTAAAAAAGAAGGGTGGGTCTATGCCCACTACTGGAGGGAGCCCCTCTTAATTCAAAATGATTATTTTTTTAATTTTTTAAATGTATTTTTTAATTATTTTAATTATTTTTTCAAAAATAAAAATATCATAATATTATTTAAAAATATATTTATAATCATTAAGTAAAAAAAAATAACAACAGTAACATCGAGCGGTAAAATTGAATGGTAAGGATAGCAATTTTCTAAAATGAAAGAACAGACTTCCCTAGTCCGTACTTTTTTTAAAATCTTTTTAGAGAGAGAATCATAAAAGATCAGATAATAGCATAAACTTGGAGTTCATATATTTCTATGGCGCGTTCAACTGCACTCTTTCTAGGGATGCACACGGTGAACCTAGAGCAAAACATGATTTTGGCAAAAACTAGAGCGCAAAAGAAAGAGAGGACTAAGATGAAACCTATTAATTTCTTGATACCTGCTACTCCTCTTCCCTTCTTTCGCTCAACAATAGGGGAGGGGTGGGGGGATAATTCATGATATCACTACTACAATCAACTATATGAACCAGTCAACACAGACACACACTCAAATCTTAGATATAATCTGATTTAAAGATTAGTAGCTTATTTGAATACTGGGATGAGATAAAATAATTTTATATGAAAGTTGAAGGCCGTTAAATAGAAGATGATTAAAAAAATATTTTTTTTAATATTATTATTATTTTAGGATTTGAAGATGTTGAATTGGGATATGAAAAATTTGTATTATTTTTTGTATTTTGTGTGAGAATATGAAAAAAGTATAATAATGAAATGAGATGAAATGAGTTAATTCATAATATCACTATTACAATCAACCATATGAACCAATCAACACACGCACTCAAACCATAGATATAACCTAATATAAAGATTAATAACTTATTTAGATAGTGGAATGAAATAAAATAATTTTAGATGAAAGTTGAAGGCCGTTAAATAAAATATGATTAAAATAATATTTTTTTAATATTATCATTATTTTAGGATTCGAAGATATTAAATTGGGATATGAAAAATTTGTATTATTTTTTATATTTTGTGTGAGAATATGAAAAAAGTGTAATGATGAAATGAGATGAGATGATTTAATTCATGATATCACTATTACAATCAACCATATGAACTTGTCAACACACACACACTCGAACCTTAGATATAACCTGATTTAAAGATTAATAGCTTATTTGGATAGTGGGATGAGATAAAGATAACTTTAGATGAAAGTTGAAAGTCGTTAAATTAAATATGATTAAAATAATATTTTTGTAATATTATCATTATTTTAGGATTTGAAGATGTTGGATTGGGATATGAAAATTTTGTATTATTTTTTATGTTTTGTGTGAGAATACGAAAAAAATGTAATGATGAAATAAGATGAAATGAGTTAAGATCATTTTTCAATCCAAATAGGAACTCAAATTTGTAGAAGCTACATACATGTACACATACAAAGCAATAAGCATGAAGAAAATGAATGTCAAGTGTTCTGCTCATGCGGGTTGCGAGTTGAGTGTTTCATCCCTATTTGAAAGATGAGATAAGATGAGATGAGTTAAAATAAAAGTTAAAAGTTGAATAAAATATTGTTAGAATATTATTTTTTAATGTTTTTATATTAAAATTTGAAAATGTTAAATTAAAAATTTGAAAAAGTTGAATTATTTATTATATTTTGTGTGAAAATTTAAAAAATTTATAATGATAAAATAAGATAAGATAAATTGAGATGCTTTCTAATTACAAAATAGGGACAAATTTGTGCAACACTGTTGGAAATATTACAACATTATCATTTGTATCTCCTGGCGGACAATACTATCATTAGTAAGAGTGGCCTAGGGTGCCGCATGGCAAATTCTCAATTATAATTTTTTTTAATTCATATTTTTAATGCTTTTAATTATTTTTAATCTATATTATCAATTTATTAATAATTAATTCCTTAATCAAGAAGTAAAATAAAATAAAATAAAATAAATGCATGATGGTCAATTTAATGGAAGAGCATAATAGCATTATATTATTTCGTTAGTAAAACCTACTGGAGTGTTACGGTGCTATAACGTGACCAGATAATTGATAAGATATATCCACTTGTTGCTAAATACAGAATGTGAATATATGTTTAAACTTATGTGCTGCATGCGTATCCTTGTGTTTGTGAGCGATTGATCATATGCATACCATGATAAAACATGCATGAATTCATATATATTACCTATTTGCTGAGGATATGAAAAAGCTTTTCTGGTGGTTTGGAGAAGTCAGTAACGTTGGCTATGCTGATGCCCAATTTGAAAGTTGGTGTCCAGAAGGGAACTGCAACGTATCTAATTTATGCATGCATACAGCAACTATTGACAAATGGTAACATACATTCAAGCAAAGTAATTAATAAATCGAAACACGTAATTATTTTTTAAAAGTAGAAGAGCCTAGGGAACAGTTTTGTTTTCTTTTATAAATCACCTGTCAAACTAATTCGACAGAAGGCATCTGTCTATGGATAATTATGTTTCTGGCCTCCAAGCCTTTCAGGTGGTTTGACCAGAAATGCTAGGCTCACAAATAAGGACCACTCATCCGAAACGGTCCAAAGTTAAAAAAAAAAAGGTAATAATAATAGAGAGAGAGAGCGTTTATAATTCCAAGAGTATTCCCAAGTGAATCCACAAAATAATAGTTAGAATTAGCAGTATTCATTCGGATTCTAGATTTTTAAATTTGAAATTTAAATTTAAAATTTTTTTAAATATTTTTAAATAAAATAAAAAAATAATAAATAAATAAAATTTTAAACCGAATTGAATACGATCCGAGCCAAATAAACCATCCTAGCGAGAACAATTTCGGTCAAATAGCTTTAGGTTCACATATTACCTTTTGAGATAACAACATAAATTGACTCTGATGACAGTGACAGGAACAGTAACTAACCCTTCTGCGATCCCAAAGATCTTTTTTTTTTTTTTGTTAGTCAATGTGTAACCTAAACTTCGTGGATCTAAGCTGGTTGCGTTTGGAGAATAAAGTGCTATAAGATAATCTATTAATAATAGTAAGAAATAATGATAAAATATTAAATAATAATATATATCAGTAAAAAATAATAAAAAGTATGTAAAAAATAATAAAATAATGCATAATAATAGAATTTCCTCACTATCCAAACAGAATTAGAATGCATTTAGATAATAAGATGGTCTCAAATATTTTGTAAATAGTATTAAAAAAAAAATCTTAGAATATTAAATAATAATTAATAGTAGTAAATAATAATAAAAAATAATAATAGAATAATAAATAGTAATAGAGTACTATGAAGATATTCTACTATCCAAATTAATCCAAACTTATTTATTTTCACAACTCTTCTCAATTTATATTATTTTTTTTAATTATTATATTTTTTTTTCAAATTTTTATACAAAATAAAATAAATAATGAGTTCTATTACATACTATCACTTTTATATACTTTTTGTGCACTTTAATAATATGATAGCTAAAATAGTTATTTTATATTAAAAAAATTGACACAATCAATTAAATTAGTAGAATGCATAAAGGGTAAATAAAAGTGACTCCATATAAAATTTTATTTTTTAATTTTAACTAAACTCATTTCATCTTATTTTTTGATTCCACTTGCCATTGACCACTGCTCTATTGAGTCTTTCTTTAGTAAAAGTTTCATCCTCATTTGTTCCAAGTGAACTTATCTCCTCTCCATCCCAAGTCCTACAGCCTCTCATCATCTAGTGCTTTTCTGAAAGCATCCATCTAACTTTTTTGCCTTTGCCTGCCCCCATTTTTTCATCTTGTGAGACCAGCTCATTGAAGTCTCTTATGACCCCCCAGCCAGTATATCATAGTAGGTTTAAGTAGGCAAAAAAACCTCCATGAATCAATTCGTTTGCTAATGTCAGGTTCACCGTAATACCTGGTCACTAACCACTTATCCTGCCCCTGCTCATCTGTGATCAAGAGACTGATGTGCCTATGGGAGTAATGAGCAATCTCAGCCGTCATTGAGTTATCCCACAGCATGATTAGTCCCCCACCCCACCCCACCACCCCCCCCCCTCTTCCTACCCATAGGTTCCATTACAAAAAAAGGGCACACTTCAATCTCCTTTTAACAGATTCAGCCTTACTTATTTTCCTCCACATTGCATCCAAGGTTTCTCAAGTCCTTGGTAGTTTCAACTAAGTGTTTTCACAGCCACCCGCCCTCTTCTGTTTTGGAGTCTCATCCCCCACACAATCCTTCACCAACTCAGTCTGCTTCACCTTTTTTCATGTCCCTTTTTTCTCTGTTTTGCATTTCCTTTTTTTTCTCCTGACTAATTAATTCACTCTGCGTTACCTCATGAACCAATTCCCCTAGCCTTCCTTTTCCATAATCCCCTCCTTTTGCCAATCACCTCTACAACTATCGCTTCTACAGCAAGAAACTCATCACGACACTTCCCAGTATTTTGTTCCTCTGCCTCCTGCACTATCACATCAGTAAGAGCCTCAACATTACCTGTACTCACCTCCTCATTCCCATTGATTGCCTCCACATTTATTGAGTCCCCTCTCTCTTCCCTCCCCTCATTTGTATTGCTCACAGCCATCATTTCTTCTGACTCCAAAACTTGACTATCCTTGTCCTCATTTTTTGCCTTCTCTTGAAATTGATTAGGTAACCCTTCCTTTGTTTTTAGTCTCACCCCTGCCCTAAGTCAAACCCCAAATTGATCCTTCTCACCATTTATTTTCTCACAGGGTCCCTTGTTATGAAGGATGCAACCAAAATTAAAGCAAAAATGAGGGAGTATCTCATACCTTAGGGGAATCTTGTACTTGACCCCCTTCACTGAAATGGTTCTTCCCCTAGTAAGAGGTTTTGTAAGATCCATCAGTAGCAACACCCTCAGAAAACTTCCCCAACCACTGCCATCGATCTGTGTCTCCACCTCGACCACCTCACCTATTGAACTACTGATTCTTTTCCCTTTCCCTTCGTTCATACGTGCTTGAGGATTTGAACCATGGTCTGCCATCCATGACTCTCATTTTGTCAGCTTATTTAGCAAACTGAATAACGAAAATGTTAACACCCACCTCTTGAAACTTGGTTGTTTGACTGATGCGCCAAACCTTTCCAAATGTGCTTTCTAATACAATTGCACTGAGCTTGCGTTCCATCCAAACTTTGCCCATGATGCTAGAATCAACTTTATATAGCTTAATTCCTCAGAGACCTTGTCTCCTACCTCGATATAGCAAACTTCTTCCTCAGAAAGACGAAGCTTCCTCCATTGATCTTCAAGCTCGTTCATCTTTCCTGCCTACACCACCACAAAATCCAAAATACTTGACCATAGGAAAAACTTTCCACCTCCCTGTAACCGTTTTCTGCTTCCAACACCACCCCTTGTCGTGACTCCAACACAGCTCCACTACGCGATTCTATTAGAATCACTAGTGGACCCCACACGCCACATCTTTTTCTCTAGAGAGAAAAAAAGTGGTGACTCCAGCTTCTAAATTTTGTTGTTTGTTTGACAAATTCTTAAATTGAACAGACACGGTACTTCTAATTCTGATTTGATCGTCCGATTTCGACTTTTACTTTGTTATGATCAGACTTAAATTTCGATTTTGACTCCAAATTAAATATTAAAAAATATATATTTATATTCATATATATATATTATAACTATAATTTATATAATTAGTTAAACTCAATAATATACTAATTATATGAGCAAATTATTATAAAATAATATACTATACTATAATATTGATATATTAAATTAGCTAATAAATGTTTAGTATATGTAAACATCATACTATTGCTACCCTGTAATACTAATGTATAATAATAATATGTAATACTAATATTAAACACTAACATATATAACACACAATATCAATATATAATAACTAATGTATAATAACATTTAATGCTAATATATTATATACAAACACAAATATACTAGTAATGTACAATAATCAATATATAATAATATTTAATACTGATGTAAAATAACTTTTGATACTAATGTATGTTAACATTTAATTGTAAGTATAATAACTAAAGTATACTGATGTGTAATAGTAATATATATTAATCAATATATAGTAACATATAATACTAATGTATAAGCATTAATGTATTATAACATTTAGTACTAAATCTAGTATATAAATAGATTAGAAAAAAAGTTGAAAATTAATACAATAACATATAATTAAAAATATACTATAATTTTATTATACTAGTAGGAAATTAGAATAAGTTAAACATTAGTATAAAATTTTTTAATAAGTTACTATTTAATAACATGTAATACTATAGTATAATCACATATTGTGTGAGGGTAACTCTCAAGCCCATGGGCTAGCCCGAGTCATCCCGAGGTCAAGAGCCCAAGTCAAGGACCAGCTTGAGGCGTTCCGAAGCCCAGGACCCAAGCCTTTACCTAGGACCCGAGCAGGGAACCTCTAGGGAGTGTCAGACATGCACATAAACACATGGGAATCAACAATGGCACAAAGCCAACATGTCTGGGACAACCCAAGTACTTGAGTGCCGGCGGCTAGGCAATCCCGAGCCAATATGGGCACGTTAGATAGAGCCACACCACATTAAATGAAGGACATTCCATATTGAATGGGAACCATGCTGCATTTAATGAAGGGTGGCAAGGAGCACGACACAGCACGATTGTCAGCACTGTCGCCTGATCTGCTCAACCAGGTATATAAATACCCCGTGCACACCGTTGGGGCTCCCTCTGATCATTCTCTTACTTACGCTAGAGCTTTTATACTCCCTACACTAACTTAAATATTAGAGGTACCACAGCTCTCCCGAGCCCCTCCACTCATCTTTAGTGCACGCATGTTGTTGATGGAGCCATAGGGACGTGGAGTTGCCTAGACCCGCGGAACACAACATCAACAGTGGCACGGCCAGTGGGATCTTTTTTTCCTATAGTAGCGTATACTTTGCATGTTGGCAACACCATGATATCAAGCCTCACGTCTAGAAGAAAAACGGTCGGAAGCCATGGAAGCAGCTAGAGCCAATGAAATGACAAAAACAATAAGAAAGTTAATGGAGGAGTGGAGGCACTGCTAGGGAAAACGCCGCTTGCAAGGTGGTGGAGATGATCTTGAGGGTGGCGACCACAACCACCATTTAGAATCGAGACATGACTTGGAGACCGATGCAGTTGAGGAAAAGATATGCTAAATGCACATCAAACTCTAAGTTCTTGGAGGTAAGTAAGTGGAAATGACCAAGCATATGGGCACATCGTCCTCTATGGACGAGCTACTCAATAGCATCAATTCTCTATATAGCTTGGAGGTTATGGCAATTCCTCTCCTTCCAAGATCCAAAGTTCTACAAATCAAAGTTTATAATGGGTCTAAGGATCAAGTTGATCATTTGAATACATTTAAGTCTCACATGACCCTGCATGGGTTTCCAAGACATATGGCATGCAGGGCCTTCCCTCTCACCTTGAAAGGAGTTGTGAGGATGTGGTTTGGCTCCCTGGCTTTGGGCACCATCGACAACTTTGACGAACTGGCACATTTCTTCTTGATACAACTCTTGTCAAGCTAAAAGAGGCGACGCCCTGCTGCCTACCTCCTAACTGTGAAGTAGTGGCCTAATGTGAGGAGCTTATGTCGATTGATGACTAGGACAAGAAGATCACCCCAGCGGCCCTATTGGAAGGTCTAGTCGTGGAGCCTATTCATGACCGAAATTTGTACCAAAGACTGCTTCACAAGGAAGCGAAAGTTGCAAGAGCTAGAGATCTAAGTAGACTAATGGGGGGAAGAAAGGCAGACATGAAGAACCGACAGTCATGATCAGCGTTAGAGGAGTGAAAGCTTGGATAGGCACAAGGGATAAAGGTGGACCCAAAGAATCTCGCAAGGCAGAAGCCCGCCTAGATGGGATGACCTCGTCAGTGAAATATGCACAATTGTAGGAGAATATACTAAGGGGGACCTCCTCTTCGTCACAAAAGGCCATGTCTGAAGGGAGAGTTATGAGGAAGTGTTCACTGTAAGAAGAGCCACACCTAGATTGAAGAATTGGCCTTAGGCTTAGCCAATCACCATCAGCGAAAAAGACGAAAAGGGTTTCATATGACCTCATAATGATGCTTCAGTGATCTCGGTGTAGATCACCAACTCTGTCACTCAGAGAGTCCTAATCGACAATGGCAGCTCTGCTAACATCTTATATTGGGAAGCTTTCATCTGGATGGGTATCCCTCCAAACTAGCTGAGCCCGTCTTTGACACCATTCAAACGCTTCACTAGAGATATGATTCAGCCAATCAGGGCCATCACTCTATCGTTCCTCTTCGGAGCATCTCCTAGAATCGTGTCCACCATGGTGGACTTCCTAGTGGTCATGACCCCCTCCTCATACAATGCAATCTTGGGGTAGCCTACCCTTAACCACCCTAGGGCAACTTTAACTTCTGCCTGAAAATGAAGTTCCCAACCTCTGTGGGGGTAGGAAAGGCGGGTGGTGAGCAAGAAGTGGCGTGAAAGTGCTACACACTGGAGTTGCCATCATATGCCAGAGACGTTTGCGTCTTGGAAGTAGATCAAGAAGCAGCTAACCTGTCGATACCACCGATTCTGACCTAGCTGGATGAAGAGGTCCGAGATGAGGAAGCTCTGCAACATGCAGAGCCCAACGAGCCCCTCGAGCTGGTGACAATGGACTAGATGAGACCTGAATAGACCATCCTTATAAAGTCTATGATGGCACCCATTCTGAAGAATTCCATGGGGCAGCTACTAATCGAGCACTGAGACATCTTCGTTGGGAGCCACAATGAAATGTCAGGGATCAACAACTACGTAACCACGTGTGCATGGATTCGAAGGCAAGGAAAGTCAAGCATAAGCAGCGCAACTTCAGTGCAAGGAAGTACACCATCATCACTAATGAAGTAGATCGACTCTTAGACTTGTTCATCAGAGAAGCCCACTACCTTGTGTGGCTCTCCAATGTCATCCTAGTAAAAAAGACAGGTGACAAATGGAGAATGTGCCTAGACTTAACCGATTTGAATAAGGCATGTCTGAATAATAGCTTTCCACTACCACGAATTGACCTCATAGTGGACTCAATGGCGAGGCACCCTCTCCTTATCTTCATGGACATCTACTCTGGGTACAACTAAATTCGGATGAGCCCCAATGATGAAGAAAATACAGCCTCCATCACACTGATTGGAGCCTTTACTACTACAAGGCCGTGCCCTTTTGGATTTGAGAATGCAATGACCACCTTCCAACAGTTAGTCCATCGAATGTTTAAGAAGTAGATTGGCCGAACTCTGGAGGTGTATGTCGATGACTTCCTGGTCAAGAGCAAGAAGCCTGAGCAGCACATTGAGAATCTAAGGGAAGCCTTCGTCGTGCTGAGAAAATACCAGATGAAGTTGAATCTGTTGATGTGCGCCCTCCGTGTTAAGTTAGGGAAGCTCCTTGACTTCATAGTCTTAAAGAGGGGAATCGAGGCCAACCTGGATAAGATTCAGGCAATAGCGAGCAAGCCATTGCCACGGACGCACCATGAGGTCTAGAGGTTCCCCTTCTTTAAAATCCTAAGAAGGTGAAGGAATGGGACGCTAAGTGTGATAGGGCGTTCGAGAAGCTGAAAGAGTACCTGGCACACCCACCACTCCTTGGCCAAACCAAACTTGGGGAGAGTTTGACAGTATACGTCGCAGTAACCCCAAGCATGGTCTCTACTGTCATTGTTTGCAATGAGGAAGGGGAGCAACGACTCATCTACTACACCAATCGAGCTCTTTGAAGAGCCGAAGGAAGATACTCTTGGGTGGAGATCTTGGCATTCTTCTTAGTCGTGGCCACTAGGCGACTGAGGTTATACTTCCAAGTCCACCCAATGAAGGTCCTCACCAATGACCCCTCGGACAAGTGTTACAAAAATCAAAAATTTCGAGGGGGATGATGAAATGGGTTATCAAGCTTAGCGAGTTCGATATAGAGTTTCTCCCTCGCATAGCAATCAAGGGTCAAGTTATGGCTAACTTTGCCGCTGAGTTTGCCAACCATCCCTAGAGGAGATGCTCATGGCAATTCAAGGCAAACCATGACAGGTTTCCATCGATGGCTCATCCTGCCATGTTGTTGGGAGTGTGGGGGTGCACATAGTCACGGAGCTCAAGGAAGAGCATCATTACGCCATCAAGCTTGGCTTTAAAGCATCCAACAACAAAGCCAAGTACGAAGTATTATTGGCAGGAATGTTGATGGCCAAGTCCCTGGGAGCAATTGAGATCGAGGTCTAAGCCAACTCACAAGTGGTGGTCAGCTAGGTGACGGGTTGAGAGAGTACAAAGTGTCTCCAACAAGTTGAGGAAACCCACAATCTCCTTAGATACTTCAACATCTAGCAGATTCCCAGAGCTAAAAACAATATGGCCAGCCCTGTGACAAAGCCTGCCTTGGGTCAAGAAGAAACCCCCTTCCTGAAAAGATCGAGTACGAATAGTAAAAGCACTAGAGTGGGCCAATGTGATAGTTATCTCGTTGACGCCATTAGAGTGGGCCATTGACATAACAAAATACCTCAGTGAAGGCCAAACCCGAGTGACCCAGAGGAGGCTTAAAAGGTCAGAAACTAATGGCTTGGTTTACCTTAATGGAGGGGTCTTGTTCAAATGAGGCTTCGTCGAGCCTCTCCAGTTGGATTTCCAGCTCCTGGACATCTTCAAGGGATCGTCTCTTCTCTTCGTTGAGAATCTTGAATCCCTTGTAGAGGTCGGCGAGCTCTCCCTGGGCAAACTGCAGCTTTCAAGTCTTGACTTCTAGCTGCTCTACTTTTGTGTCCCCTTGCCAGTGAAGGTTGTTTCCCTCCTTATGCAAATTCCTCATAGTCCGCTCCAGCCTTACATTGTCGATAATAACAGAACATGATAGCGGATTCATGTTTTGTTGTTGCCTCATCAAGCTCACGGTTGACCTCTTAAAACTCCAATTGCATTAGGGTGTTCAGGGCTCGTAGAGCCTAGAGTTCCTCTTCTAAAACTTCCTGATCCTTAACTATCATCTCGACAAGGTGCTCGGTGGCCTGAAACCATGAGAGAAAAGTTAAAAAGGATGAACATTCACAGAAATGACTCAAATGCAAAGGGCGTAGGAGGAACCCATAATTGAGCAAACATGGGCCTCAGATTTTGAGCCTTCTTCTCCACCGACTCGGCCAGGGCTTTTGCAAACCCAGGTCCCATCGCCGATTTGCCGCACCACTCGAAACTAGACGAGGGCGTTACTGCCACTTAATCAGAGCAAGTCTACGCCCTGTGGGATTAACGATGGAGTCGAACACCCTCGCATCTTCCACTCCTTTGTCAACATGGAGAGGCTCCTCCGACAGTTAGGCCCTGCAGGGGAAACAACTCCTCAGAATCTCGTCTCGAGCCTCCCTTACATAGAAGCCCCTTCCAGGATGCCTCAGAGTTGCTCAGAATATCACTTGGCTTCGGAACAACATCTTCCTCAAGCATAGAAGACGTCGAAGAAGAGACATCCTCAACGATGATAGACTTGACCGATTCCTAGAAGGAGAGAGATGGGAACGGATCATCTGAAACTGAGTACGAACCTAGTTGGGCTCAGAAGAAACTCCCACCGACAGTGAAGGGTTGGGCACCCGTTCATTGGTGTGACTAAAAAATTGGAGAGAACTCAAAGTGGTATAAGGTGTAGATGTTAGAGAAGGAGCAAGAGTCGACTCCCTAGTTAAGGGCTCGATGCGAGCGACCTTCGCGAGGCAGGGGATGAGCAGAGGCCTTAAAGAAAAGGGAGCCGAGGGCAATGTCCACATCCTCATCATCATTCTCCACACCTATCCATGAAAAGAGCGGTGGTGTATATAGTAAAGGGGCCACGGATGTTGTGGGAACTCGTCTGGAAGAGGGCTTGATCTTGGGGAGTCGCATAAGAGGAAGACATAGAGGAAATGGTACCAAAGATACCCTGCATTTGGCTCTAATGGATCGGCTGAGTGGCATTGCCGAAAGTACTTTGAGCGAAGCCTCGAAGGCTCGGGTGACGCACACTACCAAAGTTTCAGATGAACAGTTGGCAACACGGGGAGTGAGGCAATGCTGAAGGCACTGAAAGGGATCCCATTGGCGGTCGTTGAGTGTGTTCAACAGTAGGCCTTGACGCCTTGCGACTAGGCCTCAACCCCTTGCAGTGAAGTCTCAATGAGGCTGTTCTAGGAGGCCTCATGGATTGGGAATGAAGGGACTTAGATTCTTGTCGAGAGGAGCTCCCTACATCAGCCTACAAGCACCACGGGTACCTTATCTAGAAGAGCCCCCACCAGCACCACTTTCAACTCAGGAATGTTTGCTGCGGTCCTCCTTCGGGGGATAAGTGGCATACCGCTTCCTTGGAGGTAAAGGGGGTGGAACCTCTAGATAATCATGACCAATCACATGGGAATGGTCCGATAGTGTAAGGTAGCATTGGATGTTTTTGTTCGTCAGAAGGGATTTGATCTCGGAATCCATCAGATGGGCGGTCACCCTTGATATGATAGAAGCAACTCTGAGCTCCTCCCTCTCTGTCAGCCAAATCGAGAAAGACAGTGTCTGACATGTTCTATTAGCACACTCAGACGGGAAACTCTTTGCTTTCTTCCTCCTCCTGGGGAAACTCTCAGCCTAGGCCAGAGATGAAGAAGAAGAAACATTGTTGCCAATCCTTAACGGAGGAGTAACGCTTCTCCAGATGGCTGAAGCATCCTTTTGGATCCGGCACTAGAAGCTGCACAAGCTCCTATCGAGACGCTTGATGTGGTCGACAGACAAGGATTCCCAAGCCATCATATCGGGATGCTTTTTCACCCCATCCAGCACCTTCCAGAAGGCAATGCAGTTGGATATCATCAGTCTTTAGTCGTTTGGGGTAAGCTGCGTCGAAGTGAACTCCAAATAATCCAAGATCTCCCTCATATGGCGACAAAACAGCAACTACAAGCCATTGATGAACATTAGTGGATAGAGAAAAACCCGTGAAGCCAAGACACTAGAATCAGTCGTGTGGGCATTACCCCCCCCCCCAAAGCTTCCAAAACAAGTCCCAGAGGAATGTTGAAAGTCTGCCGAAAAATATGAAACTCATCCTCAATCGTGTCTTGATCCTAGAGTCTCTCGGTGAAAGTGTCCTTAATCAATGTCGACAGGACGGAGTTCATAGAAAAAAGGTGAAAGAGTGGAAGAAGGAGAAGAGAGGTGCTATAACAGAAGAGAGCAACAGAAAAGGGCAAGATTTAGGGAAAGTGAAATGGGAGTAAAGGAAAAGGGAAAAGATGTTATATAAGGGGAACAACAACAAGCATTGAAATCTAGAAGGCACGAAGCGACATGGGCAAGAGTGGAAGGGAAAAAAAACCATCTACATAATAATGGTTGTGTGGGAGACAAGGCAAGCGTGACACAACTCGCCAGGTGAGTACTCGGAACGACCCAAAGGCGCTCACCGAACAAAGGCAAAAGGCTTGTAGAGGCACGAGTAATGACCCTCAACCTCTTGGGGACTCCAACCGATGTGAGCCTGAGGTGTTGGATAATGTGTGTGTGGACCCTACACCCTCATTCGAGCCCCACATGTGGAAGGGCATTAACTTAGAAGGGGACAACTACAAGGAGTTTGAATTATGGAATTTCCACCATACCTATATACTTGGGATTTTTTTTTTAGGGGGGGGTTTCAAACCCTGGGCCAACACACTTGGCCCAGGTTCCAAGATCCAGGTGAGAAGCGTCAAGCAAAGTTTTGGGCTCGAAATTTAAATTCCCACAATATCCATATGCTAGAAATTTGCAGGATACTATATACGGAGAATTTTTGAGGTCTAGGCCAGGCCAAGGCCTAAAGCCCAAAACCAAAGTTGTGAGTTGGGACTTAGGAAACCTTACGAGATGGGTTGAACTGAGCTGACCTAGGACTTGGGGCCCAGCTTGGGCTTGGGAAAGGAGTCAATAGGTGAGTGCATGGGAAGAAACAACGAGCATAAACAAAGAGGAAGAAGGGTGGCCAATAGCATGGAGCTGGGTTATCAAAGGCAACCTAGGTATTTGAGTGCTAGCAGCTAGCTAGTCTCGAGCGATACGACCGTTTCAAAAAGTGGTGTTTCACATTGAATGAGAGTCACGCTGCATGAAATGGAGACCACACCGCATTAAATGAAGGACAACAAGGAACATGACACAACGAGGCCGACAGCACTACCAGCAGACTGACAAAAGATGCAGACCCCCAAAAATTCTCTCGTCAAAAGATTTCCTCGAAAAGGTATATAAATATCTTATACACCCCATTGGGGTGCTCATTTGATTGTTACTTTTACGCACTCTCTAACACTTGTGTTGTCTGATTCTCATTTACTGAATTAAGCATCGAAGGTACCATGGCTCCCCCTAATCCAACTCATCTTCAGTGTATACAGGTTGTAAATGGAGCCCTTATGACGTGGAGTTGCCCAAACCCACAGGACACGACATCAACAAATTTGTTAAGATATATAATTTTAAAAAGTAAAATCTTTGTTTCATTTTGTCTTGAATTCAATAATCTATTTATTAATCTCAGATTAATAACTTATTTAAAGTAAATTTATAGTTTGAATTGTGTTATATATAAATTTTTTATGTTTCTGATTTTTACTTTTACACAAGTCCATACTATAGAATTAAATAGGTTTTTCTTGCAATTTGTATTGTAGCTTTAATAACCTCAAATTAATAACATATTTGAAGCAAACTTACAGTTTCAATTGTATTGGTTGTGTGATGTGCAATTTTTTTTGTTCGTATGTTGTATTGTTTGTTTGGGTTTTTAATTAGCTTTGGGCTTTTTGGTTTAAGGTTTGTATTTCTCAACTTTGTGAATCTGTATAAACCTGTAGTTGCTTATATAACTTTATATTCCCGTTCTGTATAAACGATATTTTTATTTTGTAATGGTTTTTGCTTATCATTTTGTAATGATTTTTTCTTAATCACCTCTTAAGATTCTGATTTTTTTTGTTTGTTTTTGCTACAGGTTTCGGCTGTTTCGTTTGAGGTTTGTATTTCTCAACTTTGTGAATCTTTGAATCTGTAGTTGCTTATATAATCTTATTAATATTTTTGCTTATTGATACAGCAAGACATATAATTTTAAAAAGTAAAATCTTTGCTTCATTTTGTTATGAACTAAATAATCTATGTATTAAGTTCAAATCAATAGCATATTTTAAGAAAATTTACATGAATTTGAATTGAACTATATATATAAATTTTAGGTTTCTACTTTTAATTCTATATAAGGGTATATTACTATAAAAATGAATTTTTCTTGGTATAAATATAATTTTTCCCTAAACTGTATTGTCGATTTAATAACCTCAAATTAATAACATAGTTGGCTTGATGATGAGAATGTATGTCATATTTTTATCCCTTAGTATTTAATATTTTATACTTATTTGATGCCTAAATGTACTCATTATTCTTATATTTTGATTTAAGATGCAAATGGAGACATTAAATGCAAAACGAAGCTAATTGGGTGATTTTAGACAGTTTTGACTTGGTTTCATAACCTGGGCATAACTCTCTAATACTAGCTCCGATTAAGATAATTCAAAATGATATGGAACGCCAAGAAAGAAATCTACAACTTTTATGTTTTGAGTTTGGAGAGATATTGGCCGCACCAAAGTCAAAATTGGGATCAAAGTCGATGCATCTGCACTGTTGATGTTCCATTTCAATGTTGAATGAAAAGAGATGTGAAGGTGTGAAGTCATTTCAAAGTTTAAATTCAAATTCAAAATTTAAATGAAGTCTATCTTATCCAAATCCTATCTAGAGAACTAGTGAATGGAAGAGACTTTTATATATCTAGTTTCAAAGGAGAGCACGCCCCCAACCATTTTTCTTCCTATGTTTCACCTTCTTCTTGAGTTTTCATCATGACCCTGCGTGGCTAAACTTTCATACTTGATCTAAGGAAAAAAAAAACCTAAGAATCGATAAAATTGTGAGATATAATTTGTATTTTTATTGTTCAATTTATGCTTTAAGTATCGGATGTTCTTCTGTGCCTATTTTCATGATTATTTTATTTAATTACTAGGATGCTTAATAGTTTATTATGCATTGTAATCTACTGCCAGGTTAGTTTATTATGCATTCTAATCTATGAAACAATTAAGATTTAATGATTTATTGTGTCTGAAATTATTAGATATTTAAGAAGAACACTCGACTAAATTAAATACGACCACTTGTGCTTGTATTGTTTAGTTTCATCGACTTCTCTGATTCTTAAAGCTGGTACTAGATTAAATTTTTAGTGCTTGTCTTGGGTTGTTTAGTAGCTAGGGTTAATCAGATCGCTTGTTTTCTAATTAACTACGACTAAGGAGAAATAGAAAAATAACTCCAACGGTGAATATTCAAAGTGTTAATTGATATATACTTGCATTGATGATCAATTATAAAATTCTGATGGTGGATGTTGACTTAGACCAATGTTTGTTCTTTTGAGTGATTTTGATATTTTCAATTGCATTGTTCCTTAGTTGTCTTTATATTTCTTAAAATTATTCTCATTATATTCAAAACCATCATCCTTATTAAAATAGCATAAAACTAGACTAGATACTCTCTATGGAAACAATCTTTACTTGCACTACTACATATATAAATTTTTTGGGTGTATAGGTTTTATTTTTGGTTGTCTGCGACAGCACACCAAATTTTGCCGTCATTGTCGAGGAGTGATTCTAGTTTATTTTTATGCTTCTGTGATCTTTATTTTATTTTTTGAAAAAAAAAATTTGAAAAAAGAAATCACATTAGTACGAGATAGTTATTTTATTTTATTTTCATTACTCTATGTTTCTTCTGATTTCTTATATTTTTTCATGATTTATTATTTCCTTGATTATTTATGACTGTAACTCAATCTTCTAATCAAGGTGATTTTCAATGCGATATAGAATTAGAGAAAATTTTGCACAGGTTAATGAGGGAAGCTCAGAGAAATTCTGAAGAGAACGATCTGGCTCTTGATTCCCTATTTACTAGCGATTCTAATTTAGAAGAGGAAGAAGTTATGGTTGGAAATTGAACTTTGAAAGAGCTTGCCACTCCTGATTTGAATCAACAACATTTATGCATAACGTTTCATACTTTAGATGCTACTATTATTTTTGAACTAAAATCTCGACTAATACATCTCTTGCCCACTTTTCATGGCTTTGCAGGTGAAGATCCTCACAAGCATTTAAGGGAATTTCACGTGGTATGCACGAGTATGAAAACCATAAAGGTGACTGAAGATCAAATTAAATTAAAAGTATTTCCATTTTCTTTGAAGCATTGGCTCTATTATCTACCCTTAAGGAGTATTACCACGTGGCGCGAGATGAAAAGGCTATTTTTGAAGAAATATTTTCCAATTTCAAGGGCCTTCCATTTGAAAAGAAATTTGTGGTGTAAGGCAACATAATAGAGAGTCCCTACATAAATACTGAGAACGTTTTAAGAAATTATGTGCAAGCTGCCCCCATCATCAAGTTAGTGAGCAACTACTGATCCAGTATTTCTATGAGGGCCTTCTACCCGCTGATAGGAGTATGATTGATGCTGATAGTAAAGAAACTTTGGTGGACAAAACTCTCGAGGCCACGAGAAACTTGATTGCAAATATAGCGGCCAATTCTCAACAATTTGGCACTAGGCTTGACCTTCCATCTAAACAAGTTAATGAGGTAAATACTTCCTCCCTTGAACAACAAATTGCGAGTCTAACTTCTCTTATTTGTCAAATAGCTATAGGTAATATGCAAATGGTGAAGGCTTGTGGGATTTGCTTCGTAGTAGGGCATCCAACCGATACGTGTCCAACTCTTTAAGAGGAACCCATTGAGCAAGAAAATGTGGCGGGTGGTTTTCTTGAACAACCGCAAAGGAATTATGATCCCTATTTGAGTACATATAACTTGGGATAGAAGGATCACCCCTATCTTAGCTATGGGAATCTATAAGTGAATCAGCCCGCGACTCAAAACCACCCAAGCTTTCAGCAATATAAGCAGTCATAAGCCCCTAGACAATAACAAGGCCAAACTTCTAATTTTGGTATATTTTTAGAAGATATTGTTAAGTCTCTTACCACTAACACTTTGCAATTTCAACAGGAGACGAGAGCCAGTATTCAAAGTTTGGAAAATCAGATGAGCTAGATGGCAACCACAATTAACCGGCTTGAGGCGCAAAGTTCAGGAAAATTACCCTCTCAAACAATAATAAATCCAAGAGAAAATGCAAAAGCAATTGTTTTGAGAAGTGGTAAAGATGTTGAGATTCCAGTAAAGGCAACCCCATACATCATCAAACAAGAAAAGGAGAAAAACATTGTTGCAGATGGAAACATTCCCAATGACGATGACGTACCTAAGTGTAAGTTTCCACCTCTTTCTAATTATAAACCAGTACCTCATTTTTTCCAAACTTTAGCAGAATCTAGAAAATATGAGCAAAATAAAGATTTATATGAGACTTTTCGTAAATGTGAGGTAAATATTCCACTTTTAGATACTATTAAACAAATATCTCGTTATGCTAAACTCTTGAAAGAATTGTGTACAATTAAGAGGAAACAAAAACTTCAAAGATGTGAGAAGGTGAGAGTGTGGGAGAATGTTTATGCAATTATTCAATTAAAACTCATTTTGAAGTGCAAAGATCCAAGTATGTTTACTATCTCTTGTACGATAGGTAACACTAGATTTGAGAAGGCCATGATATATTTAGGAGCTTCCATCAATGTCATGTCATATTCCATATATGCTTCTTTAAAACTTGGACCTTTGAATAAAATTGGTGTTGTGATTCAATTAATTGATAGATTTATTGCCTATCCTAAGGGTGTAGTTGAGGATGTTCTTGTACAAGTTAATGATTTGGTTTTTCCTACTGATTTCTATAAGCTCGATATGGAGAATGGTGATCAAAATGCTTCTATTTTGTTAGGAAGATCATTCTTAAAGACATCTAAGACTAAAATAGATGTTCATAGTGGCACATTTACCATGGAATTTGATGGTGAAATTATTAAGTTTAGTATTTGTGATGCCATGAAATATCCTGGTGATGATAATACTATCTATTCTATTGATGTGATTGATTCTTTAGCACAAAAAATTTTTGAACTTGATGGAAAAGATAGATTGGAAGTTGTCATTAGTAAGCATCTTAAGAAAGAAAATGATAAGTTAGCCTTGAGTATTGAATTGCAGGAAACTGTTGCAGCGTTGAATGATTTTTCGAAATTACAACAGTCAGGTAACATTCATTATATTGCATTACCAGTTTCTAACAAGAGGCCTTTACCCTCTGTTTTGCAAGCCCCTATTCTAGATTTGAAGGTGGATGAAAGTGGAGAACATAGAAAGTTGCAACTACAAGAGTTAAAGAAAATTCGCAATGATGCCTATGAGAGTGCAAGGATTTACAAGAAAAAGATGAAAGCTTTTCATAACAAGATGATCTCTAGGAAGGCATTTAAAGTTGGCCAAAAAGTCATTTTATATCATTCACAGCTTCGTTTTTTTTCGGGTAAGTTGTGCTCTCGTTGGATTGGACCTTTTGTTGTTACTAATGTTTTTCCTCATAATGCAGTTGAAATTCAAAGTTTAACAATTTTCAAAGTGTTCAAGGTGAATAGCCATAGACTTAAGACTTTCTATGAAGATTTTCAAGTAGAGAATGAGGTAGAATTAGACCTTGAGGATCAAATTTATACTGATTGAAGAAGAAGGCCTAGAGTCGAGTCAACGACAATAAACAAAGGTGCTAGTTGGGAGGCAACTTAATGAGAGTTTGTTTTCTTATTCTCACATTTTTATTTTAGTTATTTTTGTCTTTTCTTTGCATTTAACCGTACATTGGGAACAATGTTAGTTTTAATTGTGGAGGAGGAGATTTAGGTTGTGTTTTAATTTTTTTTTTTAATTTGGAAAAAAAAAACAAAAAAATGTGTGGTTTTTCAAAAAAAAAAAAGTTTTATTTTTTTGTTTTGTGGTTTTCAATGAGTTTTGGTTATATTTGTCATGAGCAAGATTCGATTAAGTTTGAAAGAATTCATAACATGATTGAATAAATAATCTTTCAAATTAAGTAGTCTAATTATTTTCCTTGAAAAATGGTAGTGACTAAATTTGGTAGACAAAAGTCGGTGAGATTTTGAGACTTTAAACTGACACATCAATACCAGTCTCAATATTTTTTTTCATGTGAGATATTATTCCATAGATTTATTTATCTAGAACTTGCCTTGATTCTCTTCGAGGTCAAATTGATACATGCATGCATGAACATGATTTAGACCCTCTTTGTTATAAGCTACATAAGCCAAATAGCCTACCTTGTATTTAATTATTCCCTTTATTGAACCCCTTTGAGCTTTATTGGCATTTTTATCCTTTGTTGTGAGCCCACGTTACAAGTTTTAAATCCAAATAACAATGCCCTTACCTAAGCCGTAAAGCTAGTGGAACATCGTTTATCATTATAACATGTATTGGTGTGCAAGAAATAAGTGTGTAGGTGTCTGGATTTTTTATATGGTCATGACTGGTGAAATGGAATATGTTTTCATTCTCAATTCGTGAGTTCCATTGTTAATGTAGTTTTGAAAAAAAAAACAAAACAAAAATGAAAAAAAAAAGATGAAGAAAGAAGAAAAGGAAGTGATTGAGGAAATTGTTTTTTATAGTACAAACTATTCACATTCATAAATCCTCCTAAAACTCCAATAAAGAGGTCTAGTTACATGTGATATATACAAGATATAAGCTATTGCGAAGGATCATTCCTTGCTGTAAACGAAAAGTGTTCTTTCTGAACAATCTTTTTTTCAACACAAAAGTTTTACATGGTTTAAATTCTTTAAAGCCAAATTGAAGAAGCTATTGAATGGAGTGATCGGTTTAACATGTCTTATATATTCAAACCTGAGTTGATTCATTTTTGCTTTACTAGTTTATATGGCTTTTAAGCTACACTCCAAAATATTTTCTACTTGATCCTAAACCCGTTACAACCCTTGAAAAATTCTTATGATTCATACTATGCATGTGATTCTAGTGGTGGAGAATGAGAAGATATGCAAGCCTATTGTAGATTATTTCCATTGGAAGGAATTTGAGTGAAACACATACCCTTCAAGTGAAAATGCTTATTAATTAATTGTAAGTTGTTTATTCATGATATGTTATGAGTTTTGAAGAGTTTGTTTGTTCTTTGTTGATGGCGTTGCAATCTTGGTATTTTTGAGAAAGAGAATTTGAATTTTGCCTGAGGACAAGCAAAAGTTAAGTGTGGGGGAATTTGATGAAAATGTAAAATGTCATATTTTTATCCCTTAATATTTAATATTTTATACTTATTTTATGCCTAAATGTATTCATTATTTTAAATTTTGATTTAGGATGCAAATGGAAGCGTTAAATGCAAAACGAAGCTAACTGGGTGATTTTGGATAGTTTCGACATGATTTCGTAACCTGAGCATAACTCTCTCATACTAGCTCCGATTGAGATGATTCAAAATGATATGGAACTCCAAGAAAGAGATCTACAACTCTTATGTTTTGAGTTTGAAGAGATACTAGCCTCACCAAAGTCGAAATTGGGATCGAAGTCGATGCATCTGCACTGTTGATGTTCCATTTCAAATGCTGAACTAAAAGATATGTGAAGATGTGAAGCCATTTCAAAGTTAAATTCAAATTCAAAAAGAAGTCTATCAAGAGAGGATAATTCAAATTAAAATTCACGTGCATGGAAAGACATGAAGGTTAATTAAAAATTTAAATGAAGTTTATCTTATCCAAATCCTATCTAGAGAACTAGTGATGGGAGGAGACTTATATATATCTAGTTTCGAAGGAGAGCATGCCCCCAACCATTTTTCTTCCTCTTTTACACCTTCTTGAGTTTTCATCATGGCCTTACGTGGCTAAATTTTCTTACTTGATCTAAGGAAACAGAAATCTCAAAATCGATAAAACTGTGAGATCTAATTTGTATTTTTATTGTTCAATTTATGCTTTGAATATCATATGTTCTTTTGTGTCTATTTTCATAATTATTTTGTTTAATTAATAGAAGGCCTACTAGTTTATTATCCGTTGTAATCTACTGCTAGGTTAGATATTAAATCCGTAATGTTTGATCCCTCTAATCTATGAAGCGATTAAGATTTAATGAAGGCTGCTACTAGATTAAATCCTTAACGCTTGTCTTGGATTATTTAGTAGTTAGGGTTAATCAGATTACTTGTTTTCTAATTAACTACGACTAAGGAGAGATAGGAAATTAGTTCTAACAGTGAATATTTGAAGTATTAATTGATATATACTTGCATCGATGATCAGTTGTAAAATTTCGATGTGGATGTTGACTTAGACCAATGTTTGTTCTTTTAAATAATTTCAATATTTTAAATTGAATTGTTTCTTAGTTGTTTTTATTTTTCTTAAAATTATTCTCGTTATATCCAAAACCCATATCCTTATTCAAGTAGTATAAAACTAGACTAGATATTTCCTGTGGGAACGATTCTTACTTGCACTACTACACACACATATATATTTTTTTTTTTTGAGAGTATAGATTTTATTTTTAGTTGTCGACAACAGCACACCACTTGACTTGTATCAGCCGTTGTGTGATGTGTAGTTTTTTTTTTTTTTTGCTTGTATGTTGTTGTAGACGATTTAAGATTTGATATTGTATTTTGTTTTGTATTAAATCATCCGATTTCTTTGTTTGGTTTTAGATGATTGGACACGTGGGAATCTCAAGTTGGGTGGTGTGCAGTTTCTTTTTTCTTTTGTTTCCATCTTTAGTTTGGGTTTTCTTGATATGCTAATGCTAGTATAATATTTTTAGTTTTATCTTTCTTTTAATATGACATATGGAACTTTATATTATAATTATAGTGGTTGTGTGATGAGCAGCTCTTTTTTCTTTTCTTTTTTGGTATGTTGTCATAGATGATGCAAGATTTATTTTTTTTTTCTCTAGTATAAAAAAGGAAAAATTTATAGAACCCTAGTAAAAAATAGGAGGTTGTATGATTTGAACCATTTATTACATTGTCAATATAAATGTAAGATATATTGTAACAATAAAACAAAAAGGAAAACATTGAATTATTCTCTTTGTTCTCAAAAAAGAGAATTTAGATGGTGGAGGAGGTTTTTAACTTTAAAACACAACTATAAAACAAATTCTTTTAATTGGCCTTTTCTTCTAATTATTTTGAATGCACAGCTTTCATGTTCACCAAGCTCGTGGCTTATAAAATTGATTTGTTGACTCGTATCATCAACTTAGTTTTTTAGCCTTTTTCCTCTCATTCTTGGATTTTTTCTAGTTTTTATTTTTTGTACTCCAGACATGTTAAAGCAATATGATCTTATATGATCAACAATTCCACAATGATGGCAAATAAGAGTAAAATTTACCTTTATACCTACCATTCTTCAACATTTGAGGTGCTGAATTTTTGTGCAGAATTCTTGAATGGACTAATTTTGGCACAACATGTTTTGGGATGTTCTTTTCTTGACTTCCCTTAACAAAAACAATACTTTTAGAAGTAGACGTAGCGTATAGTGGTAATTGTTTTTCTTTACCTCTAAAAATCACATATCCTAGGCCTGTCCTATCACTACTTCTTTCATAATTTTTTAAGCAACAGACTTACGTTTTCTCGTTTAGAGAAGAGATGACTCATATGTTTGCAACGAACCGACCAACTCTTCAACCTTAATAGCATCCAAGTCCTTGCTTTCTTTAATAGCAGTAACTTTGGCTGAAATCTTTTAGGTAAAGATCTCAAAATCTTCCTCACAACTCTTGAGTCTTTGACTTTGTCACTCAGATTGAACTTGGAATTTACATTGTCAATAAGATTAGCATAAAAATCATTAAAACCCTCATCTTCTAAAATTTTAATCTCTTCAAATTTTGAGGTTAACAATTATAATTTGAGATTGTTACAATTTTTGTCCCCTTATGTGTAACCTCCAAGATGTCCTATACTTTCTTAGCAATCTCACACATGGAGGTTCTTTTGAATTATTCTAGAGATACCACCATGAAATGCGCTCTACTCCTTACTATTGAAATTGCTATTGTTCAACCCATCTCTTGACCAAGCATCAACATTAGCCTCAGGTTTCATTCATCCTTGTTCAACGAAGTGCCATATTTGTTTATCCAACGATTTGAGGAAGGCTCTTATACATACTTTTCAATCATGCTCTGATGTCCACACTCAGATGATTTAATCATACTCTGATATCAATTGAAATCCCCTATGTATCCCATTGTATATAGCTAAAAATTGTCTACCAATTTCACTTGAATAAATTGGTTAGTCAACAATTATGCAATAATCTTTATGATAATCAATTAAATATATAAAATAAACAGAGTGCATAATACAAATATTATTACGAAGGGAAACACTTTAAAGAACTCTTTAAAGGTAAAACTCTACGAGACAACCAAACCCAAAAGGCTAAGTTTTATTAGATTAAGATTAATTACAAGTAAAAAGTTTTTAGATTATAAAATCTTTGACGATCTGTTTGTCTTCTACTATAATAGTAGTGAAAACCTCTGACGATCTTCAATCTATTAACTTTTCTCCTAGAATCTCCTGTGACTGAAATCCAATTAACAATTTTCTCAAACCTTAAGTATGATTACACTTACAAGTGTATGAAAATACAAAGAAAATTATCCAATGAATTTTATTTCAAACGGCACACTAAATTCTCTATAATTAGCCTCTGGCTGAAAAGCCTAAGTCAGATTATAGTTTAAGTTTACTTAAATAGACAATCTAAAAGTATCATGTTGAATCGCATCTATTGAAAAGCTGAGCTTCTTCCGAATTACTTTCCTGATAACTTGCTCACAGATTTCTAAAATCTCTGTTGCACTTCAACTTCAAATAGTCTTCTATTCTGGGCAGTTTTAGATTTCGAATTTAATTATAGCAACATACATAGATAAAAGGTCTACAAATTTTATGGATAGATCCCATAGATAAAGTACATTCATCCAAAAATCAAAACTTAAAGATAAAATAAAACCATATCTTTTAGTTTCCTATTCTATTCAAACTTAAACACCTCATCACTAATTCTAGCTAACATAGAGCTGCATTTTCATATTTAATTATATAAAAGCGGAAACGGGGTTCATACGGGAAAAGTCAAAATCAAAACTCCCTTACATGTAATTGATAGCATAAAAGTAAAAATGAAAACAAACCGCTTACCCAAACAGGATTCATACCGAATCTGTACGGTTCTAGGCCAGAAACGAAGAGAATTTTCCTTTTCGAAGGCGATTTCCTCCCCCCGAACATGGCAATCGTATATGGCGAATGGTGGAAATGAACATTGGGGAACTATGACGGTGTTGAAGATGAATCTAAACCACATCGGGACGACGACAACAGTGAGTACTGCAGATTTTCATGATAGGTTCATGTGTTTTTTTTTTTTTTTAAAGAAGCCAAATTTCATTACAATACAGGACTTACAAACATGTCCTCTCAGAAACATGAGAGAATCAAAGATCATTCAGGTACAAATTAAAGATCATATAAATCATCACAAAAATTCAAAGTATCATGAGCCAGAGCATGTGTTGCCAGATTGTATTCCCTTTTTACACGTGAAACTGACCAAGTTGAGAAAGAATCTAACAGAGACCTTGAATCAGCAATCAATACTCGAGCTCTTTAAAAGATTAACAACCTATAGAGCGTCCCCTTCTAACAAAAGCTTGTGGATGCCTATATCTTTACAAAATGTCACTACAAAAGTAATGCAATAGCTTTGCCACTGAAAGAGCAAATGCGAAATGAACATTGAGCACATAAGGTTCCAATGATACAGTCTTCAAAATCTCGAAGGATGGCTCCTATACCAGCAACCCCTTCCTCTTTCCTGATTGTATCATCTTAATTTAGCTTATAGAAGAAGCCCTCTAGAGGTTTTCTCCATTTCAATTACTAAGAGCAACCCTGGACCAAAGCAATAGTCTTCTGAAACTAAGGCAGACTATTAAATGCATCAACTTCTCTCATAACCCCCTTAGCAAGAGACAAAGGGTGCATAAAACTGAGATCATGGACAAACTTGTTCCTTCTATGCTACAACTATTTACAAAGAAAGACAACTTCCTGCCGCTCCTCAGAATTAAGTTTAGCAACCAAAATGGACCAAACATCTTTAAAATCCATAACCTCGATGCCCATCTTTTAGAGACGTTTTCAACTTATAGACTAGGCATCTCGAGTAGCTGGACGTAACCAAAGCACATGGCTCACTCCCTCAACCTCTGAGTAGTAGATAGGACATACAGGACAAAAAACCACTTTCCTTTTATATAGGTTAGCCACTATTGGGAGGGATTGTGACGCACCCAACTCCCGCTTAAGAAAATACGAGAATCGAGGTATAAAGATGATGATAACACGGGTCTCGCACCCAAACGTCAAATGGTAAATGTGTGTGTGAATACATAATATGCATAAAATAATAGTCGTAGCAAATGAGTCAAGTCGATAATTAAGTACCAGAATTTCTTAAAATAAAACAAATCAGTTTAATACGAATTCTGCCACAGGAGATTTAATACAATCATCCCAAAATCAAAATATAAAACACATAATTATCCAAGAGTGGGAAAAACATTCCCCCAAGATAAAAACTACACCAAGTTACTCCAACGGCAGAGCCGCATCCTCAGACCCAACCTCCCTGTCATCTGTATCAAAACTATAATGCCAAAAATGGTACCGTAGGTAAGTAATATCCAAACAAATCACAAGATAAAAATACATTCATGCAACAACAAAATGCATAAACAAGATACCATATGCATGAACATGATACCATATGCATGAGATTTAAAAATCATCTTTATCTAACATAAATATTTTCCGCACACGCCAAAAATCTCATTTGACCCAAATTAAAATCCATTGAAAACAACTACCATTTTCTAGAAAATGATACACATAAGTCCATTTATGAACACCTGTTATTTTTCCCTAAAATGACCCACAAAACCAATTGACAATATAGGTGGGAATCGCATATGGGACTCCACCACCGTCCATGCTTCCCCACCATCCCTACAGTATCACTCATTCAAAACCGCTCAATCAAATCATTTCAACATACCAAAAATCAAATCACACAGGAAAACCCAATTTTCAATTAAACACGTGCTCATGAGACTATGACATGACTTACGTATGACTTATACTTAACTTATACTTAATTGGCACATCCCTTTCAAAACTTACGTATTTTAATAAAGAACTTTCATGAAAACGGTGCACTACTTTTCGTACCATGTAAAGTCATTTTCTTGAAATTCTTATTCCTAGTATGACAATAGCTATGTATCGCCTTTCGTTGTCACACCTACTCTTTAACCGAAATCATCAAGATCTATTAATATAGTTTATTCCTCATTTCATCATTACATTTGATCATACATATCTTAAGCTAAAACCTAGATTACCACCTTACAAAACATAAAAGCATAGCTTATCCATTTAAAAAACATACCATATAAACGAATAGAAAAACAAATCACATAATTATGCCAAAAATACTAGATATAGTTAAAGGAGTACTTACAATACCAGCAATATTAACATATATGGATACACAAATGCATATACTATGATCATTAAATGTGAGACATGATTTATACATGGCACTTATGCATGAATTATACCTGACTTGTGCATGATTTATTCATCATGCTTCTTCATAAAAAACTTTCTTACTTTTCATGAAAAGAGACTTTTATATTTTTTTTATTCTTGTTGACACATTCAAAACTTATCATGGATTTGAAACTTTTTAGAAAACTTTTCATATTTTTTCTTATCATTCATAAAGTTACATGCCATTCTTCCTATTCATATCTTTCTTTAGGCTAACATTTCTTGTCATACTTGTCATATTGGATACATCACGACTCCCTATGCACCATATATTTTCTGCTGGTTACCGCATCACACTAAAGTAAATACGTCATAATCATAATCATAATCATTATGGCATGTCCTTACACCTTTACCGTCCTTGGCAACCCACCAGCGTTAAGTGCGATCATACTCCGCAAACCTTTAAAAAAGAACCATTCGTGGCCCGTCGACTGTTCTTCGTCCATCCAGGAGTTACCACTTCATTCTTAAGTACTCTAGAGTGGCTAGAGGACTTCTACTGGGACAATATCTCGTCTCAACTTTTGGGGTTCTTATAAAATATTTCTTATCTTATTTTCTTCTTAAAAACATTATGACCCAAATGTCATAAAACTTATTACTTCAATGAGTATGCATGTAACATGTGACTTTCATGCAAATTACGTAATTCATAAAACATATAAGACATACATTTCCAAAACTTATTTTGATTGTGTCCCACTATGCAAACTTAGCTATATCACATCATGTAAAATTCATTCATTTTCAAGAATAACATATTCATTCAAATCAAAAAAAAAGTAACGAATCCAATAACCCTAATTTAAAAGTACATACTGAAATCGAAGGGGGTTCAATTTTAATATATATATATATATATATATTTCTTGACCTAGTAAATTTCAAGAAAACCTTATTTATTCAAATACCAAAACCTAACTTAAAAACTATCGTGCCTTAAAAGGCTTAGGTTGTATATCTCATGGGTCTAAAACCAACTTTTATTTCCTTCCTTTTTATCTATTTTTATTAATTTCTAAAATCCTCAAGAAATAATTTAACTACTATCATATCATCATAAGCTTACACATCTTCAAAATTTTTTAATCTTATAGTTTTATTCCTTATTCTATTTTCTTATTAGAAATTTAAACTTAAATTAGTATTTTACTTTTACGTTACCAAAGACTTAAGTCGCCATTTTATCCAACAAACAAGAATTCCAAACATCAAACAATCACAAAATAATTCTATCCTCCAATCCAATCAACTCTTGAACTCTTCGGATTCAGTCTGCTACAGCTAATCAAATATAAATATTTATTAAAATTAAATATATTTAAATCTAAAAATTCATTTGAATATACTTACAACACATTCGACATAAATTTTCAGTAGATAGCGAAAATGCCGAAAAACTATCAGGCTCCTTCACCAATGAACTCGCAGTGAAGCATGAGAGAACACCGTGGGTAAGAGTTGCAATTTAGGAAGGAAACTGAGCAAGAGGCTTGCGGGTTGGGGTCGAAAATGGAGAGGGGAGGTCGACGAGGCCAAGGGGAGTGGCGGAAGTGGGCGGAGTAGGGGCCAGAAACTCACGGTACAGCAGACGGCGCAAGAAGAAAGAGGAAGGAAGAAAAGAAAAACAGAAGAACTTGAAAAGGGAGGTCACGGTTGCATGCAGGGGAGGAAAAAACCATTAAAAGTAAGAAGAAGAAGAAGAAAAGAAGAAGCAGCAGCAGCAGCACGGGGAAGGGGAGGGTAAGTGCGGCGCAGGAGAAGAAGAAGAGAAGTTAGGTTAATTAGGCCTAGGGTACAACGACGCTGCATAAGGGAATTAAAGGGCTGGGTTAAATCCGACTATGGGCCGGGCTTGGGCCTGCAACAAGGTTGACTCTTTGGATCTAAAATACATAAAACCCAACTCAATACACAAATATATAAGCCCAATTCGAAAATCAACTGAAATAAAATAAAATAGCATACATTAAATTAAATACTCACATAATAAATTAAAGATATTAAATCTAACCATTAAAATAAAAGCATCACATTAAAATACTTAACTCAATATTTACTTAGGATCAACGTAAAACTAATATTTCAAATACTAATTTCAACCCAATAAAACATAACCAATTAAACTATAATAAAACTAAAAAAAATTCAACCAATAAAGTAATAATACTAACAAATCAAATGAAATAACAAGTAATAATAATTAAATAAAATAACTAAAAATGTTAAAATTAAAGATCCCCAATTAACTCAATCACAAAAATAAATAAAATGACAATAGCAGCAGTAAAATAAAATGAGATAAATAATCCCTAAATAATAAACGGGATAAACCACCAATCATATTATTAAAATAAACTAAAACCATCAACAAAATAATAAAGACAATACATAAAAATAAACGAAGTCTAAGATCTCACAGGGATTCCTTAACAGCTTTCTAGAGGAATACTTTAGTTGACATAGGAGCTTTTAAATTCCAAATGCACCTCCATACGATTGATATGTAGAATGAGAAAGACCACAATGAGATCGTGCCAAAATGTGTCTATGCAGATGGTATGCACTGTGAACCAAGAATAATCCATTGGAAATATAGCACCAAACCAACTGGTCATTTCTATTGCCAAGCCTAAGAGGGACATATTGAATTAATCGGATTTCTTCCTTGTGAATAGCATGTGTAAAGTCTCAGAGTTCCAATGATCAAGAAAGGGCGCTATAAGGTCAGGAACAGCATTATGATTTCCACCTTGAGGTTGGGGGGACAATCTTTATAGGATAAGGATAAGCTAACCACTTATCATTCCGAATGTCAACATGCCTACCATTTTCAATCCACCACATAAGCTCCGCCATAAGTAGGATGGTCTAGTCCTAGCCAATAAGCTCCGCCATAAGTAGGATGGTCTAGTCCCTAATTATGTTGTTAACAAGGACTCGTGAGGAAAATACTTGGCCTTAATAATGGTAGCAGCTAGAGAATGAGGAGATAACAGCAGACAGCAGCAATTCTTGGCTAATAGCGCAATATTAAAGCTTTTAAAATCCCTAAAATTGAGCCCTCCATTATCCTTAGGCTAACAACCCACCAAAATTTCTTTCAACATTTTATTTAGCCTTTGTGTAATTGATGATGGCAGCATAAAGATCCCCATAGACACTGGTATTGCTTGTAACACTAATTTGAGTAATACCTCTTTGTCTCCATTTAGTAATTTTGTACCAGGTTCTATCAAGTAAGGAATGAAAGGCAATTTTTCATCTACCAATAATAGTAGGAAAACTAATGCCTTGTTTATTTTCAGATATAAGATAAAATAAGATGAGATAAAAGTTAAAAAAAAGAATAAAATATTGTTGTAAGATATATTTTTAATATTAGTTTTGTATGGAGATTTTAAAAAGTTAAATTTTTTATTATATTTTGTATAGAGATTTGAAAAAATATAGTGATGAGTTTGATATGTATTTGAGGTTTTGGTCTCATCCTTGTAAGCAAACAAGGCCTAAGATACTTGTTAGAAGTTCCTTAAGCATTAACTCTCGAGATAGTAAGGATGTTCCTTCTGACATTCGGCAGGGGTATTTCTACTAAAATGAATTGCAGTCTTCTCTTTGTTTAGCACTTGACCCGATGCCTTTTCATAAATCTCTAAAATGGATAGAATCCTGCTCCATTCCAACAAGTTTGCTTTGCAAAATAAGAGACTATCATCAATGAAAAAAGGTGGCTAATAAAGACAATACCTCTCCCAATTGGCACGCTTGAAATGGTCCCATTTGCCACGGCCTGAAATAACATATTTGATAAAGCCTCAATACAAATGATAAAGAGATAAGGTGAGAGTGGATCTCCCTGTCTAAATCCTCGGGAAGGAGTAAAAGAAGCTGTGACCTCTCCATTTAGTCTTAGGCTTTATTCATATTCAATTTCAAGGCCATATAACCAACTTTGCCATGCATGCGAGAATTCATTGAATGAAAAGCTTCGTAGGCAGCAATCACATTATCGGTAATCAATCTTCCTGGTACGAATGCACTTTGATTCAAAAGAATGATATAAGCGAGAACACCCTTTAGCTTGTTAGCCAACATCTTCGCAACAATTTTATAGCACATATTGCACAAACTGATGGGACACAGATAAGTAACCCTTTTAGGATCGTTAACATTTTTTAAAGAAGCTCCCTGGTTGAGTATCTTGAGAACAAACTTACATGTTTCCTCACCAATTGCCTCCCAATTAGACTGATAAACAATATAGAAAATCTGTCAGGTCGCGGGGATCCCATAGGCTTCATTTGGAAGACTGCAAGTCTAACCTCTTCATCAGTAAAACGAGCCAATAGTTTCAGTTCATTGAACTAGTAAATTTCGAATTGAGACCTTATAAACAATCATTAAAGTCACTCGAGTCAGGTAGTAAATAACTGATAGTAGAAATTAGAGAAGATAGCATCAATTTGATTCTTTTCTGCAACCAGAAAACCATCAGAATAAAAAACTGTGGTGTATATAGTGTACGTGTAAATAATCTGCAAGCGTACAGAATTATAATAAGTAGTAAAGTGTTTTATAAAAAACAGATGTCGAACCTATAGGGATTAACTATGTTATTGAATATCGAAATTCACTAAATAAATAACTATTTGAAAAATCGAAATTAAATTTAACGTTTCGACTATCTAAATTAAATTAAACTACTTAATAACAATAAATCTACGAATTAAAAATAACAAAGCTTAAAATCTAAAAATGTAAAGAATATGATGAGAATGGATCTAGAGCGGCTGATTTCACCTAGCAAATCTCACACAATTTATTCTTTCTAATTATTAAATTCCAATAATATCCCGTTGATGATTAAAAATTCATTAACTATTCAATATTTTCTCTCGAATAATATCAAAAATATCTCTAAGTAACAATTATATATCTTTATGTGAATTTAATTAATTGAAGACTCATTACGTTCTTTGAATTTTCTGAAAAATCACACTAGTCACTGTAAAGTACCTCTACTTTCACTCAACTAATGGTATTTAATTCTAGAACTAAAACCACAAATCACCTCTCAGTCTCATTGTAATTCAATTGATCAAATAATAATCCGTAAAAAATTGTAAGCATTAAGAATAAGAATTAAACACTCAATCATGGAAATATTAAAAATAAAATAACTCAAAATATAAACTGTATGTTCAATGCTAGACTATATCAACGCTTTAAAAAATAAAATTTAGCTCATAACAAAATGAAAAAGAAAATAAATAAAACTCATGTTTTTTATCGAAGTCGGTTGATAAACATGTAGCTCTCACTTCTGTCTTTCAAATCCTTCTCCTCAGAAAAACTCTAAAGAAAATCTCCAATTAAAATTGCTCAAATGCTTCTCGACTGCTCTCTAGGTCTGATCTGCGACGCTCCCTCTCAAGTGAATATATATATCTGCAGTCCCTTTAATTGTTGTGTCCTAACAGGACTTACAAAGCATGCATGTTTCTTCAATTAAATTAATCACTCGACCGTTGGCTAACAATTAAATCACAAGGCCTTTGTTATATTTGTGCGGTCCAAAAATGAGTTTAAGTGTCGTGTCCGTGTGCTAGGTCTGAGGCCTTAAATGTGGCCCAGATTGATGAAGTCTAATGCTTTATGCAACGTTTTGCTTTTATTTTTCTCTATCTCCAAACCTAATGGACCCCTCCTTTATTAAGTTCAGGTCTCTCTGCAAACATGAAGTTGATTAGTAGCCCATGATAAATTGTTCAAATGATCTCGTGCGGCCCATCTCTTATTCTCAATATCCAAATTCAATTTATTGTGTTTTTTTTCTTTCTGTTTTTTGAGCTTTAATCCCATAAAACAAATCAAAATAAATAAATAAGGAAATAAACAAACCTTCTCATTCCTTTAACATAAAAAAATAAAGGAAATAAAACAAAACAAAGAAAAACTAACAATTCTAATAAGAAAAAGAGTAATAAAATTTATGTGATAATTACACTTATCATATAGTTGTACTTCTTCCTATGACTTGCCTACTAATGAAAATAATGAGTATTTTGGTCTCCACATTGTAGCCAATGTAACTTGGCCCGTTGTTTCTACTTTAGCTCCTTAACTACCAAAGACTCTTCAATCTCATGTTACAAGGTAGTAATCTTGGGATAGTGACAATCATCACTCGAATCTTGGAGGACAGCGACTCTGTTAAACTTCTCTTTCAAATCACGTGACTGTAATCTTTTCTTACCAGAAGACCATCGTCTAATATCAGCAGCACAAGTGTCTAATTTATTTCTGAAGTAGGAACTAAGACCCAAGACAAGGTTTCTGACAAGTTGAGACAATAGTTGAACCAAAAATCTTCCTACATTTGCCATGGAGCTTCAATTCTAAATAAGTCTCGAGAACCTTTGACAAAGATAACTAGAGATGATAGTTTTAGATGTAGTGGAGAGTGATTAGATTTGACAATAAGAACAACACAACAAACTGCCTTAGGAAAATCAGAAAGCCATTCAATATTTGCCATTAGTCAATCTAGCTTTTCTTTGATGAAGGAACTACCATTTCTTCCATTAGTCCAAGTAAATATTGATCTCTTTGTACCGATAGAACCTAGAGAACAAGAGCTGAGAGCATTTCTGAAAGCTTCAATTTGAGGATATGGCCTAAGCAATATACCTACCTCTTCATCTTGGCTAATAATCACATAAGCGCATTTTCCAAAATCTCTCATTTTATTTCTTTGATGCAAAGTTTAACATAGAAACCCCATTTACCTATACTTCTTAACTTTTTAGAATATTTTGCATAATTGTGCCAACACCTGTAAAACAACCAAGTTTAACTTTCTTAAATCCCGGTTAAATATATATATATATATATATATCAATACTTAAACCCGAAATGCCAACATTTACCTATTTTAATTCCTCAAAACCTAAAATTTCTCATAACTCCAAAATACCATCAATTCCCAAATCTATCAAGATCCACTTTATTTCTTTGATTAAAACATTAAATATAGCTATGAAAATTAATACTAGATAATATCATTATATCAAAACCTATTAAAGTAAGAAAGCAAAGTTTTGTTTAATAAAAACATTAACTTAAAAATAGTTCTCTCTTTAAATGGCTCCAAATGAAATTTTGTACTTACTAAGTATTTCTAAAAATTCATATTTTTATAAAAATGTATCAAATAATATAGTCAAAATCTATGTTTATATCCTTTATAAGTTATAAAAATAAATGTAAAACTTTTACAAAACAAAACTTAGGCTTAAAACTATAACCATCTAAAGAAAATGGTGTTTTAGGAGATTTGCATAAAAACATGGCCCCAATCGAATATAAACTAATCAAAGTTTTTGTACAAGCAACCATTCCCAGACCTTCTTTCGACAGTGGCTATGCCCATCTTGAAGGGAGCTGCGACAACAACTAAATGGGGGTGAGGTGGTTGCAGTGGAATGCCAGTGAGAGCTAGGTAGTTGTGCATTGAGAGAGAGAGTGAAATATAGTGATGAAGAGAAAGAGAGATGAATCCAAGAGAAAGAGGGAGAGAGAAAGTGCAAGAAAATGGGATTTTTCTTGGTTTACGGTTCGATTTCTATTTGGTCACTGAGAAAATGCAAGAAAATAGGATTTTTCTTATTCCGTTTGGTCTCTGAGAAAATGAAGAAAATATGAATTTGTTTGCTTTGAAGTCTCTTCTTCCTCATCATTGGGTTCATTTTTTCTTGGGAATAATCTGAGGTGATTGAGAAGGCATTTTGCTAGAATAAGAAACAAAATCCTTCAAGTAACTCAGGTAATTGGCTTTTGCGCAACTTAAACCAAAATCTTCCAATAGCTAAAGATGTTTTCTCCTTTGCTAATTGGGTTGGCATGGATTGATATGAATTTGTATATGAATTTGGGTTGATATGAATTTCAAGTTACCCTTTAGTGTGTGTGTGTGTGTGTGTGTGTGTGTGTGTGTGTGTGTGTGAGAGAGAGAGAGAGAGAGAGAGAGAGAGTGTGTGTGTGTGTGTGTGTGCAGAAAGAAAGGGCGCTGGGAGAGGGGCTCAAAATCTCCTGTTGCACGTCTCTATGTGATTTTTCATCTAATCCTTACATGTCACCTTTATATTAGTTTTCGATAACTAAAACTTGTAGGAGACACTAGTTAGAAGTGCCTTTCTACTAGGGGATGTGTTATGGTCTTAATTACGTGACAACACATAATTTAATATTCTCATTCACTCCCCCCAACTGAACAATGCAGTATCCTCAATGCAACATAAAAAAAAAATGTAAAGGAAAGCGACCAATGCATGAAATTAAACAAAGAAAATAAAATAAAACAATAAAAGAAATGGCATTCAAAAATCACAAGGTTTCTAAACAAAAAGAGTATCATAACCTGGATCATAAGTGGAAAAAAAACTTAAAGCGCTTACAATTAATAGTGAATGATGTATTACTCTTAGGATTCTAAATTTCCAAGGCCCCATGAGAATGAATTTTTGTGATAATATCTTGCACCTCAAATGGTGAAGAAAAATCTGCAAAACAATCCAACACCTCGAGAAAATTTTCATTAGCATGATCAATGTTGTCATTAAGCAAAAATTCAAAAGTTTGAAAAGTGTACTCATCATTAGAACAAGGGATCAAGCCCTCCATAACAATCAAGTCTTTGCTGTCATTAAAGTGATCCGGCATTTTGCAAACATTGCATTCAACTCTAGTACCATGTTCCCAAAAGTAAGCTTTGGGATACCACTTCTACAATTGATTAAGGCATTTGATGTAGTTAGAAATGGTCTCCCAAGGATAATAGGAGTTTTAGAACTGTTGACACTTGACTGCTGCATATCTAAAATTACAAAGTCTACTAGATAATAAAATCTATCGACTAGCACAAGTATGTCTTCCACAACTTCTCTTGGCTTCTTGACTGATCTATCGACTAACTGGAGAATGAGTATAGTCATCTTTAATTCCCCCAAACTAGGTTGCTCATAGAGTGAGTATGGCAACAAATTCACACTACCATCCAAATCCAACAAAGTTCTAGCAATTCAGAATTCACCAATTATGATGGAAATTGTGGGGGAACCCAGATCTCTATACTTTGGAGGAGTCTCACATTGAATTATTGCACTACCTCTTCACCAAGTATAATTCATTCAAGAACTTGGCATAAGAGGGAATTTGGTGAATGGCTTTCAATAGTAGGATGCTCATTTTCACTTGTTTGAATACCTCCAAAGTCTTCTTTTGTTGCCTAGTCTTGGTAGCCGACAATAATATCTGAGGGTATGGTGTTGCATGCACGTATTCCTTCTTCAACTCCTCAATCTTCTGACCCACAGGTTCAATATATTTTTGTTGGTTCCCACTTGAGTCAACTTGTGCCTTAGGTGACTCCGGTCCATCTTCCAAGATCTTGATGAGTTGTTCAGACTCATAATCATCTTCTACTGATGACATTGGTTCAGCTTGTTCAATAATATTTGGTTGATCAGTTTGCTTACCACTCCTAAGTGTGATCACAGCTTTCACTGGCTTAAGGTCTTCATTTCAACTTAGTGCACTTGTAGTTGCTTGTACACTTGTGGGCTGAGTTGAGCTTAAGCTAGACCTTTTTCCAAGGCGATCAAAGTAGTCGTTATTTTGCTAAAGGTGATTTCATTGATAGCTTGAGCATTCTAGGTGTTGGTTGCATTTGAGCAACTATATCATCTTATAATTTCTTAGGAGGTTGGAAAGGTTGCTGACATTGAGTCATGGGAATCTGCTAAAAGTTACTCTAAGGAAGTGCAATTTTTCTAAGTCAATTGCCCTTGATCTTTTTTCCATGAAAAATTGGGATGGTTCTGCCACACTGAAGTGGAAGTATTTGACATTGGTCTACACCACCAACTTGATGCTTTGGCAAAACGGAACACTTCAAAGTTTTATTACTAGTGTCAGCACAAAAAGCACACACTTCCTGAACTTTATTCACTGCCTTTTCTTGTTACAATTACATGACTTCCAACCTTCTACTAATAGCAACCAACCGTGCCTGAACATCAATATCTTTTTTTAGTTCATGTCTCCCTCTAGCACCTAGTGCCTCAATGATTGAGCTGCAACTGGTTTTCTATTGAACTTTGTAGTCCATTGTTAAGCTTTCTTAGCCATATATAATCAAGGAAACCAAAAGCATTCTCAGGCTCCTTATTGAAAAAGTCCCCAGTGCACATGATATAAACAAATTGCTTCGACTCATAGGTCAAAGTAGTGTAGAAGTAATTCACTAACTGCCATGACTCAAACCCAAGATGAGGACATGTTAGCTATCTCTTTGAACTTTTTCCAGCTTAAATGGAATGTCTCATCTGCTCTTTGCATGAATTGGCTAATTTGTTCCTGCAAGAATTAAGTTCTCTGTAAGAGAAAAGATTTATCTAAGAACACTTTTTCCATGCCAAACCAATTGGAAATAGAGTTGGGTCTCAGAGAGTTAAACCACGTGTTAGCCTTGTCTTTCAATGAGAAATGGAAAAGACGCAGTCTAATCATCCCATCAGTGATCGCCCAATGCATGAATGTTGTGTAAACAAGCTCAAAATCAATTAAAATTATGTGCACACTCAGGCAAGATGATGCAAGATGGTTGTGTGGTTCGTGTTGGCTATAGATAATCCTCGAGTGTCCTAGGAGTTTATTCAATTATGTTGTCAAAGAAAGAATTTTCTAAGTCAGTCTCAAAACCCAAGTCAAAACTAAAATCCAATTCAACACTTAGCACACTTACTATTTGAACTATGACTCAAGCGATACAACCTTCTTGTGTCGTCCCTAACCTAGGACATCAAACATGAGTGCCACTAAGCCATAGTTTATTTTTATAAATGAGATAAAGGTTATTAAAAATTGAATAAAATATAGTTATAATATAATTTTTTAATATAAATTTTATTTTAGGATTTGAAAAAAATTGAATTGTTTATTTTATTTTGTATAGGGATTTGGAAAAGTAGTAATGATAAGATGTGATTGTTTGGAAAAGCAAACTAGGAGTGTGATATCATCCTGGAGTACCGTTCATAGGAATAGAAGAGACCGCAAAAAATACTTCTTCCAATGTAGGATCAAGGCATAATGACTGATTTGCAGCTTCCGAAATCACCAAAGTAATCAACTGGGTCAAATCCGGCTGCTCAATGGGAGGGTCACGGCCAAGAGGTGATGAATTCAATTTATAAGTAAATTGGCACCATTTGTCAATCGGCTATACAATTTAATGGCCTCTCTCATTTCGATTGCTTGGTCCTAGAAAGATTGAAGGTTGCCCTTGTGTCTCCCAGGAGGTCTTGATGTAAAATAGTCACTTGGCGAAAACTGTCCCCTAAATGGTATAAATTGAATACGAATGGCAGTAGCATTGGCAATCCAAGTTCGAATGCAATTGGAAGTATTATTCGAGATAATAAAGGTCATTTAATCCAAGCGTACTCTTTCCCCATTGGTCTCAAGTCCAATAACAAAGCAGAAATATTAGTTCTTTTTTAGGGTATTCGATTTGTAAAGCCTTAAATATTATAAATGTGATTATTAATTTGGATTCTATAGTGGTACAGACAGAGATGTGAGGTATGATACTTGGAGGACTATTAGGATGAGATTATGGGTCTTTGGATCTCATGATTTACCATGTTCAACATATATATAGAGAACTGAATCAAGTGGCAAATTGGTTGTTAAAAAAAGATATGACAGGTGAGGATGTGGTTTATAAATTTTTATCAGAGATGCCTCGAGCTCTCAAAAGTCTCACTCACTTACATTATTCGAATTTTCAGTCTTTACATTTTTATTAAGTTTTGGTTTTTATTTTGTTTTAGGCTAGTTTAGTTTTTTCATTACGTTTGATTTATAGGATTGTTTAGTTGGTTTGGTGTCTTGGAGTTTTGGGTATTTTTTTACACATGGGTTCAGATTTTATTTCTTATCTTCTAACAAAAGTGTAATGATGTTATCACGATTTTTCTTGCTATACATGAGAGTTTTATTAATAAATTTAGAATAAAAGCCACTATTAGACATGTAGCCTTCTGACTCTTTGTTTTAAAAAAAGTGTAATATGGTCTTAAACAACTAGAAAGAAAAAATAAATTGTAATAACGAAAAAAAACCATGTCCAAACGACTAAGTACCAAACAAAAGAATTAAACACTAATGCAACCAAAAAGCAAAGAGAGACAATATAAAAGAAGAAGAAAAGAAGAAAAAAAAAACAAATGATAGAAGAATTTGAATTAAACTAGCAGTTCTCCGACAACGGTGCCAAAAACTTGACTAACTCTAAAAGATGTTTTAAGAATTAGTCCTAAATATAAGAGTTTTCAAGTAATATTAAAGAAGTCCGTAAGTCATTTCCTCAATGAACAGTTATTTTAGTTTACAAATTCACATACTACTAAAGATGAAAAAAAATTATAACCTAAAAATATTTATAATGGTATTCACAATGAGAATTGATTTTTGGGCATTACAAAAAATGCCATGTTTTTCTTTTTTTAGATGGTAAAATGAACGTTAAGGTTTACTAAAAAAAAGTAAAGAAAATAATGTATCAAACACGGGTCGAAAACAATAAATATTTGGCTGGCATCTAAGAAATTTTGCTCTAACCTTGATGCTACATCAATTAAGTGGATTTGTAAATGTGTGTTAAATAAATTATAATTATCCTCATACGAGAAGTTAAATCGCATTCAACGTCATATAATCTAACGTTCCAAGCAATAAGTGGAAAATCATGAAATTTATGTTCTAAAAGACATTTTATCAAACACCACATATGTAAGGCTTAAACCAAACACTTCCCATTCCAACAAGTTCAATCTAACCCCAAAAAGACTACACTACTTAGAATCGGCCAACACAAACGATATACAACCAAAATATGACACCAAATGGTCCAACTATTAAAATAAATGGGAACTACGAATTAAACAACACAAGAAATATAATCAAGTGCAACCACCGACTAACTATTGAAATCAAGACATCAAATGAGGGGTAAATATGAGCTACCAAAACGAATTACTGAAATGAAATCAACTAAAATGGAAGGGTTAGCTACTGAAAATTTAAACTATAGCTACTGGAATAAAGCTGTGAACCACCAAATGAACTTCTAAAATGAAGCTACCAAAAATGAATAAGCCACTAAACTAAATCCAACACAGATTACTACTGAGTGCAAGTTAATAAAATAAAAGACTACTTTTTTTTATAAGTAATAAAATTAAAGACTACTAAAATTAAACACAATGTAAACTAATTGGAAAGGAGTTCAAAACCATCCCCAAGGGATCTATGGGTTCAAATAACTCTCCAAACTGAAGGCAAAAACTAGGTAACTTTTCGGGAGTCGGCCAAAACTTGGTCTACAAAAACCTCCAAGCAAAACCGCCCAAAACTTGGTCTCCTTCCCCTTTTTCTCCTCTCTTCTGCAACCCCAAATTCACTACTACTATTTTCATGTAGCCTACATTATTTCTTTTGCTGCCAGCAGAAGTGGCGTGTCTGAAATATGTAACTTAAGCTGCCATCGTCTAATGTGATCTATAACATCCCAACCCAAAAATCAGGGATAAACTTTTTATTTTATTCCTATTCTTATTCTTATTTTATTTTTACTATTTCATCAAGATATGTTTAAGATAAATTCTAAGATAGTGATTTAATTTGTTTTGTGCCTCCTTTCATAGTCGTGTTACTTCGAATGGTTTCTAGTTAATTTTGTGTTTTAAACAAACCATAATCTTCTTGGTTTTTGAATTCTGATATGAGTCTCAAAAGCATATTCAAACCAAAGCCAACCTCCTCTGGATTTTCTATTTAAAATCAAATATAAATTTCTACTCAAACATTCAAACCCAGTCCTTCCGAATCATTATCCAAACCCATCACCAATTCAAGTTTTGTAAAAACCCTTGCTGTCTTCGAAACCAATTCCCAATTCAAAATCAAATAACTCATTCTGGAAAATTATCCGAAGCATATCCCAACTCAACACTCTTATACCCTCTCATAGAAATATTTCAGAAACCATTATCTCACATAGCTTTATCTCAATCCAAGATTTAAATCGCAGCTAAATCTTTCGGTCATTATCCCCATTTGAAACCAACTCCGACTCCAAATTTAAACTCCCAACCATACCTCAATATCAGTCTCCATATCAATTACGTTCCTCCCTTTTCCTCCTCTATAAAATCCCCCTTAAACCCTCTGAATTAAGCACACAAAATCTAGAAAAACACTAGAACTCACCTCAAGGCAAACAAAATTTCTCCCCTCAGCAGCACCAAACAAATAACCCAAGTGATTCCCAGCCACGCCAACCACTGTTAAGGCATCGAACCACCCCCACGGCCACAGAAATTACTGGAAAGTCTAAATCCATTGAGCCCACTCCTTTCCGGTGAGCCTTGGCAGCATCTCCCTCTCGATCTCAGTCTTGACTTCTCTTTGTTCCTCTCTAACTCTCTTTCTCTCCGGTGTCGCACTACTAACCCGAGGAACCCAATGAGTCACCAATTACTCCTACGCCACCATGACTCCCAACCCTGAGCCACCACACATCAACCCCCCCTCTCGGTGAGTTGCTCCCCTGTTTCACTCGAGTTCTATCCATTGAGTTCATCCCCTGTAGTAGGGGTGTTCATATGGGTCGGGTTTTACCCGACCCAGATTGATAACCAGATACCCGGATTCCAAATCCGATTTTCGGATCATATAAATACGGGCTAGATACCGCTTTAATCCGAAACCAGTTTTTTAAAACCCATATCTACTTTTTTAATGTCAGTCGTCTATACTCTGTTTTGGGTGTTGCCATAATTCTGGTGATCCAAATATATTATATATATATATTATATAATTCGCGTTTTAATTGTACGATGGATCAAATTGGTTGGTCTGATACAGGGAAAAATAGACACAATGTTGAATGTAAGGGGCTGTTTCCAGCCCATAATTCTTTTATTATTAAAAGACAAAATAAATAAATAGATGAAAAAAATGGAAATTCTATAGTTTAGTTTCTGAGCTGGGAATTGTCTAGTTCAAATATGATATTATATATGTTATCTATCAGTATTTATCATCAATATTTTCTAGATATATTTTTAAGAAAAATTTGAGAATATGTTGTAGTTCAATATAATATATGCAGGTAACACCTATACATAATATTTAATTATTTGAGTACACATTTATAATTTTTTTTTTTTTGAAATAGAATCCTTTGACTTTTATATTATATATATTTTATATCTTAATCAAGCAAAATTCAATCATATATAACGGGCAAACAGGCTTCTCAAAGTACTTAAGAAAAGAAACATTTTTACAGTTGATCTGTATATATCCATAAGAGAAATTATACTAAATTACATGTTGACAAATAATAAAGATAAAAAATAAGATTTTCAAAGATTAAAAAAAAAATCGGGTTTGAATCTGGAACTCAGATTTTAAAATCTGGATTCATATTGGTTCTGGCCTAAATTTAAAATCCGGTTCCGGTTCCGAAAATCCGAATTTCCAGATTCGGATTTGAATTCAGGTCAATATACCTAGATTTTCGGATCCGAAATTCGGGTACACCGCTTTACCCCATTGGTTGTTTCTTCTTTTTATTTGAGCTTTGTTTCACCAACTCCCAAAAAGCCCCCTACATCATTTTATTAATCCCAATATGCTCTTTAACCCTTGTGCCGAGCCTTTGCTTCCAGTCCTTTAAATTGAATGCCTTTGGGCCTTAAGTCCTTTCCAACTTGTGATTTTATTTTAAGTATATTAGGCCTAGTTTTTTTAAATAAATTATTGGATCAATTATTTTATTATTTCATAAATTATTTTAGACCTTTCTATTATTTTTAAAGGGTTTTAAAACATATTTTTAAAAGTATAGTTTTAGTCTATTTTAATTATTTTATTTAAGATTTAAACAATTAAAATTTGTCATGACACGTTTATCTCGTAAGTTAGTGACGATTAGTGTTTTATATAGATTAATTACGACGTAAAAATTAGGAAGTATTACTAAAAGGTAAATAGCATGATCATACCCTTTATGCATGTACAGTAAACATAATTTTTATAAAAATGTTATGTATGTATAGCCATCATTTGGAAGCAACTTTTTATGTATCTAACTCATGAAAAATTATAAAAAGTCATGCGTGATTTACGAAAAGTTTATACATTAAAATATTTATGAAACATCATGATTTTATGTATTAAAGTTATTTATGAAAAATCATGATTTTATGTGAGAGTGGATAAAATTATTTATGAAGATTATGAATTCATATTAGGAAGTTTGCATCATGACATATTATAAAAGTATGCGATTTCTTTTGAAATCTATAATATGATAAAAATGTAAGTATGATAAGATATGTAAGCGGCCTATGCATGTTATAAAGTCGGTACCTATGCATGAGCATATTACATTGTTAGGTCGTACATGCTGATAGTATACCCAATATGTCTTCCTTATATATAGATTCCACAACCCGCAGCCATAGGCAGAATCAAAAAAATTTTAGATTCGCTAACCCTAACTCACGGGGGTCAACAGTGGGTAACGACATATGATATGATAAGTAAGATAAGTTCAAGTTCATGTTTTTACAAATGCACTTATGAAAAAAAAATCATGTTCAACATTTATGAAAAAGCTCATATTCAGCATTTATGAGAAAAGATCATGTTGATATTATTATGTATGTATCTATAAATATGCATGAAAATCGATGATTATTAATTTTATTGTATGATGTGTTGCTTATTGAGTATTCAACTCGTTTTATTCTTATTTCTATATTTCTATATTTTTTTTTAAAAATCATCTCAAGTGATGAAGATGTACTACAAGCAAGATTATGACTCAAGAAAGCAAAGTTGAGGCCTAAATAAAGTATTAGTTATAAAGCTATAATTTTTAGTGAATAAAATATTTTTGTAAATACATATGATTTTAATATTTTAAACAAATATTTCTACTCACCCAGTTTAAATTTTATAAAGATTATTTTATTTATTAAAAAACGTTTATATCTGATCCGTTGTTGTAAAAACAGAAAAATTAGTAACGCATTAATTCTCTAAAATATTTTTAAAATGCTAGTGTCTCATGACCTGAGCGGGTCCATTTGTGAAATTGTAATTCGGTGCAGGGCCCATCTAGAAGTCGTTTCGTGAATTGCCACTTGAAACGTGGTTCAGTGCTTGGATTTCTTTCGTGCAGGGCTTGCCGTGAAGTTGCTACTCGGTGCCACGTTTAGAGTGAGGGCTGCTTGCGTGAGTTTTGCTTGAAGTGCAGGGGCTTGGAGTGAGTCGGTGAGATTCAATAAAGGGCCTTCTTTTGTGCAGAGCTTCATTCGGTGCTGGGTCTTGAAGTGCAGCTTGAGGTGTCAAACGTGGCTTGGATTGAAGGTCCACATGTGTGGTTCGGACGTGCATGGCCCTTTGTCACTTGCAGCTCATGGGCTGTCTTCGGCTTGAGATGGATCCATGTGGCCTGATACAGGGTGGGGGCTCTTTAATGCTGAAACACTTGCCACGTGAAGGGTTGATTCGGTGCAAGGCGTCTTTGGGAATGAACACCGTAAATTGACTTTCGTTGCAGGAGCTTTCCGTGTGATGCTTTTGATCATGTGGATGAAACTCCTTTGGACTGAAAAATGGCCCAGAGAGTTAGCTCCTTTTACCCAATATCAATTCTAATAACACAATATAAATCAACCAGACACGACAAAAAACACTAACTTATTTGTTCAATACAAAAATCCTTGTGCCTCCACAAAAAATACTCCAATAAATTAAATTAAAAACTTTCCGAAAGACTCGAATTATTCATTACTTTTGACGTGCCAAAATAACTGCCAAAGATAAATTTACAAAACATGATCCTCCAAGAATACTTGCATCTTTAGCACTTAATCATCATCTATGATCATTAAACTTTTTCAATATTTCCTACTCTTTTTTTTCAGCTAAACATTTAAAAATATCTGAAAAATATTATGGTAATAAAGGTTAAGTTATAGACAAATCAAAAAGTAAATAACATATAGTAGTATGTAAACATGAGCCTTTCCATAATATTTCATATGTAAAAGTTCGAAAATTTTCATTTTCATATGCAGAGTTCAAAATATATTATTAAAAAAAATATAGCATTATTTCAATCATATTATATTCTTAAAAAATCACTGTTCATATTCAAAAAAATTTTGATATAACATAACTGAATATCTTCATTTTATCATGTTATATATCGTATTATTTCATGTCATATCATGTAAAATATATTATATCATAGATCATGTTAACTCTTATGTAGGGTTATACTCTATCCCTAGTGATCAAACCAAGTAATACCAAATTATGAAATTTTTCCTTAATTAATTCATTTTCAGAGTCATGACCGTACACATAAGAAATAACACATAAAATATCACTTTTATTTTCAAAGCGGATGCAGTCATATCATATCATTTTGGTACCAAGCATATAATTGATATGAACCAATATCATTATATGAGAACTATACCTAGGATCAAAGTGCAAACCGATAAGTATGTCAAAAAATTACCATATTTATATCATTTTCAGATAATCAATAATATATCCAAACCATTTCATATCTCACGCACAAAAACTTCAACATTCATATTTGCTATTTTGCACATTTTAAAAACAGGTCAAATACGTGGAAACTTGGCAGTCGTGCTTCCCTTCGGTGGTGGCCTACGGTGGAGGGAGGCTATGGTGCAACGACGAATGCAATTTGGTCCGTGGCTGTGATGAAGAGGTAGCAGCGGCAGTTTGAAGGCCGCAACAAAGTGGCTGAGGAGACAGTAGGCACGGATAAGCACTATCGTGCATGGTGGTTTGTTCGTGTGAGGGCCTGAGGCAGTGCATGGTTAGGGGGACTTGCCCTGTTTTTGGGTTTTTGGAACAGGGCATTCTGGAGGGGTTGAAGCAAGGAGGAAACTGGCTTCGTGGTTGGTGGCTACGACTTGTCCCGCTGTGGTGCATGGCTCTGACGGTGGTACGGCTTTGTTCGCGAGCTCAAACGATGATAGTTTTTGACATGTTACTTAGTAATTATTAAGAACAAAACTACACGGTAAGTAATTTTTACCTTCCATATATAAATACATAACCTCCATCTTGAGCCATGAGCAGTAAAAGTTCAGTACCAAAGCAAAAACGTTTTCTAGAATCTCTAATAATTCAAATCAAAATTTTGATTTAATTATTTTCACTTGAATCTCATTATTATCAAATCTAAGAGATCTGATTGTTATAGTTATCAAATCAAGCAATTTAAATTTCATAATGAAAAATCAAAATATTTAATTTTCATGATTTTCAAATCAATAGATTTAATTTTCAGAATGATCAAGATATTTATATTATCTCATCATCTCTATCTATTTTTTTATTTAAATAGAGATCAGTACTTTGTATTCATGAGTTTTAAACTTTTAATAAAGAAATAGTAAATATGTAGCTTTGCATCACAAGTGTAGAAGCAACCTAAATTTATAAGGGTGTGCCACAAGTGCGCTTATGGCAACTATTGAAATGAGTTAAAACGTTTTCTTTGCAGGAGAAAAATGTGTAATTTTAACCAATCAGTTTTCAGATTTTCAGTTTTGAAAGTATGCGTGTATATATTGGCCAATTCTGATACATGAGGTTAATTAAACAATATTCTATTAATTATTCCCTAATACCATAAATTATCGAGTTAAATATATTATCTTTCATACATTATTAAGCTACATATATACTTGTATAGATGGCAATTTTAATTTGCATTTTTTGTAAAAAACCTTGATTTTGGGACTTTAATAACCACATAGCTTTCTTTAATATGTGGTATTAAAGATTTTGGATTTCTATAACCACAGCTTTTTCGAGATCGGTTCGCAATTCAAACAAGCTCGAACTCGAACTCAATTTATTTATTAAATAAATAACTTCCGAATATAAAATGATAATTTTAAGATTAAATATTGATCGATACAATTTATATTAAAGTTCCGCTAAACAAGAATCAGTTTGAATAACTTCATATTTATTATATTTTATTTCATAACTTTATCTTTAGAAAGAGAATAAATAAAGCATTTAGATTATTTTTTTTTTTAAATTCATAATTATATTATTTATGTTGCTTGAATCTTTATATATATATATATAACTTTTGATATATGAATTATATAAACTATCTAATGATATTTACAAAATGTCAAGATTTCTTTTCTGTAGATAAAATCATAAAATGTAATATAAATAATTGATTTATTAAAAATTAAGTACTTTGGGAATAAACCCGAAATGACTCTCATAATAAATTAATAAGGTAGTTATTTATGAACATATAATGTAACTCGATGATAAACTTCAAATATTCGATTTGTGTTGGGATCATAATTAAGCCAATGTATATGACTTAACCACCCACTACTCGATCAAATTCAATTCCTTTACACTCCTAATCACAATTGAGGTTTCACACAAATTCTCCTTGGCAATTGGCACGCATTGAAATTAAGTTAAGAGTGCATGTTTTTTATTTAGGAGAAAAGCCTGGTTGTTACCTACCATTTCCCGGCCCATTTTCAAGGTTTTAATTATCAAAATACATGCTAATGTTTTGATTGAATAATGCCTTGCTAAAATCATATGCTAATTTACCATTGCTTCAAAAGAAGTTAAACCCTTAATGGATCTAATATACCATGATAATTAAGTATTTCGGCCTAGAACATTGAGCACACGGGGGGACATAATTATTTGGAGAGTCATCTATTACATGAACAGTAAAAAAAGACATACTTCTAAGATGTTAATTAAAGGTACGTCCTATCTTTTTGCCCGGCCGATTTACTCATGCATACATGAGATGGCCAAAATCAAGATCTCATATTCATATTTTGGTATAATGAAATATATTAATTGATTTATTGGTACATATACTCATTCATAAACGTGTTTATCATGTTGTCATCTATAGTAGTACGAGCTCATTGCATGATCTTTTAGTTTAGAAAATGTTAACTTTGCAAAGATATCTCACAAAAAAGAATTCACTTAACTTAATTAACATTGTTCATCCGAAACAAAAAATGGTTCTGGTCAACAATGAAAAAAGTGTGTTTAGATTTTTATGATATCTTCAAGCAATTAGTACTGCAGTTTGCAAATATGGAGTTTAACCTCTAAAGTTGGAGTAATTAATTGGGCTTAATTGGGCCATAGAGCATTTGTAAAGAAACTAGGAATCATTTTATTCATTTTAATTCATCTTTGACTGCATATTTCTAATTAAGATAGCCAAAAAGAGTCGAGCTTTAATATATTAATGTTTACAACCCAATATTTGGCTATATATATTGCTCTATCTATGCATGTTCCCCATCTTTATTTGTTATCTCCAGTCCTTACAGAATCCTCATAATCTGCAAATCACACAAAAAAGAAAAAAAAAAGGAATATTAGTTGAAAGTATTCATCATGAAAAAAGAAAGTTTCACATGCAAACATATCCAATATTAATTTATATGTAGTAGCTAGCTTATGATGAACCACTATTTTTTGTCAAATCATAAGCACAACTAGCTAGAAATGAAATGAGTGCTCAAACACAAACCATATGCATGTAGTTAGAGATAGGGAGAGAAATAAATTACTTGTTGCAGTCCACATCAGGTTTAATCGGAACCGGAGGTTTGATCTTGCAGAGGTCGAGAAGTTGTTCAGCCCTATCGGGCATAACATCAGACTGGCCTGCAAGATTTTTTAAACAGACACATAGAGCCTTGCGATTTTCGGAGGTCATAGCCTTATTTAGCACCTCGTGTGCACCTTGGCAGCAGCCAGCGTTGGGTGGCGGTGGGCTAAAACCAATCAAGAATGCCATGCAAGGCATCAATGCTATCACTGCATGCATCCTGGCATAGATCAGCTCTTGTAGTATTTGCGCTTAGGATCAATATCATCAGCATCAACCCAGAGGCCATTAATTTGTCTTCTTCTCCATTAATGTATTTTGGGTTAAAGACTATTAGCTTAGCTACATATATGAACTTGTTTTGATGCATTGTATAAATGCAAGCTTACTACCCAACTTATAGAGGCGTTGCAATGTGCGATTCCTACCCTTAGTTAATGACTTTTTTTATTAAAGTAATGACCAGGTCATAAATACCTTTTGCGGAGAGAGAATAAAGCTCATTTATGTCACTCAATAATTAAAAACAAAATTATAAAATAAGTAATTTCTACCATTCTACCTTCAATGTATATACACTACAACAAAAATCACTTTTCGGAATGAACATGTTCATCTCAAAAAGTAGACATTTCATCCCAAATCAATTTTTAGGATGAAAAAAGGTCGTCACAAAATTGTCCGTATATTCATATCACAAAATACTTTTTCGGACAAAAATTTAATTTTCATCCTAAAAATTACATTTTGAGACGAAATAAGAAGTGACTATTTGAATGCCATTCGAATGAAATTCTTTTTGGGACGAAACTTTTTTTGTCTTTGATTAATTTTCGAACTATACATTATCCCATTCAAACACAAACAAGTCCAATTGATGTTTGAGCGAGGAGCCGTTCGAACGCATCCCCATGTCAATTCGAATGTTGTTATTCGTATTATTCAAACGTACTTACTTAACGAACAACCATTGTTTGAACGGCTTGTCTACCTATTCAAACAGGTAAACTATTGTTCGAATATGTTAATTTATCCGTTCAAATGGTTGCCCATGATTGTTGTTCAAATGCCTCTTAACTATTTAAACAGTATATAAAACAGATAGACCACTATTTGAATGTGTAGATTATTGTTCAAATGGTTATTGTACTTACTATACTACAAAAAAATCTAGAATTACCGACATTTGCCAAAATTCACAAATTAATAATAAATACAATATGATGAGTAATTATTGATGTAATAGGAAAAAAAAAGAATTACAAATCAAATCACATTAAAGTGATTTCAGAACTACTATATATAATATTATTACATTTGAATAGCACTTTAATTCCTATTGATACTAGTGTATAACTTGATTTTTCACTAAGAACTTCAATATCTTCAAAATCCAATCTTAAGCCTATATTTCCTAAGCGACTGCATTGGCATAACCTGCATATAGAAAATCAACTCATTAATGTTAACTCAACAGATTGTTCCAAGGGCATGGGAAGGTTCTTACCTTTTGTTTTTCATCTCTAAGATGACTTTGAGCTCTGGACAGAGAAGAAAAAATAGCCATATCAAGTTGAATCTTATAAAAAAATATAAGAGATTGTCCATCTTTTAATTCTTTATTTGAGTTCTCAACCAATGGAGAATTAAAAAACATACAAAAAAAAATTATGAAGACAAATTTTTACCAACGCTTTTATAAAATAGCAATGTTAAATTATGTACCTTCAGTAAAAATGTCACAGCCACATTCATGCAAGCAGCAACCCTTCAAATAATCTTAATACAGTTGTAATCATATAATTTTTTCTCAGCAACCAAAAACAAGGTAAAACTCTTTAGAGAGAGAGAGAGAGATCATAGAGTAACGAAACTGTTAAACCCAAGATTTCAAATTTCGTGTAAATCTATACATGAATTTTGATGATAACAAATGAATTCAAAGAATAAAAGAGTCTCAAACTCAAGTTGTCCACACAATATAATCAAGCACATCAAGAAAGCAAGCATGAGTAAGAAGGGAACAAATTCACATTAAAATCATAGAGTAATGCTGTAAATCTCTTAAAAATTCAAAATTAGGATTAAAACTCAAAATTAATATTTTATCATAAAGCATTAAAATACATTTTCCACATATGCATGAATATTTTGGAAATTAAATTTGAAAATTTTGAAAGATGATTGATTGTCATCTTTCATATGTGCATGACATGATTAAAAGTTTGAATTTTGAAAATATTAAGATGATTGATTGTCATCTTTCACATATGCATGACATGATTAAAAATTTAAATTTTAAAAATATTAAGATGATTGATTGTCATCTTTCACATATGCATGCTTTATTTGAATATTTTCAAAAGTGGTAGATGCTTTTCTTGACTTATGCAAAAGGTAAATGTCTTTATTTAAAAATTTTGAAAAGTAAAGTGTGCTCCTTTTGTCATATGCAAAAAATAAAAGATTATGTTTGAAATTTTTGAAAAGTAAAGTGTGTTACTTTTGTCACATGCAAAAAGTAAAAAAATTAGATTTGAAATTTTTGAAAAGTGAATGATGATGTTTTTGACATGGGAATCTTTTCAAATTTGAAATTGAAAACTCATTTGCCTATAAATAGCTCACTTGAGTTTTGTAAAACATATAACAAGAGCTTACACATCTATTGCTAAGTTTTACATCATTCTTTCAAAGCTCTCATTCTCTCTTTTTTAAAGTTTTGAGTCTTAATTCTTATTCTTGTTAAGAGAGATATAGGTTGCGCTATATTGTTTCTATATCATTCATTGAGGAGTGTACTTTGATAGTCTACCTACTATCAACTCTTGTAGTTGTAAGAGAGTGCGTATAACCCTTGGGTGTGTAGAAGGTTTTCTACACGGGAAATAGTTAAATCACCAAGTGTGAGGTGATTGAAAATGTAGAAAGTGTTCTACACGGGGAATAATTAAATCACCAAGTGTGAGGTGATTGGAAGTGTAGAGGGTATTCTACACGGATTCTTTGGAGCGGTGCTGCTCAAAGGTGTAATAGATTTCTATCTCCACCTAAAGGAGATTGAATAGTAGATTTGGGGATCCTCAATGGGTAGTTTGAGGCGAGGACGTAGGCAGTGGAGCCTAATCTCGTTAACATACTGAGTTTGCTTCTCTCTTACCTTTACTTTTTATATTTATTACTGTTTTATATTTTGTTTATATTTTATATTATATATTTGATTTATAATTGTTAATTTTTTAATACAACTCAATTCACCCCCCTTCTTGTGTTAGTCATCTGAGCAACAATTGGCATCAGAGCTAGAGTTTTGTTATAAGATTAACCATCTTTTGAGTTAAGATCTTATGGCTAACATTGCAGTTTCAGTTGGTGAAAGTCAATCTAGCAGTCGGCCTCCACTCTTTTATGGAGACAATTACTTATTCTAGAAAGTTAGAATGAGAATATTCCTTCAGACTCAAGGTCAAGAAATCTGAAAATGCATTATAAATGGACCTTATATTCCAACAAAAGTAGTTGATGGAGTAAAGGTCAAAAAGGAAGAAGAAGAGTTTAATCGTGAAGACAATAGACTTTATACTTTGAATTTAACTGCTATGAATTTATTATATAATGCTCTCAATGGTAATGAATTTAATAGAGTAATGACTTATGCTACAGTAAAGAAAATTTGGGATAACTTGGAAGTTACTTATGAAGGAACTTCTCAAGTCAAGGAATCAAAAATTTATATTCTTACTCATAAATATGAAATGTTTAAGATGAATAATGATGAATCTATTTCTAGTATGTACACTCGTTTTACTAACATCATAAACAGCTTGACAGCTCTTGGCAAAATTTATTTCAAAGTGGAGATAGTAAGAAAAATTCTCAACTCTCTACCAAAACGTTTGGAATCAAAAGTGATAACGATTCTTGAAGCTAGAAACCTCAAAAAACTCAAAGTGAATGAATTCATCGGGTCACTTATCACCCATAAGTACACATTGAAAAGAAGAGAAGAAGAAGGAAAGTCAAAGAAGAGCTTGGCACTTAAAGCTGTTCCACATGAAAGTGAAAGTGATGAAAATGAGGAAAATAACGACAAAAATAAAGAAGTTGCGATGATAACAAGAAGAATTCAAATGTTCTTAAAGAAAAATAAAACTCCTCCAAGGAAATCCTTCAAAAAGTTTTCCAAAAAGGATTCAGGTAAAAATAACATTTTAATTTGTTATAAATGCAATAAACCTGGTCATATCAAGTCAGATTGTCATCTGCTAAAGAAAGATCGAAACAAAGGCAAAAAAATAATGAAACCTACATGAGATGATGATTCAAGTAGCTCAGATAGTGAAACAAGCAATGGAGAATAAGCAAAATCTTGAAACATTTATTAATCAGTCAAAATATATCAAAAAGTTACTCAAAATTTGAGATGAAAAGTGCGAAGGTAATTGGAACATTAATAAGTCCAACCACTAAACTTGATAAAGATGAAAACAGTAAGCCAGTTGACTCAAATGTATATCGAGGTATGATTAATAATTTATAATATTTGATAACTAGTAGACCTGATATTATGTTCAGTGTATGTTTATGTGCACGTTTTCAATCATTTCCAAAACAATCTTATTTGATTGCAGTCAAGCGGATATTTAGATATTTGCCATTACCATTGATTTAGAGTTATGGTATCCTAAACACACTTCTTTCGATCTTATTAATTATTCAGGTACCAATTATACTGGTTGTAAAGATGATCGAAAAAGTTTTAGTAGAACATGTCATTTCTTAGATCATGCACTAGTTTCTTAATTTAGTAAAAAAAATAAAATTCTGTTACACTATCTACTCCTGAGGCAGAATATGTTACTGCGAGTAGTTGTTGTGCTCAAGTTCTTTACATGAAACAACAACTTGAAAATTTTAAACTAATGTATAATCACATTACAATCAAATGTGATAATACAAGTGCTATAAATCTTTCAAAAAAACAAACCAATACAACATTCTAGAATTAAGCATATTGAAATAAGATATCATTTTCTTCGAGATCATGTACAGAAAGGCGATATAGTACTGGAGTTCACAAACACACACGATCAGTTAGCAGATATATTCACAAAACCTTTATCAGAAGATAGATTATGTATGATTAGAAGAGAAATAGGTATGATGCATATTATGAATATCTCTTGAAAGATAGATCAGAGTTTATAAAAATAGAGAGATATTTTTTAAATACTTTTACATAAACTTGAGATTTTTAGCCTCATGTTTGAGACGCTCATTCTCTTCATACAATATCATGTCATCCCTATCCATAGAAACTGGCAAACGGAATGATGAATCCAATAGAGATTTCAACTTTTTATTCTTCTGCCGAAGGATTCCTTCCCTTGTGTAAGACTCTTGAACAATTCGTTGAAGTACAATAATTTGTTCTTTAAGCTTTTCAACCTCATGATTTTTGACTTGTAGCCGTTGGAAAAAAGCAATAATAGAAAATGAGTAGCGAGTCCCAAGACTCACCAAGTCGTAGATAGCATCGGAGTCTAGCTTATTAGCCAAACTATTGTTCTCTTACTGCAACATGGCGCCAATGGTAGCTGCAGAAAGGAAATGAGATTGAGATATAGAATACCTCATGGATGCATCTAAAGGAATGTTAGAAGAATGAGCCATTGAGAAAAGAATTGAAAACTTAAAGCGAGAATATTGAAGGAATGCAGATGAGTTATAGAGATGAGAATATGATTTGATGCAAATCGGATGAATTTTAAAACTGATTTTATAAAGATAGCATAAAAAACAAGATAAACTATTGTCTCTTCAAATTTTATTAGTCAAAAGAAATATAAGATATGCTGGACACACATTGTCAAAAGTTTTCTTACTAGAAAAACGATTTTCTGCTCCTATCATGACATTAACGGCCTTAAGAGAGAAGATTGATGGTTGATGCGTCAAGGATTCCTGATTCAAGTCTGAAACATTAGTGGAAGAGAATTGTTCGATCATTCTATCGTTATGGAAAAACAGAACTTCGGTCAAGAAGCGATGTTTTTTTTTTTTTTGGTATCCGATAGGTGAAAATGATTTTTTTATAGAAACTCAGAGCCTTCAATCCCGTTTGTCAACAACATCAGGCGATTGTTTAAATCTTCAGCCGCACTAAATTCACCGAGTTAGACTTTTAACATTTACAGGTTTTGTTAGACATGCATAGCTCCACACCGCATTGCCAGAGCTAAACATGTAGCTTTTACTGTCTTTGTTGGACACGAATAATTTTAATTATTCAACTTCAAATCTCTAAAACATCTAATTCGTCAATAACATCAAGCAGATTTAAATCTTCTTCTGCACCGAGATGATGAAATTCGGCTTCAACCTTTACAAATTTTGTCGGACACGGGTAGTTCTAACTTCTACAGTCTCTACTAACGCAGCGTTTTATTTGTCTATTGGTTATTGTAGGAATATATCTTATTGAGCTAATTATGATTCCTTTTTAATGATGCCAAAAGGGGGAAAAATTTTAGATTAGAATTTTAATATTATTTAAATTGTTAAACTTGTTATATATGCTTGGAATTTTATTTATATTTTTACTTGAAAAACTAACACACATTCTCAAGGGGAGTTTAAGTATTAATACAGGTTTCAAGTTCTATCAAGTATTTGTCATCATCAAAAAGGGGAAGATTGTTGAACCCAAAGTTTTAAGTTTCGTGTAAATCTACACATGAATTTTGATGATAACAAATGAATTCAAAGAATAAAAAAATCTCAAGTTCAAATTGTCCACACAATATAATCAAGCACATCAAGGAAACAAGCATGAGCAAGAAGGGAACAAGTTCACATTAAAATCATAGATTAATGCTGTAAATCTCTTAAAAATTCAAAATTAGGATTAAGATTCAAAATTAATATTTTATCATAAAGCATTAAAATATATTTTCCACATATGCATGAATATTTTGGAAATTAAATTTGAAAATTTTGAAAGATGATTAATTGTCATCTTTCACATATGCATTACATGATTAAAAATTTGAATTTTGAAAATATTAAGATGATTAATTGTCATCTTTCACATGTGCATGACATGATTAAAAGTTTAAATTTTGAAAATATTAAGATGATTGATTGTCATCTTTCACATGTACATGTTTTATTTGAATATTTTCAAAAGTGATAGATGCTTTTCTTGACTTATGCAAAAGATAAATGTCATTATTTGAAAATTTTGAAAAGTAAAATATGCTCCTTTTATCATATGCAAAAAGTAAAAGATTATGTTTGAAATTTTTGAAAAGTAAAGTATGCTCCTTTTGTCACATGTAAAAAGTAAAAAAATTAAATTTGAAATTTTTGAAAAGTGAATGATGATATTTTTGATATGGGAATTTTTCCAAATTTGAAATTGAAAACTCATTTGCCTATAAATAGCTCACTTGAGTTTTACAAAACATATAACAAGAACTTACACATCTATTTTTAAGTTTTACATCATTCTTTCAAAACTCTCATTCTTTCTTTTCTAAAATTTTGAGCCTTAATTCTTATTCTTGTTGAGAGAAATATAGGTTACGCTGTATTGTTTTTATCTCACTCATTGAAGAGTGTACTTTAATAGTTTATCTACTATCAACTCTTGTATTTGTAAGAGGGTGCATATAACCCTTGGGTGTGTAGAAGGTGTTCTACACGGAGAATAGTTAAATTACCAAGTGTGAAGTGATTGGAAATGTAGAAGGTGTTCTATACAGAGAATAGTTAAATCACCAAGTGTGAAGTGATTGCAAGTGTAGAAGGTGTTCTATACGAATTCTTTGGAACAATGCTGCTCAAAAGTGTAATAGGTTTCTATATCCACCTAAAGAAAATTGAATAATAGATTTGGAAATTCTCAAATGGTAGCTTGAAGCAAGAACGTAGGCAGTGAGACTGAACCTCGTTAACATACTGAATTTGCTTCTCTCTTACCTTTACTCTTTATATTTATTACTATTTCATATTTTATTTATATTTTATATTATATATTTGATTTATAATTGTTAATTTTTTAATACAACTCAATTCACCCCCTCTCTTGTGTTAGTCATCTGAGCAACAGAAACAAATAAACTTAATAAATTATATCCTTATGATTGATTTTAAGCATTTGGATTAATGAATACATAACCTTCAAATATTGAAACTTTGGCAATCCCGCATATAAACTACAATATTAACCCAAAAGCTTCTTATATCATTAGAATGGAGTGCAGACCTCGAGTGTGGAAGGAGTTACCATGACCAATACCTCATAGCACCAGATAAATCCATTCAGCAAATCCACAACTACAAAAACAGAGTAAGGGTACTACTGCCTTGAGATGTTGTTGCTTTGATGCTTTCTTATTTTCCTAAAAAACAAGCTAATTAGAAAGTTGTAGAGCATAATATCTTGAAACATAAATATACCATATTAATAGAGCTAACGATGACTCACCAAGTGACTCAGCATCCATAGCAGATTCTGCTCAACAAACTAAGGCAGCTCACGCATGAAATGTGCTGGAATACAATGGAAGCCTTTGGAATTATGTGTGACAAAATTTGTTAGAGTTTTGATGAATATTCTCTTTTATGTTTTCGTCTGAAACATGGGCAAAATGTGCCTATAAAAATGACACTGTTGATATCAAAATGTAAGAAAGGAAATTTACCTAAATGAAATGTTCTCTCATGTGCTCATACTGTCTCTCGCATTTCATCAAGCACCTATAACGCACCTCCTCTGTTTTTCTATCATGGTATCATCGAGTCTCTAGGACCTCCGTCCATCCCACTCCAGATCCTCCATGGCTACAAAACTTCCCAATCCCAATCCTAATCTCACCTTTTCTGCTACCCACACCATCATCATAAAACTAACCTCCATCAACTACATCTTCTAGAAAACCCAAGTCGTTCCATTCCTCAAAAGAAATCAACTATTTTCCTTTGTTGATGGTTCCACTCCGAAACCCTCTCCTACCATTAATAATGCACCCAATCCCGAGTTTGACAAATGGATACTTCAAGATCAATTACTCTTTTTGCCCTCTTTGCAACCCTCACCAATGATATTCTTGCCCAAGTTATGGATTGCTCCACCCCTCATGAGGTCTGGACCACCCTTCATGGCTTATTTGTTGCTCATACCAACACCCATTTAATGCAAACTCATTATCAACTTGCCACTCTCAAAAAGGGTAGTGAATCCATCACCAAATACTTCCACAAAGTTAAAGCCATCTCTTCTTCTCTTAATGCTACTGGTTGTCTCTCTCTTTTACTGAGTTCAATGTGTATCTCTTGGCTAGCCTTGGTTCAAACTATGAATCAATGGTCACGTCTATTGCTACTAGACCCGAACCTCTTTCATCCTCTCAAATTTATAGCTACCTTCTCAATCATGAGTCCCGTATTACTCATCAAACTCAGTCCATCCTCTCAATCAATCCCCTCACTGCTAACTCAACCAGTGTTCGCTCTTCTTCCACACCTGCCCCTTCTGATAGAGGCAGGGGTCGTGGTCCTCAATGAGGTCGTGGTCCTCGACGAGGTCGAGATGGAGGCCGAGCACCTCAAAACTCCAATTACTTTACCTCCTCTCAAGCTAATCGTCCCACATGTCAAGTTTGTCATAAGATTGGTCATACAGCCATGGTGTGCTACTACCATTATAATCATGCGTATCAAACCCCACCCCTTCAAAACATTTCTGCAAACACCACCACTTATGCTTCGGCTTCCCACCATCCGAATAGCTGGTTCCCTAACACAACTACGACCCACTTTATGTCTAATTTTTCCACCTCAAATTTGGACTCTCAACCTTATCAAAGCACAGACCAAGTATGCATTAGTGACGGCTCATCTCTTCCCCTACAGCACTTTGGCATTGACATCCTCCCTACTCCTGGAAATTACTTCCTTCGTTATTTATTTCATGTTCCTGCCATTTTTCGCAATTTGCTTTCTGTCCGACAGTTTTGTTGTGATAATAATGTCTATTTTGAATTTAATTCTACTAGTTTTGTTGTAAAAGATAAGCGCACTCATTCAATTCTCCTGCGGGGACCAGTTAAGGATGGCCTATATGTTCTTCCAACCGATGCTCAAGCCGTGACTTCCATTCTTAAACGAGCTCATATTGGTGAACGAACCTCATCTCATATTTGGCACTCTCGCATTAGTCACCCATCACCACGCATCACAACTTTCATCATTCGACAATTCCGACTTCCTATTAAGTAAAAGCCCATGCACTGCCTCATCCGCCCTCTTCATCCCGTTCTACTTCTCCTTTTCAGCTTTTATTTTTAAATGTTTAAAGACCAGCACCTATGCTCTTCTCTAATGGTTTTCGTTATTACTTATCTCTTGTTGATGACTTTAGTGAATATATTTGATATTTTCCACTTCATCTCAAATCTGATGTTGTTCTCTTTTTTTTAGCTTTTCATAAATATGTTACGAATATTTTTTCCTCTAAAATAATTGCAATCCAAATGGATTGGGGACGAGAATTTCGTCCTCTTCAAAAAATTCTCCAAAATTTTAGTATCACTCGTCGTATTACATGTCTGTATTCTCATTCTCAAAACAGTAATGTTGAGCGATGTCCTTGCCATATTATAGAAACTAGACTTTCTCTTCTTGCACAATCCTTTGTTCCTACAAAATTTTGGAATGATGTTTTTCAAACTGTTGCATTTCTTATAAATCGTATGCCCACTCCTATATTACAACATCAGTCCCCTTTTCGATGTCTTTCATCAAAAACCCAGTTACTCATTCTTACGTATTTTTGGCTCTGCTTGCTGGCGAAATTTACATCCCTTTAACCGTTACAAATTAGATATGCATTCTCAACTCTATCTTCCTTGGGTACACGTCAAACCACAAAGGAAATAACTGCTATCACATTCCAACTGGCTGTATCTAAATTTTGCGTGACGTTCAATTTGACAAGTCACGTTTTCCTTTCTCTGCTACTATTGACTCCAATTCCTCTTCTTCTTCCAGGTCTCCTTCGGCCCAAACTCTTCCCCATTTTCTTCAACTCAGGACTCCCTTCATGTCACGGCCCAATTCTCCTCCCAACCCCTCTACTTCAATTGACTCACTTCCAGTCTCGCTTCACTCATCCCCTCAGGTCCGACCCATACCCTCATCTACTTTACCCATACACTCACCAGCTTTACCCATTTCGTCTCCAAGTACTCCCGAAAGTTCCTCTCTCCGAATTAGGTCATCTTTTTCTATCACATAATTAAAGATAACCAATATACATGTTTCATGATGCATATAAGGAATACTGCCAAAAGGATGATGAAAAACTTATATAAATACTAATAAGGATATAACATCGGCAAATGATAATGACTAACATATACAATATTTTACATTAAAAAAATATTATCTATGATTCCTGTCTAGAGAATATATTAATTACCTGCATAGCTTTCTCCGGCAATGTAGACTTCGTGGGACTTTAGCTGTCAGTTTATTAGGAAAGTATACGAGTCCTTTGCTAACCAAACAAATCTAAAGCAATGCAATATCAGAACTGGAAAAGCAACTAATTATCATGAGGATGAAAAAGTAATACCCAACCACGTCATTAAGTGGGAGGTCTCTGTGTTTATGCGTATTTTAAAACAAAACAGCAAAAATATATGACTACAGTTTCTTAAAAGATCAAATAATAACAGTTCATTTAAATCCATTCTCAACAATTTACATTTACAGTTGGTTTGAGCTCACAAGCCTTTAAAGGTGGTATTACAAACAACTAATTGGGTATACAAACAAGAGGCAAGTTCCAGAAAGCAAAAAGTTTGATATTTGAATTAATTGTCTTTTGCAGTTAATGGCCCTTCATCCATGAATTATGAATAGAAAAACTGGCAATTTTCATTCTATACCCAATCCAAATTGATTTCAAACCCTGGAAACTCTCAAGTTTTAAGGAACACTACTATACTCGACTTTCCATAGAATGTGAAGAATTAAAAAATAAAATAAAATTTTAAATATTTTTAGAAGCTTCCATTATCCAAGACAGAATAGTTAACTCCTCTTTTCCATTATCCAGGCCTTGTTCTGAATAATTTCAAAATTTGAGTCTTCAAAAAAGATAAGATTAAAATTGTCCTTCCTCTTACATTGTTGTCCTTTCTATTTTCTTAAATCTTAATTTCCTCAATTTTCTTGGCAATCCAATAGGCGGAAAAAAAGACTTCCATTACCTGGGACATCAAGCGCAACCTAATAAAGCAATTCAACTTCGCTAGGTGATGTTTATATTGATTTTGGAAAGTGAAACTACAATGTACATAAAATACTTTTACTGTCTAGAAAACCAAAATCACAGAAGCATGAACTATTCACCTTTCCATGAGCAAAAGAAAAAAACTATTATTTTTTTCCTTTAATGTTTATTTCCTTTTATTTCTTCATTTTTTTGGAAACAAAAACAGAGGGAAAGAGAAAAGTTACTTTGAGCAAAGTTAGTTCCCCCAATTTCAATGGCTCGACGGTATATTTCAAAGATGCAGGTATCCATTTCATAGAAAATATCTCAATCAGGCCCCTAAATTGTTGAGCTCGGTTGGTTAAAAGCAGCAACAGAAACAACAATAGCAATACCTCAGAGGAAAGTATTTCGACACAAGGAAGTGGAGGTGGGAGAGATAAACCACAGAAATTAACAATCGAGCATTTTATGGCTGTCGTCGAGGAGGAGATGCTTCACGGGGGCTCAGTTGTGGAGAGGGCGTGGTGAATGTCGATCGGTAGCGGTTTTGGGAGTGAGAATAAAAATGAAGAGAGGAATTTCGGGAGTGAGCGGGAGGAATGAGAGAGGGATTGAGAAGAGGAAGACTGGTGGCAGCTTTGGGGAGAGTGGGACTTTCTCTATCTCTCGTTTTCGCAATATTACTAACGTTCGAATGCGAAAACGCTTAAGCGGGAAAAATTTCCCACCGAAACAATTCAATCCCACCCATGGACATTTATATTGCTTTTGATATCCTTAATATAGTGAGTTAATTGAACTTTATATGTTAAATAATGAGTACTAATTTGAGAATGTGAATTATGATTTTGGAGTGTGAAATAATATTCTATCCTTAACTAAATGCAGGTGGGGTGGCTAACATTAAAATGAATTGAAGCCCACAGCTGAAGCCTATAACTCAAGATGCATAATTGTGGCCCATGGAGGTTTGATCCCATAAGCGACCTGCTGTGAATTTCTTGTGTAACCGGTGACTTAAGCCCATTTGAATTCAGAGATGAGATAAAATAAATTATGAATAATAATAAAATGAATGGTTGAGATGAATTAAAATTTAAAATGAGTAGTTGAAATAAATTAAAAGTACAAAATGAGTTGTGAATAGTAAACCTCAATTTTAAAAACAAACCAGGTTTACTAGGCCCCATTTGAATTCAGAAATGAGATGAAATGAGTTAAGATGAGATTAGTTTATTTTTTAATATTATTATTATTTTAAAATTTGAAAAATATATATTGAGATTTGAAAATTGTGTATTGGAATTTGAAAAATGTGTATAGAAATTTGTGTTTTGTATAAAAAATTATAAAAGTATAATGATAAAATAAAGATGAGTTGAGATGAGTTCCCAATCCAAACCAGGCAATTTTTTAGCTCATGTGATGAAATCAAAGGCAATGGCCACTAGTGACTCAAGCCCATGGCCATAGCTGAATAAATTAAGAGAACCTGTGCCTTTCATGTGAAAGCAGCCAACGTCCTGAATTCCATGTGAAGAAATCAAAGGAATTTGAAGACTAATGAAGCTCGCGATTCAGCTTGCCTAGGAGTAGGGGTGTTCACCAGCCCGACCCAACTCGACCTAAAATCCTCACGTTCCGACCCAACGTGAAACATATATATTCTAATTTCTGGTAACCATACCCGATAGGCTGACCGATTACATGATTTTTTTTTTTAGATTTCTCTCTCACCAACCCACTCCCAAATCCCTGACCCAATCTTCAGTTTGTAGTTTGCATGACCAAAGTTCAGTTCCCTTCATCAATTCACTTTGGTGTCCCTCAATCTCCCTTAGGGTTCATAACATACAAAGAAAAAAAGAAAAAAATGGAGATTGCTTAACGTGGGGTCATTCCTTTTAATTAGCCCATACCTAGGAGCTTTGGATCACATGGTGCTTGGAATAGTGCTTCCATGGTAAAACAAGAAGAAAACACAAAGACAATGGAAGATCATCATCAACAAGAAGCCCACCAACGATCGATGGGTAGTGGATAGGGAGGTCGACGATGGTCACCTATGATCGTGATGGTCACTGATGGCCATTGATGCCTGATGGTCTTCGATGGAGAGGTTGCTAATGGTCGATGATGGTCTTTGATAGTCACCAATAGAGAAGGGGTTGGGTTCTCAATTCTGAATTTGGGGGTGAGGACGGGGTGGGGGTGGGGGTGGGGGTGGGGTTGAGAAATACATAAATAGATTTTTATTAGTAATGGGTATCAACCGTTATCTAATTCAATTGACATCAAATTAGAATTTTGGGTCGAAATAAGTTGGTTAATCAGGTCAGGTCAAGTATTTGTTTTTTAGTTCAACCTTACCTACCAAAGACCAACAAGAGCCAGAAATTGAAACCCATGTTGTGACCTACCAACAGAAGGAAATTGAGCACAATTGATAGGGTTGTCCATGTGAGCAACAAAGTGTCTTGAAGCCCAGAAAGCAAGCCCACATCTATTACTTTATTGAGAAGGACTTAGAGCCTTACAATAGAAGAGTTTTACCTTGAAGGACCTAATATAATTAAAACTAGAGAAAACTTCTGGAAACATATTAATGGAATCACGAGTAGGAAGACACAGTTACGTGATGGAGGGGATCGAATCCGCAGCTTGGAGAGAGAAGAAATGGAAACATTCTGAGTATAAAAGGAATGGGTTATTTCCATTTTGGGTGAAGTAGTTGGCAAGTTTTACATTTTATTTCCTTCGGGTTTTGCTCTATTCTTAGAAGATTTTTCGCACTCTAGGGTTTATCCCATTTAGATACTTTCTCAAATTTTATCTATGGCTTTACTTAGATTTATTTTCATTTTTAGAAACATAATTCTGGAACTTGGGTTGCAGGAAGAGGCTCGCTTTGTCTCAGATCTTAATTTAATGTAATGCTTGTTGGTTTAAAAGTTGAATTCACTTTATTGCTAGTCTGAATTTGATTTGAGTAGAGATTACAACTCTTGCTCTTGCTTTGTTGTTGACGTAAGGCATTGGGCTTGAGATATTATCAACGCTTGTTTCAATTGAATGTAATTGTGTGTATGGCTAGTAATGTAGTGAATGCCTTAGAAAGGAATTACAAAACTCGAAATAACCTCTATCAATTCCTTGACTTGGTTGATAGTTGAGAAAATTAGTTAGGAACTGAGACAAGAGAGTCTCGTGCCCAATCCGAGTATTTGTTAATTTGCCTCTTAAATAGATACTTTAATTTCATTTCTCAATACAATTTTCTTGAAATTAATTCTATACTTTTACTAATTCATCCTTTCGGTTTCAGCCTAAGTTTAGTTTTACATAGAGTTAATTTTTGTTAGTATATTTCAAAAATCTTTGTTTTTTTAATTTGACATTACGCACTCAGTTTTTATACAACTATGAAAAGCACACAAATATTTCTCACATAGCATTTTATTTTATTTATATCTTTCATAGTTAATAAATAATTTTTACCATAAAATTGTACAAACGCTTTGATACCCTTTGTCATGTGAATTCGACCTTGGGACTTTCATTATATTTCAACAAGACACATTCTATACTTGAAAGAAAATTTTCAGAAGTAACCAAATTTTTGGCATTATTGTCAGGGACAACTGACGTCATCAGAGTATTTGTTTTGCTTACTGAGAGGATGTTTATGGAGTTGTGAACCCTCTTCATAGCCTACGTGATATCTACTTTCTTTCTTTTACTTGTTTGATTTTATTTCATTTTTTGTTTATATTTTTCTTTATAACGAGCATATAACCCATGCAATGCACGAACTTATATTTAAATTGAAAATTACAGCCATATATTTCAATATACATAATTAATTTCTCAAGTACTACTAAAATATGTATTTATTATATTACAACATCACAACCTGTATAATCCAACAAAACCTGAAGTAAAGATAACACAACTTTACCTTCCATACAACAAAGAGAAAATCTTGGTTGAGTTGGCAACCTTGATTTTATAGTTCTCTCTTCATACCATAATATTACTCTACAAAAATCACATTCATAAGATAGAGAACCAAAATTCCAAAGTTCAGTGAGTTTTCCTATAATGTAGAAAACAATATAAAAAATAATCACTACAATTAATTTTATGTTTAAAAAATGTCTTATTATACATTAATTATGCAATTTGAGTTGTTTACTTGGAGGTTCGACAGTTCTTTTATCACTGCTCCCTTCACTAGGGGTGTAAAAAGACCAAACCGGACCGGCGGACCGGATCGGACCGGTTGTCCCGGACCGGGACCGGACCGGACCGGTTGGAGTTCGGTCCGGTCCGGTCCAAAAAATATATGGACCGGAAAATTCCGGTCCGGTCCCTGTCCAGGGAGTTCATCCCCCTGGACCGGACCGGACCGGACCGGACCGAATCCCTATTTCTTTTTAAAATTTTTTTTTTAAAATATATGTATATATAAATAATAATATATAAATTTTAATGTTAATATTAATATATATTAATATATAATATATACTCTTATAATATTAACATATAAATAATAAGTGTATTATTATTATTTAATATATTATTACTAATTTATTACTATTTACTAACATATAAATATATATTATACTAATGTAAATTGTAATAATATTATTACTTATTAGTTATAGTTTATTAACATATACTAATGTAATAATATTATTAAACTATTAGATTATTAGTTATAGTTTACTAATATACTTAATATTTAATATTAACTAATATATTAATAGATAATATATACTCTTATATATTAATATATAAATAATAAATGTATTATTATTATTTAATATATTATTAATAATTTATCACTATTTACTAACATATAAATATATAATATACTAATGTAAATTGTAATAATGTTATTACTTATTAGTTATAGTTTATTAACATATACTAATGTGAAAGTGTTATTGGACTATTAGTTATAATTTACTGACATACTTAATATATAATATATACTAACATATTAATATATAATATATACTTTTATAATATTAACATATTATAATTTATAGTAATTAAATTTGGACCAAAAAAATATTTGATTATTGTAGAATTATATATTAAATTTAGCCCATTAAATCATATGGGGCACCCCTGGACCGGACCGGACCGCCCCTGGACCGAATTGGACCGGACCGGTATGGACCGAACTCCTGTTCGGTCCGGTCCAGGGTGAGAGAATTCTTGAACCGAATGAAATCGGTCCACAAATTTCCCGGACCGGACCGGACCGGACCGGACCATTTACACCCCTACCCTTCACCATCAACACACATCATTGCGCCACTTCCAATATCGTCCATTATCATTCGTCTTTTACGTCGTCCAATTACGTCTTCATTTATATATCGTTTCTACTTTGTTTCTCATCATGATAAAAATTTGCTCCACTCCTTTTATCATTAATAATCATTTGTCTTCTACTACGCGTTAGTCTAGTAGTTTCCATTTTTAATTATTCTGAAGGAAAAAATGATCACACAGTAAAAAAATGAACATGAATTTAATCGATAAAGAACAATAATTTAACTTAATATATCTAAATTAATTAAATCAAGAATATATGCTTGAGAATGATCACCATGAAACAAATGATAAATACATTGAGAATGTACATATTAGTCAATTGGAAGTTTCAAGTGTACTTAAGAGTGATACTTAACAAAGATGTGATTGCCCCTGTAAAAATAAGTAGAAGGATTGTCAACCTACTTATAAACTTTAGTAATCATCATATACTACTTGCTACTAAGGTCAAATCATTTGTTTAGTTGAAAAATGAGTATTACATTGCAAAAATATATTAAGCATCAAATCAACACATCAAACAATATTAATACATCAAACATTTTAAAATATAGTAATGTATTTTTAATTAGCACATTTCTTGACGGAAATAACATCATTAATTTCTTTTTTTCTAAACGTGTTTATTAAGAGCATACTCAAAGCTGCCATAGGAAAAAGACTAAAAACATTGCACCTCTTATATTTCCCTCCAACTCCTCTTTGTTTACCCCACTTAAATGCAAAGTCTTTCGTGTCCACTTCCACCAAGTTTTCATGTCACATCTCTTTCCAAGCAGATAAAAAATAAGAACCTAAGATAGTAAAAAAGTCTCAATTTTTTAATACATTTCAAAATGAGAATACATCTGGAGAAGCAACTGAAAGTATTAGCCTCAAACATGAATTATACAATACATCTACTTATTTGATCTATCACTAAATTTAATTGAGACTCACAATAAAGTCTAGTTATTTTTCCTACATCCTGAAAACGTGCAGCAAGCTGCAGTAATATATTTGTTTACATGTATTGTGATTTACAACCTACATTAATATATTAGTTTACATATTATTGATTATGTAAACCAATCTATACTCTGCATTATATGCCATAATTATAAACCAAACTTCACTAATATAAATATAATCTAATATGTAAGATACATATAGTTCTGAATGGTGCTTCAGCATGATCAATGGCAGGGCGGGTGAGAATTAGTATTAAGTGGTTTTTCCTTAAATATGATGCATATAAAAAACTAATGGAAATATGATATAAATTCCACAAAATCCAGGTGAAAAATCTTCCAAACAATAAATAAAATCTTGAAACGAATCAGAAATTCCAATAAACGAAACAATGCGGAAGATTAAAATAATAATAATAATAATTACTTCCTTTTGCCATGTGATTTAGGATTGATAAACAAATATAAATATGGTGCATTTAGGTGAATATTAGGCATGGTTATTAACCAAACTGATACCAAAGATATATAAAATAGAGGATGCATAAATAAAAGAGTTCAATTCACAAATAAATATTTTCAATTTTCAATTATAGTTATAGTGAATTTAAAACTTAACGTAAAAGAATCATAAAATATGGATTAATATTAGTAAACTCCCAATATTCAAAGCAAGATAAATATACATGTGAATTAAGTATATGATGATATGATCTGCCGCAAGGACTGTTGGGTTTTGCTCCTTTACTAGAGTCCCACATAGGAAAGATGTGGGTAAAGGGGCAAGGCCAAGGCCTATATAAGGAGGCTTAGCCTCCTTAGTTAATTACACCAGTCAGAAACCTATCTAGTAACTTTTGACTTTAGTAAAATTCTTTGTTGTCCTTTTTGTATGTAAAAGGAAGAGAGGTGAAAGTTAGAGTTTTACTAGTGGGAAAAGTTTTTGTGGGTGTCGTTGGGGTGAGGAGAAAAATTGTGTGATTGTAACAATTTTTCACATAGTGTATTTTCTTCTCTGGGTCTGGTGGTTTTTCTCCTGTTTTGGAGTTTTCCACGTAAATTCTTGTGTTGTGTTTATTTCTCTATTTTTCTTGTTATTCTGTTAAAAGTAGATCCTGGTGGGGGAGAATTTGGAAGCCCAGATTCCCAACAGTAGTATCAGAGCCACTAGGTTCTTTTTGCAGGGTGGAGTTTTGGTGTGGTAGTGTGAATACGTATAGTCTAAGGAGGTTCTGTCTAGGAGATTGAAAATTTTAAGTGTGTCCGTTGTGACCCTCCAATCTTTCCTGGGAACCTTGAAGTTCTGTCTAGGAAAGATTAGTCTTTCCTGGGAACTTACTTAGTGGATACTATTTATTTCTATGGTAAAATTCATCGAAACAATGTTAAGAATGGAGGTAGAGAACGTTGATGGGAGAATCAATTTTGACTTGTGGCAAGTACAAGTCACGGATATTTTGATTCCATCAATTACACAAGAACAGACCAACCCATGAAGTCAGCAATTTGCTGGAGGTGTGGACAACCTGGGCATGTCAAGAAAAGTTGTCAAGAAGAAGTGGAGCCGGTTCGGTAAGTGGTTCCAAGTCAGTAAATGGAGATACTGGTATGAAGCTAACATTGTGTCTCTCTCCATAGAAAAAGAGACATGTATATCCTTATGGCATGCCGCTAATCCCAAAGTTGTCATGATAGAGGATGTGTTAATGTTAGTTGTTCCACAAGTTTGCACACGGGCATTGGTTTGGCATTGATGCAAGGTGTGTGGTGGAAATTCATGTCGATGGCTGATGAACTTCCAGGAAAGCCAAACGTGGGAGTTGCACCATAATTTTTCAGTAAAATTATTTTCGACATGGGCCGAAGTGAAATGCTTGGAATTGGTTTATTCTGAGTGGTTATGCTTTTATGGTGGAGCATGATAGCGGAAGCTATGAAGATCCTCATTGCAGTGGAGCATGGCTGTGGGATCAGTCAAAGTCGCAAGGTGGAGATTGTTGGATTTTTTGCTCCTTGAATCCCACATGGGAAAGGAGTGGGAGAGGGGCAATGCCAAGGGGGTTATAAAAGGAGGCCTACCCTCTTTAGTTAATGACACCAGTCAGAAACTTATTTAGTAATTTTTTACTTTAGTAAAATTTCTCTATTGTCCTTTTTGTATGTAAAAGGAAGAGAGGTGAAAGTTAGAGTTTTACTAGTGGGAAAAGTTTTTGTGGGTGTCCTTGGGGTGAGGAGAAAAATTGTGTGATTATAACAATTTTTCACATAGTGTATTTTCTTCTCTGGGTCTGGTGGTTTTTCTCCTGTTTTGGAGTTTTCCACGTAAATTCTTGTGTTGTGTTTATTTCTCTATTTTTCTTTTTATTCTGTTAAAAGTAGATCCTGGTGGGGGGAATTTGGAAGCCCAGATTCCCAACAAGAACATCTACTTATTTTTCAACCATAAACAAACCCATGGCTAAATGATATATAATGAGTATGAATAGCTGGTTTTATGCGGGGATGTTTTCATTGACATGTTTCATTTCAAGACCACATATGGCATTTAAAAAAAAAACCGGACCACCTATGGCGAAACATGTCAGCAGAGCCCTTTAAAAGTGCAAATCATCCTATTTAACACTTTGACATTTTCCTTGTATAACAATGTTTCAAACGGTCACAAAGAGTCATTAGTAACTTATGAAAAGGGAAAAAAAGAAAAAGTAGTAAATGGTTGCCCCTGTTCACATGGGATTATGTGCATTCCTATATGCTTAATTAATTCTGTTATATGGAATTCTTGAAGGTGTATTCCAAGAATGAAGTTATCTATCTGCAATATCTCCACACATATCAAATTGCTACAAAACTAAAAATATATATATATATAATGAAGCATGTGCATAAAAGAGTCTACTTTACAAATAAATATCTCATAAAAAGTTTGTACTCCATATTTTATAAAGTTTATTCATTTCACTTTTTTTTTAAAATTTCTTCATTTAAAATTTTCTCCCATTTCTAGTTTAAATGCCCTTTTTTTATGCATCAGTTTCAATTATATTTGTTTCCTATTCAGTCAATTCCTATTTATCGATTCATATAGACTTGAGTACGAAGAACCCTCACATAGTTAGCATTAATTCGACACGGTTTCATTGCACCTCACGTTCAGGCACTATTGAAAAGAAAAGCTATTTTTCAATTTTTTATTTTTTTGAAAAAGACATTTGAAAAGTTGAAAAAAAAATATATTCATAAATGTAGAGAGGCTGAGTTTTATATTGAAAAATTCGAAACGGTTTATAAAATGGTCCTTGCATTGCACGGATTGTAAGCTCATGTTAATTATGTCTATGAATAGAAGAATCCTAAAAAGAAAAGTCTAAGATCAACTTACCAGAATTAAACTTGGTTACAACCATTATATGAGCACCTCTATTTTTGTAACTGAAATAGACTAATTGGCCAAAATTGAAACAGCCACAAATCAACCCAAACAGAGGTAGCAATTTTACTCTCAACAAAAAAGGAGAGGAGGACAATTCAATATAAGACTTTAAAATACAGCATCTGAGTTCCAGCCTAATGAGATCCCACATCTTTAAGTGGCCGCATCAAGAGGAATCCCATTTTAATATATTTATAACACCATTGATTGGGTCAATTCTATAATGTAGTTATATGCTAAACTCTTTTATAAGGCAATTTATAAACCCTACCAAAAGAAAATATAAATATTTCGAGAAACCAAGTTATCTCACAAAATGAGAGTGAAAGGGCAAAACTCAATGTTGTACTTGGGGTAATCTACATGCAGATTTAACCAACAAAATATATGCATTATTATGAATCCATAATTTAGCATCAAAACCAGTTCTTAATTTATTGTTGAACTTAGTAACTTCTTGGATTAACTCAAGATCATCAACATTCCAGAAGGTATGAAAATTCCAGCCAAATAAAGAGCATATATTTTTGACAAACTAAAAATTCATCTCCTTTAAAAATCAACCATGATCTTTCTATATGAAGAAAGAAAATATGGTTTACTAACAGTTTTCATAATTTAGAATAGAGTGTCAGTACATGCCATCGTTCTTCAAGCTAATTTGCAATACAAAGCATGCATGGTGTATTTCTTAAACCAAAGAATTGATTTCTTTTGGAATGAGCAGTCACTTCAACACCATATTAGTTCTCGGTAGTCCTCAAATTAAAAAAACTAAAGACCATAAAAATGATTTTGTAATCTAGATCTATCACCCTTCAGAACCCATCCCTAAATTATTAACCTTTTATCGGTAAAAGCACACAGATAGAGAATAATTCTAGAAAAATATGTGAAGAATTTCAAGTTTTCATAAATAGAGCAATGGAAGAAAAGGGGGGTTGGGCGGAATAGGGAAAGAAGGAATTTATACCTACTCAGGCCTAATGATTATGCAGATATTGATTGCACAAAGACTTCAAAATAAAAATCATCACAACCCACATGATCTTTAACTGTTCTAGTTATTCTCGGCATGCAATAGGAAAGAAAATAGACTGCCGAAAAGAGAGAATATAAAGCAGTTTATGAGTTTAAACACATATAAAAACACATCTATCAAGCAATTTCTTAGAACGGGAAAGACAAATGCATTTGGATGTAAGCAAAAGTATCATTCTAGGAATCAATAAATCACTAACCGGTTCAGGATCTTAAACAAAAAAAATTTGAGATGATATCACGACACCTCCACCCCCAAAGCACAGATTAATGCAGGAATAAACAATTACTTGGTGAAAGTGAAAGAAAGTGGGAGAGAGCGAGTGGAGAAGAAAGTGAAAAAAAGAAGGCTATTTTTTCAAAATATATACGATTAGAGTGGTTTTTATTTTAAAATCGATGCCGCTTCATATGCACCAAGTCAAATACATTTCTGAGAGTATTTCAAAATTTATTCAAAATAGTTATTTTCCAGTCGCTTATTTTATCATACACTTGGATGGCGTTGGTGGGTGCCCATTCAAAGGAAAATACGATGTCTTGTCTTCCAAGTTCATCGAGTAAACTTCCATTTCCTTGACTGGAAGCTCCAAACCTCTATCTAGAAAGGAAGAGAAGACTATCTTTAAGAATTCCCAATTACGTCTATTCATATACCAGATTTGGTCGAATGGCGTGTAGAACCAGTGGCAAATCGTGGTTTCCTGCATCCCTCTAATCCTGCTGGTCCGACGGCGATATGGTGTTGAAATTGATTGGGGGGAGGATTAATACTTACGTGTCATAAATTAATTTGATGATGAAAATTATTTAATCGGTACCAATGTGAATCGGTAGAGAGTTTGGGCGAGTTTATTATCAAGGATAATTAATGATGGGAGAGTGACCAACTTTATTACAAAATTTATTTAACCGGTAGCAATGGAAACGGTTGAGTTTAGGCGACAAATGCGGATTGAATGCCAAATCAAATGGCTTGATTCCGTTTTTATATATATATATATATAAATAGATATGTTTTTTTTAAGTGTTTGCATGTCTGGTTGGGTTAGGGATAGCACATTTAGATTGGTTAGGACAAAATCTTTAACCTTATCCTCGAGTGAATCTGTTTTACTTGAATCATCGGCTGACACTCATAGCATCATGGTTGAAAATGAACAACATAATGAAAGAATGATTGTTAATCAAAATAGGATAATACTTAGAGAGTATCTTCAGCTTGTTACAAACCTTCTTGCAAATGTTTCTAACTTCAAAGCTGGAATGATTCCTTTAATACCTCATTTTCATGGCATGAAGTCTGAAAATCCATATTTGCATATAAAAGAATTTGAGGAAGTTTGTTCAAATTTCATCGATCAAACCTACGCTGAAGAAGTGTTTAAATTAAAAGTGTTTCCATTTTCTTTAAAGAACAAAGTTGAAACATGGTTGAACTCTTTTAGGCCTAAAACTATAGGAACTTGGCAAGAAATGCAAACTGAGTTTCTGAACAAAAATTTCCTGTGCATAGGACTAATGCCTTAAGGAGATAAATCATGAATTTTGCTCAAAAATATGTTGAAATCTTCTATTTGTATTGGGAGAGATTCGAGAACTTGTTGAATCCATGCCCTCACCATGATTATAAAAATTGGCATGTTATTAGTTTTTTCAATGAAGGTTTGCAATAAAAAAAATGAAAAGGACTTGTAGAAACTATGTGTAATGGGAATTTTTTTAATGAAAAAAATAAAGAAGAATTTGAGTACTTTGATTATTTAGCTAAAAATGCACAATCATGGGATATATCTGATGTTTATAATAGGTCTGAAAGTTCAAGGGTTATAGCAGGGGATGTAAAATATAATTTGAAAGAAACGGATCATTTGAATGTTGGGTTAGCTATGATTTCTAAGAAGTTATAAACTATAAAACTAAAAAAAGTGAATGCGGTACAAGTTGTACCTCAGATTAGAATGGGTTGTAATATTTGTGAGGACCAAGGGCAATCAACTAATAATTGCCCAACCATTCCAATATTTAAAGAGGTTATTTTGGATCAATCTAATAATATTATTATTATGGTTGCTAAACCTTTTTTAGGTTCTTATTCAAACACCTACAATTTAGGATGGAGAAATCATCTTAATTTCAGTTGGAAGGGTGAACGAATTGCTGTACTTATGCCCAACACAGCTAGTCCTTCACAATATGCAACCTACATAGCCCCAGGATAGCCAGGACTATCTCAATATTTCAACCACATAGTTCCAACTCAAAAAAAGAACCTTGAAGACACTGTCTAGCAACTGACCACCAATTTCTAGCAATTCATGCAAAGCCAATGTGGCATCCCCAGCCTTGTCTTGTTATTTGACTGTAGCTGAGTGTCGAAATATGCAACACAAGGTCACATATCCTAAACGTTCATAACAATAACATGTATACACCTAGGAAACTAGCAGTATGCAATATCTTTGTAATGGAAAATATAAAGGGTCAATTAATACTAAGCAATGCAGTAGGCAATTACAAGCACATGGTACTATAACGTTTAACATTTACCCAAATATTGTCGCACAATTAATTAAGTAGCATGTTCATGACCATTAAAATAGGATAAGACATTAAGTCTCCCAAAACACGAGACCATAAAACCAAATTAAATTAAGTTTTCCTTCTCTTAGAAAAGGAGTTCAATCCATTTTGCCAAGTCTCCCAAAAGTAAGAGGGCCAAACTCAAGTGCTAAACTTGCCGTAGGTATGTTCCTCTATAGAGTATGCACACCATCCAAGGTCAGGGATCCATCGGAATGTAGGACCATACAACAGCCTTGTGTCTTCAAAATCTTAGGTGGTAAAAGTTCGATCTTTCTTGCAGACTCCATTCCTCCCACAAAGGATTCACTAGCATTCTTGAGATATTGGGTTATCTGTCTCATAACCTCAGAAAGTCTCTTTCGATGATAGATTGTAACGTCAAACTTAGGGTTATTAGACTAGCTAACACAGCCTGAAGACATGGAATTATAAAACCCAACACTAATTCCATGTAGATGTCACAAGCTCCTAGGGTGAACTCATCATCTATCATAGAACCATCCAAATTCATTGTTTTGAAGAATCCAGTATACCTGTCACAACTTCTACCATTCCAGAAATAGAATAGTAGTAGAAAAGACCAAAGTGAGATTTCGATAAATCTCAGTAAATAATCACACAATATATCAAAGTTAGCATAAAAATACAAAAGACATATCATGCAATGCATGCATGCGTGCACATATGCACTAATACTTTCAGAAAACTTGTGACAGAGATTTGTCCTTTTCAGAAAAAATTATTCATTCTTCATATTTCTTATTCATTTTTAACAAAACTTGTTCTTTTAGAGAATATTATAAGATTTGCATCTAGTGATCCATAACAGAGAATATCACAAGACTTTTGTTAAGTGATTTATAACATATGAGGTCTTATTATTGTTCAAAGGGTGAACACAACACAGTTCCCCTATACACTGTGTGTTACTACTAGTTACCGCACCATCAATGGTCCGTGCACTATGATAAATACATATTAAACAGAGACTTAACGCAATAACTCGACAATATTTCGTCGGGTTACATGCTATATGCACCCACTAGCATTAGGCGCATCTCGCTCTCGCATTCTTTAAAAAGAATACATTCGAGACTCGTTGATGGTTCTTTGTCGACCCAAAGGTTACTACTCAATTCTTAAGCACTTTAGGGTGGATAGATGAGTTCCACTAAAACATTTCCCCGCCCTAGCACTTGTGATCATGACAAAACATTTTAAACTCTTTTATTTGAAAACATTTTTTTAAGACATTTTCCTTTCAAAATCACTTTACCCAAATGCATGTGACATGAGACTTAAGACTTATGCATCCTTATACTTGACATATGACATATGAGATTTCATGTATGAAATAATCAAACATTTCATGCCTAATTTATAGTATGATAACATATTACACATCAGTTGCCAAAACAAGTACATGGATCTATAAGAAATAGTCTTGGCTGAAACATGTATAGGCAATAACATGAATTTTAATCACTTAAATATGTTCCAATCTTCACACATAATCATAAAAATCGAAGTAAATAAAACCAAGCATGAAATCATACTTTTTATGCAAGATCTGAAACCATTAAATTGCGATGAAGCCGAATACATGTATTAAACAAGTGAGTCATTATATTTTCATCTTGGCTGAAATCTTTAGGTGTTCCATTTCCCATTTTCATGTTATCCAAATAAAGTTGTCATTCCATATATTTGAATCTAAGATCATAAAACAAATATATATACAAGCAACAATCGAATAATATAAACCAAGGTAAAGAAAACAACCAAAGGATATACATAAATTGAGTAAATACTTACAAAAATTTGAAAAAAAAATCACGAATTGATAGAAAAACAAGCTGTAATTTAAACATACAACATATTAGAATTCGAAAAAAAAAGTCTAACATACGTTCTTGAGTGTGTGAGTGTTTCCTATGATTATACTCTCAACCTCTAGGGTTTTTCACCAAGAAAATCACTCGCTTCACTTCTAAACTTGCATCAACTAGTCTACTTACCCTCTACCAAACTCTTGACCTTAAGGGTTTTCAAGAAACCCAAATTCGCTTCAACGAGAAAAAGTATAAAAAGTGTGTCTTTTGTCATTGCTGGAACTCTCATGAGATTTGAATCTCGTGTATAAATGAATTGAAAAGTGTGCATGTGAAGAAAAAAAAACAAGAATCCGAGCCTTACTTCGATCTCTAACTCTTGAGAGTCATAACTTCAATCTCTATGTGTTTGGTTGGCAAGAAAATACGAGAATCTTCAAGAAAACTAGAGACAAGTGTGTGGAAAGTAGGACTCATGCAAATTTCGAAAATGGGCAAGAGATGACCCTTGGGTATGTTCCTCACGCCTTTTATATGAAGTCCTTTCACCTCCTTCACTTTCCCTCAACTCCCATGCATGTGTGACACTCAAAACAAATCATTTCACCTCATTTCTTCCCTATGGCTAAATGTCTCCTAAAATCCTCATTATTTGATTGTCTTGGGAAAGAACAAATGAGGGTGGCCTGTGTTAGGGTTTTCATGGCCAAATCTCATATGAAATTCCTTCTTTGCTATTCCTTCTTCCAAACAAGCAAGCTCCTTACAAAGGTATAAGACTAATTCGACTTATTTCCTTCTTAAAACTCAATGCATGCGTGATATGTGGCATTTCCTTATCCATGCCACCCATCCCATGTCTTTCTTTCTTCCATCTTGTCTTTTTGCTTTCTCAAAGGATCTTCTCAAATCTCATTGGTCAAATAAAGAAACAATTGACAGTGATGAGGGTGTGTGAGAATGGATTGGCAAAAAATTTTAGGGAAAAATCTATCCGAATCCTTGCTTCGCTTTCCAACATTAGGCATGCTTGACATGTGACATAATTTAAAAGATTATTGGGTGTAAATATGGAAAATCCCGAAATTAGAAAATGTACCCTGAATTTCTCTATGCAAATCTCCTAGAATGTCTCACTTTTATCTTTTCTAGGCTCCACCTTCCATATCTATTCATGGAAATTCAAAATTTGTCCACTAATCAAGCCTTAGGCATGATTTAAAGTCCTTTACACGCATGACAAGTGTCCAAATTGTTAGGCGTGTAGTACACTGTCTGCCTTCTCCATACTTTTATCTCTCTCCCTTAGTCCAACCAAGCCTTAGGCATGTTCGTTGTGTCTTGCATGCATGACACATGGCACTTGAGATTAGGGCTTAGCTATGGGTTTTGTGCCATCGGGCTTGGGTTAACAAGTAAGGCCGAATTACACTAACTATTCTAAGGCTAATCTCATCACTGGACCCAATCTCACTCTAATTTTAGGGCTTCTTCTCAAAAGACTAAGGTCTTTAAACAAGTTAGAAGCCATGCTAAGTCTGGGTCATCACAGCCAAGCTGCCATCAACCATCAAGATTCACAAGCCATCACTAATATCCGAGGTTCAATCACAAAGTTGACCACAACTTTGAGTGCTCAAGAGAAAGGGAAGTTTCCTGCATAATCTCGTTCTAATACACTAGGCCAAAACTAGCAAATTTAAAGTGTAGCTGGAGATTCCAATGTCAAGCAAGTCAAAGTTATTACAACCGGCAAATTGAAGGTGATAGATATTGTGATGTCCCCAATTTACGTATCGAATCTAATGTAAATTAAAGCGTCGTGACTTATAACGTTAGGTTATATTCCTCTTTATTCATATCGAAAAATACATGCATGCACCTAACTTACTAGTAGTATGCAGAAATATTGCAGTAGAATAAGGTCAATCGTAAAAATTCAACAAAGAACTCTAATTCTTTACAATTATTATATGGTAAACTATAGTAAAAACTCATATTCTTATAAAACATAAAGCATAATGCACCAGTTTCTCATTAGTAATTATCATTATTCGATATTTCTAAGAACAAATATAGAAATATTTTTTTCACTCATAGGAATTCTTTTTTAGCTTAGCAATAAATCACATATGGGAGAGATCATTTCTTCAAAAGAGAAATATTCTGTAGGACTGTCAAGGCACTTTAGAATCTCTTGTGACGTCTGAGTCTCTTGATGGTTCACATACTCCTTCAATAATGTCTATCATTCTATAAGGAATGATGATAAAAATAAAAAAATGAGATTTCAATAAATCTCAATAAATGCACAATTAACATAACAAAAGTAATAATAGTATATGAAAATAATATGTAAATGCATATAATATGATCATAGTATTTATGTATGACTTATGCATGACTTATATATGACTTGTGCACTTCTTTATAGAAATATGCATTTTTCCAAAAAAATGACTTAGTCGACATAGGTGCACACTTTTTGTGCATGACGTATGTTTTCGTGAAAATTTTAATTTCATATTTTCATTCTTGTTCATATAAATCTTAATCTTAACAATAACGGCAAATCAAATCGTCTTCATCATCGAGTTTCTTAGCATGATAGCAGATTGAATCGCCTTCACCGTCAGCTTTCATATTCACATCAATCATACGGTAGATTGAATCACTTTCACCGTCATGATGTGATTTTTCTTATCATAGCGGTAGATCGAATCGCTTTCATCGTCAAGTTATGTCAACTATACGGTAGATCGAATTGTCTTCACTATCATGATGCGACTTTTCATAATATTATTCTTTTTTTATTCTTTTCTTGTTCTTGTAAACTTTCATGATTTTGTTTCTTGAAAAATTGGTATGACCCAAAACATGAAATCTTGTGACGAAATCAGACATGCATGTACCATTAGTCTTATTCATGCATGCTATATGTTTTCATGGATCATATAACGTATATAGCATGTATTATTAACACATGACATATACTTATTATCTTATAACAAACATTCTTAATCAATTAAACATAAACAATTCATTTAGAGAAAAAATATTTAACCTTAACTCTAATAGGAATAGTGTCGAATATCACCATATAATAAACTCCAAGTTTTTCTTCATTTTCTTGAAATCAACTTACGAGATTATTATCATACCTTGAAATTTTTCCAAACTAGGTAAAATAGCCCTAGCCAAAATTTTCCTTAACATAGTAAACCTATTTTTCTTCAATTCTTTTCTTTTCGAAAAATAAGCATTTCATCATCAAATAATCTTAATTCTTCCACTACTCTTCAAGAAAAACCATAATATGATTTTTCTTAATCACCCCAATTAATCATCATGTCAACGTAGGGGTTGAAAACTCACAATTCACTAAAACATTTCACTAGGGCCAACCCTACAAATCTTAAACTTGGTTCTTTTGTCATCCCAACTCACATGCCAACATCCAAACTTCCAACCATAACTTACCAAGATAAATCCTTATTTTTTAAAAGATCTTTCCCAACTAAACCTGTCCTTAACTATTTCTCAAGTAAATTAGAGAATATACTTTTATAAATCACTCAAAGATTCATATTATAATCACATCACCAACTTAAGAATTATAAGCCTAAAATTCTTCAAAGTAACTACTATAACCAAAATTCATAGGCTTTCCAAAATAATAATTTGCTCATCTAAACATATCATACTAGTATTCAAGCCATTAACCATAATTTACTAAATAAAATCCTTGAGTTCTTCCATCAAACTTTTACTATAAACCTCCAACTATTTCTTAGATTAACACTTAAAAGTATCATCTTAACAAAGCAAAGAAAAACATAACAAAATCTTCTCATCAACCAAGTTTATTTCATATATATATATATATATATATAAATACTAAAATTAAGTTAAGAGTGCACTTACAAATTTATCCAAGAGATTTTTAACTTGTGAAAGAGATTTGCCTTTGAAAATTTTTTGGAGGCACACCTAAAATGCCTTGTAGATAGATTGTTAGGGTGAGTGAATGGATGAGAAGGTGGAGAGAATTTTATTCTTGCTTTGGCTGAGAGCTTAACATAGGAAAAAGGGAGTGAACTTCCTATAAGCTTGATCGACCACCTTATATAAAATTGAGCGAAAAATCTAAAAACACATACACAAGTCCCTCTTGCCGTGAGCCACTTGTCCCTCTCTTAGGTTTAAAGTGATCATTTTACCTTGTTTAGACTTGGTTGGCAAGCAAAGGATTAAGAGCTTATCTTATGACACCTAGGGAAAAATGCTAAAAGTTTAGATATGCATATCATCTCTACCTTTGATCAACAATCCAAGGTAAGACAAAAACTTGGATTTGACAACTCCAATCTCCTTAGATGCCAACCGAAATTCATCTTAATCCTAAGCCCCTTGAGTGCCACTTGTCCTTACACATGTCAAACTATCATATGTGTTACAAAGAGTTTTCACAACACACTAAGTCAGTTACCATAGGCCTAAGTCGGTTCCACCTTATTTTCTATCTATTTTGTTGGCCACTTGTAGCAAAATGAAAAAATTTCTTTTCCTCGTACTTGCTTAGTTCTATGATAGTTCACCATATGCCAATTGTCCTCCTTTAACCTTGAACCAATTGAAACTTTCATTTAGAATCACCATAGCCGAAATTCATCTAAAGAGATGTCTAGTGTTTTGGTTCGTCATTTTCTTCCAATCACTACTTGCCACCAATGGATTCTTGTCTTCCAATCAACACTTTTCATTTGTCTAGATTCATGCTCAAGAAGTAAACTAAAATATAGTAGCAAAAGACAACATAGGAATTTGGTTTATGCATCTCAAATTACCCAATCTGATTGCCTCATTTGAGTTAGAATATTATTTCAAAATCATTTACTTATTTAACTAAAACTCCTTGCTATTGGCTTCCTTAAACATGATGATATGTGATTTTGAGTCAAATAAAGTGACTTGAGTGTTCAATTTGAATAAGTCTTGCTCCTATTTGAATCATCCTAACCGAAATATGTACACATGCTAGTGAAGTTTCATTTCAACATGTAATCTACTTTTAGGTGCATTGTTCAACTTTACTTTCTCCTTTTCAAACTTGTGGGTCCCTTGTTGATGTGTAATATTCATTGAGTGAAGAGTTTGAAATGATTTGACACAAGTGGACAAGAAAAAATTCAACCAAACTATGTGAAGTATGCATCCTGACTACCACTAAAATCAATTTCAAATACATTAGTTTCAAGCTCGATTTCGTCATCGATTAAGCCAGTATCTCTTACGACTCAAAACATAAAAGTTGTAGATATTTCTCCTAGTATTCCATAGCATCTTGAATCATCTCACTAGGAGATCAGATGAAAAAGTTATGCTCAAATCACAAAAAGACGTCAAAACTGCCGAGAGTTACTCAATTATCTTGGTTTGTACTAAACACTTTTATATGCATCATATAATCTTGTTTCTTATCTCTTAAAAAAAGTAATTTTTGTATAGACAACCTGAAATAATAGGCATAAGTTGTTTCTTCTCACTAGAATTCTACCAATATCAAATACTTCTCAAGAGAATATTCCTTACTTGATTCTCTTGAATTCCTTTGCTAAAACTTTCCTAACTCAACTTTCCAAACATTTGACCTTTTGAAATTTCAAAAAGTAACATATCATCAGCTTGCCAAGTGTCCCAAAATCCTCATAACACTAGGTATCCTCATATTCTTCTAAACACTAAGATATCTTTAAAACCGTATCTATCATTTAGAAACCTTAGGTTTATCTTCAATCATCATCTGCTTTTGATCACTTTTTCTTCAAAAGAATCATGAAATTATCTAAATCCACTTTCTCTCCAAACCGTAGTTATCTTTGTGCAACAAGACACGTTGTGCCAAGTATATCTATTGGTTCTTCAAACATATATATATATGTTTCCAAAAAGTTTCAAAGGTTTACTAAAATAATTCTAAAGAAAACATAATCATGCTAAGCATGAAAATTGAAAAAGAAAAAGAAAAATTTGAGATATCACAAACATACTAATTCAAGGGGCAAAAAAGAATGGTAATATTTCTAAACCTTAGTCTGAAAATAAGGCACAAGACCCTTTAGATTTTTAAGTGTAGCTGGAGATTCTAAGCACTATGCTTGCACACTTGAACCAAAGGTTAGCCCATTTGCACAAAGAAAAACATCAAGTTGAAAATCTTGGATTTTTAAGTAAGTTAGGATTAATATACTCATGTTAGATGCTATTCAACAGATTCTTACCTATGCTAAATTCTCAAAGGATTTATGCAACAAAAAAAGAAGTTGAATTTGCAAAAGAAAGCTTTTCTTATTGAACAAGTTAGTATTATTATTCAAACCAACACCTAGGATCCCCTACCATACTTGTAGGATAAGGAGTTCAAAAATTGGCCAAGCATTGTTAGACTTAAGTTTAAGTATGAACTTATTGCCTAATAATGTTTATGTTTAGCTTGGGTTGGGTGAGTTAAAATCTACTTCTATTGCATTGCAACTGGCCAATAGGTCTAGTAAGATTCTTAGAGGTGTTATGGAAGATTTGTTAGTTCAAGTAGACAAATTCTACCATCCGGTAGACTTTGTAGTACTTGACATGCAATTGACACTCATTCTATCTTCCAACCACCTGTTATATTAGGAAGATCTTTCTTAGCCACTTCTAACCTTGTAGAAGTTGAGTTTTAAAATTGAATTTTTGAAATATGACTTTGGAAAATTTCATTGATGAACATTCTGCACCTTATTTTCAATTTGTTGACTCTTTAGAAGAATTAGAAGAAAATCTGGAAGCATTTAATAATGTTTATGACTCATCTCTTGTTTCCTTAATAGGTCAGTAAGTTACATTATCATGGAGGCCAAAATTTGAGCAACTTCCACCCTTGACAGCAACTTTTAAGCCTTCAGAGAAGTAATATCTAACTTTGAACCTCAAAACCCTTCCATTGGAGCTTAAGTATGCTTTCTTAGAACCATAAAGCACTTTCATTGTGGTAATATCTTATCACTTAACTAGTGAACAAGAAGATAAAAAGTCTTTTAGAGATATCCTTAGGAAGCATAAAATGTCCATTGGGTGGACAATAGCTGATATAAAAGGTATAAGTCCTTTAGAGTATACCCATAAGATTTATTTAGAAGATGATGCAAAGCCTTCTAGAGACATGCAAAGATGGTCGAATCCCACAATGAAGAAAGTAATAAAAATGAGATGTTGAAATTGCTTGATGTGGGTATTATTTACCCCAACTTGGATAGCAATAGGTTAGTCCTATTCAAGCAGTGCCAAAACAATTTAAGGTGATTATGGTGAAAAATGAGGAAGGTAAGTTAGTGTCTACATGTGCAACCACAGGCTAGACTAAAGGATGTGCATAGACTATATAGGAAACTTAATTCAACTACACAAAAGACCACTTTTCATTGGCCTTCCTTGATCAAATCTTAGAAAAAGTTGTTGGACATGCTTATTATTTCTTAGATGGATTCTCCGTTACTATCAATTGGAAATAGCACTAGAGGATTAAGAAAAGACTATCTTTACTTGTCATTTTGGTATCTTTGCTTTTAGAAAAATGCATTTTGGTTTATGCAATATACTAGCAACTCTTCAAAGATGCATACTTAGCATTTTTAGTAACAAGATTGAGAACATCCTAGAAGTATTTATGGATGGTTTTTCAATATTTGGTGATTCATTTGAGAGTTGTTTAATCAATTTACAAGGTGTTTTGACTAGGTGTGAATTGTTTCATTTAGAGGAATTGAAGTAGTAGATAGAGCAAAAATTGAGTTGATTTCTAAACTTTCTACACCTAAGTCAATAAAAAGACATTAGATCTTTTCTTGGGCATAATAGTTTTTATAAAAGGTTTATTAATGACTTTAGCTCTATTTTTAAGCCTCTATGTCAATTATTGATGCATGATGTAGATTTTGATTGGACACTCAAGTGTCAAGAAGCTTTTTATCGACTTAAAACTTTGCTAACCACTACTCCCATTCTTCAGCCTCTTGATTGGTTACTTTCTTTTGAAATTATGTATGATGCTAATAATTTCATATGAGATTCGGCCATGGACAGCGTTGGAACAAACTAACATATGTCATTTACTATGCAAGTAAACCTTAAATCGATAATGTAGATAAAACTCATTTCTCGCCAGATACTAAGGTAAGAAATACATTAAATCACAAGAAAAAACATTATTGAAGAATATCCATGAAAGAAAAAGTTAATTTCATTCAAAAATAACATACTTTTGTGATGATAATATTAGTAGATATTATGAGAGTTGAAATGAGTTTATCTCAATCTCATCATTATATTTTCTCAAATTTCTATATAAAATATAATAAACAATTCAACTTTTTCAAATCTCAATTCAATTTTTTTTAAAATTCTAAAATAAAAATAATAATCCAATAATATTTTGTTCAATTTTCAAAATTTATCTCAACTCATATCCTCTCATCTCTTAATTCAAACAGAGCCTATAGTGAATTTCTGATGAGTTCTACTGCGCGAAGTCTTTTATGACACTTCAAACGGTAACAAGAAAAATGTAATTCCAATATTATGGTACCAGCAAAAAAATATCCACATTTTGAACATATTCGTATTGCGGGAAATGTGGAATTCTAGTGATAAACTAACACATGAATGAACATTTTCAACACTACTAAATGCCAGAAATACTTATTTCCCATGCAAAGATGTAGCAAATTAACATATATCTAACGCAAACGCCTTCCATCAACTTCACATTTATTCTGGCAAAGTTTCTTGTAGTTTGAGGATTCAGTACTGCCAAAAATAGTGATATTTTCGGACACTACACAAAATTTATTTCTTAGAAGCTTGTTGCGAATGAAAAAAATCAAAAAGACAATTTTTGTCAATAAATATATATGCCTATTTTAGACTAAATGTCTCTTGAAAAAAAATACTTTTTCTTATGGGATTATTTGGGGATCGGTTCGTCCGATCCCCTTGAAGAACGGACGTTGGTGGTGGGCAACACCGCCCACCCCATCGTGACCACTGGCGTCTGGCGATCCTACCCCTGCAACGACGACTCCCGATGACCTCCAGTATGCCCCACGCAGCCTTAGACTCGTTTCGGACTCGTTCGATACCGACGCCGACGCCGATGCCGACGCCGCCTAGGTTGAGGCTGAATCTCACTTAAATTCATCTTTATTTTATTTTTTATTATTTTTTTATTATATTTTTATTTTTTATTATGTTTTTTATTATATTAATTATATTTTTATTGTTTTTTTATTTGATTATATTTTTTATTATATTTTTAAAATTTTTTTATTATATTTTAATAAGAAACTAATTTTGGCTGGGGCCAACCCAACTGACTCCAAACGTCTTCTTTTTCTTATAGTGGGATATCGTGCGAAGAGACGCCCTGGTAAACCCATTACGCAAGGTATAATATGTAAAATTTGTTGATTCATGTGCGCAATTTTTTTTCATCCAAAAGTTGAAGCTCATATATAGAAAATGATTTTTTGGACAAAGGTCGAGCGATTGAAAAATGAAATGTCTCATCCAAATTGCACTTGCATGAGTGTAAGTTACTGTACCGTCTGAAAGTTATCAACTGCTTAGAGCTTTTTAGCGATAGGAAATCAAATCTGACATGAAGGGAGGCAAATGTATTAATTTGTCAATCTTGTAGGGGAATTGAAGAGATATATGTGTTAAAATATATATAAATACTAAATTCAAACCCTTTTTATTAACTTAATTTTTTAGGATCAGTGATGATCTCTTATGACATTAAAATAGAAATTCTGCATTCGGATCTTGATTTTATATTTTATCTATTTAATTAAACACAATTTAAACTTTTGAAATAAATGATAATTCTTCCAAATATATTAATATGTTGGCACTCTCAATGTATTAATATTGATTCCTTATAGCAAGAGTTTAGGGAAAGTTTACATATTATTAAAAATAAGAAGTACTTTACGCGCTTGTACACAGGTCATAGTAACCTTAATACTTGGAGGGAATGGAAAATGAAAAAGATACAAGACTTTTTATAATTTTTTTAGACAATTATATTTTAAATAAGGGGTATTTTTATAAAATAACTTATAAAAATAACATTTAATTTACATAAAAACCCTCATTTTAACACATAATTTTATAAAAGGTTGTAAAAAGCTGGATTGTATACGTATCATTTCTCGGCCTGGAATATGTGTATTAAATTCACATGATCCTGATACATAAAAGACAATATGTAATGATCATGATCAAGGCCAATTACTAATAATTTTGATTTTAGTGGGGATACAGAAAAGAAAGAGTGTTTCGGAGAGGAAGACAAGAAGCCGTGTGCATCCAATCAAGGGAGAATTTGCATATGTGAATTTAGAACTGAAAAAACAATATAATAATAGTATAGTGATGGGTTTGAGATTGTTTTTATATTGGGCTATTGGAACATTGTAGTCGTCGGCTTCTTTTGCATAAAATAAGTCCAGATCCTCAGGATATCCTTGGGTCAACACAAGTGATCTTAATGCAGGTCTCAAGAGAACTATAATCCTCGTTGTTCTCCATGCTCGGTAAAGCAGATTTTTGTCCAAAAAAGTCAGAAACTGCAAGATTAACCTGCCAGATTATTAATGGCAGTGAGTAATCATGTACTTGTTTTTATCGATCGATATTGGTCCTATATGTAAGGTTTCAGCAAACCCTAGTTTGCTCCGAACCAACTCAACCAAGATCAATGTATAAGAAAATTAAACAAAGAATAAAATCAACAGAAAAATAACAGCAAAGGAAAAACAGAAATACACAAGTGTTTACGTGGTTCGATCCCTATTGGATCTACATCCACGGTGGGAACTAGCTCTGGGAACTCTTTATTGATCAACCGAAAGTTTACACAGCATCACTACAAGGTTTCTCATCTAACTCTTTCCAGATTTTCACTCATATCTCACTTCTTGAAAATCTGCCCTAAGGAAGATGAAAATCGCCTCTTCCGTCTGCCTCTGTTTCTGTATCTCTCTCTCTCTCTATATTCGAGATAGCTATCCTTTTATATGGGCGTCAGATACAAAATTAGGGTTTCAACAGATGTCAACACGTGGCTTCTTCTTAAGCCATTAGATTACAGATATTTGAAATGGTAAATTACAAATATAGACATACAGCTTCTAATTATTTACACAAATACCTTACAATCTCCACCTTGTAATTAATTAGATCTGGTTGACAGCTTCACTAAATCAGGCAACACCCTCACCAACCAGGCAGCTTCTTTACCTAGTAGAGCAGCCTCTTCCATGAGCTAGTTCCCACTTCTAGTTCCCTGAATCAAACTCCCTTCATGTTGATGATGTCCAGGCAGTGTCTAAATTTCTGATTAGGCAAAGACTTGGTCATCATGTCAGATGGATTTTCTTCAGTAGGTATCTTCTCCACCTTGATATCTCTACTAGATATGACATCTCTAACAAAATGGAGTCTTATATCTATATGCTTAGACCTTTCATGAAACACCTGGTTTTTAGCTAAATGAATGGTACTTTGATTATCACAGTAAACTATGATATTTCCCTCAAAAATACCTAACTCATTTGACATACCCTTTAGCCATATAGCTTCCTTTATAGCCTCGGTCATAGTAATATATTCAACCTCAGTTGTAGACAAAGCTACAACTGATTGTAAGTTGGCTTTCCAACTTATGGCCCCCCCAAATGCTGTAAAGACATAACCAGTGATAGATTTTCTGGTGTCCAAATTCCCAGCAAAATCAGAATCCACATACCCACAAATTTCATGACCCTTCTCAACATTTTTTCCATGACTCAAACCTATATGAGAGGAACCATTAAGATATTGAAGAACCCACTTTAAGGCATGCCAATGAGGCTTGCCTGGGTTTGCCATGAATCTGCTCACTATACTAACAGCATAGGACAGATCTGGCCTAGTACAAACCATGGCATACATGACACATCCTACCATACTAGCATAAGGTATTTTCATCATATAATTTTCTTCCTCCTCAGTTTTAGGAATTTGAGTAACAGAGAGTTTTGCATGCTGTCCTAGGGGTGTACAGACAGATTTTGCAGAATTCATGCCAAACCTTTTAAGGACTTTTAAAATGTATGATTGTTGTGACAAGTAGAGATAACTTTTACTCATATCCCTAGTTATCTCCATACCCAAAATCCTCTTTGCAAGCCCAAGGTCTTTCATTTCAAACTCAGATTTAATAATTCCTTTTACATGTTCAATTAAACACTTATCTTTGCATGCAATTAGCATATCATCTACATACAGCAGTAAGTAAATAGTAAAGATACCAGAATTCTTAAAATATACACAACCATCAAAACTACTTCTGTTGAAACCATTTTCTATCATGTGAGTATCAAACCTTTTATACCATTGTCTAGGAGATTGTGTTTAAACCATATAGTGATTTCTTAAGCAAACAAACATAGTTTTCATTTGAATTTTTCACAAAACCATCAGGTGGCTGCATATACAAAGTTTCTTCTAACTCACCATGTAGAAATGCAGTTTTCACATCTAATTGTTCCAAAAACAAATTATGATATGTTGTGTATGCAAGAATGAGTCTGATTGAGCTATGTTTTACTACAGGAGAAAAAATCTCATTAAAATCAACTCCCTCTCTTTGAGTAAAACTTTTAGCAACTAACCTAACTTTATACCTAGGTTCTTCTACCCCGGGTATACCTTCCTTCTTCTTATAGATCCATTTAGAGCCTATAAGTTTGGCTTTCTCTGGTTTGATCACCCAATCCCAAGTCTTGTTCTTATTAAGAGATTCCATTTCTTCTTCCATAGCAAGAAGCCATTTGTGAGATTCCTTGCTATTCATGGCCTCCTTATAAGACCTTGGTTCAAGTTCAACTACATCTTGAGCTACAGAAAAAGCATAGGCAGTAAGGTCAGCTTGTCCATATCTGATTGGTGGCTTGATAGTCCTCCTAAGTCTGTCCCTCACCAAGTTATAGGACCTAGGGCTGCACTGCCCTTCACTTTCCAGATTTTTATTTCCCTCAATGTCATGGTCTGTCTCCTCATTTGGTATACTAGATGGCTCCACCTCAATCTGAGTTCTCTCTAGAACAGATTTCTCTGCAGAATTGTCACTGTTCAGAGATGTCATAGCCATCTGTGACTCATTAAAAGTCACATCCATACTTAAAATGCACTTTTGTTTTCCTGGTTCTAGAACCCACAATTTGTACCCTTTAACTCCTTCAGGGTACCCAACAAATACACACTTTATTGCCATCGGTTCTAGTTTATCAGTTTTAGAATGTGCATAAGCAGTGCAACCAAATACCCTCAGATTATTATAATCAGAGGGTTTTCCAGTCCACAGTTCTTGAGGTGTTTTGAAGTTAATAGCTGATGATGGGCTTCTGTTAATCAGGTATACAGCAGTACTAACTGCTTCTGCCCAAAAACTCTTTTGCAGCTTGGCATTTGACAGCATGCATCTAACCCTTTCTAAGATAGTCCTATTCATTCGTTCAGCTAGGCCATTCTGTTGAGGGGTTTCTCTTACTGTCTTATGGCGTGCTATCCCTTCCTTTTGGCAAAAGTCATTGAACTCATTAGACAGATATTCAAGCCCATTATCAGTCTTAAGTTTCTTTACCTTTTTCCCAACCTGATTTTCAACTAAGATTTTCCATTCCTTGAATTTGCCCAGTGTGTCACTCTTATGTTTAATTATGTACACCTAAACCTTCCTAGAGAAATCATCAATTATTGACAAAAAATAATTTCCCCCACCATGTGAGCTTACCCTTGCAGGCCCCCACAAATCAGAGTGCACATACTCAAGACACTGTTTAGTATTATGTTTTCCAGGTTTGAAACTAGTCCTAGTTGATTTTCCCAAAATGCAATCTTCACAAAAGGGAAATTCTCCTAGGTTAATGTTACCAAGAAGTCCCTGTTTATGGAGTTCTTGTAACCCTTTCATACTAACATGTGCTAGTCTTCTATGCCAGAGCACAGATTTACATTCATCATTTGCCTTCTGAGTAACAGAGGCTTCCCCTATAACAGTCCTGCCATCAAGGGTATAAAGACCATTCTTTATAAACCCTCTCATCACTGTTGTAGACCCCTTCTTGACTGACAAAGTTCCAAACTCAGAGACAAACATGCAGCCAGATTTATCAAGCATGCCAAGAGAAATCAAATTCCTTTTCAATTCAGGTATGTATCTAACATCCTTAAGAATTCTTTCTTTACCATCATGCAATTTTAATCTGATTGTACCAATTCCAAGAACTTTGCAAGATTTGTTATTTCCTAACATTACATGTCCTCCATCTAGGTCCCTAAAGGCTTCAAACCAGGACTTCGAAGGATACATATGGAAAGAACAACCAGAATCTAGGATCCACTCTTTCCCAGATTCTGTCTCAGAGATACTGAGGACTTCAGCACTCTCATAGTCCTCATAAGCAACAGACACATTCCCTTCCCTTATTGGCTTGTTTTCAATGTTTGGTTTTCTTTCAGGACAATCTTTCTTAAAATGTCCTTCTTTGTGACAGAGGAAACATTTCAGCTGTTTCCCTTTTGATTTTGATTTCCCTTTGTTTTTCTTTCCTTTATTAGAAGTTTTCTCAGGTTTAACCCGAGCTATAAGACCCTCTCCACCTTCTGGTTTGGACTCTCCTTTTCCTTGTAACTCTCTAGCATGTAAAATAGACTGGACATCATCCAGTGTTAAACTCTCTCGACCATACATAATGGTTTCCTTAAGATTATTATATGAATTATCCAAAGAACTGAGTAACAAAATAGCTTGGTCCTCATCCTTAATAGTGATGTCAATATTAGCAAGATCTAAAATGATCTTGTTAAAGTCATCGAGATGATCTTCCAATGACACCCCTGGATTCATTTTGAAGGTGTATAATTTAGTCTTTTTGTGGAGACGGTTTGCCAGGGACTTGGTCATATAGAGGGACTCTAATTTTAACCAAATCACTGCTGCTGTCTCCTCACTAGCCACTTCTCTAAGAACCTTATCACCCAACAATAATATAATGGCACTATGTGCCTTTTGCAAGGTTTCGGGTTTTACCTTCTCAGAGGAACTAGCCTTTTCATCCGTAAGTGTCGCAACGGCCTTCTTGTCTCCAAGAAGTGCATCTTGGAGGCCATTCTGCACAAGCAAGGCCTTCATCTTTATTCGCCAGAGGCCGAAGTCGTTTTTTCCAGTAAACTTCTCCACATCGAACCTGGTTGACCCCATCTCGACCTTACTCTGATACCACTTGTAAGGTTTCAGCAAACCCTAGTTTGCTCCGAACCAACCAACCAAGATCAGTATATAAGAAAATTAAATAAAGAATAAAATCAACAGAAAAATAACAACAAAGGAAAAACAGAAATACACAAGTGTTTACGTGGTTCGATCCCTATTGGATCTACATCCACGGTGGGAACTAGCTCTAGGAACTCTTTATTGATCAATCGAAAGTTTACACAGCATCACTACAAGGTTTCTCATCTAACTCTTTCCAGATTTTCACTCATATCTCACTTCTTGAAAATCTGCCCTAAGGAAGATGAAAATCGCCTCTTCCGTCTGCCTCTGTTTCTGTATCTCTCTCTCTCTCTACATTCGAGATAGCTATCCTTTTATATGGGCGTAAGATACAAAATTAGGGTTTCAGCAGATGTCAACACGTGGCTTCTTCTTAAACCATTAGATTATAGATATTTGAAATGGTAAATTACAAATATAGATATACAGCTTCTAATTATTTATACAAATACATTACACTATAATATGTGCATGTTAATCTTCTCATCATGATTAGCCATCGATATATCTAGAGATTCTTGTTTTCATGAACTTTTGTAAACCGATTTGGTTCAATGTTGGAATTGGATTTCCTTTCCTTCTTATCATATATGCAAAACTATTAATCTTGTTAAAAGCTATATATTTTTATTGGTAAAAAAAAAAAAAAAAAGACTTTGGCTGCTGCAGCAACACTCACACACACGCGTCCCAAAATTTGGCAACTGGGAAAGTGGCGATATACCATACACAGCCTACTTCGAAAATGTAAGAAAAGAGAGAACTGAGCGACTGAGAATGAACCCAAATGATCCGGAGGAGAATCCAGAGGCATTCATGAATTCAGATTATTACAATATAGCTCAGTCTCCTCTACATGTCAACTCCAGAAAGTCGGCTTCTCCTGCAGAGAACAATCATCATGTTGTGGCCGGAAAACTAATGCATCGTGGGAACCATAGGAGCCACCTTACATCAGAATCTGGCAGCGATAGAAGCAACTCTGATTCTTCACTTATGCAACATAGCCATCGACGTGACAGATGTCATGACAAGAAAAAGAGTTCTCCCTCAGAGGGATCAATTAGTAACTTATCCTCTTCAGCATCCGGCCATCCCCCTGTAAGTCTTCTCTTCCAAAAATAATATCCCATATCCAAAATAAAAAAAAAAAAAATTGCAATATGGTGCACCATGTGTTAAAACTACTTTCTCCGCAAAAGATTGTTCTACAAGTTAAAAATAAGAACCATTAACTTGATAACCAAGAATTAATCAAGGTTAAGTACATATATTGCTGATTGGTGATGGGAAATTTATACTATATGACAGCATCATAGAGGAGCATCCGTACCCAAGTTTAGGGCTTGGAATGAGGCAGACCCTTCATCAGGAGATGGATTCACTGTCATATTCAACAAAGTAAAGGAGGAAAAACAAATTGCATCTTCCCGTTACCCAGTTAATGTTCCACAACAACCGAGCTATCATTCCAATACTCAAAGACGGGGGCGTTCTTCCTCTAGATCCAAGGTATCATGTCTAATTCAGTTTATTTTGCATGTCCTTACTTATGACTATATATACATATAGCATAACAATCCTTTATGGTACCATATATATGCAGATATGTTGCTGTCTGTTTTCATGCGGAAGAGAGTGATTTACAATTTCACATGGCATTACTTTTGCTTTTCATTCAACTGGCTCAGAGGAACAGAAAATGAGTGTTGGCTTTGCTATTATCCTCAAAGTTTTTACTGAGGGTTACACTATTAAACACCTTTTTTTTCTTTAAGAGTCAATATTAAACTTGATAGTACTGCAGAGTTAATTTCTTATAGTTTCTGGGAATTTCCTCTGTATGTTAAAGAGCATTGGGGTAGTTGATATTTAGGATGCACAATCCCTTCAAGGTGTTTGTTTAATTATAAGTTTCAGAACCTTTTTTTAACTTGTATTTTTGTCTTTTTTATTTTATTTGATTTTATAACAGCAAATATTTCATTAATAATAAAGAGTATAAAGAGTATCCATACAAATAAAATTATAGATTTTGAATAATGTTATATACTATCATGGAGTATAAAGACAAAACTATGTAAGGGTAGGGGGGTCATGCCACCATAACCCCTAATTTTTTTTTCAAACTTAAAACATCCCTCTAATTTTTTTTTTCAAAATTCAAAATAACCCTTAAATTATAATCCCCCCTTCCCAAATTCCAACCCCAATTGTAATTTCTTTATTCTCGTATGCTTTATAAAATTTTATAAAATTTTAATATACAAAACAATGTCTCTCTCTAATTAAATTAAACAATAAACTATTAATTTTACCTCAATTTTTATTATACACTATTAAGTTTCTTAATATAGAATTCAAAGTGAAAATACTATAAAAATCATTTAAGATTGATGATTTATATATAAAATTAGTAAAGATGGTTTATCCTATAAACTTCATTGAGTAAGGTTTAAATTATTAAAAGTTTTATTTGTAGTATTTTATATTTAATGTGACACCAAAATAGATAAATTTTACATTAAATTTAATCAATTAGTTTAAATAGTAGAATGAAAAATTGCATTTTAAAAGATCATTTGATAATTTATACGAAAAAAATAATTTATAAATATTTCATATTTACAAAAATAATAATGAATAAATATTAATCATCTTTGAAACAGATATTAAGTTTTATGCTTTTACGTTATTTAAAAAATTATCGAGATTTCATTTTTATATATATTTTATGAGTTTGTAACATATTTTTATATTTTATATAAACATTTCGTATGATAAAAAAACTCACTCCTATAAGAAAAATTATTGGTTTTGTCACTAGTAGAAACATAAAAAAAAAAAAAAAGATTTATTATTAAAAAAAATTAATTTTTTTATATAAATTCCATACATATTTATTTTTTTTAAATATTTATATATTATTTTATTTTATGATTATAAATATTATTTCTCAAATCTAATTATGTCAGAACGTCTAACAAGATTCTATAAAGAAGAAAATCTTGTCATTGGTAACAATAGTACTGTACATATCATCTATAACCTGTCTTGTAAGTAATTGGGCACTTTTCATGTCGTGAGTCACTTCAATGTTTTCTGACATATTAAAAATTTTGAAATTTTTTAAAATTATAATAATATTTCTTTAAAATTATAATAACTTTTAACTAAGTTATTAACCAATTTTCATGTTTCTCATATGTTACGTTAGATTCAGATTATGTTTAAATGTTGAATTGAATTTAGTTTTTTTTTTTAAATAATAGTTAACTAAGATAATTAAGTGAGTGTTATAGAATTTACATAAATAAATTTAAAATATATTTAAATGATTAGATAAATTTAAATAAATTTATAAAAAAAATATAAAATTATGAAATTGATGTCTAATCTTTGTCCCTTGCGCACACTTGAACGGAGAAATCTGCATAATTTTATGAATTTTAGCCGACAACTTCGATTACACAGTAGAGGAGAGAAAACAAAATAAAAAGTAAAATAAAAAGCTGTCAGTGTAATGCTACAGTAATACTACAGTATCCAAAAAAGCATTCGACAAGCATACGGTAGTTACAGTGATACTACAGTAGCCCACAAGCATCCATCAAGCTACAGTAGTACTACAGTAATATTGACATCCAACTTGGATGATGATTTTAGTACGAAATGTGTTAAATTTATATGTTTAGACAATGAAATAATTTAAAATAGAATGTACTGAATACACTCTAAAAACTAAACGGGGCCTAACTTCAATTCTTCTTATATTTTTTAAATAATTATTTAAGTTCTTCTAAGAATAAAAATGGAAACTATACCTTCTAAATATATTTTCGATTTTTTCATACTGTTAGCTTTCTATTTTGAATTTATTTAAGAAAAATAAAATTTTTAATTTTTAGGACCTTCAATCTATAAAATATTTTAAGAATTGTTTTTAAAATGACTTTGTTTTGGACAGGGGTGTTAGTCTATATTGGACAGAAGAGTTAGTTTGCCTTTAGGTAGAGGTGGTTTGTTTTGGGATTAGTTGGTAGCTATTATGGCTTGGACAAAAGTGGGTGTTGGGTGGTCTCTCAAACAGTGTGTTAGAGAGACGTGGAGTTAGAGTTAAGTCATGTCAATCATTGTTTAGGTAGGGGTGTAACTTGTAATGTACGTTCCAGGTAGATATAGATCATGAATAGTAACTTGTAATGTACGTTCCAAGTAGAGGTGTAAACAGTTCGATTCGGTCTGTAAAAGATATAGACCGATTTCATTCGGTCCAAAGATTTTTTCACTCAGGATTGAATTGAACTCCTATTCGGTTCATGCCGGTCTGGTCCAATTCGGTTCAGATCCAGTGTAATTCAGTCTAGGAGCACTTGATATGATTTAATGAGCTAAATTTAACCCAAGATCCTGCAATGATTAAAATTTTTTTTTGCTCAAATTTAATTATTTTAACCTAATTTACATATTTATCACATATTTAACCTAAAAAAATTTAAAAAAATTTAGTCTTCAAAAATGGTAAAAAAAAATTCTAAATAAAAAAGTAGAAAAAAAATGGGTTCTTAAATAGAGGAATCATATCAATTAATTAATAATATTAATGATCGTAATTCCTATATAATTAAAAACTATATATGAATATTTATAATTGCTACAAGCCGACATATAATCATAAGCAGAATAATTACTAATTAATTCATACTTAATAGTGATTTAGTGATATCAATATAGATGTTAGTAAATAGTAATTACTATTAGTTAATAATAATTTAGTGATACATCATAAATTGATTAACTGTAATTAATAACATGATTATATTAATATATTATAATTTGTTTTGTTGTTAGTAAATAGTAATAAATTGGCAATAGTATATTAAATATTAAATAATAATAATACACTTATTACTTATAAATTATTAACTTATTACTAATACTTTATATAGATATAGTATAATTTATATTTTTATACTACAACTATTATAATATGTTAATATTATAAGAGTATCTGTTATATATTAATATGTTATATTACAATTCTTAATATGTATTAATATTAATATTATATACTATTACTTATAGGATATGTTATACATATAATATTTATATATATTTTTTTAATTGAGATATTTGATCCGATTTGGTCTGGTCTAGAGAAAGAAATCTCTTGGACTGGGACCGGATTGAAAAAATTTAGTCCTTAAAAAAATTGGACTGAACCGGACCATAGCATTACCTAGGTCTGGTCTGGAACGAAATTCTTACACCTCTAGTTTTCAGATCCAGATGTAATGCTCTTTTAATGAATGCAATTAAGTTTTTCTTTAAAAAAAAACTTTTAAATTAGGTCCAATTTGTTTACACAAATCATTTCATTTCATCTTATTTTAAATTTATTATTATATTTTTTTCAAATTTTCATACAAAATAAAATAAAAAATTCAATTTTTTTAAATTCTAAAATGAAATTGTAGAACCCAAAATTTTAAGTCTCGTATCTATGTATAGATTTTGATGATAACAAATAAATTCAAGACTCAAGCTCAAGTTGTCTACGTATGAAGAGAGTTAAGCACATCAACAAATCAAGCATGAGTAAAAGGAAGAACAAGTCTACAAATGAAGTTCATAGAGTAATTTTGTACATCTTTTAAAATTTGACATTGGATTAAAACTCAAAATTAATATTTTCTCATAAAGTATCAAATTACATTTTTTACATTTACATAACTTTATTAAAATATTCAATTTCGAAAATTATTATTATTTTTTCACATATGCATAAAGATTTGAATTTGTAAGATGATTGATTGTCATCTTTAACATGTGCATGTGTTGTTTGAAAATTTTGAAGGATAATTGTGTTTTTTTTTTGACAAATGCAAAAAATAAATGATTTTATTTGAAAATCTTGAAGGGTGGTTGTGTGTTTTTTTGACAAATGTAAAAAGATAGATGATTTTTTTGAAAATCTTGAAAGGTGGTTGTATATTTTTTTGACATATGTAAAAAGAAGATGATTTGGTTTGAAAAATAAATCATGCTCATTTTGTCATGTATGAAAAAGTAAAAAATTTGATTTGATTTCTTTGAAAAATGAAAAGAGTTGTTTTTGCCAAATATATATATAAAAAAAGATGTTTTTATTTGAATATTTTGAAAAGTGAATAATGATCTTATTTGACATATGAACCTTTTCAAATTTGAATATGAAGGCTCATTTGTCTATAAATAGCTCACTTGAGTTTTGCAAAAATAACAACAAAAACTTACACATCAATTACTAAGTTTTACATCATTATTTCGAAACTCTCATTATCTCTTCTCTAAATTTTGTACCTCAATTCTTATTCATTGTGAGAGAGATATAGATTACACTGTATTGTTTTTATCTCACTCATTGAGGAATGTATTCTGATAACCTACCTACTATCAGCTTTTGTATTTATAAGATGGTGCGTATAATCCTTGTGTGTGTAGAAGGTGTTCTACACAGGGAATAGTTGAATCACCAAATATAAGATAATTGCAAGTGTAGAGAGTATTCTACACGGATTCTTTGTAACGGTATTGCTCAAAGGTGTAATAGGTTTTCATCTCTACCTGAAGGAGATTGAATAATGAATTTGGGTTCCTCAAGGGGTAGCTTGAGGTGAGGACGTAGGCAGTGAGACTGAATCTCGTTAAAATACTGAGTTTGCTTCTTCTTACCCTCACTCTTTATATTTCTGACTGCTTTATATTTTGTTTATATTTTATATTGTATATTTGGTTTATAAGTATTAATTTTTTAATATAACACAATTCACCCCCTCTTGTATTAGTCATCTAGGCAACAAAAATTAATAATAAAACAATATTTTATAATAAAATTTTATTTTTTTTCAATTTTTATCTCATTTTATTCTATCTCATATTTATAAACAAACTAAGTCGTAATAAAATATATTTAACGAATCTGCACGCCCTCACTTAAAAGATTATAAATAAAATTTCTCTATTTTTATTAGTATCACAATTTATGACGTAATTTTTTAGAGTATTTCCATTGAATTGTTTAAACTTATTCTTCAAAAAATATAAATTTACATATTTATAAAAAAATATTGGTCATATTTGATCAAAAGTTAGGAGATAAAAGTGAAAAAATAGAATAAAAGTACTTTTATGAATAGTAAAGTTAAAGCTTTGTCTAGCAAAAACCAAATTTAGCTTTTGTTGGACAAAGTTTTAGTTTTATTATTCACAAAAAATATTTTTATTCTATTTTCTCATTTTTATTTTTCTACTTTTGATTAAATATGACCAATTTTTTTGATAAAAATGCAATTTTGTAATTTTTGAATGATAGTTTTAAATAATCTAATGAGAATGTTCTTATCTGAATATAATTCGAATAATCCGAATTATGCGCCATATGAATAAAATTGGAACCCACGTATCATTTTCTAAGAGTTTGAACTTAGGCTCAAATAAGATAAGATAAAGATTAAAAATAAAAAAAAAATATTTTTATAAAATAGTTGTTTAATATTATTTATTTTGAAATTTTAAAAAATTATTTTAAAGTTTTAAAAAGTTAAATTATTTATTTTGTTTTATATAAGAATTTTAAAAAAATAATAATAATAAAATGATATGAAATTATTTGTGTAAATAAACTAAGTCTTAGTATCCAACAACTTTAATTGGATTAGGACACGTATGGGTAGTTAGAAGTGTTAGAAAAATTGTGAATAATAATGAAAAAATATAATAAAATATTAAATATTAGTAAAAATTAATAAAGATAATAATAAAAAATAAATAAAAAGTAATAATAAAATAAAAATACTTGCCAAACGTACTCTAAAACTCAGTCGATGAAACAACTAAAATCATTTGAAAGTATCAACAAATGGCATTAAAACGTAGATTTTCATTTTTTATGATATTTCTGCACTGTTATATAGATATTAACGTCGTCTACGATTATATATAATATTAGTTATAATTAAAAAATAATGAAAATTGATGCAACTCTAAAGATGTAACTCTGAAATAAATCAAATGGCCCCCCATACTCTAACGCTATTATTTACGCCCCAATTTGAGTTTCTTTTCACGGTAAACAAATATCGTGCAAAATAAAGCCTTTTCCGTAAAATAATGTGATGTGAAATAATTTTAAAAACAATATAAAACCAATATTGGAAATTTCCTTAACCTCTTCCTTGATCAAATTATGACGCCACTACGGTGGCTTGCCGCCGGGGATTTCGATAAAAAAAAAAAAAATAACATATACAAAATATAACTTTTGTTTTTTGAAAGATACACAAAATATAACTTGATATGAAAGAAAGATTTTAAATTTTAAATATTATAAATTAAGTCTTGTGTGAAGTAGACGTTCTACATGAAATTAATTTGCAATAGCAGAATCCATATATGATTTTGTTTTTTCTTTGTTTTTTTTTTTTTGTATACAAGTAATACAACTATGTTTTATAATTTATTTTACAATCATATTTAAATCGTATTTATTTTTTCTTTTCACAATGATGCATGTTAATAACTTTATATATATATATATAATATAATATGGAGACAACTATTCTTTATTGGAATATGCTGATGTGCTTAAAAAATAGTTATAAAAATTCACTTCTCTCTATATCAATTATTCATATGCTAAAAATTATGAAAATTTAAATTTAAAAGAAAACTAAGGAATTAAATTTTGTATATATAATTATAACTAAAAGTGTATATATAACACTATTAATTTTCTAAACAGGCAATTCTATGGAGTCTCGGTGTTGGAATTCTTTTGTGCTCTCATAATGTAAGATTTTTTTACATTTTTTTGTATTTTATTTTTTAGTTTTACAAAATCAATAAATAAATGTATTGAGATAAAATATATATAATTTTTTTAATTTTTTTTCTATTTAAAAACTCTTATGGAGTTGCAAAAAGGTCCTAACGTCAGGACTCCATATATTTACTCTAAACTTATACCGTGGAATCTATCAATTGTTTAAACGGATCAATCCATTTGAAATTGGAGATACAGATTTTAAAGTTTATTTTGATGATATATTAACAATTTATATCTCTTAACAGATATCTATTCAAAATTTCAAAACGGTCAAGAGCATGATCGTGTTGTGCCAAAAAGCGTACAAATTAAAAATTATGCAGTTGTAGGACAGCCTTAAAAACGGCGCCGCATCAACAGATTCAACACGCAATTGAATTTCGCCAAAGCGCCAAAACTGTTGCGAGAAAAGGTTAAAAACGACTCAAAACCAGGAACATCATCCCCTATCCCCTGACTGCCTCTCACCCTCTTCGATTCCCCCTTTCAGAATTTTAAACTCCCAAGCCGAGCGAGTTTCTTGACTTGCTTGATCCTAGAAAATGGAGATCGCATCAGTGCCGTTCGGTTCTTGCACCAAAGAGCACCAGAAGATCTACCAGGAATGGTTCAACCTTGCCGATTCAGGTACCTTTATTTTCTCGTCTTTTATTGTCATTCTCATCCTTTGTATTAATCAATGAAGTATTTTCCACCATTATTTCCTCCAGATGGAGATGCCCGTATTACCGGAAACGATGCCACTAAGTTCTTCGCGATGTCGAAGCTATCTCGGCCGGAACTCAAGCAGGTCTTTTTTGAGTTTTTGGATTTTACTTATCTATATTATATGTTCTTTTATTGGACTATAAGATTTTCGATTACCATTTACCGTTCGTCTATCCAAACTTCCAGCTCCGTTATAGTAAGTGGCAGATTAATCCGTACACCTGTTGTGGTGGAGTTAATTTTATGTTCGCCGTGATTCAGTTGAGTGGATTTATCTTCTATTATAAGAAGTTTCCTTGTCAAGATGAGATTGGTTCTCCCTAATTGCTAAACCTACATCACATAGTAATTTATCCTATCTTGATTGCCCGTATCGTGAAAGAATATGTAGAGGTCTGGTTTACTGGAAGAAAAGAGAATAAGAGTAACGAAAATGATGAAGAATTACTCGATAATTTCCTTCAAAAAGCACACATGTAATCTGTACAGTAGCTTGTTTATACAAGAGAAATGAAATAATCTATACATGAGAAAATGAAATGAATATACAATATTGCCCTCAAGCATATGCACAGCTCAAAACGTCATGATTAAATTTGTTGAGAATCTGTTAGGCATGTAGTGGTGTTTCTCTCTCGGGTTGGCTCTTTTTGTGTGGCAGCTGATTCATCATTCTTTAATATTCTCCCGCAAGATGGAGAATAGATGTTTTCTATTCCCATCTTGGACAAAAGAATACTAAGTTGAGGAAGGAAGTGCCTTGGTGAAGACATCCGCAAGTTAAAGTGAAGAACTAACATGAGAAGTGCGTAAATTGAATTTTGTTGCGAATGAGATGGCAATCGATCTCAATGTGTTTTGTGAGCTTGTGAAACACCGGATTCGTTGTGATATGTAAGGTAGCCTGATTATCACAATATAGATCAGTTGGAAGTGAAACTGAGATGTGCAAGTCTTGTAAAGTATAAGACCACCATTGTAGTTCACAAGAAGTGATTGCCATGACTTGATACTCAGCTTCAGCGGAGGAGTGAGAGATCACAATTTGCTTCTTTGAACGCCATGAGATCAATGAGGATCCAAGGAAGATGCAAACACCCATAATGGAGCGGCGAGAATTGGGACAGAAGGCCCAATCTGAGTTAGTATAACCCTTGAGATGAAAAGAGCTGCTGGAGGGAAAAGAGGAAAAGGTTCACTTGAGTTGCGGGGCCTTGTTGTGGACAAAGATGAGAAGGCAACATTGTTACATGTCTCTGACAAAGGGTTAAGTTGCATTGTTTGAGAAGGTGGAGGAACTATTGGTGGAGAGCATATAAAGTCACTTAAATGAGGAGGAGGGTGATAGGAGCGAGTAGACCTATGAAGTAAAGGAGGAGGAGGTGGTGTTATGGATGTGTCAATGGTAGGGGACACAGGAGTATGAGTTGCTGTGTGTTGCTGTGTGGGTGGAGGTTTGGCTAATATTAAGTTTGGATCAGGTAAATTGAAAGTTGGGGAAAAGGGTGAACGGAGAGGGAGTGTATGACTTAGGAAGGAAGGATAGAGTTTGGAAAGGAAAGAGTGTTTCAAGAAATGTGACATCCTTTGAAATGAAAATTTTATGAGTGGTGAGATCAAGTAGCTGATACCCTTTTACACCAAAAGGATATCCAATGAAGGCACAACAACGACTCCGGGGATCAAATTTATGATGATAGTGGGAGGTGGTAAAAGCAAAGGCTAGACACTCGAAGACACGAAGATGGGAGTAAGCGGGAGGTTTATTGAATATGATTTCATAAGGAGTCTTGTTGTGAAGAAGAGGGGTGGAAATATGATTTATTAGGTAGCTGGCTAAGGACACAAGCAGACTAGAATTCTAATGGTATGCCTGATTGAAAACGTAAGGCACGAGCTACTTGAAGAAGATGGCAATGCTTTCTCTCGACGAACCCATTTTGTTGGTGGGTCTCGACACATGATGTTTGATGAATTATGCCATGTTCAGAATAGAAGTCAGTCATGGAGAATTCTAGGCTATTGTCACTACGCAAGATTTTAATTCTTGTATTAAATTGAGTGACAATTAGATTACAAAAGGATTTCAAACAAGGATGTGCATCATATATATTTTTCAGAATATCCACCCAAGTGCAACGGGAGAAGTCATCAACAATTGTGAGGAAAAGTCGAGAACCATGTGGTCTGAAATGTTGTGTGGTCCCCATAAATCACAATGAATAAGATCGAAGCAATGAGAAGTAGAGTTAGTGCGAGAAGGAAATGGGAGCCATGTTTGTTTAGCAAGAGGACAAGTAAGACAAGGTAAATTTTTATTGATATTCATATAAGTAGTTACATTGGTATCTTGTATGTGTAACATGCGAGAATGGGAAGGGTGACCCAATCGACAGTGCCATAAATAATGAGCATTGTTGAGAGGTTGTATAAAGGCTGAAATGGGATTTTGAATTGTAAAATGTGGAGAAAAAGTATGAGCTAAAGCTTGAGGTGAAACATCTTCTGTGTGTAGGTGATAGAGACTATGTAGTAGACTACCATTTCCAATCGTTGTCCAGGGAGAAAGGCCCTGTATGAAACAAACATCAGGGAAAAACAAGAGACAACAATTTAATTGTTTGGCAAGTTTAGCTGCAGATAACAAATTAAATAAAAATTGGGAACATATAAAATGTCATGAAGGAGAAGAGTTACTATCACTTGCACGGTACCAATGTGAGTGACAGTAGCTACTTCTCCATTTGGGAGTCTAACAAAATTGGAAGTGGTGGATGTTATTGTGGTGAAGAGGGAGGGGCTGCAAATCATATGATCTGTAGCCCCCGTGTCAATGATCCAAGGTTGAGAAGTAGAGGAAAAAGAAGACAAACATAAAGAGATACTAGTAGTAGATGAAATATGAGGTTGAGTTGGAGGAACAAGTTGGAGTTGGTTTGCAGATGGGGAAGCAATCGAGTTCGTCTTGTGCAGCAAGGCTATAATTTCTTGATATTGCTCTTTAGTCAACACTAGGTTTGGATCATTGTTGGTTGCCGAAGGAGCTTCTATGGAGACGGCATTGAGGCGTGGCTTGTGATACTTGTGTCCATGGGGATAGCCGTGAAGCTTGTAGCAACCCTCGGTAGTATGTCTAGTCATCTCACAATGAGTACAGATAGGGTTTGTGGCATTTCCAGATTTGAAGCATTGTGTCAAAGTATGGCTTGTGATTTTACAATGGATGCAGTATGGCTTGTCACGCTTGGGGGAAGATTGAGATGGTCGATGAGCAGCCAATGCAATGGTTTCAACTGGAGGGGCAACGGTGGTGATGAGATGATAACGTTCTTGTTGTTGAATGTAGGAAAATACCTTGTTGACAGGTGGTAGAGGATTAGTTAACATAATTTGGTCACGAATATTGGTAAACAAGTCATGGAGACCCATCAGAAATTGGATCACACAGTCTCGTAGGTATCGGTTGGAGATGACTTTTGTTGAGGCACAAGAGCAAACAGGTAATGGATCATAGATGGAGAGTTCATCCCAGATGGATTTAAGTTTGCCATAATAGGTACTTTCCGTATCTGCTTCTTGTGACAAATTGGCAAGGGTTTTCTTCAATTCATAGATGTGTGGACCATTTTGAGGAGAAAAGCGGTCCTGTAATTCAAGCCACAATGCACGAGCATCATCAACAAAGGCAACTGATGGACGAAGGGGTAGGCTGATAGCGTTTTGAAGCCAGGACACAAGCATATCATTGCATTGTTCCCACAATGAGAGGAGTGCAGAAGTAGAGGGGGTTTGTCGATAGTGCCATCAAGGAATCCGAGTTTATTCTTTGCCCATAGTGCTTGTTGAATGGATCTGGACCAAGTAGAGTAATTCTCAATTGTGAGATGTTCGGTGGCCAGAATGGTACCAGGATTATCAGATGTTTCTAGACAGTATGGGTTGTTTGGATTGGGGAGGTCGGTAAGGTTAAGAGTTGGAGTTTCGACACTGGCTTCTGATGCCATGAAAGAATATGTAGAGGTCTGGTTTACTGGAAGAAAAGAGAAGCAGAACAACGAAAATGATGAAGAATTACTCTGTTATTTCCTTCAAAAAGGACACATGTAATATGTACAGTAGTCTATTTATACAAGAGAAATGAAATAATCTATACATGAAAAAATGAAATAAATATACAATATTGCCTCAAGCATATGCACAGCTCAAAACGTCATGATTAAATTGGTTGAGAATCTGTTAGGCATGTAGTGGTGTTGCTCTCTCGGTTTGGCTCTTTTTGTGTGGCAGCCGACTCATCATTCTTTAATATATCGAGTTTCCAACTAAATAAGGGAAAGCATTTAGAGAGTTTTTTTTTTTTTAAAACTTGTTTCGATCACCGTTTGTATTTTTGGATATACCCTAACCACAAAGAAATTATAAAAAAATAATTTCACAAATTGATATAATTTTATGTAATTCATCAGGTTATAAAATTATTTATATTATAAATTAGATATAATGAATTAGATAAAATCACATTAATTATGAAATTATTTTGTATAATTTTTTTGTGAAGGTAGCATTCCTCATTTTGGGAGACGATTTTGCTTATGCTTGTTATTCTATTACTCCCATGATGAGTGATTTCTGGAAGATATTTAAAGTACTCAGGTGTTCTAACTGTCCATGTGCACTTTTTATGGGTTTATGTGACTTTACTATTTTGTCACTCCGAGCGGAAATCATTGTTCAAAACTCACATATATTTTTTTCCCTATTTGTTTTCAAAGGTTTGGGCAATTGCAGATTCAAGACGACAAGGGTTTTTAGGTTTTACAGAGTTCATCACAGCAATGCAGGTTGAAAGTTGTACATTTTCTTGCAGATTTTATCTAAACCTTAACTGATATCTAATTTTTTAAAGTACAGCTGGTTTCCCTGGCACAAGCAGGACATGAATTAACCCCAGATATCATTAAAACTGCAGGCAAGTTGATAATATTTTTCATGCTGTTTCACACAATGGAAATGGGAAAATTGCTTTAGAGCATCTCGACTAGAGTTTTTCCCTATTGAGATCAATTCTCAATTTCTAAATTGGGTTTATACCTCGCATTTATGTTAGTTAATGGCAGAGTTGTGCAAATGGACACGATGAACCGTGCACCATAAACCTCACATCTTCATATATCTTGAATTAAACTTACATGAGCAAGGTGCCAATTTGTTGGACCTTAAACTGTGGGAATCATTAAATTTTAAGCATTTTCTAAAGCATCAGCTTACTTATAAATGTTCGAAACTAACTTACGTACTAAGCTTCTTGTACACCACAGCCTTACATAGACCAAAACTTTAAAGATGTGTTTAGAAAATACTGAAACATTTGGAGAACATCCCTCTCCAGATCATTTAATTTTAGTTTTAAGAATATTTGTGTCGTATGTCATTCACATGTTGCTGCCTGCTCAACGACTTATGCCTTAAGCTTGATCCCTAGGCTGTTCCTTAGGAGCCCTGCTTGAATATTATGCTTCAAAGGCCATATAATCAATTTTTAACTTGTATTCTAGTTGTTCAAGTGAGGTTGACACATTTCTTTCAATTATTACAGAACATGTCGAAAACATTAAACCTCCATTGATGGAAGGTTTGCATGGTTTAGTAGCTGTAAGCAGTGCTCCTTTCTTCCTTGGTACTTTATGGTTGAAACTATTAATGCCATTGATCCTTTTTCTTGTTCCTATTTTCTCAGAAAACCAAGGCTTTGACGGTAAATGGCCACTCTGAAGTAAATGGTGCATAGATCTTCCAACCTATCGATGTTATGAGTATTTTTTTTTAATTTGTCTCTTATAATGTGAGTTTACCACTGCGATGCAGTAAGTGTTCAACCTCATCCACCACCATCAGCCCAATGGTTTGGTTCCAAATCAGCAAAGAAAGTAAGATTTGTCTTCCATTGGTCTTCAAGAGGGTTTATGATTTTTTGCCGAATCTTTTATTCTGTCATCAATATTTACCGGAAGTCAGATTATTGGTAGTTTCTTATGATTTTTTGATACTTTTGGTACAAATCCCTGTTTAGAATTATCGAGCTCAATTTCTCAATTAAATTGGTTTACTTTTCCTAGTGTTCTCCACACTCCATATGAATGCTCAAGAGGCCTATGAAGATTCTCAGTCTCTCTCTCTCTCTCTCTCTCCATATACACACACACACACACATGCACACAAATATATTTTAATAGCTACTCCTCAATTTAAGTATGAAGTTAGTATATTAGATTTGTGAACTTATTTGGGCAAAGTGCTTGTATTGCATGGACGATATCTGATCAGAAAATGATCAAATATATTCTCGAGACACTTAAGTATTGGTGAGGATAATTGTTTTCTGTACATGTAATACTTCACCCTGAAACATTGATGAGTTCACCACTTGATGGCTGCTTCATTTTCATTGTCTTTAGGCCAATAAATTTTGTAGGAAGTTGATTATCCAAACCCCCGATGGTTGAGTTTCTTGCATTTGTAATTTTTTTACCTTAGTTTTTAGATAACTTGGTTTTCTTTTTTGTTTAACTTTTATTTTTCTTTTGGCAATATATTCTTGAACTATAGAAAGTATACTTGTTTATTATGGCACACTTTCCTTTTTAGCTAACGTGTTCCCTCCCTCATCCTCTCTTTCTCAGCTTCCTCCCAGTGCAGTTACATCTATTATTGATGGCTTGAAGAGATTGTACATTGAAAAGCTAAAGCCATTGGAAGCTACATATCGTTTTAATGATTTTGTATTGCCCTTTATGGTGAGCAGGGTTATTTTTTTTTTTTAATTTTAATTTATATAACAACAGATTTATCTATTTTATCGGTTCAGTATAATCATCTTTTAAACTAGAGGTTGTGGTTTTGGAAATGGAGGCTTTTTTTTTTTCCTAGCTCCGCATTGATTCTAGGTTTGAAAGCTAATGTAACTTTAAGGATTTGTTTTTTGTTTGTACTTTTGCAGACTAACAGTGATTTTGACGCTAAACCCATGGTCATGCTTTTGGGTCAATATTCAACAGGAAAGACAACATTTATAAAACATTTGCTTAGATGCAACTATCCAGGTTAGTTAAGGTCATTTATTGCCAAGTGTTGATTCACGTCTGTTAATATGATTGAATCACAATGTTAAATGCCCTTGACTTTTACACTTTTCTCTTTGAACAGGAGCTCACATTGGTCCAGAGCCTACAACCGATAGATTTGTTGTTGTCATGGTATAATAAGTCATCCATTTTCCATAGCTATTTATTAAGGCTTGTTAAGTTCATGTGGGATATAGGAGTGTTCAAAAATGATTTGGTCATGATAGAAATTGCCATTGTAGCTTTCATGAAAGTAGCAAGGTGTTTCTAGGCATTTTTTTCTCACATATGTTTTGTGATTTTTCCATCTCCATCGTCACACAAGACTACGTATAATAAATGAGTTGAACCTCATTGTTAAAGACCCAACTATTGATCCAAAAGCTCTAGGATTGTTGATATTAATTTGGTTAAACCTTAACCCTCAATATCATAAAAGTTCATCACCCTTATGAATCTGATGTTCACGGCAACCAATTCTATTGACATTGACTTGGTGGTAGCCCTTTTCTTTTTTGTGACTTTGCTCATCTATCAATATTCAATGACTTAACATTACGCCCATATATAGTATCAAGGAATTTTAATCCATCTTATAGGTTCTCCTTTGTAACTTGAACTTGTGATGTGGAAATTGCTCCAATACCAATTGTTAAAGACCCATCCCTTGATCCTAAAGCTCTAGGACTAATGGATGCTAATTTGGTTAAATCTTTAACCCTCAGCATCATAACACTTGTGTCTAGATTTTGAAAATGGTTGGGATTCTTTTGGACAAATATGCTTTATGCACTATAAAAGGTAATTGATATTAATGGCAAATATCTCGGTGTGTCCTTGATTTCAGTCTGGACCTGATGAAAGAAGTATCCCAGGGAACACCATAGCTGTTCATGCAGAGATGCCATTTAGTGGTTTGACAACTTTTGGCGGAGCATTCTTATCAAAATTTGAGTGTTCTCAAATGCCTCATCCTGTGAGTAATAACTAACTATTCTTTACATAACTGCAATCTAACTATCATTTATTTAAACATATAAATTGTCAGTATTATTATCATCACTTGAATAAGCTAATCTTTTTCCCTTGTGCTTCTAGCTTTTGGACCAAATTACGTTTGTGGATACCCCTGGGGTTCTATCAGGAGAAAAGCAACGAACACAAAGGAGTTATGATTTCACCGGGGTCATATCATGGTTTGCAGCAAAATGTGATCTGATTCTTCTTCTGTTTGATCCCCATAAACTTGATATCAGTGATGAATTCAAGCGTGTAATTTCATCCCTACGTGGCCATGATGACAAGATACGTGTTGTTCTAAATAAAGCAGACCAAGTTGACACCCAACAAGTGAGATACATAGCTAGACTTTTAATTCTCATTTCTGTGTTCATATATTTACTTTTTGGTGGGTATCTAAATGTATTTGATCCGTTAATGTCATAATTTTTAGCTGATGAGAGTTTATGGAGCATTGATGTGGTCACTCGGGAAAGTTTTGAATACTCCAGAAGTTGTGCGTGTTTATATTGGGTAGGTCATTTTTTTCTTCTAGGTATTATCAATTGAGTATCATGTTTTTAAACAAACAGAAAAATCATTTTCTTAGTGTTCAATAGGTTATTTGGACATACTTACGTAAATTAATTATTTCATGCAGTTGAAAATGAGATTTAATTACTTTTCTCTTGTTGATCCTATCAAATCTACTAGACATGATTTTTTCATTGGTTTATGGTCATTGTTGAAAGGTTTTGAGCCCATGGTCATTGTTGAAAGGTTTTGAGCCCAAGGAATTCCCCTCACAACAATTGATGAGGAGGTCATCTGTATTTATAGACGTATATGACATGTCATCAGTATCCTATTAGAATTGCATATCGGTATCCTATTACAATTGTCAAACTCTGTACTCATCATAAGTCCTATCCTCATCTTATCTTGTCTTCATCCTCTATCTGTTTTAAGTTTTGGTTCCATCTGAGTTCCCATACAACTTAATATCTTCTATAACTGTTGAAAAATTCACTTTCATGGTCAAGCATGTTATTACAAGAAATTGAATAATTTGTATCTATAGTTTTGTTGTACTTGTCAATTAAATATTAACTTAAATGAAGATTTCATGTTCCATTGAAATACTAAATGGTGCCATCAGTATACCGATGCTAAAGGAAAGCCTGGTTTTGTTCATCAAGTTTAAAAAGTTTTATCACGGTGTCATACTTCTAGACTTTCCATTTTAGATCATGTTACATCCTGAATTCATTTCAATTCTTCTTTTTTTTTTTCCAGGTCATTCAATGACAAGCCTGTTAATGAAGCGGCTGTGGGTCCAATAGGCCGGGATCTTTTTGAGAAAGAACAAGATGATCTCCTTGCAGATTTAATTGATATCCCAAAGAAGGCTTGTGATCGTCGGGTATGCACACCATATTCTCTTTTGCTTTAATAATTGGTCGTGCGCACTGCACATATGTGCTTGTATGAATCTATATATCTATATATTTTCCGATTGAGAGTGTACTTGGGCTTCACCTATTTACTTGGATTCAATAAAATTTTATTTTATCTCTCAAAAAAATATAAGCATATATGTATATTTTCAGATTTACATGCTAGCTAACTAGTCTGATCGTCCATGTTGCAGATAAATGAATTTGTGAAAAGAGCAAGAGCTGCAAAGATTCACGCATATATAATTAGTCACCTTAAAAAGGAGATGCCTGCCATGATGGGCAAAGCAAAGACCCAACAACGACTTATTGAGAATCTGCAAGATGAATTTGGAAAGGTTTGTGTTTCCGTCTGTCTTTTCTTTCTACTGTGCATGCAACTTTATTTTGATTCTGCAAAACAGATCCAGAGGGAGTTCCATCTTCCCGCGGGTGACTTCCCAAATGTCGAGCACTTCAGAGAGATCTTGAATGGTTACAACATCGACAAATTCGAGAGATTGAAGCCTAAAATGATTCAAGCAGTAGATGATATGCTAGGATATGAAATCCCAGAGCTCTTGAAGAATTTCAGAAATCCTTACGAATAAAAACATTGCTAATTACATGAAACTATATAAGGTCCGGGTGATGATTGTTTGGGGTGCCATTTTTCATGCTTCGATGTGTTTTTAATCAATACTTTTTTATAAACTTGATTGGGACATGCAGCAACTAGAATTATTTTCTCATGTTTAGCAATTAGCACCTTTGGTCTCACACGCTTGGCCTGGGGTTTGTTGCATCCGTTGTCTCTTCTCGCAAACAGTTCATTGCTCCGTAAATTTTCGATTTCTTCGTCTCGTATTATAATGTAGTATAATATGTTTTGTTAACTTATCGCTTTACGTTGAAGTTTTTTACAAGGAAAAAAAAAAGATACTGCTATATGTCCCGTTTTAGTCTCCCGCTTGAGGTGGATACCCCACCTGGCATTTTAGACTCGATTTTGTTCTCATTTTTTGAAGGCCCTCCCCGTTTTACCCATTAGTTCTTCACACTCACAAGTCTCCATCTCCCCTGCCAACTTACTCATCGAGTTGGCAGGTCTCCATCTCCCCTGCAAATACATACTTGGATTCGCTTTCTTCACGTTCTTCCATTTCTTTTTGCTATTAGTCTCCCCAATGTAAAAAAAGAAAAGAACAGAAAAAATCCCGACTCTTTCCCACTTGTACCATTTCGTTTCTGGAGAATCATTCTGCCTTCTCTGTTTTTATGAACTTTGGTATCTTCTTGTTGTCAATCCTCGCGAGTTCTAAATACCACTTTGCAAGCTTCAAGTTCTTAAATTTATGAGTTTTGCACTTCTTTTTTATTATCTAAAACTTGATCTAGGTTTTGTTTCCCTTGTCTTTGTGGTTATTTGGTGTGCTTTTGGATCTGATATCCATTCTTGAAACTCAGAATGGGTGGAAAGTATTGAGAAGGTCTTATTTGTTTTCCAAACTATTTTCTTATATCTCATTTTATTTTAAATTTATTATTATATTTTTCAAATATTTATATAAAATAAAATAATTAATTCAATCTTCTCAAATTCTAAAATATTTTTTTCAAATTTTAAAATAAAATTAATATTAAAAAAATATAATGTAATAATATTTTATTATTATTTTTTAATTTTATCTCATTTTATTTAATTTTATCTATAAAAATAAACCAAATCTTAGAATTCTCATTTCAATTAATTTTACTGGGCGTTGTTTTCGTACCAAAAGAGTGAATGTAATATCTATCTTTTAGTATTAGCAATAGATTAATTAAATTTTTCTTTTAAAAAGTATAAATTTGTACACTTTTTAAAAAAAAAAAATATTTAATTAATAATAGAGAGAAAAATATGAAAAGATGGGAATATTTCACATTTTTTCATTTGTAAATAGTAATTTTTTAAAATTTTTTAAATTTAGAGGGTTACTATTCACAAATGAATATTTTTTTTAATTCATTTCTTTTCACTTTCTTATCTTTTTAAATAATTAAATATGATGAAATTTTTTTAAAAAGAAAAATTTTAATTAGTCAATTACTAATATTTAGACTTTCATTTCTTCCCCTTTTCACAACTTCCTAGAGAATTAAACGGAGACACATTTGCGCCCACCAAACTTTGTCCCGTTTCCACACGGGAAATCGATGAGCCCCTTAGACCATTCAGTCATAGGCTATAACAAGCAACTTGGCAGAAGTAAATTAAAACCTCTAAAAACAAGTAAAAAGAAAGCAGCAAGCTGAAGTTGTCCCTCTCTATCGTCTCTTCCTGCTCAATTAGGAGCATAAAAAAACCGATAAACCAATTCAGATTGATTCAAATTGGACTGATTATATCGAATTTGAACAAATCCAATTTGGAATTGGTTTTTAGAAATACAAAATTGATAAGATTTGGCTCGGTTTCGGTTTTGGCCATTTTTGAACCGGACCGATCTTATTAATTATATATTTTAAATTATTATTTTAATATTATATATAATAAATTTTAATATTATATATAATTTTTATATATAATACATAATAATATAAATTATAATCATAATTAATAATATTATAATATTTATGAAATAAAGATTTAAATTTAAAAATGAAATTAAAATAGTTTTCTCATAAAACAAATTTTTTTATATAACAGCTTGTATATAACAATTTTTTTATTACAGATTTTATTTATATAATAATTTTTTATTAGTCTAACAAATTTTTATAATAAACTACAATTTTTTAAGAAAACAGATTTTTAAGCCAGTTTTTTCTTTTATTTAAAAAAACAGTTTTGTTTTTAAAAATTTATAATTTATTAAAATCAGAAAATCGGACTAGAACCGGTAAAACTTTTACTACCAATTTTGAGAGATAATTGAGATGCAATCAATTTTATATTTTATAAAATTTGTGATATCGGTTTGATTATATATTTTGACAAAAACCAAAGTGAACCGGATCGATTATATCTCTAAATATAAATACAATTGTAAGAATAGACCATCCCATTCTCGAGCAAGATGACCCAAAAAGAGAGAAAACAACTACTCAAAAAGAGGGGGACTTGCGAGGAAGGGGTAGCGCAAACAGACGAATAAAATTGTTAAAAGAGAGCTAAGTGTTTCAAGCTTTCAAAAAAGAATAACGAGAGTGCCAGATGGAGTCTCCAAATCAAGTGGGATCCCAAACGGGACTCATAGCATTGTCGTTTTTAGGAAAATGTTAGGAATTTTTATTTTAGGATCTCTATTTCGGAATTCTCATTTAGGATTTTTTTTTATTTACATGATTTTTATATAAATATTTTAAAATAATATTGTAATTTTTTTATATTTTAAAAAAATGTTTAAAAAAGTGTTTTAAACAATGTTCCTAAAATTTATCCTTCTTGGGCATCGATTCTGGAAGGGATGAAAGAGATGTCAGGCACTGCGTGGGTGTGTCCCAACTTAGAAATACTTCAAAAAAAAAAAATAGTGATAGGATTTATCTTTTTACTATTGATTTATTGTTTATAATACATTTAAAATTTTTATTTTTTTATTATTTTTTAAAAGTATATTTATAACATTTTTAATCATTAAGAAAAAATTAAAAAATATATAATTTTATAAATAATTACTTTCTTAACTATTAAGTAAAGTAAAAATTAAAAAAAAATACAAAAATAGTAATAACTAGATTATAGGAAGATAATAACACTATCATTTAAGAGTATTCCACATCCACGTATCAGGATTCCGATCGCATTCTGCCTAGTGCTTTTCATCTTTTTATTTCTTTTAAATGTTTAAAAAAAAAAATCACATCATTAAAAGTATTTACTTAATTATTAAATAAAGAAATAACTAATGAAATTTTAGTCGGATCCTCGCAGGGGCGGCTTAATATAGATTGAAGCCTGAGATGAAAAATTAAAATGAGATATTTTATTTTGTATTTATTACTATATTAAATGTTAAATTAATTTATTTTAGTTCTTTAAAATGTAAGAAGAAAAGCTACTTAATAAAAATGGTAGATAATATATGAATCAATAATTTCTCATTACATGAATTAACGAGAGATAATTTATTTTAGAAAATAAAAGTCATGGAACAATTAAAACAAACAAGCGTTAGTACAAGTAAAAAATGATAATGATTAAAAGAAAAAAAATATTATATAAATTGAGGTTAGATTAAGTAAGTTTAGATCATTTTTTTTTTCTATATGGCGAGTCACCATCTATTTATATAACTTGTTTTTCTTTATATAATATAATTTTTTTTTTAAAATTTCGTGCATTTTTTTCAAAAGTAAAAAATTGTAATTTTTAAATATTATAGAGCCTCACATGGGTTGGGAGTAATAGGCAATTGATGCCTGACCCATAGCCGGCCCTGAATCCTTCATCGTATGTAACAATATTATTTTTCTCAAAAAAAAAAAAAATGGTATCTTTTTCAAGACACATTGATTAGATTGTGTTTTTACAACGGGCCATGCTGGCGTGCCGCTTCCATCTTATCATTTTTTATACCGCTTCTTCACGCCTTTGGACCAAATCTTTTTATTATTATTATTATTATTTTTTTAAAAATTTTGTTCTCATTTTAAATATTTTTAAAAATAAAAAATATCAATTTACTTATAATCACTTCCTTAATTATTAAATAAAAAAATTAAAAAATTAAAAAATATAAAATGTCAAAATAAGGTGTTAAAATTAAGGGAGACGCTCAGTGTCGATTGGGCTGCCCCCAACTAAAAACAGTCTTCAGTCAAAATGCATTAAAAAATTTTAAAAATATAATAAAATAATAAAATATAATAAAAATAATAAAAAAATAAAAAACATAGTAAAAAATACAATAAAAAATAAAAAGATAATAAACATAACAATAAAATAAAATAATATATGAATTTAAGAGGGGATTCACTTCAACCAAGACTGTGTCGGCGTCAGTGGTGGGCGACACCACCCACCTCATTGTGACCGCCGGCGTCCGGCGACCCCACCCCTACAACGGTGACTTCTAGTGTACCCCACACAGTCTTGACCCGTTTCGGATACGTACAAAACGCCGGTGTCCGTTTTTCAAGGGGATCGGACGGACCGATCTCCAGTATTTTCCTAAAATTAATGAACATAATAGACTGGCCCGGTTTAAATTCGAGAGTGAGCTCATCTTATCTCAAATTCATTATTACACTTTTTCAAATTTCCATACAAAATATAATAAACAATTCAACTTTTTCAAATTTCAACATAATAACAATATTAAAAAATAATATTTTATTCAATTTTTAAAATTCATCTCATTTCATTTTCCAATCCAAACCGCACTCTTTTTCAATCCATAGATTGACGGTACGAAAGATAAATTCACAAATTATGTATATATTTTATTTTTCTCCTGATTTTCTTCTTAATAATTAATATTCTAGTGGGCATGCATTAGGTCCCTCGCATGAAAGATGAAATGGATTCGAATTTCTCATCATCGTTGGCTGTAATATCATATTAGTGATCAAAGGCGGGACTACGTTTACACTTGGAGGGCTACCCCCAAAAAAAGAAACTTTTTTGAAAACTCAAATTAGAATACAGATTATTATCATTTTTCTTGATACTTATAAAATTTTTATTTTATTTAGACCCCAATATTGAAATTAGCCCTACAAATTTTATATTGCAGAGTACAAAAAAACAAAAAAAACTTCAAAAATGTTTAGTGTACTGACTTCCAACGTGAATGACTACGATATAGGCTATGGACCGATCCTATCTGGTGATGCTTTGTCCAGTTGCTTAACATTCCATAAGGTTAAGTTTGGCAGATCAAATTTTTTTTAATACCTCTCAATTATTATTTATTATTTTATTATTATTATTTATTATTTATTATTATTATTTATTATTTTATTATTACTTTTCACATACTTTTTATTACTATTCATAAATATTCACACCACTTCTCAACACCCAAACACAACCTAAGTCTATCCCTCAGACCATTGAAAAATCTGAGACTACTGTGAGCTCGAGACTGCCTATTTCTTCTTCTTTTGATAGAAAAACAAATCACTTTACAAAGAAAAACTTTTCCTCCAAACAGACAAACGAAACTCAAAAGAAGCAAATTACTTTCAAACAAAAAAAAAAATTACTTCTAAGTTGCTGAGCTATTTCTTCTTCGTTCTTCCTGCAATGTTGTTGAGCTTATAACCTATTTCTTCTTCCAAACGAAACCGACGTTGACATTGCTAAGCTATTTCTTCTTCCTGCAAGTTTGTGATATTCCCTGCAATAGAAAGTTTTCTTACAAAATGTGACGTTGATCTCTGGATCAAAGAGTGCGAGTCTTCGACATTGATCTCGCTTTGAGCTTTCAAGACGTCAGTTTCACTTTTCAGGCCCAGGTTCTAAAGTCCCATTTATTTTCATTTATTTAAAGAAAAAATCTTTAGAGCATCCACTATTGAGAGCATCCATTGTACTCATAGGTAATGTTTAGGATAAATTTACTAATTTATCCTTTAACATTACTCATGAGTGTGATGGATATTCTCAAATAATAGATGCTCTCTAGCATTGCTCTTATTTAAATCAAACTTATCATTTTAATACTTGCAAAAATATTGGCTGCAGCCTAGCGGTACGCAGGGGCTGCAGTCCTATTTAAAAAAAAGTTGCGAATGTGTGCCCCTGGACTGCACAACATTTCTCTTAATTTTTTATTATTTAACTTTAACATTCTAGAATCTACTTTTTGTACTTTTTTATTTGATTAATTTTAGGTTTTATTATTTAATTCAAAGGTAGCGTTCTCTAGAATCTACTATTATTATTATTATTATTATTATTATTTGTTATTAAGTTTAGATTTTACAGCAAGGTTTTCGGAATCTACTATTTTTTTTTTTACTTTTTATTTTATTAAGTTTAGGTTTTTATTATTTAACTTACAGCAAATTTATTCTACAATCTTTTTATTATTATTATTATTAAGTTTACATTTTTACTTCTAGACTTTAGCATTACTCTCATTGACTCATATTGTTATTCTCATATAGTTAGATAATTTAGACTATTATTCTCAAACTTTAACATTATTAATTTACTCTCATTTATTTAGACAATTTAGATGGTTACTCTCATATAATAATTTAAAGAAAATAATAATATTAAATTATTTAAATTAATTGTCAAGTATTTCATTTCAGAAATGATAATAGAAGAATTTTATTTCATGAAAGATCATCGTCGAGCTTAAATTTTTTTAAAAAAAAAATCTAAGTTGATTGCCCCCCTCCCGAACATCAAATCCTAGTTCCACCAATGATTACATTTTCCTTGAAGCTATATGCCACACAACTAGTTATGAGCACAAGTACTTTTTTCTGATAGAAAACGGAGCTTCATTAATAACAAATGGATTATAGACAATTATCATGTAATAGGACTTGAGATAGAAAGTTTAGAATACAATCCCATAACATATCTATGCTCTCACTCTTCTAAACATTTTAGCAAGCGTATAAGCTATCATATTACCCTTTCTAGGGCCTATTTAAGTCAAAAGGTCTGAAAGCCTATGTAACACCTCGGTCCGACGCTTGGAATATATGAAGTATTTGCGACCCATATTTGTAAAATGATTATTTGTTTTCAAATTTGCTACTGGTCCTCTGCTTTTTTTTTTAATATGCAGAATAAAACATATTTTTGTTTCTAAACATAACAGAGCGACAATTTTTAATTCATATAAAATACAGTGATGATCCTGCGCCGAAACCGAACAAATTTGCTACTGGCTTCTCCACACTCGACTTCACCTACCGAAAATACACAAGTTTTCAGTGATTTCAAGTACCAAACCGAACCCATGGATAGAGGAAAACGTGGGAAGAAAAATTAGAAAACCTTACCGTGATGATCCTGCGCCGAAACCGAAACCAGAGGAGTGTAAACTTACGGAAATGAAAGAAATCCAAGAGATGAAATGCCGTATGGAGAGAGAGAGAGAGAGAGAGAGAGAGAGAGAGAGAGAGAGAGAGAGAGAGAGAGAGAGATTTTCATTTGAAACCGATAACCACCGAGATCGTGGTTTGATGCGAGAGGAGATCGAGGGCTGCGCGAAAAACAGGGGAGATGAAACCGACGGGGGCAGGGGAAGGGAAGAAGAGAAAGGAAAATGAAAGAAAAGAAAAGAAAGAAGAAACGTGCGGTAGGTTAAAGTACCTGGGCGAAAACGACGCCGTTTTCGTGCTGGGTCTGGGCCGGGTCACGGGCTGGCTGAAGGCCTTGGGTCGGGCCTGACATCCTCTCCCCCTTAAACAAATTTCCGTCCCCGGAAATTACTACAAGAGCTCAAAATCTTCATTAAAGAGGTGTGGGTATTTCTCTCGCATTTCTTCCTCGAGTTCCCAGGAAGCTTCACTGCTTGTATGATTACTCCATAAAACCTTAACCATGGGAATGCTACGATTCTGCAGCATGTGAGCTTTCTTTTCCAAGATCCGCACTGGTTCTTCAATATATGACAAAAATTAAGCATATTTTGCTCTGCATATTGTATTTTGGAAAATGCTCATGTTTGCACTCTTGTATATGTCCTCTGCTTACTGAGTTGTGGTTAAACTCACCCCTTATCTCTGAATATTTTTCAGATGAGTTTGGATATTTCAGCCAAGGATTGGATTACGAAGCATTGGGTGAGATAACTCAAGAATGGTTGATTAAGTATAGAGAATTTTTATGAACATTGATAAGGTTTAGTAAGAAAATATTATTGTAGTCTGGTGACTTAACATTTCTAGAATTGGTGATATTGAGGAAAGTGATCTTCAAACCAAGTATTTATATGATATTTGGAATTTTGGAGTCTATAGTTATAGTGTTGAATGTGAGTATATGTGATAAGTAGTAACTCTCGGACCCCTACGGGATCGGGGCGTTACAGCCTACTAGAATGAAGAGCCCATATTTCTAAAGCTAATACAGTAGGCCCATTTATCAATCCAAAAGAATAAGACAATATAAAGTCCAACAGAATCACGTAAATAAACCATCACGTAAATAAACCAACACCTAATCCTCACCATTTTCTATGGGATTTCATGCAGATACGTGATCATGTCGGTTGCGGGAAGATAACTCATGAACGGAATTATGGCAGAAGATAAGCATCACCACGAAGCCTATATAAACCAGGTAACCCTACATGAAAAGGAGACTTCTTTCTCTAGCTTTTGAGTTACTTTTAAATAATTAATGAGATTACTGATTTAGGTATCGGAACTTTTTCAGGCGAAAATCGCCAGACCTCATCAAATTCTTACAGGTGACCAGTTGTAGGAGGGGAACGAGACACATCATCAACATTAGCGTCGTCTGTGGGATATGATACGGACTATTAACGTGGTTCTAGAATGCCTATTGCAACTCGTTCTGTAGCAAGTCGAACAACAGGAGCATCCATGGAAGCACGATTAGCAGCAACCGAAGAGAGACTGAAGAAGGCGCTAGACACTTTGGAAGCGTTGTAGAAAGAAAACGAGGAATTAGGGTGGGGAAATGTTGAAACCGAAGGTGCCGCCTAACCTGCTCACAGTGAGCAAAGTTAAGGAGAAGCGGATAGCAATGTTAAAGCCAAACGGGAACGCACGGAGAAACAAAAGATGCACGACGAACTGAAGGATCTTGGGGAAAAATACGAGGAAATAGCATGAAAGATGGGAGGATCTTCGTTGGTCGACTGCTTGCTGAACCAGACCGCCCTGCATATAGTGAGCGGATCATGGGGGTCTCACTCTCGTCAAAATTCAAAGTCCCCCAAATAGATTTGTACGATGGGTTTAAGGATTTAGTGGATCATCTAGAGAACTTTAAAACCCATATCACGCTCCATGGTTTCCCAGGTGAGATTGTCTGCCGAGCCTTTCCTTTGACTCTAAAGGGGACAACAAGAGAATGGTTTGAGACTCTTAAATCAAGGTTGATAGATAGCTTTGAAGACCTAGCCAAACAATTCCTAACTCAGTTCATGCCCAGTAGAAGGCGCCGGCGCCCAGCCGCCTACCTGCTCACGGTCAAATAAAAAGAAAATGAAGATCTCAAGAGCTACCTCACTCGCTTCAACAAGGAGCGATTGATGACTGACGATCAAGATGAGAAAATCACTCTGGCTGCTCTCATGGACGGAATCTGGCCGCAGAGTCCATTCATGATGGAACTGGCTAAGAAGACCCCTTCCACCTTTAGGGAGTTCATGGATTAGGCAGCTACTTTTGTCAACGCATAAGACACATTGCAGGTCTTGGTAGATCTGTAGAAGGAAAGTAGATGAGGTGAACGGAGGAGCGGACGGGATGATAAAAGGAATAGAACGAGCCGACGAAAAATGAGGCAAGAAAGACAGTCAGACCGGAACACCAGACTGATATATAACAACCTAAGTGCCAGAGAAGAGATGGAAGACATGGGTAAAAAGCGACAGCACCAGACAGACGGACAGTATTGCAAATACCACCAGACAAGTTCACGTTGGACTGAGGACTGCACGACCATGAAAAAAAGGTTACGAAACTGGCGGGAACTGGTGAGTTGGAGCGATTGGTGGCAGAGAGATCAAAACGGAGAAGGTGACAGGAGTATGAGCGGGGAGTTAAAAGGAGCACCTACCCTGAAAGAAGGCGCCAAGGCACCAACCGCTAGAACAATGGCAACCAGGAGACAGCAAGAAAAGGCGGGGATAGAAATCGGACGCCCAGAAGAGGCAACAGGAGCAGATCACCCCAAAGAGTCGGCAGGAATAGGTCACCACCAAGAGATGACCAGAATAGTGCACCTATTGGGGAGATCCAGATGATAGCAGGAAGTTTTGCTGGAGGCCGGATGTCCACATCCAGTCGAAAGGCGGGGTATGAGGAAGTCTATGTGGTGGATAGGGCGTCCAAACAGCAATAACTGGATAGTGATATCTTTCGAAGAGGCGGACAGGAAGGGGGCACTATACCCACACGACGACGCTCTAGTTGTTACTCTTGTCATAGCCAATTACGTGACCAGGCGAGTGCTGATTGACAATGGAAGCTCTGCCAACATACTGTTTTGGGAAGCATTCGAAAGAATAGGGATTGAGGCTGACCAACTACGACCTTCTTTAATGCCGTTGAAGGGCTTCTCGGGCGAAGCAATCTAGCCCATTGGTGCCATCACACTTCCAGTAACCGCTGGAGCTGGAAGGCGAACAACGACTACCATGACGGACTTCTTGGTGGTTAAAGCTCCATCCTCTTATAATGTTATACTGGAGAGGCCAACACTCAACCATCTCAAGGCAGTAACCTCATCATATCACCTCAAAATGAAGTTTTTAATCGACGGTGGGGTCGGAGAGTTAAGAGGCGAGTAGACATTGGCTCGAGAATGTTATGTGTAAGAATTGAGGAAGAATAGGAACGAGTGTGTACCGTAGAAGAGATAAAGAAGACGTTTACGCCACCTCTCCCACCACCCATGGTGGGAGCCCAAGGAAAAGAAGTAGAGACTATAGACGAATAGAGTCAGCAGCACGCCGAGGTCAACGGGCTCTTAGAGCTTATAACTTTATTCTCCAACCGCCCGGAAACAATCGTGCTGATCGCCACGAATGCTCCCCCGACGGATAGGGAAAGTCTGAGACAGCTGTTAGTGGAACACAGGGACGTGTTTGCATGGAGCCATGAAGAAATGCCTGGCGTGGACAATGCCATCATCGAGTATCGTTTAGGGGTGGACCCTGCACATAAGCCAGTACGACAGAAAATAAGGTCATACAATGCGGAAAAATATGCCGCCATCCGTCTGGAATTCAAAAAAGTACTCGCTGCCGGCTTTATCAAAGAAGCCCACTACCTAGAGTAGCTATGTAATGTAGTCCAGGTAAAAAAGGCGAAAGAAAAGTGGAGAATGTACGTAGACTTCACTGACCTCAACAAAACTTGTCCAAAAGATAGCTTCCCCCTGCCACGCATTGATCTCATTGTGGACGCAACAGCGGGACACAAGACATTGAGTTTCATGGATGTTTACTCGGGGTACAACCAGATACAAATGCATGTGGCGAATAAGGAAAAGACGGCGTTTATAACAGATCGTGGGCTATATTGCTGCCAGGTAATGTCCTTCGGGCTAAAGAATGCAAGAACGATCTACCAAAGACTTGTCAACCGAATGTTCGCAAATCAGATAGGGAGAACCATGGAAGTCTATGTGGATGACCTCTTGGTAAAAAGTAAGGAGCCTGCCCAGCACATCCACGACTTGAGAGAAGCATTTAATATTCTACGTCATTACAAGATGAAGTTGAATCCCGCCAAGTGTGCTTTCCGAGTCGAGTCAGGAAAGTTCTTGGGGTTCATCGTATCCGAAAGAGGAATCGAAGTCTCCCCCGAGAATATAGAGGTCATAGTCAATATCAAGCCGCCGGGAAACTTGCATGAGACATAACGATTGGCGGGAAGGGTAGCCGCCCTGGACAGATTCATAGCAAGATCTATTGACAAGTGTATGCTCTTATTCCAGGTACTACGCAAAACACATCCATGGAATGAGGAGTGTAATGAGGTGTTCCAAAGACTGAAGCAATATCTGACCAATCCGGCGGGCAAGCCGTGGATAGCGCACATAGATGGCTAATCCTGTAAGGCGGGAGGGGGCCTAGGGATATATTTACTAGGTCCCAACAGCGAAAAAAGACATTACATGGCCACACTAACTTTTAAAGTGACAAACAACGAGGCCGAATATGAAGTACTAGTAACTGGGCTTTCCATAGCAGCTTAGATCGGGATAACCGAGATAGAAGTCAGGTCAGACTCACAGATCATTGTTCACCAAGTATTATGCCTATACGCCACCAAGAACGAGAAACTGAAGAAATACTTGGAGCGAGTTTGGGAAGTACGTGATCTTTTTTCATATTTCACTATAACCCAGATACCCCAGGCAAATAATGAAGTGGTAGACAGGCTGGCTCGAATGGCATCTGGAATGGAAGAGACGCCTTTTCCCTGGCCAGTTAAAATAAGAATTATTGAAGCATTAGCCGTTGGCATGGAGGTGGTAACTGAGTCCCAATATTCCTGAATGGGCAATTGAAGTGTAGAATACCTGGCAGGAGGCAAACTGTCGGAGGGGTGAGAAGAAGCGTGGAAAGTAAAAAGGAAAGCAGCAAGGTTCCTGCTTCTTGATGGGATTCTTTACAAAAGGGGTTTCTCTACCCCTTTACTGCGATGCATCTCGCCCTAAGAGGCACAATACGTTCTAGCAGAAATACATGAAGGAATATGTAGGAACCACTCGGGAGGAAGGGTCTTGGCCAAGAAAGTGGTCAGAGCAGGTTACTATTGGCCCAATGCAATAAGGGACGCACGGGAGTTTTGTGACGCCCTCGAATTTTTCCTAAAATAAACACGGGAATCAAAGCATCAGGATGCTGACAACACGAGTCACGCACTCCCAACGTCAAGTGCTAAGTGTGTGAACACGTGACATGCATAAATAAAAGTAGCGGATAAATTAAGTCATTAGCTAAATACCATAATTTTTAAAATTATTTTACAAACCAGTTTAATATATATTTTCCAATAGAAGATTTAATACAGTCATCCAAAAGATAAATCATAAAAATACATATTTATAAAAATGGGAAAAACATTTTTCGATATAACAAATTATAAATAAATGTTCCAACAATGAAGCCGCCTCCTTATGCTTAGCCTACTCGACATCTGCATCCAAAAATCTACTACGTCAAAAATGACATCGCAGGTAAGTACAACCCAAACAAACCACAGGATACAAAATATACTCATGCAACAACGTAACACAAGAACGCGACACCATATGCATGAGGCTTAAAATCATCATCCTCAAAATAAAAAAATAAACCACATACTTCAAAATTCCAAAATAAACTTCCAATAAAATCACCCATAATTTTTTCAAAACATGATGACCATAAATCCATTAAAATTACAACCATTTTTCTAGAAAATGATCCACGTAAAACCAATAATTAAAACCCGTCACTTTCCTAAAAAATGACCAAAACATTCATTTTATTAACCATATGCACCATCATTTCCCCTAGGGACCATCCGCACACCATGACTTTCATCATCATACTGAAAATAACGACCACGCATGTGACTTCGGAACGGGTGATGCTTAGCTAACCGCGCCCAGCACGTACCATGACCAGACATCCCCTAACTCCCACCAGCAGAGGAGCCACATAGTTAGCACGAGAGCGTTACCATCTCGTCCGATCCCGTCGTCGCCGGGCGACGACCCAGAGGATTTCACTTAGTATATTCCATTTTCGAGTGACCAGAGGAGCTCCATCGAGATAATGCCCCTTCTCGGCTTGGGGTCGTGATACAAACACACCCGAAAACCATAAATACATGAAAATCCAGTTTCTATTTCCAACACATAAATATGCGCATAAATACACAATGTAGACGACCATGCACCAAATAGCCAACAATTAATAAATTTCAACAATAACCAAACACAATATCTGTCGATACAAAAATATATTTAAATCTTAAATTTTATTTGGAAAATACTTACAGCGGGTAAAAACATAAATCCTTGAGCAAACGTCAATCTGCAGCGCTCGCGGCGGTCACTTGTACGTTAGACTAAAGTGCTCGATTTGACACCAAAATTTAGGAAAATACTCAATGGAAGGTGGGGAATTTCATGGAGGTAGTAGTATGGCGGCGCAATCACCGGAAGGTGGTGGATCGGGCTCAAAATGGGTGGAAATCCATTTTCAGGTTTGGGGTCGTATAGGGAAGGTGGGGCTGCGGTTGAAGATACTGAGCTATGAGGTTGGTTGGCTGAGTAATGGGAACCTTTTGATGGCAGAGGTGAGACCTACGGTGGCCGGACGGCGGCGCGACGAAGAACAACCCATTTTAAGACCCATTTCGGGTTTGCTCAAGTGGAAGGAGAAATGGTGGTGCGTGGGGGTTGCCGGTGGTAGGGAAGGGTCACCGGGGGATGGGTAGTCTGCTGGCGAGGGCGATGACGCCGTGGGGTGGTGGATGGCGGCACTGTGGTGGCTCAAAGGAAAGAAAACCCATTTCGGGTTTAAGGGTATTCTAGGAAGGTGCGGGGTAGGCCGGAGTTAGGATTGCCGGAGGGAACTCGCCGGCAGCTGGTGCTTACAATGGAGGGGGCGGTGACAGCCATGGCCGTGCGCGGCGGCATTAGGTGTAGGGAGAAGAGACGGGCGAGAGAACAAAAGGAACAGGGGAGGGGGGGTCGCGCGGGTAGGGGGAAGGAGGGGAGAAGGAAAAAAAAAAGACAGAAAAAGAAAAGAAAAGAAAAAGAAAAAAAAAAAGAGAGAAAGAAATAAAAATCAATTAGAAGAAAAACACAATAAATTAAATAAAAGCCAATTGAAAATACTACCATTCAATATCAATAAAATAAGATATTTAAAGTCCAACAATAAACTAATTGAATTTAAAGAAAAATTTAAATATAAAATACTAATTAATATTAAGAAAGCACATCAAATAAGATCATATAACAAAATAAAGAAATATAATTCCAATCATTAAAATAATTATCTCACATTAAAATAAATAAAAAAAACAATGTAAAACTAATATTAATTATTCAATAGTACAAATAAATATTTTAATCAAATAAAACACAACCAATAATATTATTAAAATAAATTAAAATAATCAACAACGAAAATAAAATAATATTTCAAAATACATGTAAATCTGAGATCTCTCAAGTTTACTAAGAGGTGCCTTAAATGTCAAGAGTATCCATCCGTACAACATGCTCTACCAGAAGAACTCACGTCCATTACAGTACCATGGCCTTTTACCCAATGGGGCGTGGACCTAGTAAGACCTTTCCCACCTGGGAAAGGCAGAGTGAAATTCATGATAGTAGCTGTGGATTATTTCACCAAATGGGTGGAAGCGGAATCATTGGCAACTATAACCAGCAAAGTTGTAATCAGGTTCTTATGGAAGAATGTTGTCTGTAGGTTTGGGATCCCCCACAACCTAGTAATAGATAATAGGCGGCAGTTTCACTTCGACTAGTCCCGAGATTGGTGTGCTGAGTTAAAAATCAAGGCCAAATATTCATCACCAGGTCACCCCTAGGCTAATGGGTAGGCTAAATCAACCAACAAGACGTTGCTCTCAATCCTAAAGAAGAGGGTCACAGAGAAAAAAGGAGATTGAGTGGACGATCTCCCGGGAGTGCTTTGGGCGTAAATGACAATAATTAAGACACATACCGGAAATTCACCATTTACACTAGCATACAGGACTGAGGCTATACCACCAGTCAAAGTGGGGTTGCCCAGCTATAGAATAAGTCACTACTTCACCCACCAAAATGAAAGCAAACTAGAGAGAAGTTCGGACCTATTAGAAGAAGAGAGAAAAATTGCGGAGGCCAGAATGTTGCATGAAAAAGTCAAAACTGAGTAATACTTCAACAAGAGGGTGAAGCCCATAACCTTCAAATTCGAGGATCTAGTCTTAAAAAAAAGCGGAGTGAGAACCCAAAATTAGGGAAAATTGGGGTCCAAATGGGAAGGGCCCTACTTGGTAGTGGCAAACAACATGCCTGGGTCATACCGGCTAAAAGACAATCAAGGAAAGGAACTGACTCATCCATGGAATGCAGAACACTTAAAGTTTTATCCATAGTATCGCCAACACTTTCAGTTCAGTTATGTCTTTACATTCCCTTAGTAGTAGTATTGTTTATTTTTTCATTATAGTAATCTTAGATTTATTATTCTTATTTCAATTAAATTCTTGAACGATTATAATGATCACATTTGTATTCATTGATTCGAAAATCCCGTTGTTCGCCCATTATTCTCGCGTCTGGGTTAAGGTATGCGTAATTACTTGGAGTACCATGTACAAGAAAAGAAAAGAGGAAAAAGGGGCATGCGGAAGTCAATAGATCCCGCCGCTCCTGACCATCAGTACCAAGTTGTCGCATTCGAAGAAAGCTTTACTAATAAAGACCCACGACAAGCTATCTAGCTCACGGGGTTAAGGGAAAGGTCACGGACCGCCCAAACCATGTAACACTAAGAACGAGTAGAACACTCGCAGGTGGCATACAAAAAAAGGAGCGCAGAGGCAAATGATCTTGCCTACCTAAAACTCTAGAGACGAGTAGAATACTCGCAAGTACCAAACAAAAAAGGGAGCGCAGAGACAAATGACCCCGCTAACCTAAAACCCAAGAGACGAGTAGAACACTCGCAGGTGCCATACAAAAAGGAGTGTAGAGGCAAATGACCCTGCTTACCTTTAGACTCCAACAATGAGTCTTAACACTCGCGGTGCTATATAAAAAAAAAAAAAGAAGAAGAGAGAAAGGTCAGGAACTACCCAGTAAACAAAAAGCCCACAACAAGCTATCCAGCTTGCGGGGTCGAGGAAGAGGTCACGGACCCAAGAATAATTCAAATAAAAGCAAAGGCAAAAGTAAAAAACAGACGCAACGAGAATTAAGACGAACGCTTGAAACTATACAGCTATGAATCAAGAATATAATATCGAACCAAATAATCGATGTTATTTACAAAAAAAAAAATGATTACAAGACAAGGTTGCAATATGAAACCACAGTAAAAATAAAGAATAACAAAAATACAAAGAATTGTGGCTTTGAGTCAGGGGGCGTCGCCTTCTTCAGGAGGTGACAGTGGATGCATGTTCAAAAAGGCGTCTGGAACTTCCTTGCGTTTGAACCTATTAACCCGGCGGCAACCGGCCATCTCAGGAGAGAATAAACTCGTATCGAGAGCTTGGAGGCCCATAGCGAGCTCAGCCAAGAGACGGTTTCTCAGGCGCACAATGCCAGCACCATGACCATAAGTAAAGGTCGTATTCTTGACCTAAGGAACCATAGCCAATTGGGCCCGAAGGCGGACAATGTCCGCCTGAGCAACAGTCAACTGGTCTACTTTCATGACTAACTGTTCATCCTTGGCCAAAGCAACCAAGTTGGCTTTCCTAAACTTCTCGTCCGCATTCGCACGGCTTGCCTTGTACTTTTGATGGCATTCTCTGAGTTCAACCAGAGAACCCTGCGCCTCAGAAAGGTCTTGAGCTGTAAGGCACGCTTTCTCCAAGGCGTCCAACAAATCTTTCGACAAGCCACTACACCGTTTTTGAGAACTAGAAAGCTCCTCCCGGATGGAGTTTAATTCTCTGCCATGGGCAAGGAGCTCCGAATCCAGACGGTCCAACTCAATGTTAAAGCTCTGTTGGACTTCGAAAAGTTGCACCCTCGCCAGATCCCTCTCGGATTGCAAGATCTGGTGAGATAATTCGTCCCTGATCTTTGCCTTTTCAATTAGGCGAACAACATCTCGAAGCTCAAGGATTTCGCAATCACGTAACTCCAACTCCCCCTGAAGAGAGTTGATAAAACCTTTCGCTTGATCCAAACGGTGCTCGAGTTTCCTATTCCTCTCGACCAGGGTCTCCAACTCAGCTTTGTTCGCCTACCACTTCCCTTTAATCTCTTCTTCCCGATGAACAAAATTATCCACTACCTTTGCCACTAGGTTTTTGACGCCCTTTTAAGAAAGAAAGAGAGTCCGGGTAAGAAAAGAAAAAGAAAACGAAGAGAAAATGTGAATAAAGAAGACAAGTCAAGGAAATATTACAGAAAACCAATCCTTTAACTAGTTGGCCATTTCGGTGACAATTTCGGCCTGAGCAAGAATTGGCGAAGAGGAAGCACCCCCACTGCCATCGCCTCCGGTGTTCCCCTTGGGACCATTGATTTCCCCAGCTGTTATGATCTTCATGGGCTCAAGAGCCGCATACTCCACTTGGCCCGACAAGTGCACAGTGTCAGGTATCAATTCAGGGGGGGTTGTTTCCTTTATGTTGGCACTATCCTGAAGCAAATTATCTAACTCCTTATCAGTAAGAGAGTCGGGGTCCTCACCAAAAGAAGATGTTGGAAGAGGGATCAAGGAGAGACACTCGCTGCTACCAACCAAAAGAGTATTACCCCCGGATGTAGTAGTTGGGGGAGTTTCCAAGTCAAGCTAGCCAATGGCCAAGGAAGGGCAAGCGCCTTCCCAAGCAGGAGTCGGGGAGTCTTTTCGACCAAAAGGCTGGGTGATAACCGAACTCTCCTTAATTTCCTTCCCCTAAACCAACAAATCGCGGCCTCGTGGAAGAAGCACCAGAAGCAGCAAATGCAGAAGCCGCTGGCGATATAGGCGCCTTAGACTGGTCGCCCCCCAAACTAGCCCTAGTCTCAAGGGGTGGCTACTTAGGGTCGCCTGCTGAGGACGCCCAGCTTCCCTTTGAAACTGGAAGTGTGGGCACCTGCTTCAGACCTTCTTCAGTGGGCGCCAAGGGTTTCTTCGGAGGGGGGAGTTGAAAAGGATCCTCAATTTGAGTCCTTTTCTTTTGACCCTTATAATTCTTCTTCTTGGACTTTTTTCTTTTTTGCCCTCGCCCACGTCAATCTCCAACCGCTTCTTCTCCTTTAGCTCCCCCTTCCTATCCCGCACAACAAGGACTCCTGTCATGGTTTTGTTGGAAGGATTAGGTAGAGGGGTAGAAATAACATCAGTGATCATGAATTCACATCCCTGAGCGAAGGAGCGATTGAGGGACGCCAGAAACCGATCTATATGGACGGGGGACAATAGCTTATCGGTCCAGAGGTAGTCTGGATGCTTTGCAACCCAGGCGCGAATGGCATCTATACGAACCAACTCTCGACGACACAGTGGGGTCATGAGAGTCCACAAATGTCGACTCTCAGGGATAGGGTGCCGGATTGCCCTGATAGGAAAGTCTATGAAAACCTCTTCTTGGCCAGCAAATTCCCATCCCTGCCCGCTGATAAAAAAACATTTCGTAGTCCACGCCTTGGCATTGGAATACCGGCTTTCAAACGTAGCCAAATGTTGCAATTTTTTCTTTTTACGAAAGACAGCCACACAACCCTTGATAGTCTCCCTCATGTCATAGAAAGCCAAAAACTCCCGAGCAGTCATATCCGGGTATGGGTCACAGAGGGGTTCTAGAATCATCCAAAAGATAATGCAGGTGCACAAGTAAACCCTCAAAGCAAAAGAATGAAGCTGAATCGAAGCCAGTTCTAGTAGATCCAAAATGTCGCGAAGAGGGCGACAAAAGGGAAGCTTCAATCCATGAGACAAAAGGGCTACGGAAATGGCTACCTAACTTGAGAACCCTTCATCATCACAACACCCAGATTCGATAACTTTCATCACAACAGAATCTGGGATTCCGAATTCCTTTTGGATCTCAGCCAAATGCTTCTCTCGAACACTTGAGCGCCATGTGTATCCATCAAACGTTGTGCCATCAGGAATGTCAAAAGGTTGAACCGAACTGCTACCTTGTTCCGCCATGGGTTGTAAAAGGAAAGAAGCAAGAACAAGAAGCAAGAACAAGAAACAAGCACGGAAGAATTAACAAGGAGTAAAATAAGCAGAGGGAAGGAAGGAAAAGAGGAAAAATGGGGTATTTAAAGGAGAAGATGATTGTGGAACACCAACAGACGAGATATTATGACTTGATGCGAAAATAGAGAAATAGCCGTCAGATGAAAAATAACCTTTACACGATAAACCTCCCCCCTATTGCCACGATTATCTGACAATAAGATGAAAAGACGGCAGACACTCGAAAGGTCACGGAAGAGAACAAGTTCTCATGCATATCAGGGCGGGAACTGAAAACACACAAAAATAAAAATAAATTGAATTTCCTACGCCTTGAGGCATAAAGAATTTGCGGGGTAGCTGTAGGGCCCATTTAAGTCAAAGGATCTAAAAGCCTACCAGAATGAAGAGCCCATATAGAAGAAAGCTAATACAGTGGGCCCATCTATCAATCCAAAACAATGAGACAATATAAAGTCCAACAAAATCACGTAAATAAACCGATACCTAATCCTCGTCATTTTCTATGGGATTTCATGCAGATACGTGATCACGTCGGTTACGGGAAGATAACTCATGAACGAAAATTATGGCAGAAGATAAGTATTACCACGAAACCTATATAAACCAGGTAACCCTACATGAAAATGGAACTTCTTTCTTTGGCCTTTGAGCTACTTTTAAAATAATTAATAAGATTACTAACTTAGGCATCAGAGTTTTCTCATGCGAAAATTGCCGGACCTCATCAAATTCTTGTAGGCGACCAGTTGCAGGAAGGGAACGAGACACGTCATCAACACACCCTCCCTATTAACATGAGAAAAAAGACATTCACCAAAACAACAAAGTTTTTTAACCTCACTTTACAGCATAGAGTTTTCCATACTATTTTCCTATAAAAGCCTCCACAATCATCAAGCAGTCACTTTTTACCATTAACTTTGTAATACCCATGCTAGCACACAACTTTAATTCCTAGAAAATAACTAATAATTCTATAGCCTATGTTTCCTCAACCTGTTGCTCAAATTTACTTGTAGCCATAATTACCTTACTCGATCCATCTCTTAATATTGCACCATTACCCACTCTGCCAAGTTCACTAAAGATAACACCATCACTTTTAAGTTTTAGAATATCAAGTGGTGGTGGTGGATAGTAGGGAAGAGATTCAACTAGTCTGAACCGAAAAAATCGACCAGATCGGCTATTTTGTATTGGAACGGACGAGATTAAAATTGGATTTGGTCGGTTTCGATCCAAATATTATAGGACCAAAAGACATTCGGTCCAATCCCAGTCCAGATATTTTTCACCTTGGATTGGATCAGATCGGATTGGAACGAATGTTTATTTATTATTTATATAATTATAGTTGTATATAATTAATTATATAATTTATATATATTATGTAGTATCAAAGTATTATTATTTAATGTATAACTATTAACAATAATATATAGTATTAGTATATATATTAATATATTAAAATATTATAAGAGTTATAGTATAAAGATAGTATATGTATAAAAAAATAATAGTATAAAAATCGAGTGGACCGACCGGACTAGATCGGACCGAACCGAAATGGACCGGTTTGGTCCGGTCCTATGAAGTATTCGGTTCGGTGTAGGTTGGGAAAACCCTAGACCGAACAGGTTTGGTCCGATCCATAAAACTCTCTAAAACCAATGAGACTAAACTCCCCCTAGTAGATACCATCTATAGTGTTTCTTAAGCTGTACTCATGACTTCATCTTCACATTTTTATGACTCCTCGACGTAATTAAAACATTTTCAGCTGCTTGGTTTGGACTCATATCACCTACTCACATGCACGCACTTATTCTTCCTATACCAAAACCTCACGCCAATGTAAAGAAGATAGACAACTTATCTTTCTCATTTCCCTCACAAAAATTTAAAGCAACATCACAAAATGTCATCCTTTTATCAATAGCTAGACCAGGTATATAAACTTGCCATATCCTTTCAAGATGTTCACAACTGACCATAGCATGATGAAATTCTTCACTTTCAGAATTGCATAGCTACAGTGTCCCATATGTTATAACAGGTTTATACATTAAATTAACTCTTGTGAGAAGTCTTTCTTTACATTTACGCCATGCAAAAATTTTAGTCTTATTTGGAACAGGCATTTTCCATGGATGCTTCTACAAAACCTGCTGATTATCGACATTTGAAGATTTTTGCCATTTGCGTCCCCATATGAGTATTGATGAAGTTGTAACAACTTATAACACTAAACATGCCACTTCTTCCATGAGCCCATATTTTCTTTTCTTCAAAATCTCTAGGACAAATCACCACTTTAAGAACATTAGACACTATAATTGGATTGAAGAGAGATCTAAGTTTAACAACATCGCATACTTTGGAGTAATCATCAAAAAGAGAAGCCACTAAATCAAACCGTGTATCTTCCCTAACCACTACACCTTCTAAAATTAAAGATTTATGTCCTAGAATCCACTGGTCCAGCCATACTTACGCAAAATTCTCATCCCCTATCCTCCATCTACAACTTGCCACAAGCCATTTCTTAGCTTCCCATATACCTATCCAAGTTTAAGAGGGATAGTTACCCAAACCTACTTCCATAAAATTAGAATTTGAGAAATATTTAGCTTTTATTAATCTGTGCAGCAAGGAATTTTCATCATGGAACAATCTCTATCATTGTTTTGCCATAAAGCTAGATTAAAAATTCTAAGATCTTTAAAACCCATTCTCCCTCAAGACTTCTTTTCACACATTTTATTCCAACTCAACCAATAAATCCTCCTCTCATTACCCTTCTGTCCTCACCAAAGTTTAGAAATCATTCCCCCCAACTCAAAGTACAAACTTGATGGTAGAAGAAAGTAACTCATTGTATATGAATGAAGAGTGCCACTACTTTTAATAAAACTTCATTTCCTTGAGCAACTTTTCTTTTCAAGTTGTAAGCTTTCATCAAACCATTTGTTTCATATATTGAAAAGCTTTATTTATTGAGCTACCAATAACTGGTGGGTGATCAAGGTACTTTTCATAATGTTGAATCACTATTTCCCCACAGTTGCTCGATCTCATCTCTAACCTCCATACTCACATTTCCACTAAAAATCATTGCTATTTTTTCTCTTTAATCCTTTGGCTCGAGATAGTCTCATACTTCTCCAACACTATTTGCACTCTTCTATTTTCCTTCTCTTTAGCTTTGCAAAAAATAACACTATCATCTGGAAAGAACAGATGTTTATTGTTTGGCACACCCCTGCAGATCTTAACACCAGATATTTCCTTTCTCAAACCAGCAACATTCAAAAGAGTTGTAAATCCTTCAGTATATATGAGAAATAGATAAGAGAGCAGTATGTCCTCTTCTCTCAAACCTTTAGTAGAAATTATTGCTCCTTTGATTTCTCATTTATCAAAATAGAAACAGGTACAGTACTAACACAATGCACAATCATCTTAATGAAAAACTAATTGAACCCTATCACCTCCATAACAAATTTAATAAACCCTTATTCAACTCTATCATAAGTTTTTCTCAAGTTTACTCATGTCTATCTTCAAAGACAAATAACCCATTTCCCCTTTTTATTTTGTTTTAAATAATACACCAATTCATAAACAATTAATACATTATTAGTAACTAAACGCCCATGTAAAAAAGCACAAGTACCTTTTGAATGGCAATCACTTTGGCAACTCCAATTCTTGACTTATCAGTAAAAAATCCAACGAAGGAAGCCCGAAGAAATACAACGCATCTATATTCTCTTTCATAGGTGTGATTCATTCACTCGAGTACATGAACAACATGCCTTTTTTTTTTTTTTAATGTAATGATCAAGTGGAAGAAGGAACACCCGTTTAGTCCCCTATGATCCCTGCATCTCAAGATGTATGGGGCCTCTGGCTCACGAACCTTTCAAAAGCAATCTCTCCTGGCCAGCTCCTTCTGAGAACTTTGGATCCACTTATGCAATACCACGAACATGAAGACACTGGAAGAATTCGCAATGGTGACAACTTATTTGGCATAGAAGAAACAACCTTATCTTGAAGAAGGAATTTAGCCACCCTGTAGCAATACGCAAACAGGCTTCGGTTACCCTTAGTGACCTAGAGGTTCTCAAGTCCCCAAAGGAACAGAGACAAGCCCAGACAAGCCCAGGCCCTGGTTAACAGAGACAAGATAAATTGGGACGCTGCCGTCGACAAAACTAATTGCAAGATTGGCATTGGGATCATTATCAAGGATCATAGGGGGACTAATGTTAGCCGCTTTGCGCAAAAACAAGCCTTGCTACCCCAACCCCAGATTGGTAGAAACTTACGGGGCTTTTGAGGCTGTTCAGCTTGGTAGCCAGTTGGGTTTAACCCGAGTTATCCTCAAGGGAGACTCAAAGGTGGTGGTCGACGACCTTTTGGCGACAAGCAAGGACGACTCAGCTACAGCTACGATCATCCAGGATACCCAACTTGCCCTCTCACGTTTTCTTAAGTTTTCTATCAGGCATGTTAGAAGAAACTGCAACACAGTGACACATAACTTAGCAAAGCATGCTTTAGTTATCTCAGACTATGTTGCTGATATGGAGGACCCTCCGTGTATTGTTGATTTGTTACCTGAATGAATGAATGAGCACACTGCTCCTTTCAAAAGATAAAAAAATAAAAAAAGCGGCAACGAACTCCAAGAATGGGACATTATTGTACATGTCATAAACATCAAGAATTTGAACACTAATGGGATCTTCATTAACAACCACACCATCAAATAAATACAAATTAAAATTAGATGATGAAACATACTTACTGATCATTCTAATTTCCGTGGTAGAACTGGGAGTAGCAAACATCTCAAACCACTCGACGCAACTCAACGACTTCTGTACATATCAAATTAGCAAAAACAATAATTTTCAGCTTCCTCGCAATACACATCTTCTAATTGCTGCTTTTTTATTTTTCTTTTGTTTTTTTGAATGGTAAAAATATCTTCTAGCTTCTTGATAGCTTTGATCCTTTTTTCCCTGTTATTGCATAAGCATCCTTAGGACATAAATTTCCATTGACTACCACAGGATCTTCAGCCTACTCTGCATCTTCTAGGGCAACTTACATACACTTCAAATTTGAACAGGAAAGAAGTGTGTGGTGAGGCAAAGTTGCATATTTCCATCACTTTTTGCCCTTCCAATATTTACCTGTAACATAATCAAAAGTAAATATATGCAAAATTTTTACACAGGAACCACATCGGCATTTTGATTTTCATCACATGCCAAAATTAGTCCTTCAACATAAGTTGGGAGAAGGCAGCGGATCCACTGACAGCCTGTTGAGACAGGCTCTGCTTGTGGAACAATCATAAGTACATTTTCATGGCGCCGGACAACCCCCATGACACTTACAGTGCTCCCTTCTTTGATATACCTGATATTCAAGAAACATACACTATGAAGCATACCGTTGGAAAGTGAATGAAGATCGAAATTTCAATAAATAAGTCTGCAGATTCTATTACACCATTCTTAGAAAACACACTCAAAGACAATAAACCCACAAATATGAATTGAGAAGCATGGAATTAAATAAAAATACTCAAGAACGAAAATAATTGAATACCCTTCTTTGAGTCGCATTACACGATCATCACTAGAGAGGCTGCGATCAGCTAGCCATTGTAAAAAACTTGGAGATAAGTCTTTGTTTTCCTTTGTTACATCAACTACAGTAGCTGGCTTGACAAATGGAGCAACCTTAGCCCCATAACCTGCCTTTACCAGTGCTCTCAACCCAGATTGGAAGTCTGATATATAAAAGTCAGCTACATATTTCTGTTCATTAAAAGTAACCAAATTATTATTGGCCATTATTTGATCCTCAAACCATTATATAGAGTAGATCAATAAAAAAAGTTCCCCAAACTAACCTCAGAATGTCTAGATCCCCATGAAAAGCAACGATGTTTTGGATTTGCAGATTTTCCACCACATCCTTTATATTCATACAATTCTGTGGAAACGTATACACACCTAGGAACCCTCTGGTACGAAGACTCCAAAGGAATACTGCCACAGGTCACAACCTGCATGAAAGATAAATATGGCACATTACTTCTCAAGAAAATAGCAAGTATGGAAAAATGAAACCTTTTTCCATAAGTAAACAGAAACCTATGAACAATCCTTTTTTTAACTATAGCTCCTCTCTCTCTCTCTCTCTCTCTCTCTCTCTTCCAAAATTATAACAATGTACTTATTTAATCAGAAGTGAAGTTGCACAAATATACCATTAAGAACTTCTACAACAAAAGAAATTCCAATTACAGTCTGTGCATTATGATGTGGTCTGATCTATTTATCTTGAGCAAGTGGATGCTGCCCAAATCAGCTACTGATGATAAAAGCCACCAGTAAATACCTAAATTCCATCTAAAACCTCGAGTCACTTTTTATCCTTTCCCCGAAATAATCCTCTAAACCAAAACTCCTATTAGGATTCTTTTTTTTTTTTTATCAGTGACTTCTCGTAGAAACTCTTATAAAACTCACTGTAGTGCTTCCTCATAAATTGGTTACTTTGATTTCCACATTATAGCAATTCCTTCAATCTACCAAGTACTAACTAACCTAAATGCTTTATAATGAGTCCAACACCAAACCCCTAGGAGCTGGCTCAAGCAGTAAAGGCCTTGGGCTTAGGGATATGCTCCCCCTTGATATAAGGTTCAAATCCCCTTGGATGCAAACAATTTCTAGGGGCTATCGGACTCAGAGATTTTCCCTTGGAATTAACTAAGATGCACTTGCAGAAAACTCCTTACTGAGGGAGGGTCTGTGCACCCCCAGGATTAGTTGGGATGCTGTTCTAGACACCTGGTACTAATTAAAAGAAAACAATTATGGGTCTAACACCAGATTTATAGATGAAGTTGAGATTTGAAAGTCTAGAATTATTCTTTCCAGTCTTTTCTTTTTCACCACCAACCCATATAATTTCCAGGCCAACTAAAACCACTATCAACCAGGAATTTTCCATATATATTCAACATGTGTAGAAGCCTCCACAATGAAAGCCAAGAGGTTAGTCCTGCATATGACATAAAACGAAGAAAAAGAATGCAAAGTTCAATGGTGAATCAGAGTTTAAAAGGAAGTTGGGTATTCAATGATATATTCTACCCAACAAAAATTCAAAAGATTGCATCAGCTTGTCAACATGAAAGGAGAATGATGCCAACTTCCAAATGCATCAACCTTATCATTTCGCTGGTATAGATCCATTTACTAATCAGTTTACGGGAGCCTTTTAAGAAATTACAAAACTTTTGGGGCCTTTATAGGCATCCAAATAGTTTATATGTGCTGTACAGTAGTGAAAATATCAGGGTAGAATAAAATATTATCATCAGTGAACCCATTTCCAAAGCGGGTTCTAGGTCACTTGTGGCATTCTATATCCTTTAACCTCCAAAGAAGCAAAATATGGTCCCTTGCAAATTCTAACAAGCACATGCAACCTGGAAATTATCCTTGAAGCTTTGCTTGCAGTACTCCATTGTTAATGAACCCAAAACCACCAAGTTTCTAACTCAGTGCAAGTAAATGACTGACATTGAAATAATTGCATGCTTGCATATGCAATATCTACAACCTCATTAACCTCCTAGTAATAATAATGGAACAGGAAGGCTCCCAAAAATAATAATAACCATGATAATTAAATAAGTAAGCAGATCATGTTCAGCATATCCGAAATTTCAATCTCAACTGAACCAGCACGGGCCAGATAAAACTCGTCCAGATTCCAGTCCACCTATTACACATGAACCTAGGTAAAAAATAAGAAAAAAATTGTCGATTCCTGTCTTAGTTCTCCAGCCCGCAGCCCGCCACCCAGCCAACTGTACTTTAATCATGACTAATATATGAATATGAATATGAATATGAATATTAGAACAATAACTTAATCAAACAAATCATCATTACGACAACGACGATTGATTCCTCTTCAAAATCTGTCGATTGAGTAATTAAAATCGTAACCATTATTATTTATTAAATATTTGAGATTTTATCATCCGGAAAACTATAAACTGTCTATCCTAAATCGCTTTCATTGACAAAACCTCACCTAAAAAATACGAATATCTAATTTCATAAATTTCCATCCCATTCCATTCCGTTATTAAATTATGGTTATTAAATTATGGATATGGAGTACGTAAAAAGAAAGGGAAAGTGAAGAGACATAGGGGGGAAATTACCCCAGTAACCTTGACGTACTGTCCGTCGAGAGCACCTCTGAGCTCAGCGTCAGGGTACCTCCTCACAAACCCTAGCAACCCTCTTCTTCTCCAAACCAAATTCCAAGTGACCACCCCGAGAACCGCCGGCAGAACCACCCCTCCGACCGCCACCAGTACCACCGCTTTCTTCACTGCCACCATTAGGAACGCTCCCACCAGCAATCCCATCGCCACCGCCACGACGACGACCCACACCGCTGCCTTCGGCACTGCCACCGAGCCCACCCGTCTCACCTTATCTGCCACCAAGCTTGTTACCGACGGCCCGTACATCGCCTTCCCGGAAGATTCTATGTGAGCCGACGACCGCCTGCCCGTCGAGGATCCTAGGAGTGGACCGGACCCAATGGGACCGGAGGTGATGAGCCCGGTGGGCTGGAGCGGCATCGGTCCCGACGATTTCTTCGGGATCGGACCAGAGTTGGTGTGCTTGGAGCTCAATGGGCCGGAGTTGGACCCCGATCGGACCGATCCGCTGTTGTGTTGAGAGGAGGAGGGGCGTGATGACTTGGAGTGCGGCGGGGCGTTGGCTGAAGGATCGAGGACCTGGATGTCAAACATTTTTCCGAGTTCACCGGATTTCTTAACGTCCCCGCCGGTGTAGGGCACGGCGCGAGAAGCCATTGTGGGCTGGCGCTCCTTGACCTGCTCCGGCCTCCCTGACACGTAGAGCCCATTGCTGAGCTGGTGCGACGTGATTCGACTACTCATTTTTCTGCAGAGAGAAAGAGAGAGACTGTGTGTGTGTGCGTGCTGTGAAGTGTGAGAGTGTGTAGGTGTGGAGGAGGTGAAATGTGAACGGAGGTGATGGTGGTCTAGTGGGGAGTTATGGGGTTGCCGAGGTTGAAATGTCTGAAATGAGAGTCACTTTTGTTCTATTGACGTGCGTATCCTTGTCTTGAAATGGCTGTGCAGTGTTTGTTCCTGAGTGAGTTCACTCTCCGAGGCTGACGCGTCACGCTCATTACCCTTTTGAGTTTTTGTACGCTACTTTTTTTTTTCCTTTCAAAATTTGTACACTACTTTGTGATAATATAACTTTTATTAATGTTAGGGTTTTATATTAGAAATAATTAATTTACTATTTTTTTTATGATTATCCATACTTAATATATTAGTGATATATATTTTTTTCTTATTTATAAAAAAATGGATACTTTCATACATTGTTAACGGTATTATAAATAGTAATATCCCCTAATTATTAACTTCTAAATCTTTTTTTTTGTTCCGTCTTCCTAAGTGAAAGACAGTATTCTAGCTTATCTCTCTTCCATATGTTACTAAATTATGACCAAAGGAATCTACAATCCATCATCTATTGTCAAAATTTCCAATCCAATAAATATCAGAAAATAAATTATTGTCAATGTTGAACAAAAATAATATTTTTTTATATGATTAATTAAGTTTATAATTCAATATATTGCAATTAGAATTTATTTGTGTGCTAACACTATGATTAAATTTAAAAATGAGATAAAATGAGCATATATGAATTTTAAAAGTTGAGTAAAATATTATTTATATATTATTTTTTAATAATAATATTGTTTTGAGATTTTAAAAAAATTGAATTGAAATTTGAAAAAATTAAATTATTTATTATATTTTATGAAAAATTTTAAAAAAATATATAATGATAAATTTGAAATGAGATGAGTTAAGATAAATTATGAATACAAATAAAACACTAACAAGATATATTTTTATATGAAGCATCAACCCATTTTATAATAAAATGTTTTATAATATAACATATAACATCAAATTATATTAATTTGTAAATTTATTTTTATATAATTTTATTAATTGACCATTTAGATAGATATATATATACACGCTTAAAAAAGGATAAATATATATACACACGTGTGTATAAAACTTCTTTTCTTAAGCTAAAGATATAAGAACTGCAACATGAAAATATTTATTTTGAATAATAGTGTTAAGAGAAGAAAATTCATATAAATATAATTATTACACAATTCTTTAGGCATATAAAAAATAAAATTGATACTAAATATACTCTTAAGATATATAATATTTTTAAATATATATATATATATAATCTATTATGAAGAAATAATCTTTCTAAGGAGTACGTTGTAGAAAAAAAAACTGCACGAGGCCATCTAACTTAAGAATATACAAAATATTTTTAAAAGTTAATACGAAAAATCTTATCAATAGGATGAAAAAGGGATGGTTGAAGTGAAATAAATAAGAAAAATGTTAGATATAATTATAAACCATATAAATATTATGTATTTTAAAAAAAATAAAGATAAAATATATAAAGAAATATTTTTTTAAAACTAAACAGTATTTACAATTATATTTAATATTATTTAATACATAATTAAAAGAGTTAAAGAGAGAGGAAAAAAGAAAATGATAGGATTAATATTTTTTGCTATTATTTTATTATTCTATAGTGTATTTAAATTTTTTTATTTTTTATTTATTTTCGTTTAAGTATTTTCTTAATATTGTTAATTATTAAAAATATATAATTTTATTAATAATTATTTTTTAATTACTAAATAATATAAAAAATAAATAATGGCAAATAAATAATAAAAGAATTATCATTATACGAGGAGCAATGCATGGGAGCATGAGCATCCCAGTAAAAAATCATTGTCGTCTTTCGAAAGCACTTGTTCTTCTTCTCAATCATCTGTCGCATCCATGGGTCCCCTGACTTGGTTGGCGCTGTGGGCTAGCGGTCCCGCAACCTAGATCTGCTGTGGCCAGAAGATCTTCTGGGTTTTTGTAGCTTTTCTGTTATTTTCTTTTCTTGGCGATCAACGGTTCAGGACAGGCCACCTACACCGTACTAAATTCGGAGTTCCAACTAGGACCCAATCATCTGCCTCGGTAGATCTGGTACATGTTTAAAATTATAATGAAAAATATTATTTTTAATTTAAAATTTTTAATTTAAAATTTAATATAATAAATTTTATTATTAAAAAATTATTTATTATTTAGAATCTATATGTCTAAAGTATTTTTAGAATTAATTATAATAATTTTTTTAAAATATATAATTATCTGTAGGACCTTTTTGATAAAAACTTCAATTTTATGTTTATTTAAAAAATTGATTTTTAACTTTTTCAATCGATTAAAATATTTTTAATAAAATTATCTAAACATATTATTTTTCTTTAAAAGTAATTTTAATTGCTTAAAAGTATTTTTAAAGTTTCGAAATGCAATTCCAAACATGCTCTTACAATTCTCGTCAGAACATAAGACTTACTGTTTTTTTGTATTTAAGAGTATTTTTATTAGATTATCTAAAATTAAAATTTAAAAAATATAATTATAGATATATATATATTAAAAAACTAGTCTAAAAATGAGAAAAAAATTAGTAACAAAAAGAATAAAAATATTTTTTATCTTTAAAAATAAATAGTAAAATTAAAAATTTTGTCAAATTTAACTAATATTAGATAAAGTTTTAGTTTTACTATTTACAAAAAATACTTTTATTTTATTTATTTTATTTTTATCTCTCAATTTTTAATCAAATATGACTAATTTTTTTTAATAAATATATTAATTTATATCTTTTAAATGATAATTTTAAATAATTTAATGAGAAGACTCTTACTGTATCAATTAAATTAGTCACGAGATATCAAAACACATAGTGGCACTTGAATTGATTGACGATATTCTTATTAGGGGATTTTTATAAAATCTCTTATCCTCTATATATCATTATTTTTTTTAAATTTTTTTAAATTTTTAAATTTTTTAATATTCTTATTTTGAATTTTTTCTTCTTAAACTAATTTAATTTTTAATTTTTAATTTATATATTAAATATTTGATTAAAAATAAAATAAAATAAAATGTGATATGTGGAGGTTGTGTGAATGGTAAGAGGTTGAATATATTTTTTCTTTTTATTATTATCTTTAATTTTTTTATTATTATTTTTTATCTAATAATTAAAAAGTGATGATTACTAAAATTTAAAATTTCTTTTAATAGTTAACAATGTTAAAAAAATATTTAAAAAAAAAATTTAGTATATTAAAAATAATAAACAAGTAATAATGAAGTAAGAAAGATATAATTACCCGGTTAATAATGATGCCGACCGTCTAGAACAATGAACTTCCCGATATGTCCTCGTAGAAACGAGCAGTCTAGAATCTAGATTTCTCTTTTGAGAAATGCTAAAGCCATAAACAAAATTGTAAATAAAAGTCAATCTTATTATTATTATTTTTTTAAAACTTAATGGTTAAGTAGGTATTTTAAAAATAAAATATAAAACTATCAAAAAAAAAATGAAAGAAAAAAAATCGAAAAAAAATTAAAAAAAATAATTTACCTAGGCGATATCTTATTCGAAATTCCTCAAGAGTGGGTGTAACACCACTCTTATTTTTTTCAATGCTTTTATTATAGTATTGACTAAGTTAGCCAAGTGAGAGATTAATAAGCACGTGTTTATTTATTGTGCTCTTATCAAAAAATTTAAAGAAGAAAAAAGGTAAAAATAAACTCTCATTTGCTATTGGTTGATGCATTTATAAGAAATGAGGACACTGCTGAACGATCAAGCTGGTATTTAAAGAATAATAGCCCGCCTTTCATCTATTCAATGTTAAAAATCAGATAATAATTTCAATAGTCTCAAACACAACGGTTCATCTTCAATCTCTTTCTAAGCCCTTTGAACATGTGACCCCAGAAGCAAATCACCAGAACTGGTGCTGGTTTCTTCAACCTTTAGTTGGGTTTTTTACTTTCTTGCGTTTCATACCTTGTCGATCCCAGCTTCTGGTGCAACTGCATCATTCTTTGGCGAGGTCTCCGAATTCAAGATCCTAATTACGCAACTCTTCAAAAATCGTTCAAGGGGGGCAACCACCAGCCTCATCGAACCTAAGCGTCACACTCTCCGTCTCCTTCAAAATCCAAAAACATTTGGTAAACTAAAAACCCAATTCAACTTTTTGCATATTCACATAATTGTAAGAAATCCAAAAACCTACTTCCAATTGCATCACTTTGCAAAGGCCACATTCAAAAGGGAAAAACCTACAATTGAAAAAGCTAAATTAAGGGAAAATTATTGAGATGATATGAAACCAACCTAAAATTAGAATTCTAGAAGCCGTAACGCATAAAGGTAGAGGAAAACTCAGAATAGGGTACATTGATTTCCTCAAAATCATGTCTTTTTTTGTTTTCTTTTTAACTTGGCAGCTTTTACATTAAAGTTTTCTATGTTTTGCTAAATATGCTTCTTTGACCCTTTTTTTTTTAACAATGCTGAACTAGGAAAAGTTATGGCAGAGTAAAATTGCGAAGGAGTTGGGGAAGAAAAGTGTTTAGAGGGAAGAACAATTTTTGGTTCGTTTGTAGGTAGGCGTACGAGATGTAAATTAAACTTGTTTATGTGGAGGGTTGTGATTAGAGGGTTGTTTTTTGAGGATGAATAGTCTGACCGGTACATAGATATTCTCTATAAGAAATGTAAACATGTTCAAGTGTCAGCATTTTATGGGTTGTTCCCTTCTCACACCCCATCTCACATGGGTGAAGAGGGAGGAGGAGTTCCCTTCTCACATCCCGTCTGTGTGTTAGATTGCAATTGTGGACTCAGAACCCTTGATTTGTCTACCCTAACCCCCACATCCATTATTGTAATTGTAAAAGGAAAAAGAAAAAAGTAAAACAATAAGCAATACACATCAAAACCACCACACAACACAATAGACAATGATAAACAAAATACAAATAAAATGATTTTAATAAGAAAAAAAAATCCTAAACTACTTAAAAAAACTTACAAACATCATATTCAAAGAGAATGAGAAGGATGAGTAATAGAAGACAATGATTGCGAGAGAAAGAAAGGCCAGCGGCAACCATAGAGAGCAAGAGATACAATTATGTTAGAAATGATTTAGCAAAACGACGTTATTTCGGTGTTAATTTAATATAAAAAATTGCATTACCAAACCGACTCATTTGGTAATGAAAATTTATACATATATGTTTTGAGTTGGGTCGAAGGCAAGCTTGGGCCTAGTTTGCCCCCGTCCCTATCCTTGTTTACTCTATAGTATGGGCAGGATTGCCTTCATAACTAGGCGAGGTCGAGGTAGTGGATGACAAGGTGGTGGGGGCCAAAGTCCCGCCTTAGCCCTATAAACATTGCGAATCTCTAAACATCAGCCTTGAATATACATTACATAAGTTTTAAAGTAGTGTTACATGTAATTATAATTTTATGTAAAATGCTCATTTTATCAGTTTTATTTTTAAATTTAAATTTTGAACTTCATAATCACATATTTATCAATAGTTGACACATTAACATGTATTGTTATATGTAAAAATTCTAAATAGAAATAAAAGTTTTCTAGAATTTAACCGATCATTGCAATACTAACCAATGTTTTGAATATCGTATTGATAGACGTGCCAGTCAAGATACTGAAATAAAATATTTTATTATTGGTACTATTTCGTGTAACGTTTTGAAATAGTCTACATATAAATAAATTATATATAAATTATATTTTAAAATAATAATCAATATATGAATAAATTATATATATAAATATATATATATGTATATAGTCTAGTCTAAATTGGATTAAAAAAATAACAAGAAATGAAAAAAAGGGTAAAATGCTAAAATCTAGTACAATCGAAATACATAGCAAAATACTGGCCAGTATAGTCGAAATATCGGCTAGTATGGCTAAAATATTTGTCGAAATGAAATAGTAATTTTTTATATTGAACCACTGATTGGTATGACATATTTCGACAAATACGATACAAAATTAAAAACTATAACACTAACACCACATTTTGTAACATGTGAAAAATGAGGGTTTATTGCATAGAATTTCACATTATCTAAAAAAAACTGCATTGACAATAATTTTAATGAACTCAATTAAATAAATTAACCGGTTCTTTTGAAATATAAATGCATTTAGAATTAATACTTGGAGATTATATTTTATGTTGCCCAGATGACTAACACAAGAGGGAGGGTGAATTAAGTTATATTTAAAAAAATAACAATTATAAATCAAATATATAATATAAAATATAAACAAAATATGAAACAACAATAAATATAAAAAGTAAGGATAAGAGAGAAGCAAACCCAGTATGTTAACGAGATTCGGCACCACTGCCTACGTCCTTGCCTCAAGCTACCCCTTGAAGATCCCCAAATCCACTATTTAATCTCCTTTAGGTGGAGATAAAAACCTATTACACCTTTGAGCAGCACCGCTCCAAAAAATTCGTGTAAAATACCCTCTACACTTCCAATCACCTCACACTTGGTGATTTAACTGTTTTCCGTGTAGAACACCTTCTACACTTCCAATCACCTTACACTTGGTGATTTAACTATTCCCCGTGTAGAACACCTTCTATACACACAAGGGTTATACACACCCTTTTACTGATACAAGAATTGATAGTGGGTAAGCTATCACAAAACACTCCTCAATGAGTGAAATAAAAACAATACAGCACAAACTATATCTCTCAAAATGAACAAGGGTTAAGGCTCAATACTTAGAGAAGAGAGAATGAAAACTTTGAATGAATGTTGTATGCTCTTGGTGTTGTAAATGTGAAGCTCTTAAATGATCTATTTATAGGCATATGAGATTTCATAATCAAATTTAAAAAGATTCACATGTCAAAGACATCATCATTCACTTTTCAAAAATTTCAAACCTAATCTTTTTACTTTTTGCATGTGACAAAAGGAGCATACTTTACTTTTCAAAAATTTCAAATCTAATCTTTTACTTTTTGCATATGACAAAAAGAGCACACTTTACTTTTTAAAATTTTCAAACAAAAACATCTACTTTTTGCATAAGTCAAGAAAAGCATCCATCACTTTTGAAAATATTTAAATAAAACATGCACATGTGAAAGATGACAATCAATCATCTTAATATTTTCAAAATTCAAACCTTTAATCATGTCATGCACATGTGAAAGATGACAATCAATCATCTTAATATTTTTAAATTTCAAACCTTTAATCATGTCATGCACATGTGAAAGATGACAATCAATCATCTTTCAAAATTTTCAAAATATTTATGCACATGTGGAAAATGTATTTTAATGCTTTATGATAAAATATTAATTTTGAGCCTTAATCCTAATTTCGATTTTTTAAGAGATTTACAATATTATTCTATGATTTTAATGTGAACTTATTCCCTTCTTGCTCATGCTTGCTTCCTTGATGTGCTTGATTTTATTGTGTGGACAACTTGATCTTGAGACTCCTTTATTCTTTGAATTCATTTGTTATCATCAAAATCCATGTGTAGATTTACACGAAACTTGAAATGTTGAGTTCAACAATCTCCCCTTTTTGATGATGACAAATACTTGATAGAACTTGAAACTTGTATTAATACTTAAGCTCCCCCTGAGAATGTGCGTTAGTTTTTCAAGCAAAAATATAAATATAATTCCAAGCATATAGAACAAGTTTAGCAATTTAAATAATGTTAATGTTCTAGTCTAAAACTTCTCCCCCTTTTGGAATCATTAAAAAGGAATCATAATTAGATCAATAAGATATATTCCTGCAATAACCAATAGATAAATAAAACGCTGCATTAGTAGAGACTGTAGATAATTCGGTGCGTAGCTACACGTGTTCGACAAAACCTGCAAAGGCTGGAGGCCTAGTTTCGGTAATTCGGTGCGGAAGGAGATTTTGTAAAGAGCTGAATAATTGAAACCACCCGTACCCGACAAAATCTGCAAAGGCTGGAGGCGTAGCTCTGGCAATTCGGTGCAGAGATTTGATCCGCTTGATGTTGCTGAAAAATGAGATATTATCATGATTTGTAAGCTTGTCTTGTTCTTATTTCCGTTTCTATAAGAGCAATTCTTAGTTTTATCTATTTTGCATCAAGTTTTCTTCTCATCTTTGCAATTTTCTTGCATTCTCATTCTACAATTTTTCAATGGCTTGTAGATTTCCCTTCAGTACTTTTCTTGATCAAGATTTGAGGTATCCTTCACCTCAGTCTCAATCTATTTCTGCATCTGTCGTGGGTGCCATGAAGCAACAAGAGACTGATTTAGCTAATAAATCAGATCATGACGCCATTTAGGAGTTTGTGGGTCTCGGAACTCGATACTCATCATCTATCGTCGCGTTTTTTGCTCAGTTGCAGTCCAAAACTTGCGAAATTGAGAAGCTTAGCGAGACTGTTTCTGTACTTCAACGACTTGTTTATGAGTCAAACAAAAAAATAGTAGAGTTAAAGCAACAGAATAAGAATTTGAAATCCTTGCTTACCTCTTCATTTCGATTGCCTAATTTTTTAGACAAGGATGGCATGATGATTTATGAGGAGTAAATGCATTTGAATGATGAGGCTAAACGTCTCAAGTTTTTGTAGGTCATTTAAGATAATGAAATAAAAGTATCTAGCAGATATCCATGGCATGCATCATTCCTATTTCTCTTCTAATCATGCATAGTCTATCTTCTGGTAGAGGTTTTGTGAAATGTCTGCCAATTAATCATGTGTACTAGTGAATTCTAATATAATATCGCCTTTCTGCACATGATCTCTAAGAAAATGATATCTAATTTCAATATGTTTGGTCCGAGAATGTTGTATTGGATTCTTTGAAAAATTTATAGCACTTGCATTATCACATTTGATTGGAATGTGATTGTATATAAGTTTAAAATCCTCAAGTTGTTGCTTCATGTAAAGAACTTGAGCACAACAACTACCCGCAGCAACATATTCTGCCTCAGCAGTAGATAGTGGAACAAAATTTTATTTTTTACTAAACCGGGAAACTAGTGCACGACCTAAGAAGTGACATGCTCCACTAGTGCTTTTTCGATCTATTTTTACAGCCAGTATAATCTGCATCTGTGTATCTGATTAGATCGAAAGATGTGTACTTAGGGTACCATAACCCTAAGTTAATTGTACCACTAAGATATCTAAGAATGCGCTTAACTGCAATTAAATGTGATTCTTTTGGAGATGATTGAAAGCGTGCACATAAGCACACACTAAACATAATATCTGGTCTACTGGCTATCAAATATAATAAGCTACTAATCATACCTCGATATACTTTCGAGTCAACTGGTTTACCGGTTTCATCTTTATCAAGTTTAGTGGATGGGCTCATTGGTGTTCTAGTTTCCTTAGTACCTTCCATCCCAAATTTCTTCAGCAATTCCTTAATATATTTCGATTGATTGATGAATGTCCCACTTTTTGCTTGCTTAATTTGCAATCCGAGAAAGAATGTAAGCTCTCCCATCATGCTCATTTCAAATTCTTCCTGCATAGTCTTAGCAAAAACTTGGCACATATTTTCATTAGTAGTACCGAATATTATATCATCAACATAAATCTGAATCAAAAAAATATCATCATTTTCGTATTTAATGAAAAGAGTTGTATCAATTTTGCCTCTTGAAAAGCCTTTTTCAATCAAGAAACTACTAAGTCTCTCGTACCATGTTCTAGGAGCTTGTTTGAGTCCATATAGTGCTTTTGTGAGTTTGAAAACATGATTTGGAGAAATATGATTTTCAAAACCTGGAGGTTGCTTAACATATACCTCTTCATTTATAAAACCGTTTAAGAAAGCACTTTTAACATCCATTTGAAAAAGTTTGAAATCTTTATAACAAGCATATGCAAGTAGCATTCGGATAGCTTTTAATCTTGCGACTGGTGCATATGTCTCATTATAATCAATTCCTTCTTCTTGATTGAAACCTTGGACTACAAGTCGAGCCTTATTTCTAGTAATGATTCCGGACTCATCTTTCTTGTTTCCAAAAACCCATTTTGTTCCAATAACAGTATGATTTTTGGGTCTAGGAACAAGTGTCCAAACATCATTTCTTTCAAATTGATTAAACTCTTCTTGCATAGCTAGAAACAAGATTCATCAAGAAGTGCTTCATCAATATTTTAGGTTCAATCTGAGATAGAAAAGCAGTATGATTGCAAATATTTCTAAGAGATGATCGAGTGCTTACACCTCGTGAAGGTTTCCCCAGAATTTGTTCCACTGGATGATCTTTCACAAATTTTCACTATTTGGTTGCATCTTGTATTAAATTTTGATGATCTTTCCTGATATCTCCATGTTGGACTTCCTCTATAGTGTTCTCTTTGTTGAGATTGAGACTTTCCGTATTATTTATACCTCATGTTTCTTCATCAATAGATTTCTTGAAGAGTAGAGAATTAGATTCATCAAATACTACATGCATAGATTCTTGTACAGCCAAAGTCTTTTTATTGAATACTCTATAAGCTTTATTATTAGTAGAATATCCAAGAAAGATACCTTCATCAGATTTTGCATCAAACTTGCCTAAATTATCCCTGTCATTTAAAATAAAACATTTACATCCAAATACATGAAAGTAACCAATGTTGGGCTTTTTCTCATTCCAAAGCTCATAGGGGGTTTTATCTAATTTAGACCTTAGCATAACTCTATTTATAACATAACATGCGGTACTTACCGCTTCAGCCCAAAAATAACTAGGCAAGTTGTTATCATTGAGTATTGTTCTTGTCATCTCTTGAAGAGATCTATTTTTCCTTTCTACTACCCCATTTTATTGAGGAGTTCGAGGAGCAGAAAAATTATGTACAAAACCATTTTCATCACAAAATGTTTCAATATTTTTATTAACAAACTCTTTTCCCCTATCATTTTGGATACTTGAAATAATATAACCCTTTTCATTTTGAATTCTCTTGCATAACTTGGTAAAAGCATTATGTGCCTCATCTTTATGAGTAAGAAAGATGACCCAAGTATATCTAGAGAAATCATCAACAATAACAAATGCATAATATTTTCCTTAATCTTGCAACTCCATTTGGTCCAAAAAGATCCATGTGTATGAGTTGCAGTGGTCTAGTAGTAGAAATATGTTTCTTGATTTTAAAAGAAGTTTTTGTTTGTTTACCAAATTGGCATGAATCACAAATTTTGTCTTTAAGAAAATTTGCCTTTGGTAAACCTCTCACAAGATCATTTTTTGAAAGTTTGGAAATAAGTTTCATGTTGGCATGACCTAGTCTTCTATGCCATAACCAATTAGTTTCATTTTGAGCTGAAAAACAAATCGCATCTTGTGAAGTAATTTCTTCAAAATCAATTGTATAAACATTGTTGCTTCTAAAAGTAATAAAACAAATATTACAATCATAATCATTCAATATAATACACTTATCCATTTTGAAAGTAACTGTAAATCCTTTATCACATAATTGACTTATGCTTAAAAGATTATGTTTTAAACCTTCAACAAGTAGAACATCTTCAATTATAAGAGAAGACTCATTACCAATTTTACCTATTCCCACGATCTTCCCTTTCGAGTTGTCTCCAAATGTCACGTGTCCTTCTTCTTTAGATCTAAGATCAAAGAACTTAGTCTTGTCTCCCGTTATGTGTCTTGAACATCCACTATCTAAAAACCATTTATTTTTATTCGTGGAAGACTTCATGCACACCTATAAAAATAATTAAAATGATTTTTCTTGGTACCCAAGTTCTTTGGGTCCTTTATTTATTAGTATTAGAAGAAACAAGATTTTTAGGTACCCATATGACCCTAATAGTCATTGTATGTTTTCTTCTAATAGGACAAACAAAATAATTATGACCATTTCTATTACAAAAATTGCAAATAGCATGTGACATATATGAAGAACTTGAGTGATTATAATAGTATCCTTTTTTAACAAAATTATTTTTATGAAAAGAATTTTGAATATTGAATTTTGATTTAGAAGGATTATCAAAGAAGTTTTTATAAGGTTTGTATTTTTGTTTTGGCATATATCCCAAGCCTGCCTTGTTAAAAACACATTTTTGACTACCAAGAAGTTTTTCAAAATTTCTTTTTCCATTTGTAAAGTTTTCAATAATATTTTCTAAATCAGTTTTCTTTTTCTTCAACTCAAAATTTTCATCTTTCAAAACAATATTTTCTTTTCTTAAAATATCAATTTCGTTTGTTAAAGAAGAATTTTTCTTTTTCAAAATAGTATACTTGATACCCAATTTTTCAAATTCCTCATATACTTCTTCTAAAACATTTTGCAATTCTTCATATGAAAGATCTTCAATATTATCAAGATTTGTTACCTCAATGTCATTTTTAACCATAAGACAAAGATTTGCTGATTCTCCATTACTTACTTCACTATCTGAGCTACTTGAATCATCATCCCATGTAACTTTTATTACTTTTTTGCCTTTGTTTCGATCTTTCTTTAGCAGAGGACAATCTGACTTGATATGACCAGGTTTATTGCATTTATAACAAATTAAAGTGTCATTTTTACCTGAATCCTTTTTGGAAAACTTTTTGAAAGATTTCCTTGGAGGAGTTTTATTTTTCTTTAAGAACCTCTGAATTCTTCTTGTTATCATCGCAACTTCTTCATCTTTGTCGTCATTTTCTTCATCTTCATCACTTTCACTTTCATGTGAAACAGCTTTAAGTGCCAAACTCTTCTTTGAATTTCCTTCTTCTTCTCCTTTTTTCAATGTGTACTCATGGGTGATAAGTGACCCAATGAGTTCATTCACTTCGAGCTTCTTGAGGTCTCTAGCTTCAAGAATCGCTGTCACTTTTGACTCCTAACATTTTGGTAGAGAGTTGAGAATTTTTCTTACTATCTCCACTTTGGAATAAATTTTGCCAAGAACTGTCAAACTGTTTATGATGTTAGTAAAACGAGTGTGCATACTAGAAATAGATTCATCATCATTCATCTTAAAAATTTCATATTCATGAGTAAGAATATAAATTTTTGATTCATTGACTTGAGAAGTTCCTTCATAAGTAACTTCCAAGTTATCCCAAATTTCCTTTGCTGTAGTGCAAGTCATTACTCTATTAAACTCATTACCATTAAGAGCATTATATAATAAATTCATAGCAGTTAAATTCAAAGTATAAAGTCTATCATCTTCACGATCAAACTCTTATTCTTCCTTTTTGACCTTTACTCCATCAATCACTTTTGTTGGAATATAAGGTCCATTTACAATGCATTTCCAGATTTCTCGACCTTGAGCCTGAAGGAATATTCTCATTCTAACTTTCCAGAATGAGTAATTGTCTCCGCAAAAGAGTGGAGGCCGACTGCTGGATTGACTTTCACCAAATGAAATTGTAATGTTAGCCATAAGATCTTAACTCAAAAGATAGTTAATCTTATAATAGAGTTCTAGCTCTGATACCAATTGTTGACCAGATGACTAACACAAGAGGGAGGTGAATTGAGTTATATTTAAAAAAATAACAATTATAAATCAAATATATAATATAAAATATAAACAAAATATGAAACAACAATAAATATAAAGAGTAAGGGTAAGAGAGAAGCAAATTCAGTATGTTAACGAGGTTCGGCCCCACTGCCTACGTCATTGCCTCAAGCTACCCCTTGAGAATCCCCAAATCCACTATTCAATCTCCTTTAGGTGGAGATAAAAACCTATTACACCTTTGAGCAGCACCGCTCCAAAAAATCCGTGTAGAATACCCTCTACACTTCCAATCACCTCACACTTGGTGATTTAACTGTTTTCCGTGTAGAACACCTTCTACACTTCCAATCACCTTACACTTGGTGATTTAACTATTTCCTGTGTAGAACACCTTCTACACACACAAGGGTTATACACACCCTTTTACTGATACAAGAATTGATAGTGGGTAGGCTATCAGAAAACACTCCTCAATGAGTGAAATAAAAACAATACAGCGCAAACTATATCTCTCAAAATGAATAAGGGTTAAGGCTCAATGCTTAGAGAAGAGAGAATGAAAACTTTGAATGAATGTTGTATGTTCTTGGTGTTGTAAATGTGAAGCTCTCAAATGATCTATTTATAGGCATATGAGACTTCATATTCAAATTTAAAAAGATTCACATGTCAAAGACATCATCATTCACTTTTCAAAAATTTCAAACCTAATCTTTTTACTTTTTGCATGTGACAAAAAGAGCACATTTTACTTTTCAAAAATTTCAAATCTAATTTTTTACTTTTTGCATATGACAAAAAGAGCACACTTTACTTTTTAAAATTTTCAAACAAAAACATCTACTTTTTGCATAAGTCAAGAAAAGCATCCATCACTTTTGAAAATATTTAAATAAAACATGCACATGTGAAAGATGACAATCAATCATCTTAATATTTTCAAAATTCAAACCTTTAATCATATCATGTACATGTGAAAGATGACAATCAATCATCTTAATATTTTCAAAATTCAAACCTTTAATCATGTCATGCACATGTGAAAAATGACAATCAATCATTTTTAAAAATTTTAAAAATATTCATGTATATGTGGAAAATGTATTTTAATGCTTTATGATAAAATATTAATTTTAAGCCTTAATCCTAATTTCGAATTTTTAAGAGATTTACAATATTATTCTATGATTTTAATGTAAACTTGTTCCCTTCTTGCTCATGCTTGCTTCTTTGATGTGCTTGATTTTATTGTGTGGACAACTTGATCTTGAGACTTTTTTATTCTTTAAATTCATTTGTTATTATCAAAATCCATGTGTAAATTTACATGAGACTTGAAACCTGGAGTTCAACATTTTATAAACATTTATATTTATGAGTTTATAAGTAAGAAAATAAGATACCAACCAGTTTTTGTTACAATTGATTTATACGAGATTATGTTACGCGCAAAATAATCCGGACACATGGACTTATAATTTGTTTTCATATTTAAGGAAACCGAATGAACTGGACATGGACCTAGGTTTTTTTTCCTATTTCGTTTTAGCAACTGTATGAAAATTTTGAAAAGCGAAATATTCCATTTATATTGTTATAAACGAACGTCGGCAGCCGCCCCCCTGTCCCACCACTAAATTATGTGAATGACCCCACCACTATTATTTTAAATCTGCATAGTGACTTGCATAGTAACTTGCATAGTAATTTCAACGCCTATAAATATGGGCTTCAGTTGTAATGAAATTCATAAGAAAAAAATAGAGAGAGAAAGAAAGCTTCAGTTCTAAAGAGTTTCAGAGAGAATTTCTTATTTCTCTTTTGCAATAGTAGTTCCTTTCTTTAAGTTTCATAACACGTTATCAGCACGACGGTTCTGCCAATTCTGAAGCTAGTGGCCTTATTCCTCTGTAAGTTTTTCAATATATTATTTGAAATCTTTGATATATTTTATTGATGATTATCTGTGTAAATTTATAAATATATTTTCTGAGATACACATATTTATTATTTATATGTGTAGAAAATGGCAAATCTTACAAAATTGGAATTTGTTGCTCTTGATATATCTGGGAAAAATTATTTATCCTGGATACTTGATGTTGAAATACATCTTGATGCAATGAACCTGGGAGAAACTATTAAAGAAGGAAATCAAGCATCCCTGCAGGAACGTGCTAAAGTAATAATTTTCCTTCGCCACCATCTTCATGAAGAATTGAAAAATGAATATCTCACTGTAAAAGATCCCTATATTTTGTGGAACAATTTAAGGGAGAGGTATGAACACCATAAGACTGTCATCCTCCCAAGAGCTCGTTCTCAATGGATGCACCTGAGGTTGCAAGATTTTAAAAGTGTTAGTGAGTATAATTCCGTACTTTTTAAAATAAACTCAGTATTAAAATTATGCGGTGAGAAAATCACTGATGAAGATATGCTAGAGAAGACTTTTACTACATTTCATGCCTCGAATGTGCTCCTGCAGCAGCAGTATCGAGAGAGAAAGTTCAAGAAATATTCTGAACTTATATCATGTCTTCTAGTAGCTGAGCAGAATAATGAGCTCTTACTAGAAATCCACCAGTCACGCCATACTGGCTCAATATCATTCCCTGAAGTGAATGGTAACAGGTTTGCATCATTCCCAGAAGTGAATGGTGCATCCTTTAGAAGAAATCGGAGGCGTGGACGTGGTAGGAGAAATTATAGAAATGTTGGTCCCAGGAGTGACAACATTAAAATGGATTATAATATACCATATCACCAGAAGTGGTACAATTCAGAGAGAGGTAAAAATCCTCAGAATAATTCTTCGAAGAAAAGTGAAGAGGTGTGCCATAGATGTGGAATGACTGGACATTGGTCACGTACCTGTCGTACGGCTAGGCACTTAGCTGATTTATATCAAGTTTCTATTAAAGGAAAAAATAAAGTGCATGAAACAAATTTAGTAGAACCATCAAATGATTTATTAGATTCAGTAGATGTAGAGGTTACTCATCTTGATGTATCTGATTTCTTTAATCATCCTGATGGTAGTATTGAACACTTAATTGGAGATGGAAGTGTTCCACTTAATTAATGTATTTTCTTTCTATCAGTAATAAAAGTTTTGTATATTTTGTAGAATCATGGATCACATTGATGAGCTTTTTATCTCTGAGTTGAATGATAAAGATATATGTCTGGCTGACAGTGCTACAACTCACACAATTTTCAAAGAAAATAAATATTTTCAAAATCTAACACTAAGTAAAACCTATGTCCATACCATATTAGGTTCATCGGATTTAATTGAGGGCTCCGGAAGAGCTTATATTGTGTTGCCTAATGGCACCAAATTTTGTATTGATGATGCTCTATTCTCTTCACAATCTAGAAGAAATTTATTGAGTTTCAAAGATATACGTCGTAATGATTACCATATTGAAACGACCAATGAAGGCAGTAAAGAGCATCTTCTTATTACTAAAACAGTATCGGGCCAGAAGCTCGTATTAGAAAAACTGCCTGCTCTATGTTCTGGATTGTATTATACAAAAATGAGAACAATTGAATCATATGTGGTAATGCACCAGAAGTGCATTGACCCTAAAGTATTTATGACTTGGTATGATCGCCTTGGACATCCGGGTTTTATAATGATGAGACGAATTATTGAAAATTTGCATGGGCATCCCTTAAAGAATCAAAAGATATTTCTACCCAATGAATCTCCGTGCTCTGCATGTTCTCAAGGTAAGTTAATTATTAGACCATCTCCCTCAAAAGTCATTGTTGAATCTCCATCCTTTTTACAAAGGATTCACGGAGATATATGTGGGCCTATTCATCCATCAAGTGGACCATTTAGATATTTTATGGTTCTAATTGATGCATCTAGTCGATGGTCACATGTTTGTCTTCTTTCCACTAGAAATGTTGCATTTGCTAGACTTCTTGCTCAGATAATTAAACTACGAGCACAATTTCCTGAGTATCCAATTAAGACCATTCGATTAGATAATGCAGGTGAATTTTCATCTCAAGTTTTTGATGATTATTGCATGTCAATAGGAATAGATGTTGAACATCCTGTTGCCCATACACACACACAAAACGGTTTAGCTGAGTCTTTGATCAAAAGGCTTCAACTAATCGCTAGACCTTTACTTATGAAATCAAGACTACCTATTTCTGTTTGGGAACATGCTATACTTCATGCAGCATCTCTAATTCGCATTAGACCATCTGCATATCATAAATATTCTCCATTACAGCTTGCATTTGGTCAACAACCAAATATTTCTCATCTTCGTACTTTTGGATGTGCTGTATATGTTCCAATTGCACCTCCACAACGTACAAAAATGGGCCCTCAACGTAGACTTGGGATATATGTTGGTTTTGATTCTCTATCCATTATTAGATACCTTGAACCCCTTACAGGGGATATGTTTAAAGCACGTTTTGAGAATTGTCATTTTGACAAATCAAATTTTCCGTTAATGGGTAAAGAAAAGTCGGTGCCTAAAGCAAGACAAGATATTACTTGGGATAATAAGACCCTGTCTCATTTTGATCATCCTACAAATGAATGTAAACGGGAAGTTCAAAGGATTATTCATTTGCAAAATGTTACAAATCAGTTACCGGATGTATTTACTAACACTAAAGGTGTAGTAAAATCTTATATTCCTGCTGTTAATACTCCAGCAAGGATTGAAGTCCCTGAAAGACAAATTGTCAAAGCAGCAATAGGTGAATCTAAAATACGCCTGAAGCGTGGAAGACCTATTGGTGCAAAAGACAAAATTCCCAGAAGGAAAAGAATACAAAATGAATTTGGTGTTCCTGAAGAACACGTACCCACAATACAGGCCACAAATATAATTGGTGCTCCTAAAGAGCTTAAATCTTCTATTCCAGAACCTCCTGAAGAGGAAAATCTTGAAGAGTATAAATCTCCTAAAAAGGGACCTCCTGAAGAGGTGTGTCATGAAATGTTTTCCCCTGAAGAGGAACAGGTACCTGAAAATAATGAGATCTCAATACATTTCATGAAAACTGGAGAAATTCTGGATAGAAATAAAACTGTTGTCGACAACATATTTTCATATAAAATGGCCCTTGACATTACCAGAAATAATGAAGAAAGTGAGTCAAAAAGCGTCGAAGAATGTCGATGTAGAAATGATTGGCCAAAATGGAAAACAGCTATTGAAGCTGAATTAAATTCGCTAGCAAAACGAGAAGTATTTAGACCTGTTGTCCAAACATCAAAGGGTGTAATCCCTGTTGGATATAAGTGGGTATTTGTACGAAAACGTAATGAGAAAAATGAAATTGTGCGATACAAAGCACGGCTTTTCGCACAAGGTTTCCTGCAGAAACCCGGGATTGATTATGAAGAAACATACTCTCCCGTTATGGATGCAATCACATTTAGATTTTTGATTAGTCTGGTTGTTACAAAAAGATTAGAAATGCGGTTGATGGATGTGGTCACTGCATATTTATATGGATCCTTAGACCATGACATATATATGAAAATTCCTGAAGGATATAAGATGCCTGAAGCATCTACAAGTACATCTAGAAATATGTACTCAATCAGACTACAAAGATCTTTATATGAGTTGAAGCAATCCGGACGCATGTGGTATAATCGCTTAAACGAATATCTATTGAAAGAAGGATTTGAGAATAATCTTATATGTCCATGTGTTTTTATTAAGAAATCAGAATCCGGATTTGTCATTATTGCGGTTTATGTTGATGATTTAAATATTGTGGGAACTCCTGAAGAGATCTCAAAAACCGCTATATATTTAAAGAATGAATTTGAAATGAAAGATCTTGGCAAAACAAAACTTTGTCTCGGCCTACAGCTTGAGCACTTGCCAAATGGAATTTTTATTCATCAGTCCATGTATACTGAGAAAGTCCTAAAGCATTTTTATATGGACAAATCTCATCCTCTGAGTACTCCAATGATTGTTCGAACACTTGATGTGAAGAAAGATCCATTCCGTCCTTGTGATGACGATGAAGAAATTCTTGGTCCTGAAGTACCATATCTCAGTGCAATTGGAGCTTTGATGTATCTTGCAAATTGCACTCAACCAGATATTACATTCTCAGTTAATCTGCTTGCAAGATATAGTTCTGCACCAACTCGAAGGCATTGGAATGGCATTAAACATGTCCTTCGTTACCTTCATGGTACGGTTGATATGAGATTATTTTATCAAAGTGGTTCAAGTCCAGAATTGATTGGGTATGCAGATGCAGGTTATCTTTCAGACCCACATAGAGGTAGATCTCAAACTGGATATTTATTTACTTATGGAGATACTGCCATATCATGGAGATCTGTTAAGCAGACACTATCTGCTACTTCTTCAAATCACTCAGAAATCATTGCTATTCATGAAGCAAGTCGAGAGTGTATTTGGTTGAGATCAGTTATTCAACATATCCAGGAAAAGTGTGGACTTCCTATGATCGATAATAGCCCAACAATCTTATATGAAGATAATACTGCTTGTATCACTCAAATCAGAGGAGGATATATCAAAGGTGACAGAACCAAACATATTTCACCGAAATTCTTTTATACTCATGAATTTCAAGAAAAAGGTGAAATTGATGTCAAGCAGATACGATCTAGTGATAATCTGGCAGATTTATTCACAAAGGCGTTACCAACTTCCACATTCAAGAAGATTGTACATAACATTGGAATGCGAAGACTCAAAGATCTTTTGTCATGCACTTTTCAGGGGGAGTAAATGTGCTGATTGTACTCTTTTTCCTTCGCTGAGGTTTTGTCCCACTGGGTTTTCCTCTGCAAGGTTTTAATGAGGCAATCTTAAAACACTTGTGGATACATAAGAAGACTGTACTCTTTTTCCTTCGCCATTGGTTTTTCTTCCCACTGGGTTTTTATTTGGCAAGGTTTTAACGAGGCAGATTCTTTATGGGTGGTCATTCAAGGGGGAGTGTTATAAACGAACGTCGGCAGCCGCCCCCCTGTCCCACCACTAAATTATGTGAATGACCCCACTACTATTATTTTAAATCTGCATAGTGACTTGCATAGTGACTTGTATAGTAACTTGCATAGTAATTTCAACGCCTATAAATATGGGTTTCAGTTGTAATGAAATTCATAAAAAAAAAATAGAGAGAGAAAGAAAGCTTCAGTGCTAAAGAGTTTCAGAGAGAATTTCTTATTTCTCTTTTGTAATAATAGTTCCTTTCTTTAAGTTTCATAACATATATAACGTATTAGACTTCCAAGTTTTGTTTAAGTTTATAATCTCACATCATAAAGTCATTTAATCAAGACCATCCATCATCCCAATCATCCTAACCTTGTCTTTTAGCTCTTTTTCCAAGTGGGCATGGCATCATTCTTCTAAAGGAAACTCAATTTGAAAGTAGTTCTGCTCCCCAAAGTGTCGAATCCTTTAATTTGATCAGACATTTGAAATCATGTGTATGAAATCTTTTCATGTAGAATAACAATTAAAAACAACATATTGATATGATTTAATTTCAACATTGGTCCACTAAAATAATTCTCAGAGGTTAGCTCTAGTGTTAAAGGCCTTAGGCTTGACGGTATATACTCTCCCAAATCTAAAGTTTAATCTCCTTAGTACAAATAATCTTTAGGAGCCACCATATTAACAGATTTTTTTTTGAATTATTAAAGGTGTATTTGCAAAAATTATTCATCAAGAATTTGTAGATTTTTTAAATTAGTCGAAATGCTGTTCAGTGTAAAAGAAAAAAATATATTAGTCCAGCAATATCATGGCTAGTTTAGGAGGTCTCGTTCTCAGTTAGAGATGTCAAACCATCATCATAACTTCAGTCAATTTGAAACTCTTGATTAATGAGTAGATTGGGCCAGAGCATAAAAGAAAAAAAATAAAAAATAATGGATAAAAGGGAGGCACCCTGTAATGATGGATGAGTCAAGGGAGTGGGGGACTCAAAAAATGACACTGAAAAAAAAGAATAGGTTGATACCCTATTAAGGAAACAGCTTTGACTTTATTAATAATTAGTTATGAGTCCATCTAGAGAGTGTAATGGACTGAATTTTGAATTGCTTTTGAAACTCTAAAATAAAAAGCAAAGGTAATCGCCCATCGTTCTCGGGTCTTATTTTCCCAAAAGGGAGGGCGAGGTACGTGCAACCTTTTGTTTCTTTCATATAAACAAAACGTTTTTTGTATTGTGCGTGACAACTCTTGTATTTGTTTATAGAGGGCCTTTTGCTCGGTGTATTTATTGATAATGCTGTAAGTATTGGTACTCCATGCAACGTAGTGTATTTTACCTCCCAACAACACCATTCACAGAGTCTTATATATATAAATTATTGCCAGGTTGCTTGGCATGCTTTATTTGCATTTTCAATTGATTTTGAAGGAGGAAGTTTACTTAAATTGACTTTGATTATTTGGATCTATTACTAAAAAATAAATAGTTATTTGTGGCGAAATTAGACTTATTTTAACATAAAACAATCATGTTCATTAAAAATTATTAATGATAAATAGCAATTTTCTTATAGTGAGACATAATGTCACCTAATCCTTGCTCATGTAACATTGATACTATTAACCACTTATGTTTTGAACTTTGTTCCTATCAAGGTTTTTCATGGTATTAATGGGTTTCTTTAATGGTATGTGATTGTTAAAAATGATGTGTTAGATTTATAATTTTTTTTTTAGTGAAAGTAAACTTATAAATTGATATAGTTTGGTGTTGTATATTAAATTGTGAAGTACTTTTTACTATAAAGCATATTTAACATTTTATATCAAGACACATCAATTTAAGAATTTACTTTGATAAAATCTTTTTGTAGATCTAGTAAATCATAGTCGGTTTAAGGTTATTATCATTATAATGTGTTTGTTTTTCTTTTATGCAACTTCATTTTTGTTTTTTATAGTTCTTTGAGTGTTTAAGAATCAATTCAATCTCTTCCGGTAAAGGCGTGTGATGTGTCTTTTAATATCAGCAACACCCCCTGACTCGCATGCTCAACTCTTATATTTAAATATTTATTGAGCATGTTGTTTATGTTGATTCTTTTGCTTGTAAACCCTCTTAAGGTATTATGCCATATTGTTATGAAGCATATTTTCTCTCAAAAAAAAGTATTTATTGGAATGAGATATTTCAAATTCGTTTCACACATTGCTTGAAATTAAAATTTAAAATATATAAATTTCTTGCATTCATTTTATTTAAATTTCCATTTTCTATATCACTTTCTCCTTTAAGGACAATCATATTTATATAAATTGAGAAACACTTGGAATCGGATGGGTGTGAAACCCACTTTTACACTCGACCAATAATGAAGAGACACATAATCTATTTTACTTTAGAGACGCTAGACCCGACTACACACACTAAAATCCATCTATTCAGTACCACTCTCTCTCTCTCTCAAGTTCCTTCCAACTTCAATTCTTTTGCAATTTTTTTTTTTTATTTTCTTCTTTTCTTTGTCTTTTACAACTAAATCAAACCTTCTATCTATAAATATATATAATGCTCATAACAGTTAGGGTTGGATTTTCGTTTTTTTTTTTTTTAAAAAAAGGGTCTAGAATTTTTCAAAATTTAAGTGAAGAGAAAGGCAACAATCGGATTTGAGAAGAAACAAATCGCTCAAAAAAATAAAAAAAGAGAAGAAACAAATCGGTCGAGGGACTAAATCGAATTCAATTAAATTTAAATATGTGAAGCTTGGTTATCATTATTTGATCTCCAAAGCCATGTGTCTTTGTCTTGTGCCGCTGATCACTATTATTTCTGTGCATTCCTTTACTTTGCACGTCATTGGCCTAGATTAGTTTACTTGATAAATTTTGCATGTTACAAGCTCGACCTATTGTTAATGTGCATCGAAGAAACTTTCATGAAAAGGTCTAGGCTTACTGAAAGTTTCTCGAATGAAAATTTAGCGTTTCAAAAAAAAATTTTGGAGAGGTCAGGGTATGGCGAGAAGACATATGCATCGAAATTACTGTTGGAAGTATCGACGAACAAGAGTGATGCAGACCGTGATGGGTTTCGGGAAGGGAGTTGCGAGATGGAGGTGAGGGGCTTTAGGAATTTTAGTGGGTCTGAATTCTTCGATGCAAAGAGGGAGAGAGGAATTTCAGTGTGTGGTCAGGTCTAGAGTCTCTAAGTAAAATAGATTATATGTCTCTTCATTATTGGATGGGTATAAAATCCACTGGCTGCCACTTTTACACCCATTCGGTTGCAAGCCTTTCTCAGATAAATTTTGTAACTCACTCTAAAATTTAGTGCACATGGGCCATCTCAGGCATAGTGGCTAATATTCACATTGGGCTGCTAACGTGCCTATAAAAATTGTGTGTAGGGCCTTGAAAGCTACAAGCTTAGCTTTACCCAATTATTAAAGCCCATATACCAAAGAGATTGGACTTTCAGGCAATTGTGGGTTGTGGGACGGAGAGGACATGTGGCATGAGTCCATCATTATTTACATAGTACTATACCTGGTGAACACTTCAATTTTAAACGAAAAATATGATGGAAAGGCCAACTTTCTTGAACATGAAATCCAAGGACTACATTATTTAAAAAAAAACCCGTACCAATATCTTTTAGGTGTAAACTCATGGACTAATTTTTAAAATTTGTTGTCTCTATTTTCCTACCTTTTGCATCCCTTAGTCTTTGTCTTGACATTTTCATGGGAAAATAATGTGGACTTGACTCTTGATAATATAAAAGTTAAATACTAAAATGACTAATATTGTCTGTCTTCGGACAAATTGGCCCATAGATTCTACTTTTAGACTTTCAATCTCATGCTTTCAACTTTGATAGGTTTATATGTGCTAATCCATCAAATTAACTAATATTTTCCATGAATTTCAGGTCTATTTGAGAAATTCACTTCAAGTGATTATATTTTATCGAGAAGTGTTAATTATAAAGATATTTTATAAAAATAAATTTATAAACTAGCGTAATTTTATATGATACGTTAGATTTATCACATCAAGTCATATCAGTTTATAAGTTTATTTATGTAAATTACTCTGTGACTAAAATATTTATCTAGTTCACTTTATATTAGATATGGATATTTTAAACAACCAAGATGATGTGATTGAACTTGATAACATTCCAGTGTAAAGAAAATATAAGATAAAGCATTTGTAACCCTAGGCGTCTCCTTCTTCATCTATCTCTCTTACAAAATTAAAGGCTCTAGATATAATTTTCACTGAAAGGGAAGTAGAAATCTGCTTCTTATTCCTCCATTTTCTTCCCTCTTTCATTTTTCCTTTATTCACTCACCTTGTCTATCAATCTTTCTTTTGCTTAGTTTTATTTTGTTTTCGTCAAATCTAAAAAAAAATAGATTTACAATTTTTCAACAACTCTTGAGAGACATGTGCGGCACAAGCAGATTAATAGGTCGAACATCATTTGGATTGGAGGAAAGTGGTAGTTTTGCAAAAATACAACATGTGATTCTCATCCTTCGCCCACATTTGTGCGTGGTTTTCTAATATCTCTTCTAGACACACGCCAGATCCCCGATCTCACCACCACCAGATCTTCCAGATTTGATATTTGTGGCTAAAATGAGACAAACGTGTTGCCTTCTTGGGCCATCACAAAATTCAAAGTCTACTGGAGTTGGTTCAAATTGTAATCCATAGTTTTTTTTTTTTTATCTATGTTAGTACTTTTTTTTTTAAGTTTTTTTTTATTGTTAATTAAAATAAATAAAAGAGTTAATCTCTTGAACATTTGAGAGATTGACTCATTTTTGTCTATGAAAGGTGAGATTGAGTCTCTATTTAGACATAAAGTATTGTTTGCTTAGATGTTTGTCTATAAAGAATATCAGCAATAGTGAAGACCAAATCAATCACAAAAAAAAAAAAATAGTGTACTAGTAGAATTCCAAATGTATTATTTTAGTTTATAATGTCATGTTTGTTAAAGGGACATTCCACAATATATACAATTATGGATGTAAATTTTTTTAATGAATGAATGATGACAATTTCCCTTTAAAAAGAGTTTAAAAAGAATATTGAAGATATATAATGCCTTTATCTATCACAGAACCGATTGACATTTGATGGTACAAAAGTGGATATAATTTAGCATTTGTTACCAATCCATAATGTCATTGAAAACAAGATAGAGTTCTTTTAAAAAAAAAAAACAATATAATGTGATTGAAAACAAGATAGAGCTAATAGTTATGAAGAGGAAGAAAATGAAGATATCCCCAACTCCTATATTTCAGGGTCTTGCCCAGACCAGACAATGTGAAACATCTTTGAGTCTACTTTGTGAGATCTTATGTAATGCAAAACACAGCCTTAAACTTGAACTAGTCTAAATTTTGTTCCTTAACTATGCTTGGTAAAATATGATAAAAAGTCAAAAAACACCTATTTTCTACACTTTGGCTGGAGTGGTAGACCTCTATATTAAATGAAATCATAAATATATATATATTAATTTTATATTGAGTAGTGTTACATATAGTTCTATGACATGCAAGTGATGCGTATTCCTTTTTAGAAAAATGTGAGATCTACTATAAAACGATAATTTGCGAGTCCCAAATTTTCTCATTTTTTTAAAAAGTGCACAGGACTTACATACTAAAGGTGCTACTCGCACGCCCAAAAAATAAATTAAAAACTATAATTTATATATAACATAAAAAATGGTTGATTGAACATAATACATAAAAATATAAATTTTATAAGCAATTAGGAGTGATACCCGTCCCCTTGGGGTGAGGCCACCTTTATCCCGCCCCTACAAGGACGGGGGGTTGGGATTTTCTCCCTAGGCTTCGCCCCTGTCGATGTGGGGGCAGGGTACCCTGTTTATTGATGGGAGTGAGCGGGACCTCCAACCGTTCACCCCCCGCCAAGTAAGATATCAAGGTAAGATATCAAAGTAAGATATCTTACCTTGAGGACATTCATCTTCCACCAAGGTAAGATATCAAAGTCTCGTACATATGGAAACTTCACTGCCAAATATCTATCTATCTTTGACTGAGCTTTTGCAGCTTGACGTGTTAAGAGGTTCTGCTCCATCCTCTAACCCCAGTCTAATCTATATTTTTTCGAAGCCCCAAAAGTTGGAACTAGAGGGGGTAGGTGTAGGTGCCATAGTATTACCATCCTACAAGATGGTAAAATCATCAAATAATCTATCAAGGGTTTTCCTAACCCTTAATGCATTATGCTCCGCCTATACTTACCTGTAGGCAATACGTAATTCATATACCATGCCATTTACTTTAAAACCGAGGGTCAAGTATAACAACATATTAGCTCAATCAAAATCTCCCTTCAATTTCATCTCTTGTAGCATAGTGTGATCACCCACGACCATATGATCCAATTTTTCTTTTATCTTACATATTTATTTATAGAAATGATGGGATGTAGGATATCAAGAACTAGATAACATCGTGTGACCTCATAGAAAATTCTTAAAAAATCTATGAAAATAGATACAACATCCCAATCATCATCTATAGGCTTTCCCAATCTCCCATGATCATCAAAATATTTTACATATTGGATACTTTTATTACCCAATAATGTAAAAGCCAACTTATACTCTTGAGTCTCCTCCAACATAAAAAATATTGAGTTCCATCGATTAGTCAAATCAGTACAAAGACCCTTTTTGGATGTAGGCCCGCAGACCTCGCAGCAACTTTGAATTTTTCCAATCTCGCAAGAGAAGATCCCACCCATCTCATAGCAATCCTAATCCGAGCAATTGAGTCATGAAGATCTTTCAAACCATTATTGACAATAAGATTCAAAATGTGTTGTACATCTCGCATGCAAAAACTCACTACCCATGATTATCTTATATGCCTCTCTAAGTAGGTCTTAAGATATTCCAATGCAACATCATTAGATGAGACATTATTAACTGTGACTGCAATACTTGTGTCAACCCCAACCCCTTTATTGAGGTCTCCAAGGCCCTCTCAATCGTCTCACTTTTATGATTGGTAATTTGACAAACCTTGATGATTTTCTTATGCAATGTCCGATCACAATCAACAATAGGCACGATCAAAGACATATAATTATCATTTTGGACCGATGTCCAAGTATCATTGGTGAGGCAAACAAACTGACCAGCCAAAAAACCCCCTCAATTTCTCTATTTTTTGATCAGTAATATATTTTTTCATATCCTTTGTCATTGTGTGGCGAGAAGGAAGATTAAACCTTGGTTTCAAGTAGTGAGAATATGCTTGAAACTTTTTTCCATCTACAATTTAAAAAGGTATCTCATTCATGATAACCAAGCGAGCTAGGTGTGTCCTACATTCATCAGGATCATACTTCGTGTACTCCTTCAACGTTGCACCCCCACTACTCTCTCTCATCAGCCATTTTTTAAGTCAAATTTCTAGTCTAGATTAACTTTTCTTTTGCAAGGATATTAGAATTGGACTTTTTTGTATTAATCTTCTAAGAGCACATTTAATTTTAAGGTTCCATGTTTTCTATAGTGGCATCCATTTATTTCCCCACAATTGTTACACTTAACTTGTGGGTTATTGGGGTCACTATTCTCTAATTTGGTTAAGTGAGACCAAATTATGCAAGCATGTTTCTTGTTAGGCTTGGGGCAGGGCAAGGTTCCATAGGCATAGGGTTAGGGGTTGGGTAAGGGTAAGGGTACCCTGAGTTAGGAAGCTCACACTAGAATGTGTCAAATTTTCTATTAACTCAAGTAAAGAACAAATATGAAATTATAGCAAACATGACAAGTATTAACATACAACCAAGTGCAATACATTACAAATATTCACAAAATCGCAAAACAGGTTATAAGAAATAAATTTTACTTTTAGTTCTTTTAAAATGATTTTATAAAAGTTTTAAAATAGGTTTTAAAAAAATGGCAAAAGAAGAAAAAATGGCAAAACAAATTTATAATCTCCACCCAAGTCTCCAAATCAGTAACATAAGTATTGGAAATACACATATTTGCTATTGTTTATAGTTTTGTGAATTGTCCTAAAATGCAGGTGAACTATGCCATTCTTTTCAACAGGATGCAACTTGCTAGTATGGCATAATTTTTAACTAACTTCACATGCTTACATTTGAATTCAAGTCTCAGCTTTGGAACTAGTTTGGTTAAAGATTTTCCTTTAGTCACCCACAACTTATCTCGTTCTCCTCCTCATCCCTTCTTGATTTTTCCTAATCGTCCAGACCTGACAACCTCTCTCTCTCTCTCTCTCTCTCTCCTCTTTTAATTTCCCTTCACCCATTTTCTTTCTTAGACCCACCCACATGAAGAATAACAGTTCTTATTTTTTAAGAAATCTGCTTCACCTTGACTTGATATTCTAAAGTCAAGTAAGGTTTTTACAAAAACAATTTTCCAGTTTTTGATTTGCACATTGTGATAGTTGAGGTTCAAGACTCTCTTGCCACTATTTTCCCATTTTCAATGCTTTCTGTTAAACTTTTTCTCAGAGAGTGATAACATTTGAAGAGTCAAACGTACGAGGGTACACATGAAAAGTCTTCCATTATTCATACATGAATAATCTATCAATTCTATTTTCCAAAATTCCACAACAATTCAGAATCCAAATTCAAGCGTCAAATTTAGGAAGAACGAACGAATAGGCACTGCTATACACACACACACACACACACACACACACACATGCATATACACCCGAAGTCACTAACCTGCACGAATTTTGCTGCTCTGGAAAGGACTTAACTCACACGGGCCTTGTTCTTCATGTCATCACTGGCATTTGCATATCACTGGGCCCAACTTCAATTAAAATAATGTATGACACTTGAACTTCACCTGGAGACGCTACACGAAATTTGCTTGCACGCTCTACTTCACAACGGAGCCCAACACACTTGAATGGCACATTCGAGGAAAAAACACACACACATATATACTAGTGATGCACGTTACCTATATCATTATAAAAATAAATTAAAAAATATAAACATCTAGTATAAAAAAAACTTAAAATGAATGAGAAAAATATAATTAATTCAAATTGCAAACTACTAATTCAAATAATAATAAGTTTAGATAAATCATAGGTCTAGAAACATCTGATCACAAATGAGGGAAAAAAAAAATTGATAAGAGTTGTAGCAAACAAGTACATTTTCTTGGCAGTGGCTCTCTAGTAAAAAAACTTCTTATGAGTACTAAAAATTGCATTAAAAAGTAAAGAAGGCACATCCATGGGAAGAAGTTTAAAATAGTCAACCATATCATCTAATTTATGGATTATATCCTCTGCATCTTTACGGTCTTCAAAGTCAATAAAAGCATATTTAGGCGGCCTTTGATGAAGTCGAACCCAAATACTACGTAGAAAAGTATACTTTCAAAATAAAATAAAAGAGATGATCAATGACCTTTAGAACAAAAAGAAGCAAGAAAGATAGGGAAAACAAAATATAGTGGAAAAAATATAGGAAGAACAAGGAGAGGAGAAAAAATAAGTGGAAAAATTATTGTCCATCAGAAGTTGCTAAGAATAATATAAAATATGTTTATAGAGACCATAATATAACCCTCACAGTAAAAGAATCTCATCATCTATGGGCTGATGGGCATATAAAAATTAATAAAAAATAAGTCCAAATGATAAATACAAACTAAAGTATAGTGATAGTTGCAAAGACAAAATAAATAAATAAATAAATAAATGAAGAATAATGAATAATAATTTATCTTCATCAGCTTTCAGACCTAGATCAAAAGTTAGATATTTGAATCTTCAACCAATGTAAGATTTCTATATTTCCAAATTCTCTAAGATATAGTGAGATATATAAGAACTATATAAGAAATATTCAACTCTATCAATTCCCATAATAATGCATTATATTAAAATTTTCTCCACAAATATTGAACCATATCAAACCATTTAGTAATGCATACTGAATAATATTTTGACAACAATACAAAGCATGATTGAAAATATTTATCATGGTGGTAAATAAATCCACATTCCTAATTTTATTGCTCACATTCCTTGTATTCAATATGAATGCATTTCTTCTATATGTTCTTATAGGAAAAATTATATGAAAAAAGCACTTTCAAAATGCTAGAATAGTGAATTACAATAAGGGATAGTGATACTCTCTAATATATCACTATTTAGCTAAATAACATACAAAATCACCATTTAATCGGAAGGCTCAATAGATATGGATAGAAAATTATTAAGACTTATTGAAGTGGAATATGACTTCATAATAGTGATCAAACTGGTGCAATCAATGATATGGTCCAGCTCGATTTTTAGACTCATTTCTAAAGTGGTGTCTATAAAATAAAGAAACCTGTGATTTTCGCCCCATTTTTATTCATAGTGTAAAGAACATACATAATTTTGTTTAATTAAAGCCTATCATGAATGAAAACTTTTACTATCCCACTTTATGATTTAAGGTTCCCAATACTGAACATAATTACTAAAAATTATCCAATATATCCATCACAGAGAGAAGATATGATGAGTGAAAACAACCATATGATGAAGGAAAACAACTATATGGTAATTTGGAATTTAACCAAAAAAAAAGAAAAAAAAAGAAAAAAGAGTGATGGCATAAGTCGATATTAGTCTCCATAAATGAGATACTTGATGATTACCTGCATTTGATAATGAAAACTTACAAAACAATTGTCATAAAAATGCAAGCACACACTTGCATGCAAGCAAGGACAAACACAAGAGGAAATTATATATTTTTGTGCGATTGATGTTAGGTCTTTCATTGCCCATGAAATAAAAGGGTGCAGATATCTAAAAAGCCCAACACCATCCAAGATCATCCCATTCCAACACTCTCTTTCATTGCCCATTATTGTGTATTCATCGTTCCACAATAATGTTTTTTTAACCTGATTCCTTTATTGAAAGATACGTTAAAACTGGAAAAATATATCATTGGAACAAACCGTATTCTTTTCTTTAAAAAAGAGAAGTTCTAATTTGTTTTAAAGGAGAAAACAATTAAGGGAAGATATTGAGAAAACTTTAGGAAACCAAGCACTTGAGAACATCTTGGACTGCATAGATCTTAAATTGACTCTTTTTGTACTTGCAAGATAGAGAATAAAATAGGAGATAGGAGCAGAGAAAGCACTTATACAATGAGATCTAATAAAACAAGATGCCTAAAGTAATATGGTCTTTTTGTACTCAACTTAACACCATTGAAACAGGAAAGGTATCCCCAACCTAAGACCAACTGCTACTTATATACTCATCCAAGAGAAGAAAAAGAAAACCTGATATTTTTATATATAGTTGGATCACAATTTTAGTTGTAAATATTCTTCTTATTAGGAGTATAACTCAGCCCAAGATCGTAGAACAAGAACCTTAGATTAAAAAGGAAGACAATGATAATAATAAGCAATAATAATGAACAATGAGAAAGTAACAATATCAGCAAAGCAAGAATCAATATCCTTTTTCTTGGATTTAATTGTAATCATAAGCAGAAGACACCAAACAATCCTTTTAAACTATTTGAAAGAACCAAACCGATTGCAATTGTGTTATATAAAATTCAAAAACAAATTCGCCTAACCAAACAGAACATAAATGTAAAATCAGGAGAAGAAAAAATTCATATAGAATTAGGTTTCCACCTTGAATTATTCTTTCTGACTATCTTTGCATTACCAATTTGCTTCTAGCACAGGTTTAGACTGCCAAACAAATAAGAAGAAAAATAGTAAATTGTCTGGCATTTAGCATTCATGCAAGATCCTTTCCAAGAAAGAGCCATAACATATAAGAAATGAACATTAAAATCACCGCTTTAACAATATCCATTTGAATAAGTATGAAAAAAATTCTTACCACTAGGACTTATCCATTTAGCAAGCTTCTGTCAATTATGATTTTCGTCAAATCCTAGGAATTCATTCGAAAACATACTAGATCATAGATACACACACACACACACACACACACACAAACACAGAGCATGTAAGCAAATGGCTGTCATTAAATAAATGCAAATAACACAATCAACATAGAAAAAACCTTCACATTGATTACAAATCTAATGTAATCGAGAGAAACCCAAATCATATATAGCTTCAAACGAACTTACGAAAAAAAAGAAGATATCTTCAATCAAAGCAAAAGAGGAAGAGTTTTGCTACAAACCACTATCACGTGCAATACCATACCACCCAACAGCCAAAACGCATATATATATGTGTGTGTGTGTGTGTGTGTAAAGTTCAAAACTAATAAAAAAGGTTTAACCTTATACCTAATACTAAAACTCACCCAACAGCCATATCATCCAACAAAAGATATAAACGAATGCATAAGTAAAAAAAAAAAATTATTTCATTAATTCATTAAAAATTAAAAGTTCTATAAATATACCTAATAACCATACCATTTATGAAACAGAATACCTGTTTCATTTAGTTGTCAACTATAAGAAAATCTCAAAGCACAAAAACATAATTGAAAAATAAACAAATGTGTAAATAAGTATTTATTAGCCAAAAGATACACAAATGCATAAAAAAAAAAGAGATAATCAATTAAGACCACAAAAATATATCAGCAAGGAATTATTAACGCACGACAAGAAATTTTGCTTTAATTAAAAGAAACTAGTCTATTTTTTATTTTTATTTTTTGGAAGTATAATTTAAAGCTTATGAATATTCAAATAATGTAAATCTTTTCGGACAAAGAAAAAATAAATAACTTCCAATAGGTAGTTCTTGTTAAATTATATAGTTATGAATTGAATAATTAGAAACAATAGAAAACATTTTCTATGTATGATATTTCTGGAGCTTAGAAATTCATGAGCACTGTTTAAATATTACTTGAGTATACATGAAGCATTCCAAACAAAAATGCTGGTGTGACGATTTGAAATGGATGGTAAAGTATGTGAATGCATAAACAAGTATTAATCTCAAACTACAAGAACATAAATAAAAAATAAACAAATGCATAAAAAATTATTTATCACCCAAAAAATAAATAAATGCATAAAAAAATGAGACAATCAAATAAGACCACAAAAATATACTAGCGAAGAACCGTCAAGGCACGAGAATAAATTTTACTTTCTCTTGCAGCCTAACTCAAAGTACTGCATAAAAATGTCCAAAGCACAAAGACAAATAAAAAATAAACAAATTCATGAACCAAGTACTTGTTTCATTTAGTTGGCAACTGTAAAAAAAGTCTCAAAGCACAAAAAAAAAAAAAAAAATAAACAAATGCAGAAGTAAAAATTGTTAAATCTTTTTACTTAATACCAAAACTCACCCAATAACAACCATAGCATTCAACAAAAAATATAAACAAATGCACAACTAAAACAAAAAAACTGTTTCGTTGATTCATTAAATATTCAAAGTTTTATAAATACACCCAACAGTCATACCATTTATCAAAAAATATAAACAAATGCATAAGTAAAAAAAGAAATAAGAATAAAGAGCACAAAAACATACCAACAAAACATCCTCAACACATGGGAAGAAATTTTCCTCTTCTTCACAGCCCAGTCTCAAAGCATTATGTAAAAAAGTATGGCTCTAATATTCCAATATGGCAAATATATGATAAAAGTCGCATATACACATCAAACTTTTATTTCTTTCATACGAATCCAAAAAAAAAAAAAAAACAAAGATGCAGGAATATAGTAAATACACCCAACAAGCATACCATTTATCAAAAAATATAAACAAATGCATAAGTAAAAAAAAAATGAGAATGAAGATCACAAAAACATATCAACGAAGAACCCTCAACGCATGGGAAGAAATTTTCCTCTCTCTTGCAACCCAGTCCTAAAGCACTGCATAAAAATGTATGGCTTTACTATTCCAATATGGCAAATATATGATTAAAGTCTTGGTTTGTGAAATTATAGATATCAAACTTTTCTTTCTTTCACACGAATTCGAAAAAAAAAAAAAATGTTCCAAAGGCATCAATGATACAAGTAATAAAAACATAAGGTAATTTGAAACTAAGCAAGAAGCATCAATGAAAAATAACCACAAATGTATATATGCATATAAAAAGTTTAAAACTGATAAAAAAGATGTAAACCTTTTACTTAATACCTCAAATGTTCAATATTACAAGATTTAGGTGATGTTGCATCTATCCATTTACATACCAGCAAAACAAAAAAAATAAACATACTAGTTTTGATAAAAGTATAAACAAATGCATAAAAAAAGAGAATTTATGTGAGAAGATCGAGTATAAATGAGCAAAAAATAAACATCCTGTCATTTCATACCCCGATTTCATTTTTTTTTTTAAATTCCTTCTCCTACATTATGTCTTCAAACAACAGGAGGACAATAAAAAAATAAACTATAAAAAAAGCAAAAATACAAAATGATGTGTGTCAATGCACTAGATAATATAATGAACCACGACTTCCGAATCAAAACAGTTTTTGATGGACAAGTAATGTCTACGAGCAAGAATTTCTATCCTGCACTATATCATTTGAGCAGGATAAAAATAAAATAAGAAATAAATATCAAAAGAAACAAAGAAACAACTAATGGTAGGGTTGATCCCCGCCCTACCGGCGGAGGGTCACCTTTTTAAACCGCACCCCACCCCCGTGTAGGCGGGGCGGGGTACCCCGTCTTGTAGCGGGGCCAACGGGGGAGGCTCCATCCGCTCGCCCCCCGCCACCACCCCCTATTGGGCTTGACCATGTTGACAGTTTTGGGACTTTTCGGCCCAGATCAAATTTCTAAGCCATTTTTGACCTAGAAAATTATCAAATCTGATTAAATTTCACAATAATAAATATCAATCTATTAAATACTAAGTAATTATCATTACTAAAGTATAAAGTGACAAAGTCATTTAAAAAAAATCACTAAAAATCTAAAGGTCTAAAATAGTAAAAGTTAAAATTTAAAAATAAAGATTACTGAAGTCTAGACTAGTTACTAAACTATTACAATTTACAAATTTATAATAATACAAATTAATACTACAAAATACAAAATTACAAATTGTGCTATTAACTATTAGCATTACAGAATTACAAATTTACAACTTACAAGATCATAAAAAATAAGATTGATAACATTGGTCGTTGGACACTGGTGATTGGACTTTGTCACTTTAAAAGAGTCGTAATACAAACTTGGATGGGGACTGTGGGGTTGTTGGGCCTTAATCTTAACCTGTAATAATAAATTAAAAAATAATTAGAGTACAAATATAAAATTATAAGTTATAAACATGAAAAAATAATAATTTATTAAAAATACTAAGTTACTAACCAATATTAAATTAGGTTATTAACTTGGAAGATGTGTTGAGAATTGACATACAAAATGATACTGTCATAGAAAATGTCAAAACTCAAAAACAATAATTACAAAATAATTAAATACTAACATTACAAATATTATAAAATTATGAATGTAAACAACAATTAAGAAAAAAAATTGTGTAAAGTGCAAACCATGGTGAATTGGTGATGGACAGGGACTGGTAGGTGAGGTAGGTCATACTGCAGCGGAGGTAGCTGTTGATGGTGTCCTAGGTGTTGGCGTCACGGTCTCTACAAGTTACAACAATTAAATGTAAAATCTGTGTAACATTAAATTTAATTAAATAAATATAAAATAATGTAAATATTTATTCAAGTGACAATTTACTAGATCCAGACTGATTAGCAGCCTCGTCCTCAGCCTCAACCTACTCATAATCAAGAATGTCTGGAATATAAATTTCAGCACCCGTGATCCAATTCTGTGTACAAATCAGAGACTCAACAGTGGTAGGATCTAATGAGCTCTGGAAAGGATCCAATACGCACCCTCCAGTGCTAAATGCTGACTCTGAGGCTATTGTACTGATCGGGATGGCCAAGATACTGCGAGCAACCTTTGAAAGTACGGGGTATTTGGGAACATTCATCTTCCACCAAGCTAATATATCAAAATCTCGTACAAATGGATGGAGATCCAATGCCAAATATTTGTCTACCTCGGACTGGACATCTGTGGTGGAACCTATAAAATCCAAGGGGGTCGATTCCATCTTGTCACCCCAGTCCATTTTACGTTTTTTTCCACGCTTAGCATCTGCACCTTGTGGGGGGGGGGGTACTTGTGGCTGTAGGTGCTGTAATACTACCACTTCCCACGATAGTGAACTCATCAAATAATCTAACAAGTGTTTCCTGAGCTCGAGATGCAACAGCCGACGCACAATCCTTACCAATTACATCAGTCAACCCAAATACCATGCCTTTCACCTTAAACTGTGGGTCAATGACACATGCAACATATAACAAGATATTGGCTTTATCAAACTCTTCCCCCCAATACTTTTCAAATTCCTCCATCATGGTCCTAGACATCTCCCGCAATGTGGTGTTACTACCCGCTGCAATATCATTTAATTCTTCTTTCACCTTGGCTATTTGTTGACAAAATTGATGTGCCGTGGGATACAAAGAATTAGATAAAACCTCGGTAACATCATAAAAAACCTTCCGAAACTTTACAAAAATAGATACAACCTCTCAATCATTAGACAAAGGGTGCCCCAACTTTTAATCAAAATACTTGACATATTGTATGTTTTCATTACCCAATGTATCAAATGCCAACTTATACTCTTGGGCCGCCTCCAACATAAAAAGGTTGAGTTTTATCTTATAGACAAATCAGTGCAAAGACCTTTTTTACATGTTATACCCACAGTAGTTGCAACAACTTTGAACCTAGCCAATCTAGCAGGAGAAGATTTGACCCATCTCACAGTAATCTTGACCCGAACAACCGAGTCACCAAACTTATCCAAACCATCACCCACAATCAAATTAAGAATATGTGTTGCACATTGCACTTGCAAATAATCCCCACCCAAAATCGTTCTACTCGCATTATTCATGAGAATCTTAAGATGTCTCATTGTAACATCGTTAGCCCCAGCATTATCAACCGTGCAAGTACAAACCCGAGTCAACCCCCATTCTCTTATAGTGGCCTCTAAGGTCTTCCCTATCGTCTCACCTTTTGTGATCAGTGGTTTGATAAAATTCAATGATCTTCTTATGCAATGTCCAACCCCCATCAACCCAATGCACAGTTATACACATAAAATTAAGATTATTACAAGAAGTCCAACAATCAGTGGTGAGGCAAACATTCTCCCCCGCCAATAAACCCCTCAACTTTTCTTTTTTCTGATCGATAAAGTTTTCTAACATCTCTTGCCACCATGTGGCGAGAAGGAATATTGAATCTTAGTTCCAAGTACCTAGAATAGGCTTGGAACCCTTTCCCATCAACTACTTTGAAAGACATCTCATCTATAACGATCATGCGAGCTAGGTGTGTCCTAGCCTCATTAAAATCGTATTTTTTGTACCCTTTTAATGCCAACTCCCCACTACTTTCCTCACCCATTTTTTTAAAGCCGACTTCAAGCCTAGATTGGCTCTTCTCTACCAAAGATTTCAAAATTGGGGATTTCTTGCATTGTTCCTCAAATTGTAATTTTATTTGAGAAGTGTCGTGTCTCTTATAGTGGCACCCATAAATTTTGCCACAATAGTTACATTTAGCTTTTGGGTCATTGAGGTTACTACCTTCTATCTTGGTGACATGAGCCCAAATTATGGATGAGGCTTTCTTGCTAGGCTGCTTGGGGGCGGGGCAAGTGGTAATGGTAGGGGTAGGGCCAGAAGTCTCGCTGGGGAGCTTGCACTAGAATCTTCTGGACTTTCTATTTACAACAAATTTGAAATTTTAATAAATGCAACACAAATTGTCATACAAAATATAATAGGCTCAAATCTCAATTCAAAATTGGACTCAATTAGTCCAACTTTCACCTAATGCATCAAACTATATTAATTTATATCACTCATTTTGCCTATTAATTTAACATGACATCACAAATATATATGTGTGTGTATTTTTCCATTTCGAGATGTATAGTTAACATGTATGGTTAGTAGTATTTTATTTTTCCATTTATATTACTATCATTGATGTGTATATTACTTTATTTTGAGATGTATAGTTGCTATGACAGTATTGAGATTGCTTTTGTAAAGTAATATTATTTTTTGCTTTTGTAAAGTAATATTATTTTTATAAGGTATTTACAAAATCAACTTGCCTTTTAAAATATTGTTTTATAAAAATATGATAAAAAGTGATGTGTTATTATTTTTCTTAAAATACCTTCTTTTTATTTCAAGGAACAATCGAAACTTTGTTTAATTCCAAATTCATTTCCTTTACATCAAATTCATTTTAAGAAAAATATTAAAAATAAAAACTTAGAAACTTATAACAGCTAGCAAAAATTAGGAAAAAAAAAACACAAAATAAATTGTAGAATTATATGAAATAAATAATTTCCTTAACATAAACAAAGTCAAATATTTACTAAACACTAAATTGTTATGTCTATTGACCAGTGCATTTTGCATAGGCATAAACCTAGCTATGATAAAATTAGTATCATTTTTCAACCACATTAATCAACTAGAAGTCTGGAAGACATGATCACTATCACCATTCACCAAGACCAAGACCAAGACATCCCTTTCATATATCAAGTAATATTACTTGATGTGTCTTTGCATTTACATATTACAATAAAATAAACTGGGTGTGTATTATATAATTGGTGTGCACTGTGGAGTGTGGACATGTTCAGGAATCGGGTGTTTCATAAAAATAATTGTAATCACACAATCAAATAATTGTAATTATAATGAAATAAACTCAAATCAACAATTTAAATTTTAATAGATTCAACACAATCACACAATCCAACATTCATCACACTTCACAGTTCAAACACATGCACAATCAACTCCAGAGTATACAGTTCACAAACGGTAAACCCATCCTCCATCAACTTCTCCATCTCCATATATTTTCAAGAATCAAAACGAAAGAAATCTTAAAATTAGGATTTAGATGAAACAGAATCAATTATCTTCGTGGAGATTGGAGGAATATCAGAGAGGGAGAACCAGAGAAATTCGAGGACGAAGGAGAGGGATTCTTGCTGAGGGTGACATGGGGCTGCGATGGCGGAGTGAGACTGCAACAGTGGCATGGGGCTGCGGTGCGATTTTAGGGCTAGGGTTTGGCGATTTTAGAGAGAGAGTGAGAGGGAGACAAGAGAGAGAGAGAGAGAGAGAGAGAGAGAGAGAGAGAGAGAGAGAGAGAGAGAGAGAGAATCAGAGATGAGGTCGGGGACTCAGGGGATTAATTAAGGAAGCCATTTTATGTAAAACGGCTTCGTTTTATGTAAGATATTTAAAAAAAAAAAAAACCCAGATGACAAAACCACACCGTTTTAAGTCATCTGGATTTTTTTAAAATATATAATATATAATATATATAATATTTAATATATACAGGGGCGGGGATGGGATATTGCGGGGACGAGGTCATGTTTATACCGCCCCCGCCCCCGCCCTCTACCTAAATACCGGGCGGATTTTACTCTACTCACAATCGCCGGGAGGAGTAACCCACCCTCGCCGTGCGAGGCGAGGCGAAAAACGGGCGGGGCAGCGGGTGCGGATACCCGCTGCCCAGCCCTATCTAATGGTGCATCTTGAGGTCTCATCATAGCATTATCATTTTGGTATTTGCCCATATAGGTTGAAGGTACATATTAATTCTTTCATCACCAAAAAATAAACAAATGCATAGAAAATCAATGCATGGCGAGAAGTTTCCTTTCTCTTTTGCAGCCCAAACTCAAAGCATTACATAAAACAAATCTCAAATCACAATAAGATAAGTAAAAAAAAGCAAATGCATAAAAAGAGTACTTGTTTCATTTAGTTATCAACGGTAAAAAAAAGTAACTACACAAAAACATAAATGAAAAATAAGCAAATGGATAAATAAATTTTTCTCATAAAAAAATAAACAAATGCATAAAAAAAATGAGACAACAAAAACATACCGGTAAAAAACCATCAATGCAGGGTAAGAAATTTGCGTTTTTCTCTCGTAGGCCAATCTCAAAGCATTGCGTAAAAACTCTCAGAGAACAAAAACATAAATAAAATTAAACAAATGCATAAAAAGCACAAAAACATAAATAAAAAAAAAGCAAATGCATAAATAAATATTTATCATAAAAAAAACAAATGCATAAAAAAAATGAGACAACAAAATGAGACCACAAAAACATTCCAGTAAAAAATCATCAATGCACGGCAAGAAAATTGTGTTTTTCTCTCGCAAGCCAATCTCAAAGCATTGCGTAAAAAACTCTCAGAGAACAAAAATATAAATAAAATTAAACAAATGCATAAAAAGCACAAAAAACATAAATAAAAAATAAGCAAATGCATAAATAAATATTTATCATAAAAAAATAAACAAATGCATAAAAAGATGAGAAAACAAAATCAGACCACAAAAACATACCAGTAAAAAATCTTCAATGCACGGCAAGAAATTTTCATTTTTCTCTCATAGGCCAATCTCAAAGCACTACATAAAAAATTCTTAGAGCACAAAAACATAAATCAAAATTAAACAAATGCATAAATAAATATTTATCACCAAAAAATAAAAGCACTGTGTAAAAAAGTTTGAGAGCACAAAAACATAAATAAAATTTTAAAAAAATAATAAAAAATATTTATCATAAAAAAATAAACGAGAATGAAGACTAGAAAAACATATGAATGAAGAACCGTCAAAACACTAGAAGAAAATTTTCTTCAAAAATAAAAGCACTCTGTAAAAAAGTCTTAAAGTACAAAAATATAAATAAAATCAAAAAACTAATAAATAAATATTTATGATAAAAAAAAAAGAAAATGAGAATGTAGTCCAGTAAAATATACCAGTGAATGATCGTCAAAGCACGAGAAGAAGATTTTCTTCCTTTCCCGTAGCCCAATCTGAAAGCACTACAAAACACTTCCTTTCTCTCTAGCACTTTCATAGCACTGTAGTAGATGATAAAAAGCTAGAAGACAAAGACAATACTCTGTTGTCTATCCCTCTCATCAACAAGCTAAAACATCATCTCAAATGACAACAGCACACCAGAAAATAATAAAAGTAACCAGATCAACGATATCCAACTAACAATAATTAAAACCATTACAATAAAAAAAATCATGAGAATAATTAAAGTAACCAGACCAACGAGGCACAACGGGAAGTGTGAACTGAGAATTCGATCAAAGAAATGAGAATAACGTTGTAACTAAATAAAACGCACCGCATTAGTTAAAAATATTAGAGACCAAATAACACACTAAAACGCACCGTTTGACATCAAAAAATATTAAATGACTAAATATGCACCGCATTACGCTGCCACTATCAAACTAAAATGCAACACATCAATTACAAACATTAGAAACCAAATAACAGACAAAAACACACCGTTTGGCATAAAAAAACATTAAATAACTAAAAACGCACCGTTTCATCTATCATACTTCTAAGGTCCGCATCCTCGATTCTTTTCTCTATCTCTATCTTCTTTCTTTCTTCATTCGGTCTCAAATTTCTCATCCCCGTTCGGTCTCGACTTCTCAGTCCTGATCCTTCTCTCTCTCAATCTCTCTCTTCATGGGGTCTCTCTAAGTTATTCTTGTTGTTGTTGGGATTTTATTGTTGTTGTTGTGGAATTGGAGGCCGTGGGTTTCGTGCATGCACTGTGTGGGTCTAGGGAGGAGCTGTGGGCTCCGGGTCAAAGGGGGAAAAAAGAGGGTGATCCTGGGTGGTCGTGGTGCTCAACGGTAGTTGCAGTGGTTGCTTACGGTGGCATATAAATGCGCGATGTGGGGGAATCCGTATAGAGCCTATTTCGGGTTTTGCTTACGTGCGATTGAGGGAGGGCCTGCTAAGGGCATTCGACGGTGGGAGGTTGTTCGTTGGAGTATGGGGAAGGTGCTGCCAGAGTCGGCGGTGAGGCCGGATGGTCGGCAATGAAGAGTAGCTTTGGCTGGCTGTGGGTTTATGATTAAGGTGGTTGTCGGTTTCGTGGGTTGTCGGTTTCTTAGCTTGAAAGTGGTTAAAGGTAGTGGATTTTGACGGTGGGAGGTTGTTCGCCAAAGCATAGGGGAGGTGCCGATGACGGCGGTGAGCCTCGGTGGCCAGTGGTGAAGCATAGCTGTGGGTAGGTGTGTGCTAGCCGAAGGCTATTTACAGGAGAAATGGGATTGTCGTGCCTTAGCTGAAAGGGCAATTTTGGATTTTGAATATTAAACAATTAATACTGTTCATTACTGTTCAATTTAAAATATGCACTTTTTTAATATAAAGATACATACAATATATATATATATATAAATATATATAAGGGGATGTGTTTCAAGCAACGCCATTTTAGAGGGGAATACACAAAGCAGACAGATAGAGGAACAAACAAAAGGACGAAAATTCTTATGGTCTGCGGCTTAAGTATTTTTTTGGACAATTTTATGTTGTCCATCATGTATATGGATAACTAAATTCTCAAGTAGGGTTAGGGATAAGCTTGTACACTAGATGATATTTTTAGTTTATTTTTGATTCATATATTTGGTTTTTAATTAAAACTATTTTATTTTATCATTCTCAATTCATTGTCGATATTTTCTTCTCCAAATAATTATAGAATTTATTCCGTTTATGAATTCAGTTATATTTTTTCTATTGAATAGATTAGTTATTTGATTATGTTTGGATCACTTGATTATCTATATTGATTTAATTCTCTGCTGTAATATTACTCCTTGAATATATTATCATCGTTGGGTTTTCTCAATAGTGATAACAATTTACGTAATTTAAATACGATGAATTATTTTTCAAAAAGTTATATTTGGTTTAATTTTGGTTATTAATGATGTATCTTTTGATTGTGAATTTTGGAATTGAATTCTCAATTGACTTATCAATGAATTAAGAATAATTAAAATATCAGATATGTGCAAGAGATTCCCGACGCTTTACTATTCATCAAATTTAAATACTTTTTTCGTTAATTACTTTGTTTCATTTTAATTTGCATTTAAAATTAATATTTGTTCTCTCATTAATCATTTAATATTTTTCTTTAATTTATTGATTCTTTCTGTTATTCTTTTAATTTGTTTCCCTATGGAATCGACGTCCCAAAGTTGTACTGCAATTATCGCGTTATTTTTTAGGCGTAATCAAATTTTGGTGTTGTTGCCGGGGAGACGATAGAAGAATTGCTAGATAATTTTTCTCTTTAGCAGTTTGTAAATGCATTAACTTCATTTCATCTTTTAGTTTGCTGCATCTTTATTTTACTTATTTTATTTTTCTTTTTGTAGTTCTTTTCTTTTTGTTGCGTTTGCATGCACAACAGATACAGAGACATCTAGGGTCATTTTGCTTGGAGACCTGTGTTAGAGTTAGAGCTAGAGTCTAATTCTTGTAATCCTTTGTTTGATAATTCATCTAATTCTAAAAAAATAAGTGAACATGATGAGCAGACCACTAGGACCCTTCAGGATTACATCAGCCCTACACACACAACCACACCATCATACATCATGTTTTCAGCCAATACTTGCCCATTGGATTTTAAAACTAGGATGATACAATTATTCTATACTTTTCATGGTTTGGAAAATAAAAATCCATATGTACATATTAGAGAGTTTAAGGAGGTAGTTGCAACTTTCTATACTCAAAATGCAATTGATGATATTGTGAAACTCAAGTTCTTTCCTTTCTCTTTGAAGGATAGAGTTAAGAGTTGCCTATACTCATCGAGGCTACGATCTATTAGGTCATAAAATGATATGAATAGGTCTTCTTTAATAAAAAATGTAAATCTCCACTTTTGCACAAAAGGACAGTTATACTTTATATCAGGCTTGGGACGGATTTAAAGAATTGTTAAGTATGTGTCTTCACTATAGGTATGAGAATTGATGCTTAGTGAGTTATTTTTATGAGGGACTTACACCTAGAGAGTGCCAATTTGTGGAGATGATGTGTAATGGTGAGTTCTTACAGAAAAATCTTGATGAAGCCATAGAGTATCTTAATGAGCTTGTTGAAAAAGCTCACACTTGGACTGGACTTAGTGCTATTGAGAGCACAAATAGGTCATGACTTGCAGGAAATCCAAATAGTGGTAGAATTTACTATCTCAAGGAGGAGGATAACCTAAAGGCTAAGGTTGAGATACTTATTAGGAAGTTAGAGTTGTTAAAGACTAAGGACTTAAAGCCAATACACTTAGCTAATTATGCAGAGTCTTTTGAACCGTGTTTTATATGTGGCTGGATCAATCACCTTGCCCAAGAGTGTCCCACATTTGCTGAGATGAAGGGGGTGTATGAGAAACAATATAATGCCTTAGGTATGTATAAGAAGCCTTTTGCACATTTAATCTGAAAGCTAGCAGCCTGCACAGCCTCTGAAAGCATACCCTACACCATATCATGCATCTTCCTCTTATAGGAACCTTTTAGAAGATTCTTTACATGCTTTTATTGAAGCACATGGTAAAACTAACCAAAAGTTTCAATCTTTGATTATGCAGGTTATTGATAAAGTCAAGAAAATAAAGAGTTAGGTATCCAAGTTGATGAGCTCGCTAAGTGTGAATGAATGTGGTAAGTTCACTTCTCAAGCTTAGTTCGCACCCCATGATCAAACATATGGCACAAGAGAATTTGAAAAATGTGAATGCCATTATTAGAAGAAGTGGTAAGTCTTTACGCATCTCAACAATGGACAAATCAGAGGATGTTGAAAATGATCAAGATAGTAGTGGTGCCGAGTTGCCCAAGGGACTTGAGGTAATAAAAAACTTGGTTAAAAGCATTGGTATTGGATCTATCAAAAATTTTTTTTTTCAGAAAGTATAAATTTGCACACATATAAAAAAAATATGGTCATATTTGATCAAAAGTAGAGACAAGAATTGTGGAAAAAAATCAAAAAATACTTTTTGTCTTCAAAAGTGAATAGTAAATTCAAAATTTCATTCAAATTTGAAGGGAAAATGTACACTTTTAATGGATCACTATTCAAAAGTTAAATAAAAGTCACTTTATTCCTTTCTCATTTTTTCTCATTATTTTTTAATTAAATATGACGAAATTTTTTTGATATGTGTGCAGATTTGTACTTTTTAAAGAAAAATTTTGATGGATTTAATGTCAATGCTCTAAGGTACCATTTCCTCAAGTTTTAAAATCAAACAAACTAACTTTGGATCTTAATAATGAAATCCTAGAGAATCTCAAACAGGTAAAAATTAATCTTCCTCTTTTATATGTGTGATTAAACAAGTACTTATTTAGATAAAAGTTCTCAAAGATTTGTGTACAGTTAAGAGAAAATACCATGTAAAGAAGACAACATCCTGATAGAGCAAGTTAGTGTTCTAATTGAGTAGCGAATTCCTTTCAAGTACAAAGATCCTAGTTGCCTAATCATTGCATGCAATATTGAAAATATGAGTTTGGGGAAGTTTTGCTAAATTTAAGAGCTAGTGTGAATTTAATACTTTATTCTATTTATTTACAACTGGGGTTGGGGAAATCGAGCCAACTTCTGTGGTACTAAATTTGTTGACCGTTCAGTTAGAGCACTACAGAATGTGGTAGATAATGTTTTGATTCAAATTGATAAATTTTATTATCTTGTTAATTTCCTAATCTTGAACACCTACTTCTTTTGTTAATTTTACCTCTAAAATTTCTTTAATTTTAAGTAGACATTTTCTTGCCACTGCTAATGTTGTGATTAATTGCAGGAATAGTTTGTTGAAACTATCTTTTGGAAATATGACTCTTAAGGTAAATATTTTCCATATTGCAAAACAGCTAGAAGATGATGACAAGTGCCACTAGACATATATGATTGACTCACTCGCAGATAGGGAAATTTTTAAAACTCATAATTATGATCCTCTTGAGTATTTCATTGTTAATTCTGATTTTAATCCTACTAATGATTCATTTGATATGAATGATATTTGTATAATTTTTTATACAACTCAGGATCATGGCACATAGCTTGACAACTGAAATTTGAGGAGTTACCTAAGAAAAGTGAAGTACAGGTTCCTTCAAGTGGGGAAACACCAAAAGTTGAATTGAAACCTTGACACCTACCTGTAGAGCTCAAGCATCGAGCTTATTGGGCTAACAAGCATTTCAATTTTGATCCAAGAGCGGTAGCCCCAGAAGTATAAGACATTCCACCTGCAAACCCAGTCTATCCTCCTTAACCACACCATGCGGTCATTTTTTTTGTTTACTGTTGTCCACCTTGACCTATACATTCCACTTGCAGACTCAGACATTCCACCTATGGCTTGACTATTTTTCTAGAGAATTTTATGTTGTCTATCATGTATATGAATAACTAAATCTCAAGTAGGATTAGGGATGAAGTTGTACATTAGATTATATTTTTGATTTATTTTTGATTCATATATTTTGTTTTTAATTATTAAAACTCTTTTATTTTATCATTCTGAATTCAATGTTGAGATTTTCTTTTCCAAACAATTATAGAATTTATTCCGTTTATGGATTTAATTATGCGTTTTCTATTAAATGGATTAATTCTTTGATTATGTTTGGATCACTTGATTGTCTATATTAATTTAATTATCAGCTACAATATCGCTCCCTGAATATATTGTCGTTGTTAGATTTTCTCAATAGTGATAACAATTTACGTAATTTAAACGCAATAAAGAGTTACATTTAGTTTAATTTTGGTTATTAGTACTATATCTTCTGATTGAGAATTTTGGAATTGAATTCTTAATTGAGTTATCAATGAATTAAGAATAATTAAAATATTGGATATGTGCAACCGATTCCCGATGCTTTACTATTCGTCAAATTTGAATATTTTTTTCGTTAATTACTTTGTTTCATTTTAATTTTAATTTACATTTAAAATTAATATTTGTTCTCTCATTAATCATTTAATATTTTTCTTTAGTTTATTTGTTCTTTCTGTTGTTCTTTTAACTTATCTCTCTGTGAATTCGATACCCCAAAGTTGTACTGCAACTACCGTATTATTCTGTAGGCGTAATTAAAGCCACATATAAGAAAATATTTAAGCTGCTCAAATTCTCCCAATATTTTTCATACTTAGCTGACATGCTCATTACTATTTACCATAGCTTAGTTTGGTAATTGTTCTTTCACCTAATATACTTGGTGATAAAATTCATTGGATGTAACGTACAAAGAACTAAAAACGATGGTTATGACATCATGAGAAGCTTAAAAATTCTACAAAATTCTTACAATAACCAAATCATCATTGTTAGGCTTTCTCAATGCCCCTTCGTCATTAAATGGTTGACATATTGTATGTCCTCCTCACCCAATAACTTAAAGGCCTTTTTAAGTACTATGGTTGTTTCCAGCATCAAGAATATTTGAGTCCCATCTTGTAGGGATATTATTACACAACTCCTGCATGCATTTAATACTTATAACCCTTACAATAACCTTGAGTTTATGAAGTCGTGCCATTGAGGTTCTCATAAACCTCATTGTGGTTGTATTGCAATTGAATCATGCACATATTTCAAACCATCGGTCACAATTAGATTTATAATATGTGTAGTACATCTCATATATAAATACTCACCACTCATGATTGTATTATTGTCCTTTCTAAGCTTATTTTTAAGATATCTCAAAGTCGTGAGGTTAGAAAAAGCATTGTCAAACGTTACTGTCACAACCTACTCCAACCCCCACTCATCTATTCTAGTCTCCAAGGCCTTCTTTACTGGTCTCACCTTTGTGATTTACAATTAGACAAAGCTTGAGATTTTTTTTTTTTTGTTTTAGTGCCAATCACAATCTACAAATGTACCATTGAAGACATTATTAAAATTTTGGACCAATGTTTTTGTATCAGTTGCAAGGCAAACTCGTTGACACTTCAATTGATTTCTCAACAGTTCTCTCTATACACCGTATAGTTTCCTAATATCTTTTGCCACTGTTTTACGAGAAGGAATGTCAAATCTAAGTTCCAAGTACTAAGAGTATACTTGGAACCACCCACCCTCTACAAAATGAAAAGGTAGCTTATTTACTATCACAATACGAACTAGGTATCTCCTACATTCCTCCGGATCATAATTCATATACTCCTTCAACGTTCTTCTCCCCCACTACTCCTATTCTTCATTTCTTAAAGTCTGATCTCAAGTCTAGATTGACTCTTTTCTTATAAAGAATGTTTAATTGGAGTCTTTTTGCATTGCTCTTCTAAGTAGACCTTCAATTGGGATGTACCATATCTCCTGTGGTGACATCCATATATTTCACCATAACGATTACGCTTAACTTAGGGTAATTAGGGCCACCATCTTCTATTTTGGTGAATTGAAGCCATACAATTGAAACTGGTTTCTTATTTGGTGATTCCATGATTATTGGGGAAGGGGTAGTGGTAGTAAGGAGGTCGCTAGGAAAGCTAGCACTAACCCTAATGGTTGGATTTGACTCACTATTAAAAATTTAAAAATTGTTTGTTCCTGTTAGAATGGTCAGAATTTGCCATTCCACAAAAGTGACCGAAACAATAGAGTACTCACAATAGAGTACTACAAGTTGTTTTAGCTCATTTCGATCCATTCTAGATGCATTCCAGCTGGAATGTATATTTCAGTTTGAAATTGAATGAGATGGTTTATTTTGTTAATATCCCAAATTCTTGTTTCCTTTTGTAATTATCCTACTTAGGCCCTTATGAAACCCTTGGACCCCATCCTTCCCTTATGAAATCGCCTCAATGAAAAAAAAAGGACGTTAGCTGCTGGAGGTGGCGTGGCCGTTGTGGAGGAGCTGCTGCTATTGTTCATGCACTTGGAGCAGCATAGTCGACATTGATATCTACAGGCAATGGCGTAGCTTTGACGATGCCAGAATCCTAAATTCCCTTTAAGCCTTTAACGTCACTATGATATCGTATTACAATTTATCTTTTATATCTCGAGTCTTGAAAATTTATGTTGAATTTCTACATGGTTTCACCTCTTGATCCCCATTCAGAAACAAATCAATTTATATGTATTTAAAGCCATGTCTGCAGTGTTGCTTGCGAGTAATTTATTGCTACAATCTGGTTTTTACTATATAATAGGTATGATTTGAACTATATAATAGGTCTGATCTGATAATATATATACATATATATATATATATTATTTTGATTATATAATAGTTCTGATTGTGACTATATATAATATAGACTTGATTTGATAATATGAAGGGAAAATATTGATTTTTAGAAAAGTGATTATCTCTTTTAATTAGGGGTGTAAATGGTCCGGTCCGATCTGGGAAAAATGTGGACCGATTCTATTCGGTCCAAGAATTTTCACACCGTAGACCAGACATAACTTCTATTCGATTCATATCGATCCGGTCTAATTCGGTCTAGGGGTAGCAGGTCCGGTTCAGGGGCATTTGATATGATTTAATAGACTAAATTTGATCCAAAATCTTGTAATGATGAAAAATAATTTTTAGCCCAAATTTAATTATTTTCAACCCAATTTACGTATTTATCACAGATTTAAACCAAATAATATTTAAAAAAACTTACTCTTAAAACAATTGGCAAAATAAAAATAATTTAAATAAAAAAAGTAAAAAAAAAAACTCATCTTAATGGCCCTATAGCTAATAACACTATTACATTAGTATATTATAAATTTATATGTTAGTAAGTAATGATAAATTAGTAATAATATATTAAATAATAATAATACACTTATTACTTATAAGTTTTTACTAATACTTTATATAAATATACTATAATTTATATTTTTATACTACAACTAATTAACCACTATAAATTATAATATGGTAATATTATAAGAGTATATATTATATATTAATTTGTTATACTACAACTCTTAATCTATATTTATATTAATGTTAATATTACAATTTATATACTATTATTTATATATATATAAATATATATAATATGGTGTGTATTTGGTCCAGTTCGGTCCGGTCCGGTCCAGGAGGAGAAATGCCCTAGACCGGGACCGGACCGAAAATGTTCGGTCCATACAAAAAATGGACTGGACCGGATCGAATTCTATCTTATTCGGTTCGGTCCGGTTCGGTCTTCTTACACCTATTCTTTTAACTGTTGGATTGTGGTGCAGAAGGATCTGAGTTAGATGAGACTAAGCTGTTAGATTGCACGTTAATGACGCCGAGGTACTATGAGTTGGTAGGTCAGCGCAAATGCGGGAAGTGATAGTGATATTTTCATAATTTGGGCAATTTTGGGTGCGATTCAATATTTTGGCCATAATTTTGGCTACGGTATCACAATTGCGCACAATACCCTAATTTGGAAAGCTTTTTCCGGCACGCACGCTATGGCCATCCATCTACGCGTGGTGTAAGTTGTTTCTGATCTCAAATTCCACTATTTTTTGTCATTTTTGGTAATATTTCGTTTGTCAATTAGGAAGTGATTCTAAACCGGTTTGGGCCTGATTTTTGGTAGAATACTTATTTTATTTCATATTTCATTTTTCCATAATTTTTAGGATTTTGCTATTTTTGGCAAAATTTTGATACTGACGATTTTTGGCTATATAGTCTGACTTGTGGACTGATTTTTGATATTGCTTGATTTGATAATTTTCAGTTGAACTTTAGAGATATTTTCTCTAAGTTTTGGGGCAAATTTGTTGTGTTCTTCTCTGTGAATCATCTGTTGAAACTAGCCTATAAAATAATCGATATTTTGTCTAGCATCAGATGAGGACTAATGATATTTATGAAGTTTTATAATTATATGTGTTTAAGACTTGTATTGAATATTGAAAAGTATTATTAACTTTATCAAGTTTGTATACTTTTAAGATCTGTATTGATTTTATTTTGGAATATAGTTATTATATATATAATTTATTCATATAACATTTATTCCAAAACGAAATATATCGATACCAAAATATATCGTTTCAGTATCTCAATTGAAACGATCACCCAAACGAAAATCAAAACTTTGCTCACTATCCATTCTCGTTGATTGACAAAATTCTAACATGATGGAATGATGCAAAAATCACAAAACACCTAAAATCATATAATTATGAACATCAAGGGGTTTCAATATTGAAACCCAAAACTTATTGAAAAACTAAGTTAGATGTTTCAAAGTTGAAACCCCTAACAAATTAGGGTTTCAAATAAAAATTCCAAATCAATTTAGGTTTCAATCTGATAAATGTGTGAAAGTGCATTCTAAATACTAGATCTATTATTAAATTAAAATATAAAAATATGAATAGAAAAAATAAAATATAATTTATATCTTTAAATTTTATTTATATTTATATTGAGATATGTTTAAACTGTTATGAAACTAAAGAAGAATAATAAATAATTGAAAGATTGCAAAAGAGAATAAGGAAGATTGAGAAATTGCAAAATATTTTGTTTTTCAAGAGCTCAATATCATTCACTTCACTTCTTTTCTTATCTTTTACAAAATGATCCCCAATACCTTTTTTATAGGTGCCTAACTTACATGATAGTTTGTTGTATTAATTAATTTACATGTTCAACAACTAAGTGACAAGTACAACAAACTCTCATATGCTTGACAACCAAGTGACAAGCATAACAAACTCTCACATGCTCAACAACTAAGTGACAAACACAACAAACTCTCATATGCACAACAACCAATTCACATCTATGAATGGTTAAGTTTACAACAAACCATGTATGGTAATTGGTGGTCATTCATCAATTATACAATACTTTCCATTGGATGATCATTTATAAAGAATCTGTCTCGTTAAAACCTTGCCAAAGAAAAATCCAATGGAAAGAAAAATCAATGACGAAGGAAAAAGAGTACAGTATTTTTATGTATCGCCAAGTGCTTTAAGATTGCCTCATTAAAACCTTGCAGAGGAAAACCCAGTGGGACAAAGCCTCAGTGAAAGAAAAAGAGTACAATCAGCACAAGTTTTCAAGACATTTATTCCACCTGAAAAGTGTATGATGATAGATCTTTGAGTCTTTGCATTCTAATGTTCTGCGCAATCTTTTTGAATGTCGCAATTGGTAATGTTTTTGTGATTAAATCTGTCAAATTATCACTTGATCGTATCTGCTTGATATCAATTTCACATTTCTCTTGAAATTTGTGAATATAAAAGAATTTAGATGAAATATGTTTGGTTCTATCACCTTTGATATATATTCCTCTAATTTGAGTGATACAAGTAGTATTATTTTCATATAAAATTGTTGGGCTATCATTGATTATTGGAAGACCACACTTTTTTTGGATATGTTGAATCACTGATCTCAGCCAAATACACTCTCGACTTGCTTCATGAATTGCAATGATCTCGGAGTGACTTGAAAATGTAGCAGATAGTGTCTGCTTAACAAATTTCCATAATATGACAGTATCTCCATGATCTGTGTGGATCTAAAAGATAACCTACATCTGCATACCTAATCAATTTTGGACTTGATCGACATTGATAAAATAATCACATATCAACCGTACCTTACAGGTAACGAAGGATATGTTTCATACCATTCCAATGCATTTGAGTTGGTGCATAACTATATCTTGCAAGCAGATTAACTGAGAAAGTAATATTAGACCGAGTACAATTTGTAAGATACATCAAAACTCTAATTGCACTAAGATATGGTACTTCTGGATCAAGAATTTCTTCATCGTCATTACAAGGACGAAATAGATCATTCTTCACATCAAGTGATCAAACAATCATTGGAATACTTAGGGGATGAGATTTGTCCATATAAAAGTGTTTTAGGACTTTCTTTGTATACATGGACTAATGAATAAAAATTTCATTTGGCAAGTGCTCGAGCTGCAGATCGCGACAAAGTTTTGTTTTGTTAAGAATTTTCATTTCAAATTCATTCTTTAAATATGTAGTGGTTCTTGAGATCTCTTCAAGAGTTCTCACAATATTTAAATCATAACATAAACTGCAATAATGGCAAATCCAGATTCTGATTTCTTAATAAAAACATATAGGCATATAGGATTATTGTCAAATCCTTCTTTTAATAGACATTCGCTTAGGTGATTATACCACATGCATCCATATTGCTTAACCCATATAAAAATTTTTGAAGTTTGATAGAGTACATATTTTTAGATGTACTTGTAGATGCTTCAGACCTTTTATATTTTTCAGGGATTTTCATATATATATGTCATGGTCTAAAGATCTATATAAATATGCAGTGACCACATCCATTAACCGTATTTCGAATCCTTTTGTAACAACCAGACTAATAAAAAATCTAAATGTGATTGCATCCATAACTGGAGAATATGTTTCTTCATAATCAATTTTAGGTTTCTATAAGAAACCTTGTGCGACAAGTCGTGCTTTGTACTGCACAATTATATTTTTTTTATTACGCTTTCGTACAAATACCCACTTATATCCAACATGTATTACACCTTTTGGTATTTGGACAACAGGTTTAAATATTTCTCGCTTTATTAGCGCATTTAATTCAGTTTCAATAACTGCTTTCTATTTTGACCAATCATTTCTACGTTGACATTTTTCGATAGTTCTTGGCTCACTTTCTTCATTACTTCTGGTAATGTCAATGGCCATTTTATATGAAAATATGTTGTTGACAACAGTTTTATTTCTCTCTAGAATTTCTCCAATACTCATGAAATATATTGAGATCTTATTATTTTCAGGTACCTGTTCCTTTTCATGGGAAATAATTTTATCAAATACCTCTTCAGGAGATCCATTTTTAAGAGATTTTGGAATAGAATATTTGATCTCTCCAAGAGCATCAACTGTATTTATAGCCTGTGTTGTGAGTATCGGTTCTTCAGGAATACCAAATTCATTTTGTATTCTTTTGTTTTGAGGAATTGTATCTTTTGCACCAATAGGTCTTCCACGCTTTAAGCGTGTTTTAGACTCATTTATTGCTGTTTTGACAACTTGTCCTTCAGGGACTCCAATCCTTGCTGGAGCATTAACAGTATGATTATATGATTTTACTATACCTTTAGTATCAGTAAGTACATTCGGTAATTGGTTTGCAACATTTTGTAAATGAATAATTCTCTGAACTTCTAATTTACATTTATTTGTAGGAGGATGAAATTGAGACAACGCTCTATTATCTCAAGTAATTTCTTTTCGTACTTCAGGCACTGACTTTTCGTTACCCAGTAATGGAAATGTGGATTCGTCAAAGTGACAATCCTCAAAACGTGCTTTAAACATATCCCATGTAAGTGGCTCAAGGTATCTAATAATAGATGGAAAATCAAAACCAACATATATTCCAAGTCTACGTTGATGGCCCATTTTTGTACGTTGTGGAGGTGCAATTTGAACATATATAGTACATCCAAAAGTACGAAGGTGAGAAATATTTGGTTGTTGACCAAATGCAAGTTGTAATGGAGAATATTTATGATATACAAATGGTCTAATACGAATTAATGATGCTGCATAAAGTATAGCATGTCCCCAAGTAGAAACAGATAGTTTTGATTTCATTAGTAAATGTCTAGCGATTAACTGAAACTTTTTGATCAAAGACTCAGCTAGACCATTTTGAGTGTGTGTACAGGCAACATGATGTTCAACATCTATTCCTATTGACATGTAATAGTTATCAAAAACTTGAGACGAAAATTCGCCTGCGTTATCCAATCGAATAGCTTTAATTAGATGCTCAGGAAATTGTACTTGTAGTTTGATTATTTGAGCAAGTAGTCTAACAAATACAACATTTCTAGTGGAAAGTAGACAAACATGTGAGCATCGACTTGATGCATCAATCAAAACCATAAAGTATTTAAATGGTCCACTTGATGGATGAATAGGCCCACATATATCTCCGTGAATCTTTTGTAAAAAGGATGGAGATTCAACAATAACTTTTGACGGAGATGGTCTGATAATCAATTTACCTTGGCAGCATGCAAAGCATAGATATTCATTGGGTAAAAGAATTTTTTGGTTTTTTAAGGGATGTCCATATTAATTATCAATGATTCGTCTCATCATTATTGATCTTGGATGTCCAAGGCGATCATGTCAAGTCATAAATACTTTGGGGTCAATGCACTTCTAGTGCACTATCACATATGATTCAATTGTTTTCATCTTTATATAATACAATCAAGAATAGAGAGTAGACGATTTTTTTTATTACGAGCTTTTGGCCCGATATTATTTTAGTAATGAGAAGGTGCTCTTTACTGCCTTTATTGATCGTTTCAATATGATAATCATTTAGACGTATATCTTTGAAACTTAATAAATATCTTCTAAATTGTGAAGAAAATAGAGTATCATCAATACAAAATTTGGTGCCATTAGGCAACACAATATAAATTCTGTCGGAACCCTCAATTAGACTTGATGAACCTGATATGGTATAAACATAGGCTTTACTTAGTGTTAGATTTTGAAAATATTTTTTATTTTTAAGAATTGTGTGAATTGTAGCACTGTCAGCCATACATACATCTTTATCATTCAACTCAGAGATAAATAGTTCATCCATGTGATTTATGATTCTATAAAATATACAAAATTTTTATTATAAATAATAAAGAAAATACATTAATTGAGTAGAACACTTCCATCTCTAATTAAATGACCAATTCTATCATCAAGATTATTAAAGAAATTAGAAATATCAAGATGTGTGATATCTACATTTAATGAATTATCTGATGGTTTTACTAAATTTATTTCAACCCTTTTATCCTTCCCTTTTATAGAATCTTGATATAAGTCCGCTAAGTGTCTGGCCATACGACAGGTACGTGACCAGTGTCTAGTCATTCCACATCTATAGTACACCTCTTCACTTCTTTTTGAAAAATTATTTTGGGGGTCTTTACCCATTTCTAAATTGTATCGCTTTTGGAGATATGGTATATTATTATTAGTATTCCTTTTAATGTTGTCACTTTCGAGACCAATATTTTTATAGTTTCTCCCACCACGTCCATGCTATCGATTTCTTCGAAAGGATGCATCATTCGCTTTTGGGAATGATGCAAATCTAGTATTATTTATTTCAGGGAATGATGTTGAACTAGTAGGGCGTGACTGACAGTTTTTTAATAAAAGCTCATTGTTCTGCTCAGTTACTAGAAGACATGATATAAGTTTAAATTTTTTTTGAAATTTTGCTCTCGATACTGCTGGTGTAGGAGCACATTCGAGACATAGAAAATAGTATATGTCTTTTCTAACATATCATCATCGGTGATTTTCTCACCATATAATTTTAGTATTGAGCTTATTTTAAATAGTGCAGAATTATATTCACTTACACTTTTATAATCTTGTAACCTCAGGTGCAACTATTTATAACGAGTTTTTGGGAGGATGACAGTTTTCTGGTGTTCAAATCTCTCCTTTAAATTGTTCCATAAAATAAAATTGATATTTTACTGTAAGATATTCAGGTTTTAATTTACTGTAAGATAAATTGTTCCATTACTTTAGTGCAGTCCTGCAGGGACACTTGATTTCCTTCTTTAATTGTTTCTCCCAAGTTCTTTGCATCAAGATGGATTTAAGCATCAAGATGGATTTTAACATCAAAAATCCATGATAAATATTTTTTTCCAGATATATCAAGAGCAACGAATTCTTATTTTGTAAGATTTGTCGTTTTCTATACATATAAATAATGAAATAAATATGTGTATCTCAATATATTTATAAAATCACGTAAATTTTAAATAATCATCAGCAATAAAATGTATCATATTTATATCAAAAACTGTAAATAATATATTGAAAAACTTATTTGAAGAATAAGACTACTAGCTTCAAAATTAGTAGAGTTTCGTATTGATAACGTGTTATGAAATTAAAGAACAATAGCAAATGATTGAAAGAATATAAAAGAGAATAAGAAAGATTGAGAGATTGTAAAATACTTTAATTTTCAAGAGCTCAATATCATTTGCTTCACTTCTTTTCTTATCTCTTACAAAATAATCCTCAAAACTTTTTTTATAGGCAACTTACATAATAGTTTGTTGTGTTAATTAATTCACATGTTCAACAACCAAGTGACAAGTGACAAGCATAACAAACTCTCACATGCTCAACAACCAAGTGGCATGCACAACAAACTCTCATATGCACAACAATTAATTCACATCTATGAATGATTAAGTTTATAATAAATCATATGTAGTAATTAGTAGTTATCCACCTATTATATAACATAAACACATTTTTTTCTAATATTTTGCTGCAGGAGTGGCTCCGGATTCACCTTTATTCACTTGGACTCACATTTGCATTTGGATTGAGTTGGCTGCTAATTATTTATTCAAGCGGCAGACTTGCTTTAATTAATATGGATCTGCATGTGCTTTCGAATGCAAGGCATTTCACCATATGGCCACCACAACATTCGTAATGTGATAAGAGGGGCACTTCACTCGGGTATTCACCAACACATGGGCCACATTCATTTAACCCGCACTTTGTTTTTTGAGGACTTCAGAAGAGAGCCGTATGGATACACATAACGTGGGCTTCAGTCACGTTGGGACTGCGCTATTGGACTTCAACACGGCAATGGAGACTTCACTTGGGCCCACAATCCACTAACGGAAGACACACGACTCTTGGGATTTTTGAAGGGACGGCAACCAAACCTAAAGGAGATATATGTGTATTTTCAAGTCTGGGGGCGGCATATATAAAGAAAGGGAAATGGTAAATTCACAATAATTTGTACAACATTTTACATAATATGTATTATAAAATAAGAATATTTCTATAAGTGATATTAATTTTATAAGACATTATAGAAATACTTCTACTTTACAACTTGTATTGTGTAAATGTTATAAAATATGTTATATGTATATCACTTCTCTAATTTTTTGGAGATTTTTGTTGTCTATTATGTTCATAGGTAGCTAAACTCTTAAGTAAGGTTAGGAATGAATTTGTGTGATGGTATTTTTTAATTTATTTTTTATTCATGTATTTGATTTTAATTTATTAAAATTCTTTTGTTTTGTTATTCTCAATTTATTGTTAATATTTTATCTTCCAAATAATCAGAGAATTTATTTCGATTATAGATTCAGTCACGTTTTTTCTATTAAATGTTTAGATATTTGATTATATTTCGATCAATTAATTATTTATATTGATTTAATTCTTTATTACAATATTACTCCTTGAATATATTGTCGTCGTTAGATTTTCTTAATAGGGATAACACTTTACGTAATTCAAAAGTGGTGAATGATTTTTCAAGGGTTACATTTTGTTTAATTTTGGTTTATACTTTTTATATCTTCCAATTAGAAATTTGGAAATTGAGTTCCCAATTGAGTTATCCAATGAATTAAAAATAACTAAAATATCAAATTTGTAAAGAGATTTTTGACGCTTTACTGTTTATCAATTTGAGTAAACTTTTTCGTTAACTATTTTATTTCATTTTAATTTGCACTTTAAATTAATCTTGCTCTCTCATTAATTATTTAATATTTTTCTTTAATTTCTTTATTTTTCTATTAATTTTTTAATTTGTTTCCTTGTAAAATTGACACCTCAAAACTGTAGTACAACTACTGCATTATTATCAGAACTCTTAGAGGAGATGTCCAAGATCAGGTCCTGACTCAGGACTTGGAGGGCCAGGACAGTTCCCTGGCTAGCCTGCAGGTATACCTTGGTTTAGACCTTGATACGCAGCAGGTGCCCAGCGAGGCTACTGCATAGCTCGGCGTGTGCATAGGCGCGCCCACAGCGCATTCATCTGCGCCCACTCGTGCGAGTGTATCTGCGGGCATCACTGCGCCCCACAGCCCCATTCAGCGAGGTTAGTGGCGTGTCTTCATAGACACGCCATTCAGCACGCGGCACCAGCCCGCGCCTTGTAGAGTAGGCTAGTGGCATGCACACCATGCACGCCATCCAGCGCGCGACACCAGCCCGTACCTTGCAGAGCAGGTTAGTGGCATGCACACCATACATGCCATCTAGAGCGCGGCACCAGCCCGCACCATGCAGCCCGCGCCCAGATCATCAGTTTGGGCCATGCAGGACCACCGCCCGAGCACCTTGATTGGGTAACACCAGAGCGACGTGGCTTGATTTTGTATCTACCACCAGGACCATGCATTGCCATGAGCACCATTAGTTGGCCCTGCACAGAGTTATGCCCCGCGCACCACCAGACACCATGCAGCGAGACAGGACGAGACAGGCCTGACCATGGATGTAGCATCACACTAGCCCACTATGGAGCACATGCACCCCACGGCCACCTATTGCAATTGGCGCCTCCCTTAATTATTTTTAAGTTATTTTTATTATTTTATTGCATTGGATATTTTTGTAATTAGTTATTTTTCATAAGGGACCTAATGGAAGTTTCTAAGTTGTAAAACACTTTAAATAAGTTTTTTAGGTTTCATTTTAGGTATCTTTGGACATCTTGAGAATAAAATTTTTACTCTTGAGAAAGAGTTAGGCCAGCCACACTCATTGTGGTTTTGGAATTCGGTGCTTAGCACTTGGGCTTCCCTAGGGTGCAATTCGTGAATCCCTTTGGAAGAGGATCATCATGCAATTTGTGAATCGGTGATCCACATCTATCTTTTATTTTGTTTTCAATTTATTTATAAAGATTTTGAGGTTATTCATAAAGAGTGTTTCAGTGTTGAGTGAGTTTTTGTTAGTTGACTTTATGTTTTTGTGTTCTTGAGTGGTTGTTTCATTGTTGTGTGAATTTTGTGTTTGTAAGGCCAAATCTACACCACTTGTGAATTTGAGAACTTGTGTGTGTGTTCCCTAGAGGAATTTGAAACCCTTCTCCATTGGGAGATTCGGATTACTCAAGAGAGTTGAGTGTGTTTGAGTGATTGAAGAAGAAAGAAGAAGTGAAGGAAGGCATTGCTAAAACCCCTTGGTGTCTTGAAAGAGTTGGCTTGTTCTTCTATGTTCTTTTGTTCAATCATCATTTGATTGTTCAATTGATCAATTAAGTGTCCATTTGCCCCAAAGCAGCCCACGACAACAACTCTCCAAACCCTTGAACCACACGGCCAAAGGCTATGAAACCCTAGCCAACTCACTTGCCACTTTTGCCCTTTAACCTAGCCGACCACCTATCCCCATCCACTCCTACATTTTCTCACTTAAATCCACCTCATCTCTCATCCAAAACGAGCCAATTTCGTGCCCCCTAGTTCTTGCATGACCGGCCACTCAATTGAATTTGAATTCAAAATAATTCAAATTCAATTCAAATCCAAACTCCTAGAGTTTCTCATATTCGGCCATCACCCTTTTGCCCGAACCACCTTTGCCACCTCATTAAATTACCATATCATTCTCTTGTTTGATTGGTCATCAATTGAAGAAGATAACCAATTAAATCCAGCCCCATCACCAAGCCCCCAACCCGCCACACAAACCTTAGTGTTGCCGCCCACCTCACTTGGCTATATATAAGCCATACTTTTACTTTTTAGGACTTATTCAAAACTACTCAGAACTCTAGATCTCTAACCCTAATTGCATTGGCCTAAACCCTAAAGAAACCCTAAGTCCCATTCGGTCATCTCATACCCTAAACAAACACCATCTAGCCTAGACACAAGCAATATAGCTGAACACCCCAAAATTCCCCTTAGCCGTGCACCACTTTGCACCAAACCTAGCCAATTAACCTCACATTCACCCCTAATTCCACTAAATCCTAATCTTACTTAACCATTTCCCTCATCCATATTTTCCTTACCAAGCATTGAAGTCTAACTCGGTCGTTGGAGGGAACAAACCGTGCAAGGAGGAACCCTTAGGTGATCGAGACAAGACCGAGGTCCTTATCAATTATTCTTTAGCCATAATCACAATCTAAAATGCTAAATTAAATTAGAGGCTTCAAAATTGAAATCTTTAAATTAGTTTAAGGTTTCACTTTGGTGCTTCAAAATTGAGACCTCAAAACATCTAACATAATACTGAATTAATTTAAGGGTTTAAATTGAAATGTTAGATACTGAATAATAGACCACATGGTCATAAAGATATTCATAGTGCATAAATCACAATCGCATCCTCACATTCATCAATCTCATCCTCCACGCCAAGACACAATCCTAAATAGACCTAAAAAATGGCTCGGGATCAGGGATAATAACAGAATGTAGGAGAGGATGCTTGACAAAAGGTTTGACAACAATGAGGGTGCAAGAGTGAGAGTGAGGGTTTGAGAGTGGCTATATTCAAAAAGAGAGGGGTTTGGGGTTCGGGAGTCAGGAGAGACTTTTCGTATTTTAGTAAAACGCTACTATTTTGCATATTTTGAAAATACATCGTTCTACTACCAGTATAATTATTTTTAAATACACAATATATATATATATATATGCTATGCAAGACAGGGGAAAGGCAGACGAGGCCCAACTAATACCAACATTCGAATGTGAGTGGGGTATCCAGCCCCTGTATGCAGCATACGAGGTTGTTAGCCCGTCGAGGAGGAGGGGGGGCAAGATCCTACTGACTACTTTATTGATTACAACTAATTACTTTATTGATTGGGGCATTCCCACATATAAATAAAATTTGTGACGGATATTGTTTTAAGTTCTAACCACTCTCATGTGACAAGACCATTAGAGAATTCAATCTCGGTCTGTCGGAGAGTGAGACACTCTGATTAAACAGAGATAATCAAATCAAACTCTATCTATTAAAAGGGACTGGAGAGCAATACCCTCTCCTTCCAAAAAAGGAGAAGGACAAAACTTAACTCTTCTAAAAGAAATGGTCTTCATTTTTTATTAATTAAAAAATAAACAAGCTGCATCAATTAAAAATATTCAAATAACTTAAACAGACCGAACCCCCACCAATAGCTAAGATTGCTCGGGGTTGGATAATCTATCAAATGCTGATTAAGTGCGGAGGATATAGGTTGTTTAAGAAGAGAGAATCGTTGGTTTCTTATAGTCGGTGTTGATCCACCTGTTTCCTCATTACATATTGAGGACGTGGAAGAAAATCGAGACGGGGAATGGTGACCCCTATAAGCTTGAGACCCCTTCCACAGCTACTCTTATATTCGACAATGGCTCCATACGATATCAAAAGTCCCTTAAGAGCTTTTTCGTTAAACTCAGGACTTCTACTTTTTACAAAAAATAATAAACAGTAAATAGAATTTTGAGGACAGTAGCAGTGGCATGTGATGGTCACGCACTATGCTTGGACAGTCTGCCCATTCGATCATGAGGCTGCTAGCACTGCTGAGTCTAGAAGACACCGTAAATGGAAACAACTAACCCAGGGAACTACTCGCACCAGACTATTTGCACGTGTTGAACACGCACTGACGCTAATGGATAACCCTCTAGCAAGCTTGTAGATCGGCATTTGAGGAACCCTCGGTGGAGGCAGGAAATTGGAAAAGATGCGAGCCACTCCCTGTCCAACAATGCAAAAAAACAAACGAAAAACAACAAGAAAGAAAACTAAAGAAAAAAATAACGAAGGGAGGGAAAGAAAGAGCAACGGGAGGAAAACAAAACAAAGAGTCTTGATCTGCACCGCTGAGGCAAAGAATGAAAGAAAAACAAAATCAAAGAAAGACAAAAGAAAGGAAAACAGCGAGAAAGAAAGTAAAAAATGGTAGAAAAGGGAGAAAAATGAGAGGGAATGAGGGAGCCTAAACTCACATCCCCTTAAAAGTATTTTCGACTAGGGTTTTAGAGAGAAGATATCATTAGGATTTTCAGCCAGGCTCAGAAAAGAGCTAATTATCTCCTAATACATATTTGAAATTATAAATATTATTTCTCTTTTATATAAATCAATTTTGCGTACAACTTACACCCCCGTTTAGTTATTTACTGGCATATTTTTTTGATCCAGAGATCAAGAAGTTAGTCATCAAGCAATATAAAAAGTAAGATGAGTGCCAGACAACGAGAATCGTGTTCTTCACCACTTATGATAGATCGGATGCCAAATGATTTGCCAGTTGTCGACTATCCGTTAAACCCACGTGTACAATGCCACTTGTATAAGCTTTTTTAAGTACGACAATGTTATGTTACCGTTAAAAGGATGGGATATATGCCAAGCCTCCAAAGACCACTTTGCAAAGGAAGCTGAATCTATGAACTTTTGCCACTGTGGCCACTTAGCATTGATGATGCAGGAAAAGGAACACAAACAGAAGCAAGATACAGAAGGGGCTTGATTTGGCCGAGAAAGAAAAGAAATAAAAGAAAAGAAAACTCTTTACTTTTTGAACCAAGCCATCACGAGACGCCCCTGAAATCTGTGCCTTTGAATTCATCTTTCTGCTACCAAAGGACCTAATCCGTTTCATCCTATTAGAGCCAACCGTGAAAACCAGCTTCCCCTTCTCCCTCGCTCTGGAAAATCATCGTTTTAATGAGTTTCCTCTTCCTTTTATATCAATCCTTGAAACCATGAAACCCCATTATCTTCCTCTTCACGTTTTTCGTTCGCATATATATTTTTACGAAGTTTTCACTGATCCATCGCCGCTTTGATATAAAAGAAATACAAATGCTTGGCATAAAAATCAGTCATGTGTTGTTCCTCTCTCTTTTTTCTCTCTGAAAAAATAGGTGGGTAGTGTTTGATTTCGTAACTTCTCTCGGTAATTCATGAAAACCCAGATTTATTTTTCATCTCTCTTCAGAACCCATGTTTCTGAATCGGTTCATGCACTTCCTGAAATCAATTCACACATTCAGAAGGAGAATTCCCTTTGACAGTTTGCTTTGATTCAATATTCTCTAATTTCCCACACAGCCATTTCATATTAAGGACTTGAGAAGCTCACCTAGAGCTTCAATGGCAACCTCTTGTTTCCACATGCTTCGCCTTCGAAAGTCGAAGAGCAAACATTTGCAAAACGCTTCGTCGTCCAAGACCCAGTTCAATTCTGATATGGAGAACATGGAAAGGAAGAGATTTGATAGCTTCGAATCATGGTCTATGATATTGGACTCTGAAAATGTGGAGAATTGGGAGGTGTCTAAGGAGGATCAGGAGGAGTGGACCGCCGATCTCTCTCAGCTGTTTATCGGTAACAAGTTCGCGTCAGGAGCACATAGTAGGATTTACCGTGGAATTTACAAGCAGAGAGCTGTGGCTGTAAAAATGGTTAGGATTCCAAACCATAACGAGGAGACCAGAGCCTTATTGGAGAAGCAATTTAAGTCTGAAGTTGCCTTGCTTTCACGTCTCTTTCATCCAAATATAGTTCAGGTATGGTTTCGTATTGAAAGTGAAAATTTCCATTTATTAATCTATTTATCTATCTTTACTGTGGTGTACATATGATAGAATTATTATCCATGTTTTTTTTTTCCATTGGAATATATGAAAGAGAGGAAAAGACACACATCCTTTGATTGCTTATATTTCTATGTACTTTAAGATGCAGAACTTGCCACGTTCTGTATATTTATGATTGTTTATTGTACAGACCTTCCCAAATTATCTGAAATTGCTTATCAAATTCTGTTGCGATCGATGGGTTGCTGTAAAAAAAAAATTGAAGAATTTAAATTAAACTGTTACTCCATAGCCAATCATTAGTACAATTATTACACAGTCCTTGATCATTATGTTTGCAGCTCTATGGTAGTTGGTATGGTTTAACTACTCTTAAAAGTGAATTACTAGTTCTTTAATTTCTCAGAGAACACACATATAGTTGGATCCGAATATTTTCTGTGTGGTGCATCAAAGCGTGTTACAACCTCAAGTTTTCAGGGTATCCAACTAAGTTCATCAAGTCAATTGTCACTACCCTTTAACCTTTGGTGTCATCTGCAATTTCCTGATTCCTCTTAAACTTGGGGCATGATTTAAAATAATAATAAAAAAAAATCCCTTTGCCTTCTCTCAGTTCTTCAATTCATAACTTTAATTCTTATTTTCACATTCCTTCCAAATTTGATGTGTTTATGCTTTTGCGGTTATAGATGCGGATGCATAATGAAAGCTAATTGGGTCTGCTTTGCGTATATTAGAAGAATAGTACTCTCGATTCAAAACTTCCTTCCATTCAACACATCTTCATTTATAGTGAAGGGCTTATGAAACTTTATCTTCATATAGAAAAATTGCTGACAATCAGTTTTGTTGCAGTTTATTGCAGCTTGTAAAAAGCCGCCTGTATACTGTATCATCACTGAATACATGTCACAAGGAAATCTGAGGATGTATCTTAACAAGAAAGAGCCATACTCGCTTTCAACAGAAACAATACTGAGGTTAGCTCTTGACATATCTCGAGGAATGGAATACCTTCATTCACAAGGGGTGATCCATAGAGATCTCAAATCAAACAACTTGCTTCTTAATGATGAAATGCGGGTCAAGGTGGCAGATTTTGGTACATCATGTCTTGAGACACAGAGCCGGGAAACTAAGGGAAACATGGGAACTTACCGTTGGATGGCACCTGAGATGATCAAGGAGAAACCTTATACTCGAAAAGTTGATGTCTACAGTTTTGGGATTGTACTATGGGAGCTCACAACAGCTTTGCTTCCTTTTCAAGGAATGACCCCTGTGCAGGCTGCATTTGCTGTGGCCGAGAAGGTCAGATGGTCTCATACTTGCTTTCTTGCAATATCACACTTTGACACCATTGCGTATCTTACATCTTTTCTACAACTAATATTAAGCTCAAAGTTTGGATTTCTGAGCTCCCAAGCATATAATATCTTTGACCACAAGTCATCTTGTCAATTGCATAGTGATGACCTATTCTTTTGATGCTGTCATGAAGTTTTGAATGTACTTACCCAAAATGAAGTTTGGCGTTACACTTATCAGTCGTTCCTATTCTTTCGACAATTGGCTTCAAAGCTTACCAGACATATTGGAAGTAATTTTCATTTAATTTGTGAAAAGTATTGTTTTAAATACATAAAATGCCCGATTAGCAGGGAATGCGCAAGGTGAACTTTTCATATCCTTGGTGGATATCGCACAGTGCTGCCTTCCTATGTGGGTCCTTGTTCCAAGTAGAGATCCCTTCCTTTCTTATAATATTGTTACTGATATATCCTTCAGAGTCCAATGATCTCTATGATGCCATTGGCGTCTCCCTTCCTTACAAAGTTCTTGGCATTCTGGTTGTACTGCTACAATTCCCCTCACTGACCTATACTAACAGAATGCAAAAAAGAAAATTAAGTACATTTGGCATAAATTTGAGGATGGTTTTCATGGCACTAGTTCTTAAATGTGCACCAATCCTGGACCCTTTACCAGCCTGTATGTATATGGTTCTTCTGACATGAATTTTTCATCACACAGGGGCAGAAATATTGAATAAAACTCATAATAGAGAAAATCATGAAGAGTCTCCAAGTTTGGTGCTAATTTTATTCATTATGGCTACATTTAATTGCAGAACGAGCGGCCTCCACTGCCAGCCAGTTGTCAGCCTGCACTGGCTCACCTCATAAAGCGCTGCTGGGCAGCAAACCCCTCAAAGAGACCGGATTTCAGTGCTATTGTGTCTGCTTTGGAGAAGTATGATGAGTGTGTCAAGGAGGGCCTTCCTCTTACTCAGCACTCAAGGCTGGTCAGCAGAAATGTCATTCTTGAACGTTTGAAAGGCTGTGTATCAATGAGCAGCTCCTCCATACCTGTACATGCCTGACCCTTTTACAAGGTATTGTTAATGTCTGTGTTTAGATAATCTTATTAGTAGATTACAAAGTACATAGTTGATGTTTTTTCTCAACTAAGCTTTTGTGACTGTATTTGAATAGTTTAAGGTTGGTGTTCTGCTGTAGGCATGTCAATCCACTCCACAAGGAATAACTTGGACTCGGACCCACCATTTGGTAGCTCCCCACTTTTTTAATATGCTCAAAGTTTCAAAGGAGGGAAACAAAAAAGAATAAATATGCCTTTTATATTACCCAAGTAGGAGCTAACAAGTGGTGGGTTAAACTCGTGTTGGTATATATGCCTTACTAGTTTTGAATTCCTTCTTTTAGTCATTGCAATGTATGCATAATGCTAATGTTCTACTGTTTAAGTTCTCTGTTCTTCTTTCTCATAACATTGTTTATTTCCAATCTTAATGCTGTCTCTAACTTTTGAACTATGCCATGTTGAAATTTTCCTTATCAACTTCTCCTAGACAAGACATTCTGACCTATAAAATGCAGCACCTCCAATGCCTCTCTTATTGCAGGTGAAAAACAAATCTGGCAGGCCCAATGTGTTTGATGCAGACAGGACCCCAACCCACTAGCCATTTCTCTTAGCTTAGACTTCTGTTGTCCCAAGATTCACCAATGTTTTCATACTTTAATCGTAGATTAAACGTCACATAAGAAAAATCTAACATTCAACCGCACTTTAGAATTAAATTTTCACCTAAGACGAACCTGCAACTTATCAAGATGCTTTTGGTCCACTTCTCGTATCTAAAAGACTGACACAAACATACATGCTCATGCATTTTTTTATGAAGAGAGATTTAATAAACAGAGAGTTTAAAATGTTACCTCAATTTTTTTTTTTAAGATCCCCACTTTAATGAGATTCTCATTATTTAGATATTTTCCATTTATCAATCATTGAAGTAGTTCGTTCCTAGTAAGTATCCTTCTTGTGGGATTTTATTATCGACTTTATTAGCTTACTAAAATACAAAGAAACGTTGTGATATATTTTAAATAATTTTCTATTTTAGTGATTAATCTATGAAACCATTTAGAGTGTCGCATAATCAGATGTACTTAGAGACGGTACTCGATTGTCATATTGTCCATCAGCCTTTAGATATTGAACCCTAATGTAATTAACAAAAATCGGTTTACAAAAGTTCATGAAAACAAGAATTTTCACATAAAGTGAACAATCTGTTAACATAAACAAAATTAGCTAGAAAGCATATAGCAAATTGCCAAAGGCTTGTGACCTGATTGACCTTATTCCCAGCTTCCAAAATGGAAGTTTGGAATCCGAAATCACCCTCTCTCAAATGTATAAAACAGAAAAAAAAGGTATATAGCACATTCACACATGCAAATTCTCCCTTGATTGGATGGACTCGGCTTCTTGTCATTCTCTCCGAAACATTCTCTTTCTTGTCTGATTGGCTCCCAATAAAACAAAATTATTTGTGGTTGGCTTTCACGATCATTACAAATGAGTATATAACCCGCGTAATGTGCGGATTTATATTTAAGTTGAAAATTATGATTATATATTTTAACATACATAATTAATTTCTCAATTATTACTAAAATATATATTTATTATATTACAACATCACAACCTGTATAATCGAACACAATGACAATACATGAATATTAATAAATTTCATAAAATAGAATACACAAATTTTATCCATAATCTATTTAACATATACAATAAATCTGACTATTAATATAAATTTACTAATTACAATAATGCAATAACTATGGTCTTTCTCAATTTTTTAATTAAAGAAATCTCAATACTTCACAAATAACATAAGTAACATCTTCATCACAACGACGCATTTAATCCCAACACTTAACACGATCTATAGCTACAACATCACAAACTACATCCATTTCTCCTCCGTCTACTAATGAAATGTATCATCATATGTCAGATTTTTTCTTTATTTTTTTCCTTTTGGATGATGAAACTTGACAGTGATCCTCTTCCTTTATATTTGTGTTGATGTTGAGATCAATGTCAACATTTGTTTCCTATAATATAAATATTATCGTCAATTATTGATAGTATAGTAATTACGTTTGTAGTAAATGTTATTATAGTAGTATAGCATTCAATGCCTTGAACGAATTGATTGAGCAATGAGACTGATACCATTATAAAAATATAGAATATGATAGAAATTAAAATTAAATTCCAAATTATGCAATTCTTTTTTTACCTTCTTAATTGTCGTTGATTTTATACATTCGAGACCAAATATGTGCTGAACTGTGTAGTTTTCCTGTCCACATTTTAAGTTGTACTCATCAAGTCGCAATAAGAAGATGTATTCTTTGCTAACAAATTTCTGTAAATCATTTGGGAAACCCATCATTATTCTGGTCTTACACAAATACAAAAATATGTTATACTAAGTTTTAGCTATTATTTAATATAATTATCAACCTTTCTATACTAATATTAATTTTCTAAATATTATTTCTACTATTTCATTACCTGGTCTTCTTTTTTCGTAAGTTCTTTTGCAGTTTTATTTAAGATTTTCTCAACCCTCTTGTCAAATAGCACTGAAGACGTTGACCCTGAGTCATCTACCAGCTCTATATTTATTTGATACCCTAAAAATGTAACACTCGTTAAATAAACTACAAACTTAATAAAAAAAAAATAGAGATTTTTGTGTGTCTCTGTGCAAATGAATATATATATATATATATATATATATATATGAAACTTGTTTTGTAATATTATCTTGGTACAATCAGCTTTGGTTTTGCTTTACATATTTCACACCATGACAATCTTTCAATGAACTTAACTTTGGTCTTGCATAGGATGCAAGAATTATAATACCACCCATACTTGATGTCTATCTTTCCAACTTTGCATAGGCACGTCACCAATAACTCCTACAATAATTAATTCTTATTTGTTATCACACAAAATTTATAATATGAAATAATTGTATATTATATTAAATTCAAACCATAAAATCAAAACCTTTGTATATGCTGTCCATTCCATCCAATTACTATGATCAATCTATTTGAATACCCGACAATATATATTAGAGTTCCAAAAAGAAAAAACCAATTGGGAAACCAACTTGACATACAAAATTGAAGTCAATACATCAAAGTCTATTATAAAACTAAAATGCAAATGACACTACAATGTCTCTTTGACTATTCTGGATTCTAGAAACGAAATTCAAGAATTTTCTCTTTTTTAAACATATGCTGACAAAGATGAAGAAATCAAGTATTGGTGAACGCTAAACATAACTTTAATGTTGTTTTAAAATATCTATAATGGCAATAATTATACATTTTCACATGATGCATGTTATTGGTGCAAAAATAAAACCCTGGTCCAGTGGAAAAGTAGGAAATATAACAAAAGTTTTATTTTTATTTTAGAAAACTCCACACATCATGTAAAAAAGTGTGGGTTTTTTTTTTCCCAAAGGAAACATCACTAATACATCAAAAGTTATCCGGATTATGGGACTAATACTTCATTCTAATTTACAATATGAGAAAAGGTTTATGTGTGTGTCGAAGAATTCTTGATTGTTGCTTTGGCTTCTGCTTTTATTGCAAGCACAAACGTGTTTTTTTCATTTATAGGGGTGCTAGATGTAGGGGTATTAATGGTCTCATCTTGTATATTCAAAGTAATGTAAAGCCCCAAAAACACATCCATATATTTAAAAAAAAAATCTATATCCAGGTTTGAAAAGAAAAAAAAAATTAAAACAATAGTAGACTCACAACTATAAGCATTAAGACTTGATCCATATCATTACCAAACCTTCTATCTAATTATCAGATCAAGTTTTTCAACATAGTTATAATATTAAAAAATTTGAAGGTTAGCAGCCAATAAATTTAAATGAATGGCTTATATATGTTTAGATGCATGGTCGCTTTTGAATAACTACCAAATGCCAGGGTAGCTCTGCTACATCTACAGAAAATGTGTAGTGCGGAATGCTACTTAGTCTCCTAACCATCTACCCAATAAAACAAAAGTTAAGACACTAATAATGATATGGGAAAAATCTCATTTTGCAACTCCAATCCACCAAAATACTCAAAAACCTCCACAATTTACACCCTGAATGCCCTTAAATTGGAACAAATATAATGAAACAAAATTGCATTATAATTCAATAGTATTCTAAAGAATCTATGTGCAGACCTTAAATAAGAAATGTTATGGTTCTCCTTAACATGGATTATTAGTGTCTTTGAGTATGTAGTACTAACTTGTGATAAACAGATGCTTATGGCGAAACATGATTATTTAAAGCAAATGCTTATCTAAAATGCTAACACATGTTTATTTAAAACATATTTATAAACTGATGCACATAGCATTTTCTGAAAATATCAGCTTTTTAAGAATGAATTGAAGATAAGTTTGGTTGAACTACCTCTGTGTCCCCTCTGTTTTCCCTTTGGACAAAATTAAAGGCTCAATTACCATAAAAATTCATGCTAAAACCACTAATTGTTAAACTAATATTTACATGTAAGTGGCCTAGAACCACATGGCTAGTGAAGCTATATCCATAATACAACCAAATGGTTGCTCTTTATAAGATATTTGGATCCCATTTATTTTCACACATTCCAAATTGCTACCAAACTAAAAATAAAATATGCTCAAATCATTTTTAATTTCGACTATAACTTTACTAAAATATGAAGCATAATTTGAACTTTTTTTCTTTCTTATGGAATTTATATTTATATTTGATGTTGTTTCCTTATTTTATAATCTGAAAAATTCATATGAGAAAACCTTACTCATCTGTTTTAAGCATAGTCCTAAAATGGCAAAAGCAAGCACAAACATATTTTTCACATTTACAAGAGCACTAGATGCAAGGGTATTAATGGTCTCATCTTGTATATTCAAAGTAACGTAAAGCCCCAAAAACACATCCATATATTCAAAAAAAAAAAATCTATATCCAGGTTTGAAAAGAAAAGAAAAATTAAAACAATAGCGTAGAATCACAATTAATATCTATAATACAACCAAATGGCTGCTATTTTAGATTTTCATTAGTACAACTAATCAAACTGAATCATTAGCAGAAAGCAGAAAACAAACTCCATGTTCATTGAAGCAATAGAGCTAAAATAGTTAAATTAGAACAAAACCAACACAAAATTTTCAAAAAGACAAAAAAAATCAAATGATTGGTCTATAATCATGGATAGTAAATTAGTACTTAGAGTCCACAATAAATTTATAAACAATATTGTCTTTCAATTTTAATTGATTTTAAAATTAAAACACATATATAGAAATTAGGTTCTGAAAGTAATTGAAGCGGGAAAACAATAAATCACTAACCGGTGCAATTTATATGAGGATGTGACGACCCCAAAATTATCGTATTTTATTTTATTATACACACATGCCTTAGTGACTTAGGCCAATTAGTGGCTAAAGCCTTAAGAAGATGGACTTAGGGGTTTAAGGGCCTTAATGCCATGGCAAGAGCTTTGGGTCTAAGTGGGGGAGAGACAAGCCTATAGGTCCATGGAAGGAAGCCCACTAGTCAACCCAAGCCCATGCTTGATGACACATGTAAAGCTAGGAAGAGTTTAGTAATATGAGTCAAGACTAGTAGTTGAGAGAAGAAAATGCTAGTAGGTGAGCTAATTGACTAGTTGTTTTGTTGAAGGAAGAAAAGAAAAGACATGAGTTAATCTTCCATCTTTTCCTACCTAGATAAGTGTGTGAGGTGTAGGATTTTGTCAAATAAGTCAACATAGGATCCTACCATATCTAGTAAAATGATGTGAAAAGGACTTGAGAAGATTTGGAGATGAGAAAGGAATGGAGGGTTTTGGTGGGGAGGCTTGGCCGAATAGCCTTAGGGCTTTTTCACCTAAACTTTTCCAAATCTAGAAGAAAGGACATGAAGGATTTGTGTAGGATTGATGTAAGATTGGATGAGACATGATGTGTAAGAAGAAGTGACATGGGATGGGAGATGATGGAACAAAAAGTGGAAGGAAAGGGATGAGGGTTTCGGACATGCCTTAGCTGAATCCCCTTCCCCTTGTTTGACTTACTTTTGCCACCAAATCTAGATGAGGATTTGTGTAAGAGTGACATGACAAGTTTGTGTGAGGTGATTGGTTGATGTAAGAAGCATGTGACAAAATAGAAATGTGAGTGAGATGAAGAGAGGATTCGGATGGAGGATGGGGAATCCGAAACCCCCTTTAGGTGTTTTCCCAAAAATGGATTCTCAAATCCATTTGAATGACATGTGATGGGATTGTTGGGGAGACAAGAGAGGATGTGAAGTGATGGAAAGGGGTTGGAACCCTAGAAGGAGTGGCCGACCATGAGGAAAGAAAAAGGGGAGCAAATCTCCAAACCTAGGATGAGATAGATTAGGGTTGATGTGATCAAGTGATGGGAGTCACTCAAGGGTCTTTCAAGTGCATCACAAGTCACTCAAACATAGGGGAATGAGTGGCCTAGGAGCTAGCAAGGTGCCTTGGCCGAATGGCCTAGGCCCCTCACCCTTTTGGCTTGCACATTTCAGATACACACACACACATCTCTCCTTTTTTGTACCTCACGGCACCCTCCCCATTTCTCTCCACTTTCTTTCACTTTTTTTCACCACTTAGACATCTAAACACTCCAAGCTAAGAAGGAGAAGGAGATAGTGTGTGTGGAAGAAGGAGAAACCTAGAAGAGATAAGTAACTTAATTACTTTGAAATGAAACCTAGAAGCATGAAGGAGAACCTTACGTTCATGCCTTTCAAAAAGGAAACATTTTTTTTGAAAATAATAAACTTTTAGAATGATCTAACTAAGTATTTCTTTTATTTTCAGAAGTTATATAAACTAGTTAGGAAGACTTGTAAGTATATCCTTACTTTGCCTTTAGCATTCTTTGTATATTTTAGAGTGAATGTGCTTGAATGTGTATATATGTTTGAACATGCTTATATGGTTTGGTTCTTAGTTAGAAATACCATGATGAAAATTTGAGAGTAGAAATGCTATTTTGATTAGGATCCATGTGTAGAATCTATAATCTTATTGATTAAAAAGTCATGAGATAATTGATGATCTTGGTGGTTTGATGAGAAAAAGTATGTAAGCATGAAGATGTTGAGTTAGTTGAGTGTTGGTGAATGTAGGATATATGCATATATGATATTTGGAGAAGCATCTTGATTTTTATTGTAAATATTGTGCATATAGAAATGCCACGCTAGGATGAAAAATGTATAAAGTATTGATGGAAAATAGTCATATTGATCTTGGAAGATATTGATGTCGTTATTGCTTGATGATTATAAAAATGCATGCTTGTGGAGTTGTGTTTTGGAGGAGTTCTTAAAGAGAAAATCTTGAAGTTTTAATTCCTTATTTACTTGATATTCATATTTGGATATCTTGGAGAAGTATAAATATATATATTGGGAGAATGACATGTATGGATTCGGTTTCACTTAGAATATTCAAGTAGGACCCTAGTTGAAATGCTAAGAAAAGAAAACACAAAACTTGAAGGCTATATAGGTTTCGGGTTTGACCCTTATAAGGCTAGGAAATTGTTTTAAAATTTTGAACTAAGACTAGATGATGTTAGGAAGATCAAAGGAAGAAGAAAACATCAATGGGAGACAAAGTAGGGTCTCGACCCAAACCCTAGGGGTGAATGCTGACCACCCCACTTCCCCCTAATGCATTTGTTTAGGTGTTTTCACATAAGTATGAGTCTATAGAATGAGGTTTCGAAGGAAGAATGACCAAATGTGTGTATTCGGGTTCGCTTCACAAAGTTATTGCATTCACAAAGTTGAAAGTTGCATGTCCCATACATAAGCATGAAAACCTATGTTTTTAGAAAATTATGCTTTCGAAAGAAATAAATTAAAATTTTTCGAAGAACCCCAAAGGCCGGGACGGGGAAGTATTCCAGTGGAACTCTTTGTTCACTCAGGAGTGTTTAAATTGAGTGAAAACCCTTCGGTTGATGAAAAACAGTCGGCGGACCATGTATGGCTCCAAAAGGTGTTCGGAGCATGGTCGCACCTAATGCTAGTGAGTGCCATATAAGCGGTGTTGGCTTAGGCCTCGCCATCTGATAAGGTTGTAGTTGCTCGGAGAGAAATCCCCGAGTGATGAATAGCACGAAAGGGCACGAAACGTAGTCACCTAGGTCGACTTGGTCGCCGGGTGTGATGGTAACTAGCGGGGAGCACATGGTGCTTAGGGGAACCGTGAGGTGTCCAAAATAAGAAGTCATGACGAAAAGAAAAAGAGCTTTCAGGCCATATATGATATGATATGATAAGTGGCGCCTAAAATAAGAAAAGATTAAAAGTTTTTGAACAAAGTGTTTTCGAAAGAATATGCATTAAAGGAGCTTTGCTATGCGTTTTGATCAAGTATGTTTTGGAAATTGAGAAAAGGAAAAGAAAGATAAATTTTTGTCATGAGCATGTGCATCAGTCTAAGCATAAGTCCCATGTTAGTGGATACGTAAGAAATTTTGTTTGTTATTCGCTTGACTATATGCCTAAAATGCTTTCGTTAAAGTATAGATGTACTTGCTGAGATTTCTTCCGAAATCTCACCCCACTCTTTATATCCCTACTATCCTTCCCTATTGGGAACGATAGAAGTACTTGCAGGTGAGGATGGATCAGATGGGTACGATCCCGGTGATGATGCCTCGAACCCTCAAGGGTTCGATTGAGGCCGCCCTTAGGGGGTCGATGACTATTGACCGCCCGGGTTAGTGGGAGGTGGAGTCACTAAAAGTGACCATGTACAGTTCTGTCGGTCTATATCCTTCGGGATGTTGTTTAGTACTAGGGGTTGACGAGTCCCTTCACTTGGGGCGTATTTTTGGAATGCCTTCTAGGGTAATATGTAAGGTAGGGCCTAGCTTGGATTTGGATCAGTTTCGCTGGGGCCCGAACCTTAAGAAAGTGAAGAAGGAACCCGTCGGATGAACATATGGACAATATTAAGACCCATACTGTATTTTGATGCCATGTATTGATGATTTTGGTAAAGTCTTCCCGCATGTGGGAAGCACTATTTTGGTTTCTTGGAAAATTTATGTAATGATTAAATCTTGGCTATGTTTAATATTATGTTTGGGATCCGTAGTCTAACCATGTGATGGATGTTATAGAAGGCTTGGCCTTTTTATTCCGCTGCGATAATCTTTACTTGACGTTTAAAAAAAAAACAAACGTAAATGTATGATATGACGAGGGGTGAACTTCCTTGTGTTGTTCGTCCCCGACGCTTCTATCCACGTGCGATCCCAAGCGTGGGTTGAGATGTCGACAGAGGCAACGGTAATTCCACACCCAATACACAGTTGTAGCAATATAAAGGGCTTAGTGCAAGTGAGTGAGAGCCTACAGGAAAACGCTATTTTCATGAATTGACTGTTTTTACATAAATAAAACAGTTTTATAGCAAACATAAACGAAAGAGCAATATAATGAAAATAATACATCAATTGACTGTTACTTACCAGTTTTAGAACTATTGGAACAAAAAAATTGAAACTTTTGCACGATTTCGACAAAGAGAGAGAGAGAGAGAGAGGGGAAGTAGAGAACAAAGTGTGAGAAAATTTTTTGAAAAGTACAAATTGTTTAAAGCTTGCGGTTTTGTAAACGGTTTTTTTGTAGTGGTTTTTTTTTTAATTTCTCAAACGGTGTCGATTTACACGACCTAATCTGAAACATATCTCTAAGAAGATTTTAAATTTTATTTGAGACAATTATTTATCACTTCGTTTTTTCCTCAAACACTTAGTGGCACCCAGTAAACCGATTTTTTAAGCACACAAGATTGACCTCTCAAAGAAGATGGCCAAATCCTAGGACAAAAAATTTAGAAGATGATCTAAATTACACCTAAAGACGAACCAAACTCTGTAACTTAATTAACCTTGTAGTACGTCTCCGTCAGTTATGAATTATTATTGGTTGGAAGCAAGAGGATGTGTACTCTGTTTATGGAAATAAAAATAGGGGTGTTTCGGTAGAATTTGATGGAAATGTTCATATATATAATTGTTAGAGTTGATCTGTTTTGGTATATTATAACAGAGAAATTTTTTATAAAAAAAAACATGGATATTAGAATAAAAAGAAAAACAGGCCGACGATTAATATTTACAATATATTCAAATAACATTATAATATATAGATTGTACTGAGAAAGAAGATTATATATAAATATGTCAAATATATAATTATGTGATTGTTTTTATTATATTGAACCGAAAAGGTCCTTTGGTATACCACAGTAATACCACCCATGGAACGGGCTTATCAGGGAGGACGATATATGAACAATATATTTAAAGATGTTTATTTATTTTCACGTATATTCATTACTGATCTATTTATTGAAACGGTAGGATAATAATTACGTGTTAGAAATTTTATTGTATAGTTTTGTTAAGCAGTAGCTTGATAAAAAAAATTAAAAAAGTAGCGTGTGAATCGATAGAAAATCAAGTCATACGAGAATAATTCAAGCGGCAGTTTATTAGCGCCAATTTATTGCAGCAATGTAGCGTTTACGTGTCAAATTATAGTCAAGTAATACAATTTGGCTGCCAAATCAGCCTTCATGATTCTGCTTTTATACATATAAATAGATTTATGTTTTATGTTTCACGATAATATGAATTTAATACGTAGCTGTTATGACCTATAAGCTCGTCAAGTTTTTATTTCTAGTAATATATAACTTTTACTAATCTCTTACTATAAGTAAGGCATCAATATTAATACATTGAGAGTACCACCATACCAACATTATCATTTATCCAAAAAACTTAAGTTATATATCTAACACACAAAATATTTAATTAAATAGTAAAGTGCAGTATCAAGGTCCGAACTCAGTGTCAAGTGCATCCCTTCGTATCATATTTGATTTCATAATGCGCCTTAAAAGATCTTAGCAGTTGATAAAATTCAGACAATACCGCTCCTTGCATGCATGCATGAGCCAGTTTAAATGAGACATTTTCAATCGCTCGACCGTTGCCATAAGAACAATATTCTAGAGTAATGCTACAATAATTTTCTAGATTAATGCTACTCATAATTTTTTTTTGAGTAATTCTATATATAATTGTAAAAATATATTATACAGTTATTTTAAAAATGAGTGGGTCTACTATTAAAAAAATAATTCTTTTCATAAGATTCTTGTATTTATTAACTCTTTTTTACAACGTTTTGCGCGACATTTGTACACTCATGATTACAAATATCATTTCTCTTCTTTTTTTATTACCTTCTCATTATCTCATTATGCAACATTAGAGCATTAGCATTGGATCTATTAAATATAAATTTGTTGAGTTTTGCTAAAAAATCTCCACATTAAATCCACCGAATTTCTTAATGTGTAATTTTAAGCTATAGTAAATTTTTATAGTCTTTTATATTTGAAATAATATTATTCATACTCTAAACACATACTTTAATATATTTTATTCTCCTACTTTATTTTCCTCATTTTTTTTTCTTATTTTCTTATTTGGTTGAAAAATAATTATTTGGTTGCAAATTTTGGTTGAAAAAAATTAATTTTCTAACAAGGAATTAAAAAATATTTTTCAAAATTTGGTTGAAAAACAATTATTTAAGTATGAGATTATATTATTAACATATATATGGTTAGTGTAATTACAAAATATAAAAAAATAAAAAAATATATTTTTATTAAAAAAATATTATTATATTATTATTTTAATAAATTTAATGATGAATTTAATGTAGAGTTATAGACTTAGAAATTTGATGGATTCATTAAAATTATACTTTCTAATGTTAATGCTCTTAAGTAAATAGAGATTATTTATTATGTTTATTTGTGAACTGATTTTTTAATATCAAATAATAAGATGGTGGTAGAATGATAAAAAAAAGTTGAATAATCTTTTTCAATTATCTATATATAAGCATAAGCGCTTGAAGTTTTGTATGGCCAGCTACGTCGGCCCACTTATTTTACTTAAAAAGGAGAAAAAAAAAATTTGAATTGAAAGTCTGAAACGCGGGATTGGGGAAACCAAATTTGAGAGAGAACACAAAATGCGGAAAGAGGGAAACCGCCGGCGCCATTCGACCTTGTTTGGGGTTATGTTTCTTTGATAATTTTATAAAAATGTTTTATTCAGTTAAAAAAAAATAAAAATATGATTAACTAAAAATTATTAAATTAAAAGTTTATATAAAAAATTTTGTGAATAATTATATATTTAAAAAAAAATTATTATAATCTATGTTAAAATTATTTTAAAATTATATTTATTAAATGATAAATAATTTTTAAAATAGAGAACTTATCATTTAAATTATAAATTATATTTTTCCCTATAATTCCAAAGATGCAAACACAAAACGCGGAAAGAGGGAAACCGCCGACGCCATTCGTCTCGACTTCGGAGATCCCATTCCATCGCCGTCAGCCCCTTTGAGTCCGGCTTCGCCTGAGAGAGAGAGAGAGTGTGAGAGAGAGATTTCTATCTTCGCCGGAGACCAAGGTTTGCTCTACATTTCTGTTTGATTGACGAGAAAACTTGGGGAAAAATTATTAAAATTTTGATTTTTGGCTCTACCTTTTCAAATACATCTCGATAGTAGCACTTGTTACATTCTCTGGCCTAAGCCATTGCATCGTTTTTCTCGTGTTAGTTTTTGTATATATCGTGTTTGGTTCCCGAGAAAACTGAGCTTGAGGAACAGGAAAATAAAGGAGAGGGAAAAACACTACTAGAATTATGATAGTCGAGATTAGGTAGAGAAAGAAACAGGGAAGAAAGTTGTGAAATGTTTTAGATCCTAATGCTAGGTTGCCACTTGCCCTGTTGAATGCTATAGTTTATTATCTGTCATTTTGATATATCTATTGTTTAACGCTTCCAAAATTATTGTCCCGTTAATTTTATTATACATGAATGTCTCAATTTGAGCAAAACGATTGCTAAACTGGGTTTATTTCTGGAATTCCAGCACTACCTAGTAATGCTTGGAATCACTGTTATCATCTTAACGATCCTTCTACTTGGCAATGTAAGAATTTCTCAAAAATTCACACTCGTGCGAGCAATATGCGTAAATACATATAACTCGATTTCTCATTTATCACTATTTGTTGTAGGTGGAAGGGGATGAGGTGATAGCCACTTTCCTCTTTGTTGCTGGTATAAACAGTTAAACACACCCTTTCAGACATATTCGAGACTCGGCTGCCAGTGGCAATGGAGGCTTCTTCTGCGGCTCATTATCCACATTATTTCTTTCAACTTGTCAAGGAGGTTGAATGTATACATAGATTCCCATCAGGTTGGATTTCACATTTTGTTATTGCCCTTTCCATTTCTTAGAACTCTGTCCGGTTCAAGGATTGAATGAGTAGACGGTTAAAAGAAAATGCTTAAAAATTCTCTGTTCCTTTGGGATCTGAGTTTGCTATTATTGATTAGGCATGTCTAATTAGGAAAATAAAAAACAGGAAACACATTCTCTTGGTGAGAGAAGTGAAAAAAAAGTACCTTTTGTTTTCATGATTTTTTATTCTAAGATCTTGTGTTCATTCCTGACATTTCCTTTCATTTTCATGTTTGTTGGCTTGGCAACAAGATTCACAATGTATTAGGCACTTATATTAGACGCAAAACCGAACCTAATTGAACTAAACTGATCAACTTAAAAAATGAGAGATCCTAAAAATTCAAAAATTTATACAAAACATACTTAAAAATTTTGAAAATGCTGAAGGGCTGCAACTTTGGTATTGAACTTTTACTGGTCATAGTTGAAGATGGACGTTATATATTAATATATGGAAGGTAGAAACTTATTTTGTAGTTTTGTTCTTAGTTTTTGAGTAACATAAATTAGCTTTCTTCTTTCTCCTTTGGGACGTATTTATGAACCAGGCCCACCATTTTAATGAAAGTCATTAATTAAGGGTGGTCATAACACATTTGAATGCTTCTAGAAATATAGCAGCAAGCTTGCACCTATACTATACATCAAAATAGTTCATATCTATAGCTAAGCATTAGTCTTCAATTCAAAAGAGACTAATGGAGAAGAAAACAATTCTAATGATCCTTGGGTTGATGACAAGGATGTTGATGCTAAGTGCAACTACTACAAGAGCCGATCTATGCCAGGATGCATTGAAAGCTTTACTGCCTTGCATGCCGTTCTTGATGGGTTCTGACCCACTGACACCCAGTGCTAACTACTGCTTAGGCGCACGCGAAATATTGAATAAAGCTAAGACCTTTGAAGATCGCAAGGCTCTACGTGTCTGCTTCAAAAATGCTGCATTAGAGATGGTGTTAAGGCTGATAGGGCTGAACAACTTCTTGACCTCTGCAAGATCAAAGTTCTGGTTCCTATTAAACCCGATGTGGACTGCAACAAGTAATTTATTTCTCTCTTAATTTCTGACCGCATGCATGCGTCTGGCTGTGATTGAACAGGCTATGCATTTCTACTTGTTTCATGCAAACAATTTGACAAAAAAATAAAATAATGATTCATCACGAGGTAGCTAGCTGCTACATATAATTGTAAATACTGGTTCTGTTTGTATCTGAAAGTATCTATTTCTAGACGAGTCATCTTGATTAATTATGGTTTTTTTTTTTTTTTTATGATTTACAGATTATGATGATTCTGTAGTAACGATCGAGTTGAGATAACAAAAAAAGATGGGGAGCATTCAGAGATATATCAACATATATGGTCAAATATTCAGTTGTAAACATTAATATACCAAAGCTCGAATCTTTTTGGTTATCTTATATTATATATATGCATGAAAAGATCAATTAAATGAATAAAATGATTCTCAGTTTCGTTGTGATGCTATTCGGCCAATTTAATTACTGTACTTTAGGGGCTCACCTCCATATCTGTAGAGTGCAGTACTAATGCTGGGAGATGCCATAAAAATCTAAACATGCTTTTACCATGGCTGATCAGAACCATCTTTGTTTCGAATGAGTGACAGCAATTAAGCTAAGTGATTTTGTTTGTGAGAAATCTTTACGAAGTTCGCACCTTGTAAAGTAATAAAGAAGCAATCAGCTCAAACCTTAAGACGCATTCCATATGAATTCAACGACTATTAATTAGAATGTGAGGCCAAAATCAAGAAAATAAGGCACATCATGGTTATTTATTAAATTCATCGCATAAATGTCGCGATTCACACTACAATTACTTATGACTACGTTTTGTAGAGTGCGTGCGATGTCTAATGTAAGGGCAATGCTATGGGCCTCGGCGTTGGGGCCTGTTGTGCTCTCATGGTACAAAATTTTTTTGCATTTTTTTATAATTTTATTTTACAAAAAAAAATGTACATAGATAAAATATATTTGGTTTTTTTTAATTTTTTTTTCTATTTAAAAAGTTCCATGGGGGTCAAAGGGTCCTAACGCTGGGTCTCCATAGATTTACCGCTAATGTAATAAAGGTCTCAAGTGTATGTTCTTTTTTCTACAAATTAATTTGAAGCATAGTTGACATCCCATGGTTTAACAAATAATATCACAATTTGAGCACAAGAGCTTTATGCAAGGGAATAATTGGCATACTACTATATATGGCAACATGACAAACGCACGTATGAATTAGTATATGTTGTAACAATTCCGTCTTTGAAAGGGTGGAATTATTACGTACATGACTTGTCCTTTTAGAAAATAGTTGTGATTTCGTTCGTTTTAAAACATTTCTCAGTTCATACTTAAGGGGCAAGATTCTACGTTATAAAATAAAATGTATTTTTATAATAAAAGTAATTTATAGCGGAAAACATTTGACTTATAAAATAAAAAAGCCCCTCATATATTTTTACTTTCATACCTAGACTGTCGTACTCTTTCTCTTAGGCTATGTCCACCCTGTCTGCTATTTAGTTTTTGTGGGGAGAGAAAAATTAAAATGAGTCGAATACTCAGTAAGCATTACTTCATACCATTAAAATATAACAATATTTTCAGTCATGCATTTATCACTCATATATACGTACATACATAGAAGACAATACATGCATTCATTTTCATAAACATCACTAGGTGTATATTTTATAAAAGGAACGGTTTTCTTTTTGTAAAATGGTTATCTCCCACCCAATGCATGACCTTTACTTCATAAAGAATCCAAAGTTTCTTACTTTCTCTTATCATTTTCCTTAGCCCATTACACACTATTAAGCCTTGTGTGCTAGGGTGGATCAATCTTTGGATCTTAATTCCACCTATGGTCGCAAGTTGAGAATTTATCCGTTTGGACGCAGTACTAAGTGCATTACCAGTACTACGTCCCAACATTACAATCTATCCATTCATTGGTATCCTCATGCATTTCGTTCGTTCGTTCCTCATCTTGGCTTTTACGTATTTTCATATAGTATAACATACATTTATTCAATTATTTCTTTCTTTTCTGAGTATATTCATTCATAGAAAAATAGCATTTAAAAAGCATACGCATGAACTTAAATATCGTTAAGGCATAAGCATCATCATCGGGGTATCACATAACATCAGTTCATGACATTCATAAAGCACCAGTTCATAGGGCCAACAGTTCATAGGGACATTTTTAGAACACTTTCTTCACATTGATAAAAGCATTAGTGTAGGAACACATGAGACAAAAATCGCAAATTTTCATTTTATTTTGAAAAGGGTACATCCAATAGTTATTACATATGGACATCCATCATATGCATACATTTACATACCTGGGGTGCAATAAAATAGGCTACCAACAAAGGCTTATACATAAAAATACTTGAAGATTTAGACATAACATCTTTTCGTAAATAGAGGCATTTTCATTTCTTTCATACATTTAGAAAACTCCAAACACATATGAACATAATATTTATCTAGATTTATTGTTATTCTTTTACCATGTAGTCCAGTTACGTGCATGTCAGATGGCAACCGACCTACATGCATGCACATAACTTAGCGTCATTCTCTATCTAGTACACAAGCAACTAAACTAGAAAGAATTTACCCTTGACCTAGGATACTCTCTTACCATCCTTATGTCCTATATTTTCACTTACTGTGCTAAAACCTTCGAGGACCCCTTACGGTCAATACCTTTTCCAAATTCAATGCCCGACCTTGAGTACTTATTTACTAAAGTGAACTCCATGATTCACTTGAGGGTTAAGACACTAAGACTTATACCTAACTCTTTCTATTAATCTCATCCTAGTGCATAACTTAGACTGACCAAGTCATGTGTATATATACAACACTACTGCATTCAAGCCTATGCTTCATTATCACCATCCTTACCTTCATCCATGCATACCACACAACTTTAAGTTAACTCTGAGGCCTAAATATCATGTAACAATGCTTAAAAAAAATTACCCATTACTTACAATAAATTCGTCAAGCATACGTGTCTCACCAGATACACATGTATCCTACCTCCTTATTACCTAAAATTAACAAATAACACGTTGATCACTTGCTCATGTAAACAAACACTATAGATCGATAGCAACCTTTTCTTATTCGGCTGGCAGGACTTAATCTACTTCTCGACCCATTACGAGTTCATTCCAATACTTGACACAACAATGTCCTTTTCATTTACACCCCTGTCACCTCGCGTAGTTTGAGACTACTATCAAGTTACACCATTATCTACTACTTCACATGGCATTACACTACGTGATTTCTACACTAGCTTTTGACTTGACATAAGTAAGGTTCCTCATGTACTCTTATGACATCCTGTCACTTTCATGCTACATTATTCTTACGGGACTTTGCCACTTCGCACATACTTTAGGCACAACACAGTTACATAGTGACACTCATCACTGGGACTATAGGTCACATCACAATTACTCTGAGATACTATTCTACAATTCTCAACACTTTACACATACAACAACTACAACATTGCCATACAGTGGCTATCGTTACTGTGACTACATGGTCATATCACAACTACTCAGGAATACTGTTCCATAGTTTCCAACACTTTACCATGCCCTACACTCCTAAATTACCATCCAATCTTCATGATACGCCTTATGGTGCATCACGACTTCACCACATGGAATACATTGGAGTGTACTCATTTCCATCACACTATGCCACATCATCGTATGGCACACGGTGCATCACTTTACCCTATAGAGTACATTCCATGTATACTCCTTTTATAACATGCTACACCACATCACTATACGATACATGATACATGGTGCATCGTTTTATCCCATGGAGTATGCTATTCATGTACTCTCTACAAACAACACCACGTCACGTCACCATATGATGTACATCACATGGTACATCGCTTTATTCCGTAGAGTACACTTTATGTGTATTCCCTACAAATTACACTGTGCCGCATCACCACTACGACACACACATCACAACACTACTACATAGTATACTACATGAATACGCCCATCAGTTCAGTATATAACCACATTTCACAGCAAACTCCACAACTATCGCAATATAGCCAATCCACAAATTACAAAACTACACAACGAACTCCACAATACTAATAGTACAGTCCACGACCAATCAACTAACATCATAAATAACGAGCGAAAGATAGTTATACCATCGCAGGGCTAACCCGTGTGTTGCTTGCTAGTCGGTACGACTAGTGGCTTAGCCACTAGCTTGAGTGGTAACCGCTCTGTCGTTGTCACTATCGTAACCTTGGTACAAGACTATCTCGAGGTTCAGATCTAGGGTTTCTAAACTACTAAATTTAGGTTGTGCGAGGGTGGCCAACATGGTAGATAGTTCGTGGGTGGTAGTAAAAGGATCACACATGGCGGTCAACGACACGTATAGTGGCGATCAACCACATTTAGTGGCAGTTTGGGCTATTGGAGGGCTGTTTAGGCAATGGGATGTTCTAGGGGTCGTCTTGGGTGGCTTTTGGTGGTCTAGTGATGGTGGTCTCGTGGTGGTTGAAGGCCAAGCATAACGGCATTTAGTAGTGTACAGTGCATTCGAGAGAGTGAGGGAGAGTGTGGTGGCTAGGGGGTTCGGCTGGGCATGGGGTTCTGGGGGGAGGCTCACCGGAGGAAGGGGAACTCGGTGGTGGTAGACGTGAGGTAGTGCGACAATTGGAGGATGGCGGATCTAGCTTGAGAGAGAGAGAGAGAAGAGGCTATGGGTAATGGCGTACGACGGCTATAAGGACAAACCTTTGGTTCAAGACCCATTTTTGGGTGAAGGCTACACAGGAGGAAAGGTGGTTGCCATGGGTGGTTGTGGTGGTTGGGGTTGATGCCGAAGGTTGCTGGAGGTCGTGGTGTAGCTGGTGGTTAGGGGGTAGCTCACGGTGGTGGCAGAGGCTGCGCATGGTGAATTAGTGTGGGGGAGAAACCCATTCGGGTTTGAGCTCGCATGAGGAAGGTGGAGGGTTGCTTGGACCTGGATCGTCAAAGGTGAGTTGCCGGCATGAGGGGGAGCTACTAGCGTAGCGGTGTGGCCAGTGGTAGTCGATGACGGTTGGTTTGAAGGGAGTGGAGGTTTAGCAAAATGGGGGAGGGGCATTTCGTGTGAGAAAGCTAAAGGGGAGCGAGAGAAAAGGGGAAAAAGGGAATGGGTTCTAGGGTTTCTCTTTTTGGGATATTTATAGGTCATACACATTGAGATCTTCAAAATGAGCTAACGATGGGTTTTAAATACTGATTTGAAATGCACAGATGCTAACTTCACTTAAAACGCTGAAAGGAATTAAGATAGAATATTATTTTAACTTAACTTTAGTTTATAAAATAATATTCATTCATTATTAATTAAATGATGAAGCTTTACTCATTATTAAAATTAGAGTTTTCAAACTAATTTGAGTCCCATAATATTTTAAATAACAAAAATCATATAAAATGATTTTCTACAATTATAATATTTTGGAGGTCTTTAAAATATTATAATTGGAGCATTGCTACATGTATACGGGATTGGATTCCTTTGGGGGAATCGCGGTGCATTTGAAATATATTAAAAGTAAAAAAAGAAAAAACATAAAAACTCAAGTAGTTATTTCAGTTTTTGAGGCACGGGTGCGCGGGGGTTACCCCACGCCGTGTACAAGTAGATTTACTCTTATTATTTGTCTTTTTTTAAAATTAGGATTGATCCAATAGTATTGGAAACACCCTTATAAAATATTTCCAGGATATTTAAAGTATTTGTGGGTATTAAAATCCTAGGTATATTTTAAAATCAACTACTATCTTTAAAAATACACTATTGGGATTCGACACGTACATCATGACTCACGAGCATTTGAGAGAGGAGGAACGGGCTGTTACATCTTCACCTCCTTATAATAAATTCCGCCCTCGAGATTTTCTCAGCATTAAAGAGAATAAAGGTGGGTGGTTATATCATTTTCCCTTAAAATAAATTTCGTCTTCAAAATTTGCTCAGTGTAAAAGAGCAAATTTTGTTCTTGAAATTTGGTCATCACAAGAGAGAATAAATTCCATCCTCAAAATTTATTGGGCTTCGAGAAAGCTCATCCTTGGAATTTGCAATCCTCAAAAAATTTCTCTACGTCCTTGGAAGGTTCTCGAAATTTGCTTACCCTCACTATGAACCAGTTCACACTTGCTCCCGCATTGTCTACACGTGCCTTCATGCATGTTCTGCATCCTAATTGCTTTTCACATAGGACTTCACGCTCATGTCTTGTCTCTCCTCTATCAACATGCTTTGAGTTGTAGCCAAATACTTGACCTCGTCCATTAGGTAGCACTGATACTACCCATGCTAGAATTTAGCCAGTAAAACCTGAAGTCGCTATTGCATCTTCCACCTCGATCCTAGCTGAGCTCATGGTTGTCAAGCACTTTCGAAATATTGCAGTCTATCTAACGAGTCCAAACTTTTCTTGAACTAACAAGCAGCTAACCAATAACTATAAAGCAATTAACAAATAACTACAAGCAATAGACAAGAAACCAACAAATAACCATTTTTTTATAAGTAAGAAAACAAGTAACTAACAAGAAATTAACAAGCAACTAGCAATTAACCACTCATGAATGTTCTAAGATTCCTTATCCTCTCACTATGTATAGTCTCTGATACCTCATACAGTCCATGCACTTAACATCATTAGCTCTTTGATAATTATGAAATTCAGGTTCTTATATGATATTATTGGAGATTTAGATAACGATGTTGCTTTGGTTTTGAACTTTTACTTCTCATGGTCCAAGATGGAAGTTATATATTTATATATGGAAAGTAAAAACTTATTTTGAGGTTTTGTTCTTAGTTATTGCGTAACATAAATTAGCTTTCTTCTTTCTCATTTGGACGTATTTATGAACCCAGGCCCACTTCTATAATGAAAGTCATTAATTAAGGGTAGTCATAACACATTAGAACACCTCTATAAATAGAGTAGCAAGCTTGCACCAATACAATACATCAAAACAGTTCATATTTGTAGTAAGCATTAGTCTTTAATCCAAAAGAGACTAATGGAGAAGAAAATGATTTTAATGGCCATTGGGTTGATGATGATGATATTTATCCACAATGCAACTATTGCAAGAGCCGATCAATGCTAGGATGCATTGAAAACTTTGTTGCCTTGCATGTCGTTATTGACAGGTTCTAACCCACCAACACTAGTGCTAACTGTTGCCAGGCTTACATGAAGTGCTGGGTAAAACTAAGACCTCTAAAGATTGCAGGGTTCTGTGAGTCTACTTCAAAAAATGTTACACTCCGATCCTATGGTTCGAAGAGTTAATTCATTTTTCTCAAACGTCTCCAATAATACAAAAACCACATCTCCTGAAACTCCATAATGATATCAAACTTAATCGATCAACATAAATATTCATGAACCACCATAAAAGTACCAACAAGAAATCCTCAATAACAAATGTATAATTCTCCACAAAGATGCGAAATATCCAAGCTCGACAAATTAAAAAATAATTGACTACAATAACTTTACTAAATAAGACTTAAAAATAGCCGAACAATTACAGTCATCAGAAAATGTTATGAAGATAAGTGGTGAGTTATCAACAACTCAATTAGCAAATAATATATGTTAGTGTGCAAACATGAGTATTTACCAAATTTAGAATGCAAAACAAAATATTTCTTAGTTTTAGAATGCAAAAACAGATCATGTTATTAAAAACTAGAGCGAAAGTTCAGTATAAACAGAATCAAAAATTTCTTTGGCATAGCATAACTGAAACATTTTATCAGAACAAAAATATCATGTTTAATCTCCGCTGTAGGATTATGCAAACCCTGGTGCCCAGCCAAGCAGAAGCAAAATGTGAATCTTCTGTTTATTATTCTCCGAGTGTGCACACAAGAAAGATCATGCAAAAAATCACTTTGCAACCAAAGTATCCGCATCAGAAACAGAAAAGTTGGTACCAACTCAGAACAGGAAAAAAAACATAATTAGGAATAGAATGTCATGCCAGAAGTTTTTAGAAATCACATAATATCTTATTAGAATCAGATCTCAAAATTATACTTTATGCACAAATTTCATATTTTTTTTTTCAGTTTAGAAACAGAATGCATAAAAATTAGCTCATGTCTACATTGATGATGCCAGAAATTACTTTATTCTTGTATAGAATTTCATGAAGTATGCAGAACAAATAATTGATATTTTCAAAGTTTCATTTCGTATACAAAGCATGCACATTTTCTAAAAATATACCTCAGTTCATATTTTTTTAATGCAAAGTCTAGCATAGGAATCCCCTTACAAAATCTTTTAGGCTTCTGAAATTAACCTCAACAAAGCTTATAAGGAATCAATCACACCGCCTAAAAGAATAACCACGCAATGTTTGTAAACTTTAAATAATCATGTATTTTGATATTTAAACCTAGAATACTGAGGTAACCTATTCTCCTAAAAATCTAAAAATTTCTCAAATCCTAGATATCAACACTCCTCGTATATCAATAGAGCAGCAAGGTTGTACAATACATCAAAAGCAGTTCATATCTGTAGCCAAGCACTCCTCGTATCGACACTCCACTTATAAATAGTGCAGCAAAGTTGCACCTGTACAATACATCAGAACAATTCATATCTGTAGCTAAGCATTAGTCTTTGATCCAAAGAGACTATTGGAGAAGAAAACAATTCTAACGGCCACTGGATTGATGATGATGATGATGATGTTGGTGTTGGGAATCTGGGCTTCCAAATTCCCCCCACCAGGATCTACTTTTAACAGAATAACAAGAAAAATAGAGAAATAAACACAACACAAGAATTTACGTGGAAAACTCCAAAACAGGAGAAAAACCACTAGACCCAGAGAAGAAAATACATTATGTGAAAAATTGTTACAATCACACAATTTTTCTCCTCACCCCAACGACACCCACAAAAACTTTTCCCACTAGTAAAACTCTAACTTTCACCTCTCTTCCTTTTACATACAAAAAGGACAATAGAGGAATTTTACTAAAGTCAAAAGTTACTAGATAAGTTTCTGACTGGTGTAATTAACTAAGGAGGCTAAGCCTCCTTATATAGGCCTTGGCCTTGCCCCTTCACCCACACCTTTCCCATGTGGGATTCCAAAGGAGCAAAACCCAACAATCTCCACCTTGCGACTTTGACTGGTCTCACAGCCACGCTCCACCGCAATGAAGATTCATAGCTTTCGCTATCATGCTCCACCATAAAAGCATAACCACTCAGAATAAACCAATTCCAAGCATTTCACTTCGGCCCATGTCGAAAATAACTTTGCTGAAAAATTATGGTGCAACTCCCACATTTGGCTTTCCTGGAAGTTCATCAGCCATCGACATGAATTTCCACCACACACCTTGCATCAATGCCAAACCAATGCCCGTGTGCAAATTTGTGGAACAACTAACATTAACACATCCTCTATCATGGCAACTTTGGGATTAGCGGCATGCCATAAGGATATACATGTCTCTTTTTCTATGGAGAGAGACACAATGTTAGTTTCATACCAGTATCTCCATTTACTGACTTGGAACCACTTGCCGAACCGGCTCCACTTCTTCTTGACAACTTTTCTTGACATGCCCAGGTTGTCCACACCTCCAGCAAATTGCTGACTTCATCGGTTGGTCTGCTCTTGTGTAATTGATGGAATCAAAATATCCGTGACTTGTACTTGCCACAAGTCAAAATTGATTCTCCCATCAACGTTCACTATCTCCATTCTTGATATTGCTTCGATGAATTTTACCGTAGAAATGAATAGTATCCACTAAGTAAGTTCCCAGGAAAGACTAATCTTTCCTAGACAGAACTTCAAGGTTCCCAGGAAAGATTGGAGGGTCACAACGGACACACTTAAAATTTCCAATCTCCTAGACAGAACCTGCTTAGACCATACGTATTCACACTACCACACCAAAGCTCCACCCTGCAAAAAGAACCTAGTGGCTCTGATACCACTGTTGGGAATCTGGGCTTCCAAATTCCCCCCACCAGGATCTACTTTTAACAGAATAACAAGAAAAATAGAGAAATAAACACAACACAAGAATTTACGTGGAAAACTCCAAAACAGGAGAAAAACCACTAGACCCAGAGAAGAAAATACATTATGTGAAAAATTGTTACAATCACACAATTTTTCTCCTCACCCCAACGACACCCACAAAAACTTTTCCCACTAGTAAAACTCTAACTTTCACCTCTCTTCCTTTTACATACAAAAAGGACAATAGAGGAATTTTACTAAAGTCAAAAGTTACTAGATAAGTTTCTGACTGGTGTAATTAACTAAGGAGGCTAAGCCTCCTTATATAGGCCTTGGCCTTGCCCCTTCACCCACACCTTTCCCATGTGGGATTCCAAAGGAGCAAAACCCAACAGTTGGTCCTAAGTGCAAATACTGCAAGGGCCGATCTATGCGAGGATGCGTTGAAAGCTTTGTTGCCTTGCATGTTGTTCTTGACAGGTTCTGACCCACCAACACCCAGTGCTAGCTGCTGCCTAGGCGCAAACGAAGTACTGGATAAAGCTAAGACCTCCGAAGATTGCAAGGCTCTATGTGTCTGCTTCAAAAAAGCTGCAGCCCAGGATGGTGTTAAGGCTGATAAGGCTGAACAGCTTCCCGGCCTCTGCAAGATTGAAACTCTGATTCCTATTAAACCCGATGTGGACTGCAACAATTAATTTATTTCTCTCTCAATCTCTGACTGCATGCATGTGCTTGACTCTGTTAGAGCAGGTGCGTGTCCTTCTATTTGCTTCACGCGAACATCTTAATCAAGAAGTACCGATTCATCACGAGCTAGCTAGCTACTACACATAATTTTAATACTGGATCTGTTTGTATGTGAAATTATCTATCCTTTTGATGAGTCGTCTTGACTAGTTATTTGCATTTTGTCTTGTTGTTCGCAGATTAGAATGATTCTACAGTTGGGATCAAGTGGAGATAACAAGCAAAGATGGGGAACATTGATATATAGACAGAGCAACATATATGGCAAAACATTCAGTTGCAAGCATTAATATACCAGAGCTCGAATCTTTTTGGCTATCTTATATTATATATATGCATGAAAAGATCAATTAAATGAATAAAATGATACCTATAGCTTCTTTGCAATGCTCTTTGGCCTGATTATTACTCGACTTCAGGGGCTAACCTCCATATCTGCAGAGTGACCAGTATTAATGCTTGGAGACGTCGTAAAAATCTAAACATGCTTCTACCATTTCTATTTATGATGAGCGACGATAATTAAGATGAGTGATTTTGTTCGTCGGATATCTTTGCGAAGTTCACACCTCGTGAACTAAAGAAAGAAGCAATCCGCTCAAAGTTTAAGATGCAATCCATTTTAATTCAGCGACGACTAATTTGCATGAATGCGACGCCAAAATTAAGAAAATTAGGCACGTCACGAGTTGTTCATCAAATTCATATCATGAATGTCGGGATTCACAGTATCATTTCTTATGACCGCATTTTGTCGAGTGCGGTGACTAATTTAATAAAGGATTAAAGTGTATGATTTTAGCGACACAAATTAATTTGAAACAGAGTTGACATCTCATGGTCTGACAAATAATATCACAATTCGATCATTAGAGCTCTATCTATGCAAGGGAGTAAATGTCATACTACTATAGATGGCAAGTACATGAGAAAAACACTACAAGAGAATAGGTTTTTGGAGACAAATCATTTTGTCTCAAAAATCAGATTTTTTATCCCAAAAAGTCTTTAGAGACAAAAAAAATTTCGTCTCAAATTGTCTTAAAAAGCCCGTCTCAAAAAGTTTTTAGAGGCGAAATCTCGCTAACCCGTCCAAATCCGTTCAGACGGATTTTTTTATTTGAGACAAAAAAAAATTCGTCTCAGAAATCCGTTCGGACAAAAATTTCAGCTGTCCGAATTGACAGTTTCTGTTCAAATTGATAAATATTTCATTCGAACAGATTGCCTTATTCGAACGAGGCTAGTGTCTGGATGGATATTATCTGTTCGAACGAATAAATTTATTGGAATATAAATATTGTTCGAATGGACTTTTTTTAGTTCAGACGAATTTTAAATCATAATTTATCGTTCGAATGAATACAAGAGTTGTTCGAACGATACTGCTATACATATTATATTTAATTAAAAGATGCATTACTATTATAATAAAAATGTAATTTGCACATCAAATGTGTTCAAATATTATTGTTAAACAGAATAATAAATGTACAATTAATAAAAAAAAAATAGATTTTAAGATCGTGATGGTGACATAATATTTCGAGACATCCTCTGCCATTCTTCAAACATTGCTCGAGTTCTCGACTTCAGTCTTTCTTCTATTCTTGACTTTAACTCCGCTGCTTTATCTAACTGATCAATAAGTCTTCTTCCTTGGACCTCAAACGTTCTATCTCATGTTGTGTTGCTTCTAACTCCTTAGTTTTGTCTTCATTGGATATAGCCTTAGAAGAAGGTGATGAACTGGAAGATAGTTTCACACAACGCCCTAAGCCCCTCTTCATTAGACACGTCAGTAGATTCATGTTCTTCTGATATTCCATCCTCAATCACTTCTGGTGCGACATCTTCTCGACGGAGTGGGATCATGTCATACTGACTCAGGTCAACAAATAGATTGATCACTGGTTCATTTTCTTGATATGCTTCTTCATTTGTCGAACCATCGAAGTCTTCATGTGATTTATCTGCCTGTGGAATATAATCATATATATTTCTTGGTGCAAACTTCTCCACCACTTGCCATGGGTTCCTGTATTTCGGATCATCTAAATAAAAAACTTAATTCGCTTAACAGGCGAGAATGAAATGATTATTCTCGTACCAGGTTCGGGATGTAATCACACTAACAAAACCCCCATCTTTACGCACTTCCAATCTAGGATGTGAAACATACCACCAAGTATATCTAAACAATCAAACAATATAACCTCCCACTTACTTTAACCCTATAATATCTTCTATAATTTCGTAGAAGTCAATGTTATCATCTCCATAGCTCCCTTCACGTGCGTAAAATCTATATCCACGCACCAAGCAACCTGAATACTTGATAGCCCTCTTGCTTGGACCACATGCTAATGCATAAAGTTCTGGTGAGATCTCATTGGGATTTGTAGCATATTTAGTATAAGATTAAATATCAATAGAATCCATATTAATTATTTAATATTTCCGTATGTTCGAACCACGAGGCGGACTCCTCTTCATGCTTCTTTTGTACGTCAACTCCACTACCAGAGTTAAGCAGTTCTAAATGTTCACTGCACGTTTTCTTATGAAATATCAATTTATATGAAAATACTAATCCCAATTATTTTAGTTTTACGTAAATTCATTACTAACCTCAAGTAGTGCTCAATTTCTGCATAGTTATTTTGGATATACCATCGAGCTCTCTCGGCATCTCATCCACACAAGTCGTAGCCCCCTTGTGCGCCTATTGACGTACAATTTGTGAAAATACAGAAAATGATGATGAGACACCCATCTGTTCACCTTCATAATTTCGATCTGGTCTCGTAAATCTGGTATCAACCCCACGAAAATACATTGAACAAAAAGTGTGTCATTCGTTATCAATGTAGGACTCTGCAAGCGAACCTTCTGGATGAGCCTTATTTCCCATACTTCGTTTAAACTTTCCTAAAAATCGCTCAATTGGATACATCCATCTACATTGAACCGGGCCAGCAACTAAAGCCTCATGAGGTAGGTGAACAGTTAAATGAACCATTACATCAAAGAAAGAAGGCGGGTACAAACTCTCTAGTTTGCACAATATCACTGGGATCTCAGCCTCCATTTTTAACAATGCGTCAACTTGTAACATCTTATTACAAATGCCTCTGAAAAAGGTCCCTAACTCTGTAAGAGCTGTATGAACATCCCGAGTAAGCTTTTCACGCACACCAATTGCCAACAAACGTTGTAAAAATATATGACAGCCGTGACTTTTAAGACCAGTTATCTTCTAGTCATGTGTTCGCACGCATCTTGACATGTTCCTAGCATACCCATCAGGTAATTTGATTGACAATAACCAATCACAAAATTTCTTTCTCTTATCACTTGATAGTGTATACCACCCAAGAGGCATGATAGCTCGAGACCTATTTTCTTGTAAATGCAACTCTGATCTTATTCCCAACTCCTTCAAATATTTATGGGAGTTAACTGTATCTTTTATTTTCCCTTTTATTGACATGAGAGTACCCAAAATATTTTCACATATATTTTTCTTAATATGCATGACTTCTAAATTATGGTGAAGTGTCAATGTAGACCAATATTGCAGCTCAAAGAAAATACTTTTTTTTGTCCAATTGAATTCTACTGCATCTCGTTTCCTTTTTCGTGCTCATGTGTCCTTCCCAAATCTATAATCTGGAATCTTAAGTAGTTGTGCCAAAATATTTTCGCTAGACAGTGTTGGTGATGATGACCTCTACCGAGTCTTCCCATCAAATATTGTCCTGTTCGAACGCCATATATGATTATTAGGTAAATATCAACGATGACCCATGAAACATAATTTTCTTCCATTTGTTAGCCAATGCGACTGTGTATCTTTGTTGCAAACAGGGCAAGTCAATTTACCTTTTGTGCTCCATCCAAACAAGTTTCCGTATACTGGAAAATCATTTATTGTCCATAAAACTGTGGCATGCATCTTGAATTCCCGCAACAAGGCCGCAGCATACGTACTGACACTCAGTTCCCATAACTCTTTCAACTTTGCTATTAGTGGTTGTAGATATACATCTATGTCGTTTCCTAGTGACTTCGATCCTGGGATCAATAAAGCCATCATAAAATAAGGGTCCTTCATACACTTCCAAGGAGGCAAAATATAAGGCATTAATATCACAGGCAACGTACTATGCGAAATACTCATATTACCAAATGGATTAAAACCATCAGTTGCTAATCCGAGGCGTACGTTTCGATGCTTTTCGGCAAACCGTGGATACTCTCGATCAAATTTATTCCACTGTAAGGAATCTGTCGGATGCGAAAGAAATTGATCATTTCGAACCCTTTCTGCATTATGTCAAGTCATATCCTTTGCAGTCACTCGAGAAGTAAACAACCGTTGAAGTCGAGGGATCAAGGGAAAATGTCTCAACACTTTATTCGGTATATTAAGCTTATCTGAAATCCATCTTGACTCGTGGCACACTGGACATGAATCAAATTCTACATACTGCTGCCAAAAGAGTACACAATCGTTCTTACAAGTATGGATAATATTATAATCAAATATCAATCTTTACTTCAATTTTTTTGCCACATAAAAGTTACGAGGCACCACAATATCTTGCGATAGAACCTCTTTAAATAACTCAAGTAGCATGTCAATGACCTTTGCAGAAATCCGGCATATTGACTTGATATGTAGCAACCTCACTGTGAATGACAACTTACTATAGCGGGTACACCCCTCATACAGTTGTTGTTGTGCATCCTCCCACAGTCTTGCGAAATTCTCGTTTCCCTCAACAAATTGTGAAGATATTCCTTCTCCATTTCGAACATCAAATATGCCTGCGCCAATCTCATCTAACATCTCAGTGATATTCTCTTCATTATCATCACTATCATCCGAAACGACCACATTTGTATCGTCAACATCGATCTCGGCATCAGTTTCCTCCATTCGATTGGAATGACTCTCAAATCTAACTCCTGTAGGAAATGGTTTGCCATGTAGAACCCAATGCGAGTATTTATGATTTATCCCATTAACGAACAAATGGGACTCCACTACTACCATATTTAAATAACTCAGGTTCTTGCACTTTTTGCACGGACATCTTAGAAAACCCCGACTATCAGCACTGTCTTTTGAAAACTCTATGAATACTTTCACCCCCCGTGCATACTCCCTATAGTCTCGCCCAAGTCTATCTCCCAATAGCATCCAACTTTTATCCATTATATTTTCGTTATCCATCTACTACTTATAAAAAAAACCTAAATCATTTCATAAACATCATCAGTAATACTGTAATTGATATCTTCATAATACTATTTATTTATTCTGTCTGCACAAATTCCTTCGGACATATATTTTTATGTCCGGACGGACATCAACATTCTTTCGAACGGAAATCGTGCAGACAGCATACCAGAACCAATCCTCACCATCAACTAAGTAAGCAACAAATACACAAATAAACAAATCATGCTCGAAATCGGTTATATAATAAAATTCCAAAATATCAAAATAAGTATGCAAAATCTATATAAAATCACCACAAAATATCAAAATAAATCTATAATATTTAAACCCTAATAATTAGAAAACTAACTTCAACTTTTGCACATCCAACTTCAAATCCAATTCAATAACACTGCTCACAATTAAAAATCATAAGATGAGAAAACTATCAACCACTTTTAATGTTGAAAAATATACAAAAAATATATTGAGAAATGAGATTTACATATTCCCTCTCAAGAATATCAAGTCTTCTATACTCAAAAATCCTCCTACAATATGCAATCCTTCTTTGCCTCCCTTTTAGTTCCCCTCCCTAAAAAATAGCTCAATCCAAAGTAAGAAATGAACTGAAGAGTTGGTGTTTAAATCTTCGAAGTTGTGTTCAAACGTAAAATTTATCCGTCCGAACGTCAAAATGTCAAATTGCCGCTAGTTTTCCCGCAAGGAATTTCAATTTTTTGCGTTCGAATGGATTATTTTGGTGTTCGGACGCGTTATTCTAAGTATATTTTGAGTATTTTCCGTTGGAACGCATGAGAGACCGTTATGACGTATAATAAGTATTATATCTTATAGAGTTACACTAGTATTATAATACTAATATACTAAATAATATTTAGTTATTATTATATATGTATATATTGATATTACTAATACTATTCTCAATAATCTATATTATAAATTGTATAACCTCAATAAGTGATGACATTACAAATTATATATTAAGTAATCTAAGTAACATGTACCTAATTATTATAAATTAAGCACTACATGTAAATAGTATAATACTTATGTTTTAAGTAATATATACTAGCATATACAAAATAATTGATATATATGAAATTGAAGTACTTGATATATATTTATTATATATAACATTATCATCTTAGTGTTATGTATAATGTATGTATATTAAGTAATCTAAATAACATGTATCTAATTATTATAAACTAAGCACTACATGTAAATAGTATAATATGTATGTTCTAACTAATATATACTAGTATATACAAAGTAATTGATATATATACAGTTGAAGTACTTGATATATATTTATTTTATATAACATTATCATTTTAGTGTTATGTAAAGTGCATGTATATTATAAAGACTATTTTTAGTATTTTATTTTTTACTAAGAACTTTATAATATTATTAGTGCCGTATGGTGCATAATAATATCATTATAATTAGCCGAACTGATAGCGGATTGCTTAAACCTCAAACTCTCTTATTTCCGTTCGAACAGATACCTCTCTATCCGAACATATACCCTTATCGTTCAAACGCTTAAAAACTACGTTCGAACGCTCAAACTCGTTCGAACGAGAAATATCTCGTCCAAACGAATGTCGGGGTATATATGTCCAACCCTCGCCGAACGATTCATTTTTGCATCAAATGGTAGATTCCAAAACTCAGTCCCATTCGGACGAGAATCACACTCCATGTTCCCGAAACCATAATCTACAGTGAGACATATAAGGTATGGTCTCTCTAACCCCTCCTATTGGTTGAAAATGGGTTATGAACACCCATTTTTGTGTGGGTCGGATTTCAAATTGAATCTGATCCATTTTTCATAGTGTTTGTAATTTATTTCCTAGTATTCATTGTTTCAGACTTTTAGGAGTGATATTAGGTTGATTTGGTCTAAATAGATTTGAGTTTTGTAGGAAAAAATTAATTGCCATTTCTCTTCGCAGGGGTTTCCCTTTGAACGGGAATGACCCCCGTCCGAACGAGATGTAGGGATGATCTTGTTTGTTCGAATGGGCATATAACGCATTCGAATGTGTTATTTGTCCGTCCAAACGAGTAAGTTCCAAACAGAATAGTTTGATATACATATTGGTTTCATTTAGGTATTTTGGGTTCCATCAAGCCTGTCTAACTTCTTCCATCACTTATTTGTGTACAATATACGAATGGCAGGTAGAAGTCAAAATTGTGGGAGAGATCAGTTGAGTGCTACTAGGCCTGTGATCGCAGATCCAGTTGCCTCCACTCCCGTCTCTTCCGCTGCTCCCGGTGCTCCTATTCGTAGGATTGTTCTAGTAGAGCGACTTATCACTTTGGATGACTTCAGAGAGCTGGAGTAGAAGGGACACACCATCCACCAGATCTTCACGGAGCGAGGATGGACTTCGATCTACATACAGGAGGGGATCGCATATCCTGATATGGTATGCAAATTCTATCCGGCATTGGGAGATCAGCCTGGAGATATTCATCACTACGTACTCATGGTGCGGGGAGTCAACATCACATTCTCTCATCGGGTGATTGCAGAGTATTTGGACATCCTGCCGATGAGTTGGGTACTGGCTCAAACGTTGATGATAGCGACCAGGAGTACGTACCTGATGATGGTTTCACAGACGATCAGGTACGTGAACTACTACGGCATCCCGAGGCTCTCGCATATGATGGCGGGAAGACCATCAAACAGGTTGATTGCATTCTATTTTTCTGATTGCTAAATCTGATAGTCGGGTACAACATAGACCCGAAAAAGCACAAGACAGATTTTGAGATGGATTAGGTACGACTTCTGGTGCGGGTAGCGAGGGGGGACCTGATTGAGTCACGATATGGGAATAGAGGCAGTTTACCATTTGGACTGTTGATATTTGGCCTCCCATTTCAAGTTGGAGTTATAGAGCAGATTGGTCAGAAAAGAGAACTTCAGATGGGGGCTTTCAACAAAATATCTATCAGTAAGAGCAAGGGGCACCTCTATGTACGTACTCCAGGGTCGACTGATGCTACTACCGGTACTACTACCTAGCCTGCTCAGAGCCAGCCTGCAGGATTTACACTTGAGCAGTTGGAGGCGATGGTTGAGCGTGTGGTGGAGAGAGTGGCGACCTGCGTGGTAGCAGATGCTGAGGACCGCATCATGAGGAGGATAGATGATGTAGAGACACAGATTAAATCTATGCAGGAAGACATAGATTTGATACCGAAGTAGTATGAGTATTTTATTTTATGTATTGTATCGAATAATATTATATATATTTTGAAATGTAATTAGTATTTTCTTTTCTTTTTAGTATTCATAACAATGTTTTTTTTTTCGTCATTTTACTTATTGTTTGTGATAATAAAATGAAGAACATTTTAAAAGTAATTACATAAAATTAATTTTTGCATTTGTAAATATTTTAAATGTTTATTAAATTATAAAATGTAATATAAACACATTTTTTTATATTTTTAAAATGATAAAATAAAATTAATAGAAAACAATATATATATATACAAATAAATGAATAGTGATAAAAGAAATTAACCATTTTCAACTTGTTGTCTCCGTTCGAATAGTATAATTTGAGTTCGGACGGACTTGCAATTCGACCACCACATTTTCCTCCAAATATATTCCGTTTGGACAAATATTTCTCCGTTCGAACGTATTTTTACTCTAGTTCGGACAGATTTTTCTCTGTCCGAAAATATTGTGCAACTCGTCCAGCTTTTGGGAAGAAACTTATTTGGTCCCTAATAAATTTCGTCCCTAAAAATAAAATTTGTTGTAGTGAAACTATAAATTAATCATTACCTTTTACGATGTCAAAATATGAATAACAGATCTTCATTTTCGCCATAACCTGTGTATATGAGTAAATTCACAAAGAATAATTCTTTTTACAGTCCATCAAATATGGACTGCATTGTAGTCCACATAAAAATACTTGAATTTTATGATTAAATGAAATAAAATTTTCAGATTTTTAAATTTTTTTATTTGTAAATAAATTTATTTTAATTAATTTTATTCTAAAATATTGATTTTTCTATTTGTTTATTACTTGAACTCAGGGGCAGAACCACTATTTGATTTGAGGGGTTTTGGCCCCCCCAAAATTTTTATAACTTAATAAAAATCAAATTTTGAAAGGCATTTTATGAAATAGATTATATAAAAAATTATTATTTATCTCTCCTTAAATTTTGTTTTGTAAATTGACTCTTCCAAACTAGATTTTCTAGTTTTGCCCTTTTTTAGACTATAAAAGAGTTCAATTTTTTAGACTGTATATAGCATTGCCTATTGGCAAAAGATTGCACCTTTGATTAACTTCTTAAAACTATTTATCCTTTTTCCTATTTATGGATTTTCGTTACGTATAATTAGGAAGATATGACTCTCAAAACAATTATGTCCCCCCCGTGTATTCAATGTTCGAGTCCAAAACACTTAATTATGGTATATTAGAGCTAATGGGTTTAACTTGTTCTGAAGCAATGGTAAAGCATATGATTTTAGCAAGCCATTGTACGATCAAAATATTAGCACGTATGTTCGGAATTAAAACCTTGAAAATGGTATCTAACGGTAACAGCCGTTGTTTTTCTCCTAAACAAGATGCCGACACTCTTAACTAAAGTTCAATGGGCGCCAACTGCCAAGGGATCAAATTTTTGTGACACCTTAATTGTGAGTAATTAGGAGTGTAAAGTACTTGAGTTCGATTGAGTTTTGGGTTGTTAAGCCTTATCGGCTTAATTTTAATTCCAACATAAATCGAGTTCGATTTTATCATCGAGTTAGGCATCATGGTTATAAATAAATTGATTTTTAATTTATAGTTGCAGTCATCTCGGGATTGTTTCCAACATAATTTTTAATTGATCAATTATTTATATTACATTTTACGGTTTTATCTACAACTGTTGAGAACAAAACGTTGCAACTTTGTAAATATCATTTTACAATTCATATATATTAATTGAATATATATATTCATATATATATATATATATATATATGAGGATTTAAGCAACAGAAACAGTATTAGTGCTTTTTTCTCTTATTTTTTGTATGCTCTATTATTCTTGATGATTGAAATAAGTTGAATTCTAGTTTTTGTGAACCGGTCACGCGCTGCTTGTACTGCAATTGAGATTCAGTTTCATAGGAGGAATACCACATTCTAAAGAAAGATCGGTGGTTATAATATGCAATCGGAAAATCAAAGCTCTTTATGAAATGTTAACACTAAATCTGCCGGCATCTATACAAGTATATAACTTTTAATAATATATAAAATATAATGTATTTAACTAGATGTTTTACGTAGGTATTAGGGAATAAATGATAGGATATCGTTTAATTAATCTTATGTATCAGAATTAGAAAGTACACATATACTCTCATAATTGAAAATGCGAGGAATGGAGGGTTGCAATCAAACATTTTTCTCTTGAAAAATGAAGTTTGTTAACCCGTTTTAATGTTTTCCACAAGCCCACCTGTGGCACACGCTTATAAATTTAGGTTGCCTCTACGCACGCACGCAAAGCTACGTCTATATATATCTATATTGTAATTGAATACAAAGTGTTGATTCCTATTTAAAGAAAAATTAGATTGAGTTAATGAGATAAGATAAATATTTTCATTATTATAAAAATTAAATGTCTTGATTTGATAATTATTCGAATTGAATATCTTGATTAGATAATTATATCTGTTGATTTGATAACTGTGAAAATCAAATCTATTTAGATTTGATAATTATGAAACTCAACGGAAAATAATTAAATCAAGTTTTTATTTGATATTAGTTGAGATTTATAATAACGTTGTCGCTTTGGTCTTGAGCTTTTACTGCTCATGGTTCTAGGTGGAAGTTTTTTTTTTTTTAAAGTGTAGGTGGAAGGTATATACTTATAGACGGAAGGTAAAAACTTATTTTATAGTTTCTTAGTTATTGAGTGACATAAATTAGCTTTATTCTTTCCCATTGGGAACGTATTTATGAACCCAGGCCCACTACTTTAATGAAAGCCATTAATTAAGGATAGCCGTAACACATTAGAACGCCTCTATAAATAGAGCAGCAAGGTTGCACCTGTACAGTACATCAAAACAGTTCATATCTGTAGCTAAGCATTAGTCTTTGATTTAAAAGAGACTAATGGAGAAGAAAACAATTCTAACGGCCACGGGATTGATGATGATGATGATGATGATGTTGGTCCTAAGTGCAAATAGCGCAAGGGCCGATCTATGCGAGGATGCGTTGAAAGCTTTGTTGCCTTGCATGTCGTTCTTGACAGGTTCTGACCCACCGACACCCAGTGCTAGCTGCTGCCTAGGCGCACACGAAGTGCTGGATAAAGCTAAGACCTCCGAAGATCGCAAGGCTCTCTGTGTCTGTTTCAAAAAAGCTGCAGCCCAGGATGGTGTTAAGGCTGATAGGGCTGAACAGCTTCCCGGTCTCTGCAAGATTGAAACTCCGGTTCCTATTAAACCCGATGTGGACTGCAACAAGTAATTTATTTCTCTCTCAATCTCTGACTGCATGCATGTGCTTGACTCTGTTTGAGCAGGCGCGTGCCCTTCTATTTGCTTCACGCGAACATCTTAATCAAGAAGTACCGATTCATCACGAGCTAGCTAGCTGCTACACATAATTTTAATACTGGATCTGTTTGTATGTGAAATTATCTATCTTTTTGATGTGTCGTCTTGACTAGTTATTTGCATTTTGTCTTCTTGTTCACAGATTAGGATGATTCTACAGTTGGGATCAAGTGGAGATAACAAGCAAAGATGGGGAACAATGATATATAGACAGAGCAACATATATGGCAAAACATTCAGTTGCAAGCATTAATATACCGGAGCTCGAATCTTTTTGGCTATCTTATATGATATATATGCATGAAAAGATCAATTAAATGAATAAAATGATACCTATAGCTTCTTTGCAATGCTCTTTGGCCTGATTATTACTCGACTTCAGGGGCTAACCTCCATATCTGCAGAGTGACCAGTATTAGTGATTGAAGACATCGTAAAAATCTAAACATGCTTCTACCATTTCTGTTTATGATGAGCGACGACAATTAAGATGAGTGATTTTGTTCGTCAGATATCTTTGCGAAGTTCACACCTCGTGAACTAAAGAAAGAAGCAATCCGCTCAAAGTTTAAGACGCAATCCATTTTAATTCAGCGACGACTAATTTGCATGAATGCGACGCCAAAATTAAGAAAATAAGGCACGGCATGAGTTGTTCATTAAATTCATATCATGAACGTCGGGATTCATAATATCATTTCTTATGACCCCATGTTGTCGAGTGCGGTGACTAATCTAATAAAGGACTAAAGTGTATGGTTTTATTGATACAAATTAATTTGAAACAAAGTTGACATCTAATGGTCTGGCAAATAATATCACAATTCGTTCGTTAGAGCTCTATCTATGCAAGGGAGTAAATGCCGTACTACTATAGATGGCAAGTACATGAGAAAAACACTACAAGAGAGTAGGTTTTTTGAGACAAATCATTTTGTCTCAAAAATCAATTTTTTTTTTATCCCAAAAAGTCTTTAGAGACAAAAAAATTTCATCTTAAAAAGCCCGTCTCAAAAAGTTTTTAAAGGCGAAATCTCGCTTGCCCGTTCAAATCTGTTCAAACGGATTTTTTTATTTGAGACAAAAAAAAATTCGTCTCAGAAATCCGTTCGGACAAAAATTTCAGCCATTCGAACTGACAGTTTCCGTTCAAATTGATAAATATTTCATTCGAATAGATTGCCTTATTCGAACGAGGCTAGCGTCTGGATGGATATTATCTGTTCGAACGAATAAATTTATTGGAATATAAATTTTGTTCGAATGGATTTTTTTTAGTTCAGACGAATTTTAAATCATAATTTATCGTTCGAACGAATACAAGAGTTGTTTGAACGATACTGCTATACATATTACATTTAATTAAAAGATGCATTACTATTATAATAAAAATGTAATTTGCACATCAAATGTGTTCAAATATTATTGTTAAACAGAATAATAAATATACAATTAATAAAAAAAATAGATTTTAAGATCGTGATGGTGTCATAATATTTTGAGACATCCTTGCCATTCTTCAATCATTGCTTGAGTTCTCGACTCTAGTCTCTCTTCTATTCTTGACTCTAACTCTGCTGCTTTATCTAATCTGATCAACAACTCTTGTTTCTTGGACCTCAAACGTTCTATTTCAAGTTGTGCTGCTTCTAACTCCTTAGTTTTGTCTTCATTGGATATAACCTTAGAAGAGGATGATGAACTGGAAGATGGTTTCACACAATGCCCTAAGGCCCTCAAATATCCAGAACGTGATTCGAAAACTTCAGATAGGATCTGAGCATCGTTGACAGATAATTCATCAGATGGATCTGCAGTAGTGTCCTTTAGAGATTTCATTTTTTTCTACAAAAAAAAAAATATTAAAGTTAATATAAATAATAGGAATATTCTATTAGACTTGACTTGATACACTTAAACTTACATAATTTGCCTCAGCTTCAAGACTGGTTCAAGCATCATCACGATTTTTATATGCTTTAGCATATAAATGGGTTAGATGAAAGTCACCTGAACTTTCAGCTTGTTGCAAAAAAAAAATTAAATTATAACTTGAAAAAAAAAGTGCATATTTTAAAATGAGACCGGAATTTGTAGCACTAACCATTTTTTGATGCAAACGATGAAAAGACCGAGAACCTGCATGATGGTGAATCTTTAAATTTGATCTATTTACTTTATTCACAGCACTTCGTTGCTTTACAAAAAAAATGAAAAATATTATAAATTTCAAATTCTAATACATATATAATTTTCTATTAGAAAAATATAAATGTGATATTACCTTATAAGCAGAATCTTCAAATAAATCACAAACCTTCTGCCACTCGGCTGGTGGTACTGCTTGGAATGGATTTTGGCGTGCATCTGCAGCAGTGTTGAATTTCTCAAAATGTGCATGGCACCGACCTGTGTACCTCCAGAATGCACTCGACATTAGCTCCTCAACTGTTTTTCGATGCTCTCGTCGACTAAAATTTAGATCAAACTCATCCTTGAAAAAATTATAAATAATTATTATAAATACAATTAACATTAAATTTGAATTTTCTTGGGATGTAGCTCATTACCAAACATCGATTTTTTATGTTATCTTTTATATCTTCGGGACTGTTAACCCAGTAGGTTGCTGACATTGGAGCATACGTGCGAGTGAGGGCACCAACATAAGTAGAAAGTCATGCTTATGAATCACTGTACCCACCAGTGTGACCTTCTAATATATCAACTTTAATTTTACCCATTTTTTCTGACTTTCTCTATGCAAACACCCCTAGTGATGTCTCGCCCTCGATGCTGGCTTACAACTACAAGTACAGTAGTTAGAACACATATATATATCATTTGATAAATATATATTAACTCATGTGGTAAATACCATAATTTGACAAAATACCTGGTGCTGGATTTGGTGATGCTAGTACACTATTGCTGGCCAGTGAATCACGTGCATGAGAGTCAATAATGAGTGGGGGTGAGGATGGCGCACGAACAACTTTGCATTTGGGAGGTATATCTATTTGAAATTGTAATTAGTTAAATTTATAACCAGATAGATATTGTTGATATTTATCAAATTTATACTTACACATATATTTTAACTTATTAACAGGCGAGAATGAAATGATCATCCTCGTACCAGGTTCGGGATGTAATCACACTAACAAAACCCACATCTTTACGCACTCCCAATCTAGGATGTGAAACATCCCACCAAGTACATCTAAACAACCAAACAATATAACCTCCCACATACTTTAACCCTATAATATTTTCTACAACTCCGTAGAAGTCAATGTTATCATCTCCATGGCTCCCTTCGATTGCGACCCCACAATTTTGAGTTTTTATATATCGTTCTCTATCACGTGTGTAAAATCTATATCCACGCACCAAGCAACCCGAATACTTGATAGCCCTCTTGCTTGGACCACATGCTAATGCATAAAGTTTTGGTGAGATCTTATCGGGATTTGTAGCATATTTTAATTTAACCTACATCAATAAATATATTTAGTATAATATTAAATATCAATAGAATCCATATTAATTATTTAATATTACCGTATGTTTGAACCACAAGGCGAACTCATCTTCATGCTTCTTTTGTACGTCAACTCCACCACCAGAGTTAAGCAGTTCTAAATGTTTACTGCACGTTTTCATATGAAATATCAATTTATACGAAAATACTAATCTCAATTATTTTAGTGTTACATAAATTCATTACTAACCTCAAGTAGTGCTCAATTTTTGCACAGTTATTTAGGACATACCATCGAGCTCTCTCAGCATCTCGTCCACACAAGTCGTAGCCCCTTTGTGCGACTATTGGACGTACAGTTTGTGAAAATACAGAAAATGATGATGAGACACCCATCTGTTCACCTTCATAATTTCGATCCAGTCTCGTAAATCTGGTATCAACCCCACGAAAATACATTGAACAAAAAGTGTGTCATTCATTATCAATGTAGGACTCTGCAATCGAACCTTCTAGATGAGCCTTATTTCCCATACTTCGTTTAAACTTTCCTAAAAATCGCTCAATTGAATACATTTATCTATATTGAACCGGGCTAGCAACTAAAGCCTCACGAGGTAGGTGAAGAGCCAAATGAACCATTACATCAAAAAAAGAAGGCGGGTACAAACTCTATAGTTTGCACAATATCACTGGGATCTCAACCTCCATTTTTAACAATGCGTCAACTTGTAACGTCTTATTACAAATGCCTCTGAAAAAAGTCCCTAACTCTGTAAGAGCTGTACGAATATCCCGAGTAAGCTTTCCACGCACACCAACTGCCAACAAACGTTGTAAAAATATATTACAGTTGTGATTTTTAAGACCAATTATCTTCTAGTCATGTATTCGCACACATCTTAACATGTTTCCAGCATACCCATCAGGCAATTTGATTGACAATAACCAATCACAAAATTTCTTTCTCTTATCGCTTGATAGTGTATACCATCCAAGAGGCATGATGGCTCGAAACCCAATATCTTGTAAATGCAATTCTGATCTTATTCCCAACTCCTTCAAATATTTATGGGAGTTAACTGTATCTTTTGTTTTCCCTTCTATTGACATGAGAGTACCCAAAATATTTTCACATATATTTTTCTCAATGTGCATGACTTCTAAATCATGGCGAAGTGTCAATGTAGACCAATATTGCAGCTCAAAGAAAATAATTTTTTTGTCTAATTGAATTCTATTGCATCTCGTTTCCTTTTTCGTGCTCATGTGTCCTTCCCAAATCTATTTTCTGGAATCTTAAGTAGTTGTGCCAGAATATTTTCGCCAGACAGTGTTGGCGGTGAAGACCTCTGCTCAGTCTTCCCATCAAACATTGTCCTATTCGAACGCCATCTATGATTATTAGGTAAATATCAACAATGGCCCATGAAACATGATTTTCTTCCATTTGTTAACCAATGCGACTGTGTATCTTTGTTGCAAACAGGCAAGCCAATTTACCTTTTATGCTCCATCCAGACAAGTTTCCGTATGCTAGAAAATCATTTATTGTTCATAAGACTGCGGCATACATCTTGAATTCCAGCGACAAGGCCGCAGCATACGTACTGATACTCAGTTCCCATAATTCTTTCAACTTTGCTATTAGTGGTTGTAGATATACATCTATGTCTTTTCCTGGTGACCTTGATCCTGGGATCAATAAAGCCATCATAAAATAAGGGTCCTTCATACACTTCCAAGGAGGCAAATTATAAGACATTAATATCACAGGCCACGTACTATGCAAAATGTTCATATTACCAAATGGATTAAAACCATCAGTTGCTAACCCGAGGCGTACGTTCCGATGCTTTTCGGCAAACCATGGTTACTCTCGATCAAATTTCTTCCACTGTAAGTAATCTGTCGAATGCGAGAGAAATTGATCATTTCGAAATCTTTCTGCATTATGCCAAGTCATATCCGTTGCAGTCACTCGAGAAGTAAATAACCGTTGAAGTCGAGGAATCAAGGAAAAATGTCTCAACACTTTATTCAGTATATTACACTTATCTGAAATCCATCTTGACTCGTGGCACATTGGACATGAATCAAATTCTACATACTGCTGCCAAAAGAGTACACAATCGTTCTTACAAGTATGGATAATATTATAATCAAATCTCAATCCTCGCTTTAATTTTTTCGCCTCATAAAAGTTACGAGGCACCACATTATCTTGCGATAGCACCTCTTTAAATAACTCAAGTAGCATGTCAATGACCTTTGCAGAAATCCAGCATACTGACTTGATATGTAGCAACCTCACTGTGAATGACAACTTACTATGGCGGGTACACTCCTCATACAGTTGTCGTTGTGCATCCTCCCACAGTTTTGCGAAGTTCTCGTTTCTCTAAAAAAATTGTGAAGATATTCCTTCTCCATTTCGAACACCAAACATGTCTGCGCCAATATCATCTAACATCTCAGTGATATTCTCTCCATTATCATCATTATCATCCGAAACGACCACATTTGTATCGCAACATCGATCTCGGCATCAGTTTCCTCCATTCAATTGGAATGACTCTCAAATCTAACTCCTGTAGGAAATGGTTCGCCATGTAGAACCCAATGCGAGTATTTATGATTTATCCCATTAACGAACAATGGGACTTCACTACTACCATATTTAAATAACTCTGGTTCTTGCACGGACATCTTATAAAACCCCGACTATCAACATTATTTTTTGCAAACTCTATGAATACTTTCACCCCCCGTGCATACTCCCTATAGTCTCGCCCAAGTCTATCTCCTAATAGCATCCAACTTTTGTCCATTATATTTTCTTTATCCGTCTACTACCTATTAAAAAAAACCTAAATCATTTCATAAACATCATCAGTAATACTGTAATTGATATCCTCATAATACTATTTATTTATTCTATCTGCACGAATTTCATTCGAACATATATTTTTACATTTGGACGGACATCAACATTCGTTCGAACGGAAATCGTGCAGACAGCATACCAGAACCAATCCTCACCATCAACTAAGTAAGCAACAAATACACAAATAAACAAATCATGCTCGAAATTGGTTATATAATAAAATTCCAAATATCAAAATAAGTATGCAAAATCTATATAAAATCACCACAAAATATCAAAATAAATCTCTAATATTTAAACCCTAATAATTGGAAAACTAACATCAACTTTTGCACATCCAACTTCAAATCCAATTCAACAACACTGCCCACAATTAAAAATCATAAGATGAGAAAACTATCAACCACTTTTAATGTTGAAAAATATACAAAAAAAAATATTGAGAAATGAGATTTATCTATTCCCTTTTAAGAATATCAAGTCCTTCATACTCAAAAATCCTCTTACAATATGCAATCCTTCTCTGCCTCCCTTTTAGTCCCCCTTCTAAAAAATAGCTCAATCCAAAGTAAGAAATGAACTGAAGAGTCGGTGTTTAAATCTGCGAAGTTCCGTTCGAACGTAAAATTTATCCGTCCGAATGCCAAAATGTCAAATTGTCGCTAGTTTTCCCGCGAGGAATTTTCAATTGTTTGCGTTCGAACGGATTATTTTGGTGTTTGGACGCGTTATTCTAAGTATATTTTGAGTATTTTCTATTGGAACGCATGAGAGACCATTATGACGTATAATAAGTGTTATATCTTATAGAGTTACACTAGTATTATAATACTAATATACTAGATAATATTTAGATATTATTATATATGTATATATTGATATTACTAATACTATTCTAAATAATCTATATTATAAATTGTATAACCTCAATAAGTGATGACATTACAAATTATATATTAAGTAATTTAAGTAACATGTACCTAATTATTATAAATTAAGCACTACATGTAAATAGTATAATACTTATGTTCTAACTAATATATACTAGTATATACAAAATAATTGATATATATGAAATTGAAGTACTTGATATATATTTATTATATATAACATTATCATCTTAGTTTTATGTATAGTGGATGTATATTAAGTAATCTAAATAACATGTATCTAATTATTGTAAACTAAGCACTACATGTAAATAGTATAATACTTATGTTCTAACTAATATATACTAGTATATACAAAGTAATTGATATATATACAGTTGAAGTACTTGATATATATTTATTTTATATAACATTATCATTTTAGTGTTATGTATAGTGCATGTATATTATAAAGACTATTTTTAATATTTTATTTTTTACTAAGAACTTTATAATATTATTAGTGCCGTATGGTACATAATAATATCATTACAACTAGCCGAACTGATAGCGGATTGCTTAAACCCCAAACTCTCTTTTTTCCGTTCAAACATATACCCCTCCATCCGAGTACCCTTATCGTTCAAATGCTTAAAAACTACGTTCGAACGAGAAATATCTCGTCCGAATGAATGTCGGGGTATATATGTCCAACCCTCGCCGAACGCCTCATTTTTTCATTAAACGGTAGATTCCAAAACTCTGTCCCATTCGAATGAGAATCACACTCCATCTTCCCGAAACCATAATCTATAGTGAGACATATAAGGTATGGTCTCTCTAACCCCTCCTATTGGTTGAAAATGGGTTATAAACACCCATTTTTGTGTGGGTCAGATTTCAAATTGAATCTGATCCATTTTTCATAGTGTTTGTAATTTATTTCCTAGTATTCATTGTTTCGGACTTTTAGGAGTGATATTAGGTTGATTTGGTCTGAATAGATTTGAGTTTTGTAGGAAAAAAGTAATGATCATTTCTCTTTGCAGGGGTTTCCATTCGAACGGGAATGACCCCCGTCCGAACGAGATGTAGGGGATGATCTTGTTTGTTCGAATGGGCATATAACGCATTCGAACGTGTTATTTGTCCGTCCGAACGAGTAAGTTCCAAATAGAACAGTTTGATATACATATTGGTTTCATTTAGGTATTTTGGGTTCCATCAAGCCTGTCTAACTTCTTCCATCATTTATTTGTATACAGTATACGAATGGCAGATAGAAGTCAAAATCGTGGGAGAGATTAGTTGAGCGCTACTAGGCCTGTGATCGCAGATCCAGTTGCCTCCACTCCCGTCTCTCCCGCTGCTCCCGGTGCTCCTGTTTGTAGGACTGTTCTAGTAGAGCGACTTATCACTTTGGATGACTTCAGAGAGTTGGAGTGGGAGGGACACACCATCTACTAGATCTTCACAGAGCGAGGATGGACTTCGATATGCACACAGGAGGGGATCGCATATCCTGATATGGTATGCGAATTCTATCGGACACTGGAAGATCAGCCTGGAGATATTCACCACTACGTACTCATGGTGCGGGGAGTCAGCATCACCTTCTCTCATCGGGTGATTGCAAAGTATTTGGACATCCCACGCGTGATGGACACATATCCTCATCCATCCGCAGCAGCAGCGTCTAGATCTGTTAGGGCAGACATGGAAGCTGAACCCTTCGCTACGTGGACTGCCGATGAGTTGGGTACTGGCTCAGACGCTGATGATAGAGACCAGGAGTACGTACCTGATGATGGTCTCACAGACGATCAGGTATGTGAACTACTACGGCATCCCGAGGCTCTTGCATATGATGGCGGGAAGACCATCAAACAGGTTAATTGCATTCTGTTTTTCTGATTGCTGAATCTGATAGTCGGGTACAACATAGACCCGAAAAAGCACAAGACAGATTTCGGAATGGATCAAGCACGACTTCTGGTGCGGGTAGTGAGGGGGGACCTGATTGATCTAGAACTGTATATTTTCTTCCGCATCAAACAGGAGTCACGATATGGGAATTGAGGTAGTTTACCATTTGGACTGTTGATATTTGGCCTCCTATTTCAAGCTGGAGTTACAAAGCAGATTGGTGAGAAAAGAGAACTTTAGATGGGGGCTTTCAACAAAATATCTATCAGTAAGAGCAAGGGGCACCTCTATGTACGTACTCCAGGGTCGACTGATGCTACTACCAGTATTGCTACCCAGCCTGCAGGATTTACACTTGAGCAGTTGGAGGCGATGGTTGAGCGTGTGGTGGAGAGAGTGGCGACCTGTGTGGTAGCAGATGCTGAGAACCGCATCATGAGGAGGATAGATGATGTAGAGATACAGATTAAATCTATACAGGATGACATAGATTTGATACTAAAGTAGTATGAGTATTTTATTTTATGTGTTGTATCGAATAATATTATATATATTTTGAAATATAATTAGTATTTTCTTTTATTTTTAGTATTCATAACAATGGTTTTTTTTTCATCATTTTACTTATTGTTTGTGATAATAAAATAAAGAACATTTTAAAAGTAATTACATAAAATTAATTTTTGCATTTGTAAATATTTTAAATGTTTCATAAATTATAAAATGTAATATAAACACATTTTTTATATTTTTAAAATGATAAAATAAAATTAATAGAAAACAAAATATATATATATATACACACATAAATGAATAGTGATAAAAGAAATTAACCATTTTCAACTTGTTGTCCGTTCGAATAGTATAATTTGAGTTCGGACGGACTTGCAATTCCACCGCCACATTTTCCTCCAAATATATTCCGTTTGGACAAATATTTCTCCGTTCGAACGTATTTTTACGCTCGTTCGGACGGATTTTTCTCCTTCCGAAAATATTTTGCAACTCGTCCAGCTTTTGGGACGAAACTTATTTGGTCCCTAATAAATTTCGTCCCTAAAAATAAAATTTGTTGTAGTGAAACTATAAATTAATCATTACCTTTTACGATGTCAAAATATGAATAACAGATCTTCATTTTCGCCATAACCTGTGTATATGAGTAAATTCGCAAAGAATAATTCTTTTTACAGTCCATCAAATATGGATTGCATTATAGTCCACATAAAAACGCTTGAATTTTATGATTAAATGAAATGAATTTTTCAGATTTTTAAAGTTTTTTATTTGTAAATAAATTTATTTTAATTAATTTTATTCTAAAATATTGATTTTTCTATTTGTTTATTACTTGAACTCAGGGGCAGAACCACTATTTGATTTGAGGGACTTTGGCCCCCCCAAAATTTTTATAACTTAATAAAAATCAAATTTTGAAAGGCATTTTATGAAATAGATTATATAAAAAATTATTATTTATCCCTCCTTAAATTTTGTTTTGTAAATTGACTCTTCCAAACTAGATTTTCTAGTTTTGCCCTTTTTTAGACTATAAAAGAGTTCAATTTTTTAGACTGTATATAGCATTGCCTATTGTCAAAAGATTGCACCTTTGATTAACTTCTTAAAACTATTTATCCTTTTTCCTATTTATGGATTTTCGTTACGTATAATTAGGAAGATATGGCTCTCAAAACAATTATGTCCCCCCCGTGTATTCAATGTTCGAGTCCAAAACACTTAATTATGGTATATTAGAGCTAATGGGTTTAACTTGTTCTGAAGCAATGGTAAAGCATATGATTTTAGCAAGCCATTGTACGATCAAAATATTAGCACGTATGTTCGGAATTAAAACCTTGAAAATGGTATCTAACGGTAACAGCCGTTGTTTTTCTCCTAAACAAGAAGCCGACACTCTTAACTAAAGTTCAATGGGCGCCAACTGCCAAGGGATCAAATTTTTGTGACACCTTAATTGTGAGTAATTAGGAGTGTAAAGTACTTGAGTTCGATTGAGTTTTGGGTTGTTAAGCCTTATCGGCTTAATTTTAATTCCAACATAAATCGAGTTCGATTTTATCATCGAGTTAGGCATCATGGTTATAAATAAATTGATTTTTAATTTATAGTTGCAGTCATCTCGGGATTGTTTCCAACATAATTTTTAATTGATCAATTATTTATATTACATTTTACGGTTTTATCTACAACTGTTGAGAACAAAACGTTGCAACTTTGTAAATATCATTATACAATTCATATATATTAATTGAATATATATTCATATATATATATATATATATGAGGATTTAAGCAACAGAAACAGTATTAGTGCTTTTTTCTCTAATTTTTTGTATGCTCTATTATTCTTGATGATTGAAATAAGTTGAATTCTAGTTTTTGTGAACCGGTCACGCGCTGCTTGTACTGCAATTGAGATTCAGTTTCATAGGAGGAATACCACATTCTAAAGAAAGATCGGTGGTTATAATATGCAATCGGAAAATCAAAGCTCTTTATGAAATGTTAACACTAAATCTGCCGGCATCTATACAAGTATATAACTTTTAATAATATATAAAATATAATGTATTTAACTAGATGTTTTACGTAGGTATTAGGGAATAAATGATAGGATATCGTTTAATTAATCTTATGTATCAGAATTAGAAAGTACACATATACTCTCATAATTGAAAATGCGAGGAATGGAGGGTTGCAATCAAACATTTTTCTCTTGAAAAATGAAGTTTGTTAACCCGTTTTAATGTTTTCCACAAGCCCACCTGTGGCACACGCTTATAAATTTAGGTTGCCTCTACGCACGCACGCAAAGCTACGTCTATATATATCTATATTGTAATTGAATACAAAGTGTTGATTCCTATTTAAAGAAAAATTAGATTGAGTTAATGAGATAAGATAAATATTTTCATTATTATAAAAATTAAATGTCTTGATTTGATAATTATTCGAATTGAATATCTTGATTAGATAATTATATCTGTTGATTTGATAACTGTGAAAATCAAATCTATTTAGATTTGATAATTATGAAACTCAACGGAAAATAATTAAATCAAGTTTTTATTTGATATTAGTTGAGATTTATAATAACGTTGTCGCTTTGGTCTTGAGCTTTTACTGCTCATGGTTCTAGGTGGAAGTTTTTTTTTTTTTAAAGTGTAGGTGGAAGGTATATACTTATAGACGGAAGGTAAAAACTTATTTTATAGTTTCTTAGTTATTGAGTGACATAAATTAGCTTTATTCTTTCCCATTGGGAACGTATTTATGAACCCAGGCCCACTACTTTAATGAAAGCCATTAATTAAGGATAGCCGTAACACATTAGAACGCCTCTACAAATAGAGCAGCAAGGTTGCACCTGTACAGTACATCAAAACAGTTCATATCTGTAGCTAAGCATTAGTCTTTGATTTAAAAGAGACTAATGGAGAAGAAAACAATTCTAACGGCCACGGGATTGATGATGATGATGATGATGATGTTGGTCCTAAGTGCAAATAGCGCAAGGGCCGATCTATGCGAGGATGCGTTGAAAGCTTTGTTGCCTTGCATGTCGTTCTTGACAGGTTCTGACCCACCGACACCCAGTGCTAGCTGCTGCCTAGGCGCACACGAAGTGCTGGATAAAGCTAAGACCTCCGAAGATCGCAAGGCTCTCTGTGTCTGTTTCAAAAAAGCTGCAGCCCAGGATGGTGTTAAGGCTGATAGGGCTGAACAGCTTCCCGGTCTCTGCAAGATTGAAACTCCGGTTCCTATTAAACCCGATGTGGACTGCAACAAGTAATTTATTTCTCTCTCAATCTCTGACTGCATGCATGTGCTTGACTCTGTTTGAGCAGGCGCGTGCCCTTCTATTTGCTTCACGCGAACATCTTAATCAAGAAGTACCGATTCATCACGAGCTAGCTAGCTGCTACACATAATTTTAATACTGGATCTGTTTGTATGTGAAATTATCTATCTTTTTGATGTGTCGTCTTGACTAGTTATTTGCATTTTGTCTTCTTGTTCACAGATTAGGATGATTCTACAGTTGGGATCAAGTGGAGATAACAAGCAAAGATGGGGAACAATGATATATAGACAGAGCAACATATATGGCAAAACATTCAGTTGCAAGCATTAATATACCGGAGCTCGAATCTTTTTGGCTATCTTATATGATATATATGCATGAAAAGATCAATTAAATGAATAAAATGATACCTATAGCTTCTTTGCAATGCTCTTTGGCCTGATTATTACTCGACTTCAGGGGCTAACCTCCATATCTGCAGAGTGACCAGTATTAGTGATTGAAGACATCGTAAAAATCTAAACATGCTTCTACCATTTCTGTTTATGATGAGCGACGACAATTAAGATGAGTGATTTTGTTCGTCAGATATCTTTGCGAAGTTCACACCTCGTGAACTAAAGAAAGAAGCAATCCGCTCAAAGTTTAAGACGCAATCCATTTTAATTCAGCGACGACTAATTTGCATGAATGCGACGCCAAAATTAAGAAAATAAGGCACGGCATGAGTTGTTCATTAAATTCATATCATGAACGTCGGGATTCATAATATCATTTCTTATGACCCCATGTTGTCGAGTGCGGTGACTAATCTAATAAAGGACTAAAGTGTATGGTTTTATTGATACAAATTAATTTGAAACAAAGTTGACATCTAATGGTCTGGCAAATAATATCACAATTCGTTCGTTAGAGCTCTATCTATGCAAGGGAGTAAATGCCGTACTACTATAGATGGCAAGTACATGAGAAAAACACTACAAGAGAGTAGGTTTTTTGAGACAAATCATTTTGTCTCAAAAATCAATTTTTTTTTTATCCCAAAAAGTCTTTAGAGACAAAAAAATTTCATCTTAAAAAGCCCGTCTCAAAAAGTTTTTAAAGGCGAAATCTCGCTTGCCCGTTCAAATCTGTTCAAACGGATTTTTTTATTTGAGACAAAAAACAATTCGTCTCAGAAATCCGTTCGGACAAAAATTTCAGCCATTCGAACTGACAGTTTCCGTTCAAATTGATAAATATTTCATTCGAATAGATTGCCTTATTCGAACGAGGCTAGCGTCTGGATGGATATTATCTGTTCGAACGAATAAATTTATTGGAATATAAATTTTGTTCGAATGGATTTTTTTTAGTTCAGACGAATTTTAAATCATAATTTATCGTTCGAACGAATACAAGAGTTGTTTGAACGATACTGCTATACATATTACATTTAATTAAAAGATGCATTACTATTATAATAAAAATGTAATTTGCACATCAAATGTGTTCAAATATTATTGTTAAACAGAATAATAAATATACAATTAATAAAAAAAATAGATTTTAAGATCGTGATGGTGTCATAATATTTTGAGACATCCTTTGCCATTCTTCAATCATTGCTTGAGTTCTCGACTCCAGTCTCTCTTCTATTCTTGACTCTAACTCTGCTGCTTTATCTAATCTGATCAACAACTCTTGTTCCTTGGACCTCAAACGTTCTATTTCAAGTTGTGCTGCTTCTAACTCCTTAGTTTTGTCTTCATTGGATATAACCTTAGAAGAGGATGATGAACTGGAAGATGGTTTCACACAATGCCCTAAGGCCCTCAAATATCCAGAACGTGATTCGAAAACTTCAGATAGGATCTGAGCATCGTTGACAGATAATTCATCAGATGGATCTGCAGTAGTGTCCTTTAGAGATTTCATTTTTTTCTACAAAAAAAAAAAATATTAAAGTTAATATAAATAATAGGAATATTCTATTAGACTTGACTTGATACACTTAAACTTACATAATTTGCCTCAGCTTCAAGACTGGTTCAAGCATCATCACGATTTTTATATGCTTTAGCATATAAATGGGTTAGATGAAAGTCACCTGAACTTTCAGCTTGTTGCAAAAAAAAAAATTAAATTATAACTTGAAAAAAAAAGTGCATATTTTAAAATGAGACCGGAATTTGTAGCACTAACCATTTTTTGATGCAAACGATGAAAAGACCGAGAACCTGCATGATGGTGAATCTTTAAATTTGATCTATTTACTTTATTCACAGCACTTCGTTGCTTTACAAAAAAAATGAAAAATATTATAAATTTCAAATTCTAATACATATATAATTTTCTATTAGAAAAATATAAATGTGATATTACCTTATAAGCAGAATCTTCAAATAAATCACAAACCTTCTGCCACTCGGCTGGTGGTACTGCTTGGAATGGATTTTGGCGTGCATCTGCAGCAGTGTTGAATTTCTCAAAATGTGCATGGCACCGACCTGTGTACCTCCAGAATGCACTCGACATTAGCTCCTCAACTGTTTTTCGATGCTCTCGTCGACTAAAATTTAGATCAAACTCATCCTTGAAAAAATTATAAATAATTATTATAAATACAATTAACATTAAATTTGAATTTTCTTGGGATGTAGCTCATTACCAAACATCGATTTTTTATGTTATCTTTTATATCTTCGGGACTGTTAACCCAGTAGGTTGCTGACATTGGAGCATACGTGCGAGTGAGGGCACCAACATAAGTAGAAAGTCATGCTTATGAATCACTGTACCCACCAGTGTGACCTTCTAATATATCAACTTTAATTTTACCCATTTTTTCTGACTTTCTCTATGCAAACACCCCTAGTGATGTCTCGCCCTCGATGCTGGCTTACAACTACAAGTACAGTAGTTAGAACACATATATATATCATTTGATAAATATATATTAACTCATGTGGTAAATACCATAATTTGACAAAATACCTGGTGCTGGGTTTGGTGATGCTAGTACACTATTGCTGGCCAGTGAATCACGTGCATGAGAGTCAATAATGAGTGGGGGTGAGGATGGCGCACGAACAACTTTGCATTTGGGAGGTATATCTATTTGAAATTGTAATTAGTTAAATTTATAACCAGATAGATATTGTTGATATTTATCAAATTTATACTTACACATATATTTTAACTTATTAACAGGCGAGAATGAAATGATCATCCTCGTACCAGGTTCGGGATGTAATCACACTAACAAAACCCACATCTTTACGCACTCCCAATCTAGGATGTGAAACATCCCACCAAGTACATCTAAACAACCAAACAATATAACCTCCCACATACTTTAACCCTATAATATTTTCTACAACTCCGTAGAAGTCAATGTTATCATCTCCATGGCTCCCTTCGATTGCGACCCCACAATTTTGAGTTTTTATATATCGTTCTCTATCACGTGTGTAAAATCTATATCCACGCACCAAGCAACCCGAATACTTGATAGCCCTCTTGCTTGGACCACATGCTAATGCATAAAGTTTTGGTGAGATCTTATCGGGATTTGTAGCATATTTTAATTTAACCTACATCAATAAATATATTTAGTATAATATTAAATATCAATAGAATCCATATTAATTATTTAATATTACCGTATGTTTGAACCACAAGGCGAACTCATCTTCATGCTTCTTTTGTACGTCAACTCCACCACCAGAGTTAAGCAGTTCTAAATGTTTACTGCACGTTTTCATATGAAATATCAATTTATACGAAAATACTAATCTCAATTATTTTAGTGTTACATAAATTCATTACTAACCTCAAGTAGTGCTCAATTTTTGCACAGTTATTTAGGACATACCATCGAGCTCTCTCAGCATCTCGTCCACACAAGTCGTAGCCCCTTTGTGCGACTATTGGACGTACAGTTTGTGAAAATACAGAAAATGATGATGAGACACCCATCTGTTCACCTTCATAATTTCGATCCAGTCTCGTAAATCTGGTATCAACCCCACGAAAATACATTGAACAAAAAGTGTGTCATTCATTATCAATGTAGGACTCTGCAATCGAACCTTCTAGATGAGCCTTATTTCCCATACTTCGTTTAAACTTTCCTAAAAATCGCTCAATTGAATACATTTATCTATATTGAACCGGGCTAGCAACTAAAGCCTCACGAGGTAGGTGAAGAGCCAAATGAACCATTACATCAAAAAAAGAAGGCGGGTACAAACTCTATAGTTTGCACAATATCACTGGGATCTCAACCTCCATTTTTAACAATGCGTCAACTTGTAACGTCTTATTACAAATGCCTCTGAAAAAAGTCCCTAACTCTGTAAGAGCTGTACGAATATCCCGAGTAAGCTTTCCACGCACACCAACTGCCAACAAACGTTGTAAAAATATATTACAGTTGTGATTTTTAAGACCAATTATCTTCTAGTCATGTATTCGCACACATCTTAACATGTTTCCAGCATACCCATCAGGCAATTTGATTGACAATAACCAATCACAAAATTTCTTTCTCTTATCGCTTGATAGTGTATACCATCCAAGAGGCATGATGGCTCGAAACCCAATATCTTGTAAATGCAATTCTGATCTTATTCCCAACTCCTTCAAATATTTATGGGAGTTAACTGTATCTTTTGTTTTCCCTTCTATTGACATGAGAGTACCCAAAATATTTTCACATATATTTTTCTCAATGTGCATGACTTCTAAATCATGGCGAAGTGTCAATGTAGACCAATATTGCAGCTCAAAGAAAATAATTTTTTTGTCTAATTGAATTCTATTGCATCTCGTTTCCTTTTTCGTGCTCATGTGTCCTTCCCAAATCTATTTTCTGGAATCTTAAGTAGTTGTGCCAGAATATTTTCGCCAGACAGTGTTGGCGGTGAAGACCTCTGCTCAGTCTTCCCATCAAACATTGTCCTATTCGAACGCCATCTATGATTATTAGGTAAATATCAACAATGGCCCATGAAACATGATTTTCTTCCATTTGTTAACCAATGCGACTGTGTATCTTTGTTGCAAACAGGCAAGCCAATTTACCTTTTATGCTCCATCCAGACAAGTTTCCGTATGCTAGAAAATCATTTATTGTTCATAAGACTGCGGCATACATCTTGAATTCCAGCGACAAGGCCGCAGCATACGTACTGATACTCAGTTCCCATAATTCTTTCAACTTTGCTATTAGTGGTTGTAGATATACATCTATGTCTTTTCCTGGTGACCTTGATCCTGGGATCAATAAAGCCATCATAAAATAAGGGTCCTTCATACACTTCCAAGGAGGCAAATTATAAGACATTAATATCACAGGCCATGTACTATGCAAAATGTTCATATTACCAAATGGATTAAAACCATCAGTTGCTAACCCGAGGCGTACGTTCCGATGCTTTTCGGCAAACCATGGTTACTCTCGATCAAATTTCTTCCACTGTAAGTAATCTGTCGAATGCGAGAGAAATTGATCATTTCGAAATCTTTCTGCATTATGCCAAGTCATATCCGTTGCAGTCACTCGAGAAGTAAATAACCGTTGAAGTCGAGGAATCAAGGAAAAATGTTTCAACACTTTATTCAGTATATTACACTTATCTGAAATCCATCTTGACTCGTGGCACATTGGACATGAATCAAATTCTACATACTGCTGCCAAAAGAGTACACAATCGTTCTTACAAGTATGGATAATATTATAATCAAATCTCAATCCTCGCTTTAATTTTTTCGCCTCATAAAAGTTACGAGGCACCACATTATCTTGCGATAGCACCTCTTTAAATAACTCAAGTAGCATGTCAATGACCTTTGCAGAAATCCAGCATACTGACTTGATATGTAGCAACCTCACTGTGAATGACAACTTACTATGGCGGGTACACTCCTCATACAGTTGTCGTTGTGCATCCTCCCACAGTTTTGCGAAGTTCTCGTTTCTCTAAAAAAATTGTGAAGATATTCCTTCTCCATTTCGAACACCAAACATGTCTGCGCCAATATCATCTAACATCTCAGTGATATTCTCTCCATTATCATCATTATCATCCGAAACGACCACATTTGTATCGCAACATCGATCTCGGCATCAGTTTCCTCCATTCAATTGGAATGACTCTCAAATCTAACTCCTGTAGGAAATGGTTCGCCATGTAGAACCCAATGCGAGTATTTATGATTTATCCCATTAACGAACAATGGGACTTCACTACTACCATATTTAAATAACTCTGGTTCTTGCACGGACATCTTATAAAACCCCGACTATCAACATTATTTTTTGCAAACTCTATGAATACTTTCACCCCCCGTGCATACTCCCTATAGTCTCGCCCAAGTCTATCTCCTAATAGCATCCAACTTTTGTCCATTATATTTTCTTTATCCGTCTACTACCTATTAAAAAAAACCTAAATCATTTCATAAACATCATCAGTAATACTGTAATTGATATCCTCATAATACTATTTATTTATTCTATCTGCACGAATTTCATTCGAACATATATTTTTACATTTGGACGGACATCAACATTCGTTCGAACGGAAATCGTGCAGACAGCATACCAGAACCAATCCTCACCATCAACTAAGTAAGCAACAAATACACAAATAAACAAATCATGCTCGAAATTGGTTATATAATAAAATTCCAAATATCAAAATAAGTATGCAAAATCTATATAAAATCACCACAAAATATCAAAATAAATCTCTAATATTTAAACCCTAATAATTGGAAAACTAACATCAACTTTTGCACATCCAACTTCAAATCCAATTCAACAACACTGCCCACAATTAAAAATCATAAGATGAGAAAACTATCAACCACTTTTAATGTTGAAAAATATACAAAAAAAAATATTGAGAAATGAGATTTATCTATTCCCTTTTAAGAATATCAAGTCCTTCATACTCAAAAATCCTCTTACAATATGCAATCCTTCTCTGCCTCCCTTTTAGTCCCCCTTCTAAAAAATAGCTCAATCCAAAGTAAGAAATGAACTGAAGAGTCGGTGTTTAAATCTGCGAAGTTCCGTTCGAACGTAAAATTTATCCGTCCGAATGCCAAAATGTCAAATTGTCGCTAGTTTTCCCGCGAGGAATTTTCAATTGTTTGCGTTCGAACGGATTATTTTGGTGTTTGGACGCGTTATTCTAAGTATATTTTGAGTATTTTCTATTGGAACGCATGAGAGACCATTATGACGTATAATAAGTGTTATATCTTATAGAGTTACACTAGTATTATAATACTAATATACTAGATAATATTTAGATATTATTATATATGTATATATTGATATTACTAATACTATTCTAAATAATCTATATTATAAATTGTATAACCTCAATAAGTGATGACATTACAAATTATATATTAAGTAATTTAAGTAACATGTACCTAATTATTATAAATTAAGCACTACATGTAAATAGTATAATACTTATGTTCTAACTAATATATACTAGTATATACAAAATAATTGATATATATGAAATTGAAGTACTTGATATATATTTATTATATATAACATTATCATCTTAGTTTTATGTATAGTGGATGTATATTAAGTAATCTAAATAACATGTATCTAATTATTGTAAACTAAGCACTACATGTAAATAGTATAATACTTATGTTCTAACTAATATATACTAGTATATACAAAGTAATTGATATATATACAGTTGAAGTACTTGATATATATTTATTTTATATAACATTATCATTTTAGTGTTATGTATAGTGCATGTATATTATAAAGACTATTTTTAATATTTTATTTTTTACTAAGAACTTTATAATATTATTAGTGCCGTATGGTACATAATAATATCATTACAACTAGCCGAACTGATAGCGGATTGCTTAAACCCCAAACTCTCTTTTTTCCGTTCAAACATATACCCCTCCATCCGAGTACCCTTATCGTTCAAATGCTTAAAAACTACGTTCGAACGAGAAATATCTCGTCCGAATGAATGTCGGGGTATATATGTCCAACCCTCGCCGAACGCCTCATTTTTTCATTAAAGGGTAGATTCCAAAACTCTGTCCCATTCGAATGAGAATCACACTCCATCTTCCCGAAACCATAATCTATAGTGAGACATATAAGGTATGGTCTCTCTAACCCCTCCTATTGGTTGAAAATGGGTTATAAACACCCATTTTTGTGTGGGTCAGATTTCAAATTGAATCTGATCCATTTTTCATAGTGTTTGTAATTTATTTCCTAGTATTCATTGTTTCAGACTTTTAGGAGTGATATTAGGTTGATTTGGTCTGAATAGATTTGAGTTTTGTAGGAAAAAAGTAATGATCATTTCTCTTTGCAGGGGTTTCCATTCGAACGGGAATGACCCCCGTCCGAACGAGATGTAGGGGATGATCTTGTTTGTTCGAATGGGCATATAACGCATTCGAACGTGTTATTTGTCCGTCCGAACGAGTAAGTTCCAAATAGAACAGTTTGATATACATATTGGTTTCATTTAGGTATTTTGGGTTCCATCAAGCCTGTCTAACTTCTTCCATCATTTATTTGTATACAGTATACGAATGGCAGATAGAAGTCAAAATCGTGGGAGAGATTAGTTGAGCGCTACTAGGCCTGTGATCGCAGATCCAGTTGCCTCCACTCCCGTCTCTCCCGCTGCTCCCGGTGCTCCTGTTTGTAGGACTGTTCTAGTAGAGCGACTTATCACTTTGGATGACTTCAGAGAGTTGGAGTGGGAGGGACACACCATCTACTAGATCTTCACAGAGCGAGGATGGACTTCGATATGCACACAGGAGGGGATCGCATATCCTGATATGGTATGCGAATTCTATCGGACACTGGGAGATCAGCCTGGAGATATTCACCACTACGTACTCATGGTGCGGGGAGTCAGCATCACCTTCTCTCATCGGGTGATTGCAAAGTATTTGGACATCCCACGCGTGATGGACACATATCCTCATCCATCCGCAGCAGCAGCGTCTAGATCTGTTAGGGCAGACATGGAAGCTGAACCCTTCGCTACGTGGACTGCCGATGAGTTGGGTACTGGCTCAGACGCTGATGATAGCGACCAGGAGTACGTACCTGATGATGGTCTCACAGACGATCAGGTACGTGAACTACTACGGCATCCCGAGGCTCTTGCATATGATGGCGGGAAGACCATCAAACAGGTTAATTGCATTCTGTTTTTCTGATTGCTGAATCTGATAGTCGGGTACAACATAAACCCGAAAAAGCACAAGACAGATTTCGGAATGGATCAAGCACGACTTCTGGTGCGGGTAGTGAGGGGGGACCTGATTGATCTAGAACTGTATATTTTCTTCCGCATCAAACAGGAGTCACGATATGGGAATTGAGGTAGTTTACCATTTGGACTGTTGATATTTGGCCTCCTATTGCAAGCTGGAGTTACAAAGCAGATTGGTGAGAAAAGAGAACTTTAGATGGGGGCTTTCAACAAAATATCTATCAGTAAGAGCAAGGGGCACCTCTATGTACGTACTCCAGGGTCGACTGATGCTACTACCAGTATTGCTACCCAGCCTGCAGGATTTACACTTGAGCAGTTGGAGGCGATGGTTGAGCGTGTGGTGGAGAGAGTGGCGACCTGTGTGGTAGCAGATGCTGAGAACCGCATCATGAGGAGGATAGATGATGTAGAGACACAGATTAAATCTATACAGGATGACATAGATTTGATACTAAAGTAGTATGAGTATTTTATTTTATGTGTTGTATCGAATAATATTATATATTTTTTGAAATATAATTAGTATTTTCTTTTATTTTTAGTATTCATAACAATGGTTTTTTTTTCATCATTTTACTTATTGTTTGTGATAATAAAATAAAGAACATTTTAAAAGTAATTACATAAAATTAATTTTTGCATTTGTAAATATTTTAAATGTTTCATAAATTATAAAATGTAATATAAACACATTTTTTATATTTTTAAAATGATAAAATAAAATTAATAGAAAACAAAATATATATATATATACACACATAAATGAATAGTGATAAAAGAAATTAACCATTTTCAACTTGTTGTCCGTTCGAATAGTATAATTTGAGTTCGGACGGACTTGCAATTCCACCGCCACATTTTCCTCCAAATATATTCCGTTTGGACAAATATTTCTCCGTTCGAACGTATTTTTACGCTCGTTCGGACGGATTTTTCTCCTTCCGAAAATATTTTGCAACTCGTCCAGCTTTTGGGACGAAACTTATTTGGTCCCTAATAAATTTCGTCCCTAAAAATAAAATTTGTTGTAGTGAAACTATAAATTAATCATTACCTTTTACGATGTCAAAATATGAATAACAGATCTTCATTTTCGCCATAACCTGTGTATATGAGTAAATTCGCAAAGAATAATTCTTTTTACAGTCCATCAAATATGGATTGCATTATAGTCCACATAAAAACGCTTGAATTTTATGATTAAATGAAATGAATTTTTCAGATTTTTAAAGTTTTTTATTTGTAAATAAATTTATTTTAATTAATTTTATTCTAAAATATTGATTTTTCTATTTGTTTATTACTTGAACTCAGGGGCAGAACCACTATTTGATTTGAGGGACTTTGGCCCCCCCAAAATTTTTATAACTTAATAAAAATCAAATTTTGAAAGGCATTTTATGAAATAGATTATATAAAAAATTATTATTTATCCCTCCTTAAATTTTGTTTTGTAAATTGACTCTTCCAAACTAGATTTTCTAGTTTTGCCCTTTTTTAGACTATAAAAGAGTTCAATTTTTTAGACTGTATATAGCATTGCCTATTGTCAAAAGATTGCACCTTTGATTAACTTCTTAAAACTATTTATCCTTTTTCCTATTTATGGATTTTCGTTACGTATAATTAGGAAGATATGGCTCTCAAAACAATTATGTCCCCCCCGTGTATTCAATGTTCGAGTCCAAAACACTTAATTATGGTATATTAGAGCTAATGGGTTTAACTTGTTCTGAAGCAATGGTAAAGCATATGATTTTAGCAAGCCATTGTACGATCAAAATATTAGCACGTATGTTCGGAATTAAAACCTTGAAAATGGTATCTAACGGTAACAGCCGTTGTTTTTCTCCTAAACAAGAAGCCGACACTCTTAACTAAAGTTCAATGGGCGCCAACTGCCAAGGGATCAAATTTTTGTGACACCTTAATTGTGAGTAATTAGGAGTGTAAAGTACTTGAGTTCGATTGAGTTTTGGGTTGTTAAGCCTTATCGGCTTAATTTTAATTCCAACATAAATCGAGTTCGATTTTATCATCGAGTTAGGCATCATGGTTATAAATAAATTGATTTTTAATTTATAGTTGCAGTCATCTCGGGATTGTTTCCAACATAATTTTTAATTGATCAATTATTTATATTACATTTTACGGTTTTATCTACAACTGTTGAGAACAAAACGTTGCAACTTTGTAAATATCATTATACAATTCATATATATTAATTGAATATATATTCATATATATATATATATATATGAGGATTTAAGCAACAGAAACAGTATTAGTGCTTTTTTCTCTAATTTTTTGTATGCTCTATTATTCTTGATGATTGAAATAAGTTGAATTCTAGTTTTTGTGAACCGGTCACGCGCTGCTTGTACTGCAATTGAGATTCAGTTTCATAGGAGGAATACCACATTCTAAAGAAAGATCGGTGGTTATAATATGCAATCGGAAAATCAAAGCTCTTTATGAAATGTTAACACTAAATCTGCCGGCATCTATACAAGTATATAACTTTTAATAATATATAAAATATAATGTATTTAACTAGATGTTTTACGTAGGTATTAGGGAATAAATGATAGGATATCGTTTAATTAATCTTATGTATCAGAATTAGAAAGTACACATATACTCTCATAATTGAAAATGCGAGGAATGGAGGGTTGCAATCAAACATTTTTCTCTTGAAAAATGAAGTTTGTTAACCCGTTTTAATGTTTTCCACAAGCCCACCTGTGGCACACGCTTATAAATTTAGGTTGCCTCTACGCACGCACGCAAAGCTACGTCTATATATATCTATATTGTAATTGAATACAAAGTGTTGATTCCTATTTAAAGAAAAATTAGATTGAGTTAATGAGATAAGATAAATATTTTCATTATTATAAAAATTAAATGTCTTGATTTGATAATTATTCGAATTGAATATCTTGATTAGATAATTATATCTGTTGATTTGATAACTGTGAAAATCAAATCTATTTAGATTTGATAATTATGAAACTCAACGGAAAATAATTAAATCAAGTTTTTATTTGATATTAGTTGAGATTTATAATAACGTTGTCGCTTTGGTCTTGAGCTTTTACTGCTCATGGTTCTAGGTGGAAGTTTTTTTTTTTTTAAAGTGTAGGTGGAAGGTATATACTTATAGACGGAAGGTAAAAACTTATTTTATAGTTTCTTAGTTATTGAGTGACATAAATTAGCTTTATTCTTTCCCATTGGGAACGTATTTATGAACCCAGGCCCACTACTTTAATGAAAGCCATTAATTAAGGATAGCCGTAACACATTAGAACGCCTCTACAAATAGAGCAGCAAGGTTGCACCTGTACAGTACATCAAAACAGTTCATATCTGTAGCTAAGCATTAGTCTTTGATTTAAAAGAGACTAATGGAGAAGAAAACAATTCTAACGGCCACGGGATTGATGATGATGATGATGATGATGTTGGTCCTAAGTGCAAATAGCGCAAGGGCCGATCTATGCGAGGATGCGTTGAAAGCTTTGTTGCCTTGCATGTCGTTCTTGACAGGTTCTGACCCACCGACACCCAGTGCTAGCTGCTGCCTAGGCGCACACGAAGTGCTGGATAAAGCTAAGACCTCCGAAGATCGCAAGGCTCTCTGTGTCTGTTTCAAAAAAGCTGCAGCCCAGGATGGTGTTAAGGCTGATAGGGCTGAACAGCTTCCCGGTCTCTGCAAGATTGAAACTCCGGTTCCTATTAAACCCGATGTGGACTGCAACAAGTAATTTATTTCTCTCTCAATCTCTGACTGCATGCATGTGCTTGACTCTGTTTGAGCAGGCGCGTGCCCTTCTATTTGCTTCACGCGAACATCTTAATCAAGAAGTACCGATTCATCACGAGCTAGCTAGCTGCTACACATAATTTTAATACTGGATCTGTTTGTATGTGAAATTATCTATCTTTTTGATGTGTCGTCTTGACTAGTTATTTGCATTTTGTCTTCTTGTTCACAGATTAGGATGATTCTACAGTTGGGATCAAGTGGAGATAACAAGCAAAGATGGGGAACAATGATATATAGACAGAGCAACATATATGGCAAAACATTCAGTTGCAAGCATTAATATACCGGAGCTCGAATCTTTTTGGCTATCTTATATGATATATATGCATGAAAAGATCAATTAAATGAATAAAATGATACCTATAGCTTCTTTGCAATGCTCTTTGGCCTGATTATTACTCGACTTCAGGGGCTAACCTCCATATCTGCAGAGTGACCAGTATTAGTGATTGAAGACATCGTAAAAATCTAAACATGCTTCTACCATTTCTGTTTATGATGAGCGACGACAATTAAGATGAGTGATTTTGTTCGTCAGATATCTTTGCGAAGTTCACACCTCGTGAACTAAAGAAAGAAGCAATCCGCTCAAAGTTTAAGACGCAATCCATTTTAATTCAGCGACGACTAATTTGCATGAATGCGACGCCAAAATTAAGAAAATAAGGCACGGCATGAGTTGTTCATTAAATTCATATCATGAACGTCGGGATTCATAATATCATTTCTTATGACCCCATGTTGTCGAGTGCGGTGACTAATCTAATAAAGGACTAAAGTGTATGGTTTTATTGATACAAATTAATTTGAAACAAAGTTGACATCTAATGGTCTGGCAAATAATATCACAATTCGTTCGTTAGAGCTCTATCTATGCAAGGGAGTAAATGCCGTACTACTATAGATGGCAAGTACATGAGAAAAACACTACAAGAGAGTAGGTTTTTTGAGACAAATCATTTTGTCTCAAAAATCAATTTTTTTTTTATCCCAAAAAGTCTTTAGAGACAAAAAAATTTCATCTTAAAAAGCCCGTCTCAAAAAGTTTTTAAAGGCGAAATCTCGCTTGCCCGTTCAAATCTGTTCAAACGGATTTTTTTATTTGAGACAAAAAACAATTCGTCTCAGAAATCCGTTCGGACAAAAATTTCAGCCATTCGAACTGACAGTTTCCGTTCAAATTGATAAATATTTCATTCGAATAGATTGCCTTATTCGAACGAGGCTAGCGTCTGGATGGATATTATCTGTTCGAACGAATAAATTTATTGGAATATAAATTTTGTTCGAATGGATTTTTTTTAGTTCAGACGAATTTTAAATCATAATTTATCGTTCGAACGAATACAAGAGTTGTTTGAACGATACTGCTATACATATTACATTTAATTAAAAGATGCATTACTATTATAATAAAAATGTAATTTGCACATCAAATGTGTTCAAATATTATTGTTAAACAGAATAATAAATATACAATTAATAAAAAAAATAGATTTTAAGATCGTGATGGTGTCATAATATTTTGAGACATCCTTTGCCATTCTTCAATCATTGCTTGAGTTCTCGACTCCAGTCTCTCTTCTATTCTTGACTCTAACTCTGCTGCTTTATCTAATCTGATCAACAACTCTTGTTCCTTGGACCTCAAACGTTCTATTTCAAGTTGTGCTGCTTCTAACTCCTTAGTTTTGTCTTCATTGGATATAACCTTAGAAGAGGATGATGAACTGGAAGATGGTTTCACACAATGCCCTAAGGCCCTCAAATATCCAGAACGTGATTCGAAAACTTCAGATAGGATCTGAGCATCGTTGACAGATAATTCATCAGATGGATCTGCAGTAGTGTCCTTTAGAGATTTCATTTTTTTCTACAAAAAAAAAAAATATTAAAGTTAATATAAATAATAGGAATATTCTATTAGACTTGACTTGATACACTTAAACTTACATAATTTGCCTCAGCTTCAAGACTGGTTCAAGCATCATCACGATTTTTATATGCTTTAGCATATAAATGGGTTAGATGAAAGTCACCTGAACTTTCAGCTTGTTGCAAAAAAAAAAATTAAATTATAACTTGAAAAAAAAAGTGCATATTTTAAAATGAGACCGGAATTTGTAGCACTAACCATTTTTTGATGCAAACGATGAAAAGACCGAGAACCTGCATGATGGTGAATCTTTAAATTTGATCTATTTACTTTATTCACAGCACTTCGTTGCTTTACAAAAAAAATGAAAAATATTATAAATTTCAAATTCTAATACATATATAATTTTCTATTAGAAAAATATAAATGTGATATTACCTTATAAGCAGAATCTTCAAATAAATCACAAACCTTCTGCCACTCGGCTGGTGGTACTGCTTGGAATGGATTTTGGCGTGCATCTGCAGCAGTGTTGAATTTCTCAAAATGTGCATGGCACCGACCTGTGTACCTCCAGAATGCACTCGACATTAGCTCCTCAACTGTTTTTCGATGCTCTCGTCGACTAAAATTTAGATCAAACTCATCCTTGAAAAAATTATAAATAATTATTATAAATACAATTAACATTAAATTTGAATTTTCTTGGGATGTAGCTCATTACCAAACATCGATTTTTTATGTTATCTTTTATATCTTCGGGACTGTTAACCCAGTAGGTTGCTGACATTGGAGCATACGTGCGAGTGAGGGCACCAACATAAGTAGAAAGTCATGCTTATGAATCACTGTACCCACCAGTGTGACCTTCTAATATATCAACTTTAATTTTACCCATTTTTTCTGACTTTCTCTATGCAAACACCCCTAGTGATGTCTCGCCCTCGATGCTGGCTTACAACTACAAGTACAGTAGTTAGAACACATATATATATCATTTGATAAATATATATTAACTCATGTGGTAAATACCATAATTTGACAAAATACCTGGTGCTGGGTTTGGTGATGCTAGTACACTATTGCTGGCCAGTGAATCACGTGCATGAGAGTCAATAATGAGTGGGGGTGAGGATGGCGCACGAACAACTTTGCATTTGGGAGGTATATCTATTTGAAATTGTAATTAGTTAAATTTATAACCAGATAGATATTGTTGATATTTATCAAATTTATACTTACACATATATTTTAACTTATTAACAGGCGAGAATGAAATGATCATCCTCGTACCAGGTTCGGGATGTAATCACACTAACAAAACCCACATCTTTACGCACTCCCAATCTAGGATGTGAAACATCCCACCAAGTACATCTAAACAACCAAACAATATAACCTCCCACATACTTTAACCCTATAATATTTTCTACAACTCCGTAGAAGTCAATGTTATCATCTCCATGGCTCCCTTCGATTGCGACCCCACAATTTTGAGTTTTTATATATCGTTCTCTATCACGTGTGTAAAATCTATATCCACGCACCAAGCAACCCGAATACTTGATAGCCCTCTTGCTTGGACCACATGCTAATGCATAAAGTTTTGGTGAGATCTTATCGGGATTTGTAGCATATTTTAATTTAACCTACATCAATAAATATATTTAGTATAATATTAAATATCAATAGAATCCATATTAATTATTTAATATTACCGTATGTTTGAACCACAAGGCGAACTCATCTTCATGCTTCTTTTGTACGTCAACTCCACCACCAGAGTTAAGCAGTTCTAAATGTTTACTGCACGTTTTCATATGAAATATCAATTTATACGAAAATACTAATCTCAATTATTTTAGTGTTACATAAATTCATTACTAACCTCAAGTAGTGCTCAATTTTTGCACAGTTATTTAGGACATACCATCGAGCTCTCTCAGCATCTCGTCCACACAAGTCGTAGCCCCTTTGTGCGACTATTGGACGTACAGTTTGTGAAAATACAGAAAATGATGATGAGACACCCATCTGTTCACCTTCATAATTTCGATCCAGTCTCGTAAATCTGGTATCAACCCCACGAAAATACATTGAACAAAAAGTGTGTCATTCATTATCAATGTAGGACTCTGCAATCGAACCTTCTAGATGAGCCTTATTTCCCATACTTCGTTTAAACTTTCCTAAAAATCGCTCAATTGAATACATTTATCTATATTGAACCGGGCTAGCAACTAAAGCCTCACGAGGTAGGTGAAGAGCCAAATGAACCATTACATCAAAAAAAGAAGGCGGGTACAAACTCTATAGTTTGCACAATATCACTGGGATCTCAACCTCCATTTTTAACAATGCGTCAACTTGTAACGTCTTATTACAAATGCCTCTGAAAAAAGTCCCTAACTCTGTAAGAGCTGTACGAATATCCCGAGTAAGCTTTCCACGCACACCAACTGCCAACAAACGTTGTAAAAATATATTACAGTTGTGATTTTTAAGACCAATTATCTTCTAGTCATGTATTCGCACACATCTTAACATGTTTTCCAGCATACCCATCAGGCAATTTGATTGACAATAACCAATCACAAATTTCTTTCTCTTATCGCTTGATAGTGTATACCATCCAAGAGGCATGATGGCTCGAAACCCAATATCTTGTAAATGCAATTCTGATCTTATTCCCAACTCCTTCAAATATTTATGGGAGTTAACTGTATCTTTTGTTTTCCCTTCTATTGACATGAGAGTACCCAAAATATTTTCACATATATTTTTCTCAATGTGCATGACTTCTAAATCATGGCGAAGTGTCAATGTAGACCAATATTGCAGCTCAAAGAAAATACTTTTTTTTGTCTAATTGAATTCTATTGCATCTCGTTTCCTTTTTCGTGCTCATGTGTCCTTCCCAAATCTATTTTCTGGAATCTTAAGTAGTTGTGCCAGAATATTTTCGCCAGACAGTGTTGGCGGTGAAGACCTCTGCTCAGTCTTCCCATCAAACATTGTCCTATTCGAACGCCATCTATGATTATTAGGTAAATATCAACAATGGCCCATGAAACATGATTTTCTTCCATTTGTTAACCAATGCGACTGTGTATCTTTGTTGCAAACAGGCAAGCCAATTTACCTTTTATGCTCCATCCAGACAAGTTTCCGTATGCTAGAAAATCATTTATTGTTCATAAGACTGCGGCATACATCTTGAATTCCAGCGACAAGGCCGCAGCATACGTACTGATACTCAGTTCCCATAATTCTTTCAACTTTGCTATTAGTGGTTGTAGATATACATCTATGTCTTTTCCTGGTGACCTTGATCCTGGGATCAATAAAGCCATCATAAAATAAGGGTCCTTCATACACTTCCAAGGAGGCAAATTATAAGACATTAATATCACAGGCCACGTACTATGCAAAATGTTCATATTACCAAATGGATTAAAACCATCAGTTGCTAACCCGAGGCGTACGTTCCGATGCTTTTCGGCAAACCATGGTTACTCTCGATCAAATTTCTTCCACTGTAAGTAATCTGTCGAATGCGAGAGAAATTGATCATTTCGAAATCTTTCTGCATTATGCCAAGTCATATCCGTTGCAGTCACTCGAGAAGTAAATAACCGTTGAAGTCGAGGAATCAAGGAAAAATGTCTCAACACTTTATTCAGTATATTACACTTATCTGAAATCCATCTTGACTCGTGGCACATTGGACATGAATCAAATTCTACATACTGCTGCCAAAAGAGTACACAATCGTTCTTACAAGTATGGATAATATTATAATCAAATCTCAATCCTCGCTTTAATTTTTTCGCCTCATAAAAGTTACGAGGCACCACATTATCTTGCGATAGCACCTCTTTAAATAACTCAAGTAGCATGTCAATGACCTTTGCAGAAATCCAGCATACTGACTTGATATGTAGCAACCTCACTGTGAATGACAACTTACTATGGCGGGTACACTCCTCATACAGTTGTCGTTGTGCATCCTCCCACAGTTTTGCGAAGTTCTCGTTTCTCTAAAAAAATTGTGAAGATATTCCTTCTCCATTTCGAACACCAAACATGTCTGCGCCAATATCATCTAACATCTCAGTGATATTCTCTCCATTATCATCATTATCATCCGAAACGACCACATTTGTATCGCAACATCGATCTCGGCATCAGTTTCCTCCATTCAATTGGAATGACTCTCAAATCTAACTCCTGTAGGAAATGGTTCGCCATGTAGAACCCAATGCGAGTATTTATGATTTATCCCATTAACGAACAATGGGACTTCACTACTACCATATTTAAATAACTCTGGTTCTTGCACGGACATCTTATAAAACCCCGACTATCAACATTATTTTTTGCAAACTCTATGAATACTTTCACCCCCCGTGCATACTCCCTATAGTCTCGCCCAAGTCTATCTCCTAATAGCATCCAACTTTTGTCCATTATATTTTCTTTATCCGTCTACTACCTATTAAAAAAAACCTAAATCATTTCATAAACATCATCAGTAATACTGTAATTGATATCCTCATAATACTATTTATTTATTCTATCTGCACGAATTTCATTCGAACATATATTTTTACATTTGGACGGACATCAACATTCGTTCGAACGGAAATCGTGCAGACAGCATACCAGAACCAATCCTCACCATCAACTAAGTAAGCAACAAATACACAAATAAACAAATCATGCTCGAAATTGGTTATATAATAAAATTCCAAATAT